>OY757929.1:89693632-89871132 GCA_963585895.1 Sepioteuthis lessoniana
ACTGGTGAAAGCTTTCAAACATTTTCAGGATTTTGGGTGGGGAGGTCTCCAATAACTTTTTAATTTTCGCAATTAGTTCTCAATTACAGAACAACTTTTCAGTTAAGAATTTTTGAAAAAGCATGAAAGTTTTAGTTCAAATTTTTATTTGTCCTCAAAGAACTTAAAAATAAAAAAAATAATTCATGTATTTTTTATTTTAAGAATTTTTTGTTTTTACATTTAAAATGTTATTTTAAGAAATGTAACCCTAAACTCACAAGTGGTTTGAAACATTATCAAAATTTTATTTTTCAAAAGAATTTTTTAAAAATATGACAAAAATTTAAATTCAGTTTTTAATTGCCTGGTGAGTTACAGTGAAAAAAAATGTATTCATTTAATTTGTTTTTTTTTTATCCAATGAAAATAAAACAATAAATAGAAGCTAAGAACTAAACATGTGCCCTTATTTTTGGGTGGAAAACTTGGCATATCAATTCAAATGAAAAGTGTTTGTTTCTTCTATAAATAGTTTTTTTTTTTTTTTTAAAAAGTTTTTGAGCCACACTGATTAAAAATTAATATTTTATGCTAAGAAATATGAAAAGTATTTGTTTAAAAAATAAACAATGCTTTTATTCAATTTTTGTTATTTTTACCCTCAAAAATGTAACATTATTGGTTGGTACAATAAAAAGAAGCGAAAATATCATTAAAAAAGGTACCCCTTCGTTAGAAACCTTTTCATGATTTTTTTTAGTTCTCCCAAAAAATTAAGAATTTTTGCAATACTAAATTAAAAAGAATTTTCAAAAAGTATTAAATTCATATTTTGTCTATGTAATCTGTGTAATATTTAAACATGGCAGCTCTTAAAAAGAGCTGAAGAATTTATCCTTTTTTTTTTGTACATACTCATGAAGAACTGGGATGAGCTCCACACAAATCAATGGATTTTTAATAATTGAATTATATCCTTTAATCAGTAAAAAATCAAAATCTACATTTTGTACTTCTACTTTTCATAAACATATTGAAGTGTAAGTGCAATTTTAATGCTCAATGACATCTTTTTCAGAGTTATAAGTAAACACATACATATCAAAACAGACAAGATTCTTATAAACTCTTATCTCACTACAGGGTAATGAGAGATTATTTGATAGAAAACAGGACTCATTTTACCATAATGGTTTTGTTTGTTTTCTTTGTTTAATGGCATACCAACCTTTGTGGGTTATCTTATGCCAAAGATATTCTTATAGATAAGGATAGGGATAAGAGGCTTCATACCTTTTCCAAGGGTGTTAGTTCAAAAATAGTCAGGTCACTGGCAACTAAACCAGTACCCTCACAAAATTGTCTGGTGAGGAGAGTGGCTAGACACCCAGCAGGATGAAAAACAAAACCTATCAAAGGCTGGAGGAAGCTTCTTGCTTAACGACCATCTAGCACATTATGGGGGGGACATAGAAATATTTGGGTTGGTAGCCAAGCACATATCAAGACCAACTGAGGTATCCTTGTCTTGCAGTTTTGTCGAATTTGTTTGTACCCTGTCTTTATGACTCTGATTACCAAAGAGTAGAACTAATTCCGTTGATTCCTAGGTTAGACATTAAACTGCAACCAGTAGTAAGGCTCTGGTTCAGGTGTTCCAGAGTTTGGGGGAGAGTGGAGTGACCCCTTAATTATCATTGCTCCCAGGTTCACCCTTTCCCAGGGGTGATAATATCTGTTTAGGGAGCCAGTTATGGGTCAAATAGCTATTAAATACCAGGAGCAGATGAAACTTGACAGCCTTGGCAGGCAATCCAATTAGGACAAGAACAGTCCGACTTGAACTGACCTAAGGACTTCATTGTCACCATTCCAGCTTGCTAGGCCATGGCAGATGAACCACAGGTGTAAAGGGTGGGGCCAGTACTGCGCACACTGCACTCCACCTAAAAATTTCATTGCACAGGCTGAAAAGACAAGTCCATGTCTGCGATGCCACCAACACTTCCAAGCCCTGTAGTGATGGGAAAGAGGCGAAACAGCAGGTGAAAGATGTCACTGGAGGCCGCAGTCCCAATCCTGCATGCAGGTGGTTCAGGATATTGGTTGTCTGATGTTGACCTGAAATGACAGTATCACCTGGCAGCGCCCTGAATGACCAAGCAGCCTTCTTTAGGGACAGCACTGCCTGCTCCACAAGGAAAGAGGCCTAGAAAAGGTGGCCTAACTGAAGCTTGTCTCTCATCCCCCAGTTGGCTTGCTATGGTCAACGGGCATCCTTTCAAGCGGTCCCGAAACATTAAAACAAGGAAGGTATGCACCCACTTCCAAGAGTGCAAAAATACTGAAAGTCACGTGCTGGAATGTCAGAACCATGCTTGACGCAGCTCGCAACAACCAACCTGAACGTTGCTCAGCTCTGATTGCACATAATCTGTTCAGGTTAAATGTCAACATTGCTGCTCTTAGTGAGGTCCACTTCCCAGGAGAAGGCAGCCTCCAAGAGCATGGTGTTGGATACACCCTCTTCTGGCCAGGGAAACCTACAACACTGAAAGAGCCCTGCAGCACCTAACTTCCTGCTTTACAGAGGCTGCCCAGCTCTTCGGATTATAGGACAGCTTGAAGAAGTCTGAGGTCCTTCACCAGCCTTCACCCCTAGAAGAGTACCGCCCTCCCCACATTACCATCAGTGGAACTGAGCTGAAAGCAGTTCATCAGTTCACTTATCTGGGGTGTACCATCACATCAGATGCCAAGATCGACAGGGAAGTAAACAACAGACTGGTCAAGGCAAACAGTGCTTTCAGTAAACTCTACAAAAGAGTATGGAACAACAAGCATCTGAAGAAGGGCACTAAAATCAGCGTCTATTGAGTCGTTGTACTCACCACCCTGCTGTACGGCTCTGAGTCATGCTGCTGAAGTCACAGCTACGATGGGCAGGGCATGTCTCCAGAATGGGGGGTGGCTATTGCCTGCCCAAGATAGCCCTGTATGGTGAACTCTCCACTGGCTACTGTGACAGAGAGGCACCAAAGAAACGTTTTAAAGACTCCCTCAAGAAGACTCTTGGTACCTGCCATATTGACCACTACCAGTGGTTGACACTTATGGCTGACCGTCAGGCCTGGTGCCACACCATCCACCAGGTCGTCTTCACCTTTGAGGACTCCTGCAGAGCCAACCTCAGGGAGAAATGCTGTAGGAGGAAGATCCAGGGAGCCTCAGCAGCCATACCAGACCAGACCTTTAACTGCAGTCGCTGTGGCTGGACTTCCCTGTCCTACATCGGCCTAGTTAGTCATCAGCATGCCTGCAGTTGATGTGGACAGCCACCTCCATAAATCTTTGTTTGCGAAGTCTAACCAAGAAGAAGAGAAGTAGTTCAAAAGTGAACGTAATAGCATTATTGGTATTTAAACTCAATACAATGTTGCAGTCCAGTATATAAGCCATTATGCCACAGAGACTCCTCGTTAATCATAATGGAATTACTTATCACTGAACAATGAGGCCAGGTCTTGAACACATTGCAATAAGTTTTATTTTCAGTTTCTGAATTGAATTTGGACCAAAAATTGATATTTTAAAAAATAAAAAGATAAGATAAAAAAATAACCAAAAATCATCCAAGTCTTATTTCATCATTCAATTTTTTAAAATTATTTTAAAGTTGTCAGAATATGATAAAATATGATCTTATAAATTTACTATTTAAAAAAAAAAAATTTAATGACAGACTAGTTTTTTGTATCATTCATACTCCTAGAGTGGCAGTCTCTTATTCAATCTTCCTTTTCCTGTACCTGTACAACTTATTGAAAATGTTGGTTCCAACTGGTGGCACAAGGGGGACTCCTTTTTCATCCACTGCCCAAGCCAAACTGCAGCTGAGTATTCCAGATGTATTCAGAAAAACAATATTTTCTGAATTGGAATCAAAATTAACTGCTACACCTTTAGAAAGAGAGAAAACAGGAATTTATGAATCAGAAAGTTACTCACATTTGATAGGAACACTAAAATTTATATGATCACTATTTCTTTAGTGTTGTGGCTTTAGAATATTCTGTGTGTACCAGAGATGTAAAGTAATATGAACTGGTTGAGCAATTTCTAATAGTGGTTAATTGTCAACTCTTAGCCTCCACTTACCCTATACCTGAGCTCACAGAATTTATTTCTTTGTTTAAATCTCTTCTATAATTCCATTAAAGGAAGACAGTGAATTGATGCTATTTTAAGTCTCTCATAATAAATATCTGAAGTGATTCACATGATCCATACAGTGAATAGTAAAATAGCATTTGGCTTAGAATATTGGATTTATGGATAAGAAAGGTTAAAAAGTTTGATAACTCATTCTTTCATAGCTCAAATAATTTTATTTAAGAATGTTAAATAATTTTTATCTTTATAAAAAAGTTGAGTACTTTTATTATCTACACATGTTGCTACTGTAACACCCACTGCCAAAAAAAAAGCCTGTACAGGATGACTCTAGGGTTAGATATGGTTTCAGTTGCAATGCATCATTACCACTAAACCAGAGTGCCCAAGCAATATCTTACAATACCACCAGACTTTGTTGGTTTTCTGTCACATCATGAGAATATCAGATCAAGATGCTGGCTCTTTGGATAATTTTTTGCTGTACTCACAATTTTCCAGCAATGAAGTGTTAATTCAATGATGTAAGATTTGAATTATTGACTAGATAACATGCCATAAACTGAACGAGAAGGAGAATAGAATTTCTATGAAAATGTTAAGTCAATGTACAAGATCTCAATAATGAATCATTAAAATAAATGTTTTGTAATGTTTATTTCCAGTATTTTAAGCTATAAAAAGCTTACTACTAGCTTAGAACAAGGCTAAATTTTCATTGCTCAATACCATTTGTACCTGACTACATTTTTGATATAATTCTTTTGTTTATTTAGGACTAACGAAATTATAACTTTGTCAATCAGACAAATTTATATGCTAATCAGGTAAAAGAAAAACTAATATTGGTATCCACTTTTACGTTACCAAGTGGAAGGATGATATTTTCAACAAAATGAAGGCATTTAGATCAATTTTGCTTCTGACTGGGCTGACTAAACACTCTTTATTTGACTTATATTGGTCCATGGATGATTTTATTGAGATGCCAAGCTTCAGATATATCAGGGCAAGAAACAGATTTTTTAGAATCTAGTCTTTTTCGATCTTTTAGACAACTTGAAAGCAAAACTGAAAAATCACAGAGTAAGATAGGGCACATAAGATCTGGCCACTTTAAAACCAATACAAAGAAAGTTATACCAATTTTAATACAGTAGATGCTCATGCTTTTTACTCTTTTAGAAAGATGCAGTGGCAGGGGAAAATAATTTTTTTTGAAGCTCAGAATAATTTTTATAGGGTAAACAATTTGTACTTAGCTTCCTAGGAATACATACCACATTTTATTTTTCTTGTCAAGGCTTTATTGAGAAATTTTAAAAGATATATTAATCATGGAATTTTATATGCTTCATATGCCACTAACTTAAACAATATGTGTAAAAGAATTAACTTACCACTGCCAACACCTTCATGATTAAATTGGATTTTCATGTCACAGCTGAACTCATGATCCTCCATCTCAACATTATTACAAATCACAGAAGCTTCCGGGATGTCAAGGAACAATTCTGTTAGCAAATGGCTTGTGAAACCAACGTTTTCAAAAATCTAATGAAAAAAAAAAATCAACATACATCATTTATGTGAGATGTTTTATTTGGATGAGAATTTTAACACTAATTCTGAATATTTACTTCTAGAAGATTGTGTAGCTTGAATTGAAAAAAAAAAGGAACAGGAAACTGTAATAATACCCAACTTCCATTAATTGAGTAGATATTTTCAACGTAAACTTAATATTTAGTAGTGTAGGTTGGTTGGTTTTATGGCACATTCGATTACACTGGTCAACAAAAATTTTTTTAAAAATAGTGTTGAGGTACCAAACATCTTTTTAGTTGATTTGAGGGTGCTGAACCAGAAAATACCCTTAATTTTTCTTGGTTAGTTACTGTTTTTGCTGTTCAGAAATACCTCATTTTTGAAAAAAAATTAATTTTTTTTATTTATTCCTGTATATATGATATAGATTGATGGTAATATTTCTTAAAGTAAAATTTGTCTAAATTCATATTTAAACCAGCTAATATTTATTTGCTTATTTAGAAATACGATTCTTGCAATAACAATCAGACCCTAAGTCTTTAAAAATAACACAATTGAATATACCAAGACCAACAAGTATTTTCATCAAATCACTTAATAAACTAACAGCAGAAATAAAACTTTTGTGAACATAAGAACTATGGTAAAAATTTTCTCTTTTTTAATTGTCTGTCATATTCAATTTTATTTAAGTCCCTTTTGATACTCCAGCAGTAGTCAGCCATCATTTGTTTGTCCCGCCATCCCTGGTAGCGCTCTTCCATTGTTTTGATATCCTGATGGAATCATTCTCCTTGCTCATCACTCACATCGACGCAATTATCCAGAAATTTATCTATATGGCTATGTAAAAAAACCGAACCTTAATACTCATTTTAGTGCCTATATCCCATGGACTTTTCAACAGCTTTTCCACAAACTCCTTTTAGTTTTCCGTTCAGCAATTGACAAAAAGTTTTTCACATCAACATATGATATCCAAGCATGTATTTCTAAGTCATTCATTGAATTAACAAAGTCATCATCCCTAATGAGTTTCCTGATGTTATGATGAAATAATTTTCATGATGTTCATCATGTACAATGGAATTGGTACATTCAATTGGGATGTCTTTAGTTGGAGTTTCTAACTGTGAAAATGAAAGCTCTCAATGTGCTTGGTTTCCTTTGGTAGTGAAGGGACAAAAGTGAGTGTATAAATTTATGAATATCAAACAGAAGATTTTAGGATTTCCTTTTTTTTTTGCCACCTTAATTATCAGCTTTACTAAAGTGTATTATTGATAAAGTTTATCAGTTAATTTGAATTGTTTGACTCAAAATCACTTTTTTTCAAATAAAAATAGTTTATATCAGGTGTCTGACCTAAATTGCCCAGCCTACCTGAAAATTGATGGGTTTTTACGACCTTTATTAACTAAATTTTGCAATCAGTTAAGATTGTAAATTGATCTTTTTTCCAAAAATGAGTGATTACAGTATAGCAAAAATGGTAGCTAACCATGAAAAACTAAGGTTATTTTCAGAATTAGCACCATCAAATTAGCTCAAAAATGTGTTTTGATTCTTAGCACCAAAAATCATATTGACCAGATTTATTTAAAGCTGAAGTCAATCTTTTTTGCAAGCATTTATATGGTTTCAAATATCTTTTTTATCTGTTAATAGTTTATTTACTGTTATATAAAAGAAAAAAAAAACCCTAAATGAACATTGTTCAAGTGTGCTAATTCTATAATTTTTGCAAGGGATAAGTTTGGTTTCTTTATTTAATGGCATCTTAACCTTTGTAGGTTATTTAATGCTAAAGCCATTCTTGTTCTACAGCAGTGATACTATTTAATCTATAGTTATGAATCGCCTTATTCCAAATGGGATAAAAGGATTCAGAACTTTCCTAAGGGTGTCACAGTCTCATTTGGGGTTGCAGTTCAGTACTTTAGTCATTATGCCAAAGAGACTCTCTCAAGGGGTAGTATATGTATATATACGAACTCTGGCAAAAATCATGAAATTAGCACACTTACAGGAAGCTCAATTAGTGTTTTTTTTTTCATTTAGCAATAAATAATTTTATGCTATATATATATATATATATATATATATATATATATATAGAGAGAGAGAGAGAGAGAGAGAGAGAGAGAAATTTATTTTTAGATGACATTAAAGAAGTTAGTGTGATATATTTTCTTTTCCTTTACTTACCTGTAGGGCAACACTTTCAGGCCATTGAACAATTTTCAGATTATAGATTTGGCCAAAAGTTACTTTGAAATCTTGAGTTAAAGGCCTGTAAAAAACAAAAAAATATCTTAATCTAACAGATTTTCATTTATGCCTAAGTACAAATAGAAAAAGATTTTTCAGGTTTTTAGATGTAAGACCTAATATTCCAAGCTCAATTTCATTTTTATCATGTAAATCAGTAGTTCCCAGACATTTCTTTCTTCACGTACACTTTAGATAGGAAATAAAAGTAATCATACTTTTTAGTTTATAAAAAATATTTTAAACTACAGAGCATTATTAGTAATTCCTTTTTTATTGCTATATTAGGACAGATTTGATGAAGAGACTCTTGATTTCTTTTCAACGCAACAAAATATTTCTTTCTTTCTTTACTTTAATGTTATTATTTACTAAACTTTGCTTAGATATGGCACACTGACCTCCACAGATAGCTTACTGTATCTGTTATTGTGTAAGTGGTCACCCATCTAAGTATTGACAGGTTTATTGCTGTTTAATTTTGATGATCTAGTGAGAACTGGTGCTTTCAGCATAACTTGACTGTAAGTTTATAGTTAATTGTAGACGACAATGCCAGTTTGAAGGGGAAAACTAAATCAAAACAGTAATTTTTTAAATACCAAAAGATCCTCTAATAAAAATCCAAAATGTATTAATAGGTAACTCTTCAGAAAAGATTTTAACTTCACTATCACTGGACATAAAAGTATCAAATATAATTTCAAATAAAAATCAGTTCAAACCTAATTGTTATCTTCTCAACTTGATGATGAAAAATAAGTTTAATTTCCGTCCCAAATTTGTCAAATGCTATCTGATAATAGGAACCAGTTTTATTCTGGTTTGGCATATATTTTTTGTGGCACACGTAGTTTGGGAACTAATGAATCAAATTATTTGGTTTGGTTTCTTCGTTCAATAGCATATCAACCTTCATAGGTTATTTAATGCCAAAACCATCCTTATAGAAGGACAGTAGTGGTTCTATTTAACCCATAGCTGGTGGGATAAGGAGGTTCATGTCTTTCTCAAGAATATTAGTCTGAAAGTGAACATAACAGACCAACTGGAATTCCGACTTGATTACGATGATATCGTAGTCCAGTATGTTAGCCAATACTCAATGGGGACTCACCTCTATAAAGAATTTACTAAAATAAACAACATATATCAATCTAGAGTAACTGCTTGTATTGATTGATTCTATTTAAGAAAATGTTGCTTATAACATAGCTTATTAGCTATATATATATATATATATATATATATCATACACACACACAAATATTCTTTACTGACATTCTATTCAGGATATTTATTCAGATTAAACGCCTATAAAATTTTTGCTAAAATTATATGTAAATTTCTTGATTGCTGTTCTTTCTTTTACTTCAAAATCTATTTTTATATCTATAAAAAAAATTTAAGTTTAGTGTTAACAGTAAACAATTTTGAAAAATCTTTCCAACATTCTCAAGTTTTGAACCACTCAATTTTTATTTTGAATTATTTTTTACTTGAATCATATTAATATCATTTAGAAAGATTATTTTTACTTTTTATAATTTTTGTAAATGGCATGATGAAATATTTCAAAATGGAGACGTTTATATCCAGCAGTGAAGTTTGAATGTAGTTTGGGCTTAGTTTAAAATATATACTGAGCTCAGGTACATATGATCTGAGAGCTAAGGGTTTAAGTGTTCAAAGGGTTAAAACATAAGAATATACACTTCAGGTTTGAAGAAAAAAATGAACCAATATATCTTTTGATCAAAATGTATATTGTCACGTGGTCTACCACTGAGAAGAGAGAAATAAGGAATTTCTACTATCCCTCCATGTTTGAATTAGCATGCCACCAAAGAATGACCGTTAAGAGAGGGATAGGAATCTAGATCAATCCCTTTTGGCTGAAGTAACGAATCCAGGTCAGAATGGAAACCAACAGATGTTTGCACTCTGTGACTGGATGGGTAAAGAATGGGGTATAGGGACATATAGTAGTCCTAATGAATCGCCTGACAGGGGGAGAAGAAGATAGAAGCTAAATGATTGGCTAGAATCCCAAAGCGGAAATAATCCCCTTCTTCCATCAGCGGAAATAGGAAAAAAGAAAATCAGTTTTAAAGATGAGGTCACCGTGAGAGGACGCGGGATCTGATGCCAAGACTCCAGGTTAAGAAAGCGGAAAGAATCTTGGACAAGAAGAAGAACCTATGCCTTCAAGCCAGAGCATTATAGATATATAAAATTCCGTCAACCCGTAAAAGAGAAAATACTCTCTGAAGGAACCCGTCGAAAAGATAAGTAAACATTAAGACTGTTTCTCCCTACACCCTTCTTAAGCATTGCAATTATTCTCTCTCTCTCTCAATTTAAAGAAAGACTAAATAAAAAGGAAAAAGGAAGAAAGACATTTATAGTTATGTATTATCTGCTGATAATATAGCCGACCTGTTGAATATGTGTGTCCGCGTGTATATCAAAAAGATTGTTATATTTTAATGTCCCCCACGTGTTGAAGTTTGTTCATTGTGTCGTCTGCTGTCAAGTTGCTTATTTCATGTTTCTTTTTCAGCTTCTTTCGCCTCATGTTATTCTCGCCTAAATTGTTCTATTCTTTCCTTTAAAAAATATTATACGGGAAATCGGAATTGTCGGCTACTATAGCTAATATTATTATATCTAAACCTAAAGGTCCATATCTTCCATTGTTCTAGGAGTAGGAAGAGCTAGTGGCCTGGTGGGTGTGTGTGTAATGTGAAATTTGGAAACCCCTTGCCAGCGGCGGTCAGTCTAGCCCCAAATTAACTCCCACATAATATGCCAGTTCCTATATGCCTGAGAAAGGACTCTGAACAAGGACTTATTCTGCGAGGGATCAAGTGCCAGACCGCCCCGTCTTCACATGTGCAAAAAATAAACTCCCCGTTTGGTGATAACAATATTTAAATGCACCAGTTCCCATACGTTTTTAAATGGTTTCTCATCCGGGGATATTTTTATTTTAATTTGCCGTCACAATATAAATTTAAATTCTATTTTATTAGATGCTTGAGTTATATAATAGAGAAATTGAATTAGTTTGTAAATGTTTGTAAAAAAAATCTTTCATATTTGAAAAATGTACATGCAAATATATAAGCTCTAGTCATAATTTAAACATTTTTTTATATAAAAATGTATAAATTGTATTTTCATCAAATTACTAACTTGCTGTTAGTTCGTAGAACTTCTTTATTGTTGAATAAAATTTTCACAAAAATTTTGTACTTCAATACATCATCTTGGCGACGCTGTTCACTTCTGAAATATGACAATATAAAGTGATACAATTTAATAAAATTCAAATTTATTCTTACTTGTAATGAAATTTTAAGACTTTATTCAGTACAAATTTATACATAAGAATCATGGCAGAAATAGTTATATAAAAAAATTAATCTGTATTATGATAAATTATTTGAAAAATGGCATTGGATAAAAGGGTTAAGATATAACCGAAACCACATAATATTATAATGATTCAATTTTTCTAGGTGAGATGATATAACACAGTAAAAATGGTCCCTTCTAGTGAGATTTTTGTTAGTACACAAGCATTAAAATGCTCTGAGAGAAAGTAAATAACAATCCAATTTGCAACAATAATAATAATAATAATAGTAATAAAGTGACTGAAAAATATCACTCTAAAGAGGCAGCTAAAAACAGATACATAGAATACATATATTCCTTGCTTTCTCTCACCCAAGGTCTTGGGTAAAGACCTAGAAAAAAAATTAAATAATAATCGTATCAGTGTATATTTGATAATTAAAATTTCTCAAAGGAAATAACTATTACATGATAATGATAAAGAACTTAAACAACATTGAACTAAATATTTAGAAAGTAAGTTATACTGCATCCACTTGTGTATTATGCAACTTTCTGAAACCCAAATTTTAGCCAAATATTTAGTGGTGGTGGTGGGGTGTCACACCATATATAAGATACAAACTTTGGGTGTGTAAATAGTTGGCTGAGGCTAACTGGCATACCTACAGTTTCTAGCTGAAAAAGTCAACAAATAATCTCAGATAGAATCAGAAGTAAATATATGGTAAAGGAAAATTAGTCATCTGGTTTATAAGACATGCTTAAAAAATATTTCATTATGATGATGTTTAACGTGCTGGTATTATAGATAAGAAGCCATACAACAAATACACATCCAATAAATTTATAAGAAGATATAGAATAAAAAAAAAGTTCTTGTAAAATGAGAGCATTGCTTATCTATCATCAAGTTGTGCGACAGCAAAGAGTCCCATGACTTTCCCCATCCATCCCTCTTCTCCCTCACTCCTGGCAAGTCCTCTAGACTGTATCTAGTATCCGCATAGATCTGATCTATGTAAGACTTTGCCGGTCAGCCAACACTAATGTGTCCATATATAGGAGTCCATAATAGAATGTCACTTATGAGTTCAGTTTTACTTCTCCAACAACACCCAGCATGTCTTGTTTGTCTTACATGATGGTTTATCATCTGTTTTGCAGAGAGTTGTTTCCAGGATTTGTTCAAAACAGCAAGTAGCATTTTGTGGAAGTTCCCATTTAGCTTTTTTTCTAAGCCTTTTATAAGAGTCTATGGGGTGCAATTATACAGTAGTATTGACTTAGCTACAGCTTGGGAGAAATTTCATTTTATTTAATCAGAGAGAGCAGATTTTCATATGATCAACAACTTATCAATAGCAGTTCATGCCTTCTCTATGTTTATGTTAAGATTGCTTTCAGTAGATGAGATATTGCTACCAAGGTATGTGAACTGATTGATGAATTTCAAAGGTTTGCCACTTAAAATGGAGATGGCTACATCTTGTTTAAAATGCTTGAACTCTGTTTCATCTGGTTTCACATAGAGTCCAAGGTTTCTTGCTGCTTGCTCCAAAATATGGAGCAAGAATTTGGCTTTGGCTGGTGTATTTGTGAGAAGTGCTAGATCATTTGTGTAGTCTGCATGTGTGGAATATCATCAGCTTGTGATTTTAATGTGAAACCATTTTCTTTTATTTGATCTATTGAGGTTCATATATCTTATAATCTGATAAATATAGAAGATATATAAATATTGTTAGGTTGGTCGTGTTTTGTGGCATGTCAACTGTTGTAAGTTATGGAATGCCAAATCCTGTTTATACATATATATCAAATATATGATTTGTAAACTAATAGTTTGTAGGTAACAATATTATATGAACTCAAGCTCATTTGTTTGCACACAGTTAAGTGGATTCAAGAATTGATATCTAATACCAATAATTCTATCTAATATTATTCATTTGTTTGCACACAGTTAAATGGTTTCAAGTATAGTAAATGATTAAACAATTCTATTTGACCCATAGATTGGACTGACAAGTATTACCACTCCCAGTCATAGTGGACCTGGAAGTAATGACAATAAAAGGGTACCTCAGATTCCCTAAAGTTTCAGGGTTGGAGCCTCACTATCAGATGGCTTAGTGTCACATCCTGGACACTTGTTGGGAGAGTCCTACTCCTTTGCAGAGACGCATTTGGTGCATTCTACAGCCCCAGCCAATTGGGTTGAAATACATTTAGGTAAAAAAATAAATATGCTGGATCTGAATAGATGTTTTGCCTTTTATTTTACCAACAGAATGAAATAATGATTAGTTAAACAAAGAAAATATAATATCCACATTAGCATAAAAATAGTAATTTCTTATCAACTTACTTAGGACATTGGTGAGTAGGTGTGATGTTGGCAGTATAGAGCACTTCAGGAAATAACTTTGGGTCTCCTTTGATATAAAAAGAATTCAAAATGAAAAGATATTTTAATCAAAATGACTAAATTTTATTTTACTAGAGTCAAAAGTTTTGCAATATTTTGGTAATGTGAAGCACAATTCAACAGTTGTAGATGCTTTTACCGAGGTTATGAGTTACAAAGCACACTGGACTGTGAGTATAGGGCCAGCTAACCTCATCTTAAACCAGTAGAAGTCAGGTATTCAAAGAGAAGAGACCTGGTATATTTTCCTGCTATTCCAACTGCTGGACCTAAAGATCAGTTCTGATTTTCATGATGATAAAGTTTCACCCTCAAAAGAATTCAGGATTGACACACAAGTAAGCAATTATAAAAAAGAATGTAAAATACAACTCAACAGCTGCGGATGCTTTTACCGATGTTGTGAGTGACGAAGCACACTGGACTGTGAGATGCCGAGTTTGCCTGAGTGCTTAAAGCACAGCCTTGGAATCTATGGTTTTAGGCCTACCTGATCTTGCCTGATCAGTGAAGTTTTTTTGTAACCCAAACAAAATTTTTTGAACCATCTGGTTACTGTACTGTGATCAACTGTGCTTTCACCTTTCGTGCAACATGTTTTTTGCTAACTTCCAAGGCATCATGGCCCAGTTTGAACTTATAAAGTATAAGTAAGTGAAGTTGGCGACCATAGTCGAGTGTAACCCGAAGGCTCCCTTTTCGATAGCTACTACACCAATGTGTAGGGGAGGGCGCTACTCCTTTCCTGGATTGCTCTACTTTACCCTTGATCCGTACCTTATAATGCTGAGTGCTAAGCAAGGAGGCATCAAGTACCATTTTTTGAGTCTTTGGTATGACTCGACCTGGGATTGAACCCAGGTCTCCCGGGCCATTGGCGAACACTCTAACCCCTAGGCCAATGTCAAGTTTCCAAATTAGACTACATTGCATGTTCATCAGTTTGGCTTTCAAATTACACATCTAATGAAGCAATGCACAACATGTCAACACACCAACTACCACGATACTATCAACCACAGTGTGCACTTTCCACAACTTGAACTCTTTTGGTAATCTGATATGCTGTAAATTAGCACATACAAAAATATTGCAAAACTTTTGACTTATCTTAGTAATTGTACTTGTTAAATTTCTTTCTTAAATTCAGAGGAATGCAGTGGAATTCATTAATACAGCACTGAATTTCAAATTTTAGAGTTTAATCCCAATAATCAACCCCCTTTTCATGTGTAAATTGTATAAAATACCTGTAGAAATAAGCAAATACATAGAGATAAATATCCTCATTTAAAGTCTGTTACTATTTTTTAGCCAAGAAAAATATCTCTTCTTCCCAGTTGTAAAATCATCCCGGACTTCTTTAGTAATTCATAGAAAGTTGACATTAATGTTATCAAAACAGTAAAACAATAGGTTTAAAATTTTTTATAAATATCTCTTCTTCAAAGAAAATTTGTTTGGTCTAAAACAGCATGCAGTCTCCTTGTGTAGTTTTCCATGTAGCTTTTTTTCCAATTGTCATGTTAAAGTCCAAGGGGTGCAACCATACAGTAGTACTTACACAGGTACAAATTGGAAGAATTCTTTTTTTATTTTATCAGGGAGATAAAATTTCTATACAATTGATAACCCGTCAATAGCCCATGCTTTACCTAGGCATACTATCTTTCATTTTTTGCTGTGATATGATTAAAAATTTTTGTTGGTTGATTTTTGGAATACTTTCAAGTCTAACTTATTGTTAGTTCTAATTAGTAAAGTGTCTAGGAAAGGAAAATAATTTTTAGTTTCTATTTTAGAGAAATTCAAAACTAAAAATTAAAAACTTGTAGACTGGTTACTTAAACAAGGCTAAAGGGCCCAGTCTGCCCCTACTATTAACTCAAAGCTGGTGGGGGGTAGAATGGATGGACTAATGACTTTCTCAAGGACATAAGCATGAAGATGAATTCAAACTTGGGTGGCTAATTTCATTTCCTATGACGATAATCATAATATTAAATGTGTCTCCCTTAACTATGAATGTACAATAACAGCCATATAACTGATATTTTCTCAGCATTATGTTAAATCAATAAATCAAGCCAATTAAATCTGATAAAATTTCACAGTAAAAAAATTTTTTTTTTCTTTATTTGTTAATATTTATTGATACTAGGGTGAGTCAAAAGTTTTGCAATATTTTGATAACACAAAGGAAATTTTGTGAAGCATCTCCTTAGTGTTCTGTGATCAACTACACCTAACCCTATTGCACCAATGTTTTGTTTGCTTCTGTTGCATTTTTGTTGTATACTCATATGCAGATGCATGCATAAACACAATAATGACGCAATGATAAAGACGAGCAACACAGTTCTTTAGAAAAATATATCTCTCACTTTATTTGAAAGTTTGTGTGTGAGAGGGAGTTGGAAACCGAACAAGACTGCAACATATTGACCCCCACTCTATTGGCCATAACTGCGTTTCTTTCCCGTTCTCACTGGGCTGCTCAACCGGAGGCCTGGGGGCCCCACTCTGCTGGGTGCTGGCTTTCTCTACCGCATCTTGTCACCAATGGGTCTTGTCTCCAAACTAACTGACTTCCAGTCTTCACTGAGTTATATAATAGTTCAACGCCCCCTTCTTCTTGTGGGCATCACAATTGCACTCATTCAACCCATCCACGGTCAAGGTTATAATTCTGATATTCCTCGACTGGATGCACCTGTTATTTATATAGGTGCATTTCCTATTTTGACAGCCCGGCCGGGTCGTAGGTCAGTATACAACATTTTGATCTGGTTCAAATTCACAAAATATAAAATACCAGAATTAGAGTATGTTGTACATTCATTCTGTGTGCCTTTCAAATCCCACATGTAGTGAAGCATTGTATAATATTTCAGTATACAATACTACCAATCACAGTGGCTACTTTTCACAGCTTGAATTGCTACAATTGAGTGATATATGTGCCTCAAACTAGCATGTACCAAAATATTGCAAAACTTTTGATTTACCCTCGAAGCTTTGAAGAACCTACTATGGGGTCTTGACAATTTACCAAGTCACAGGATAATTTGATAGAATTAATGTTTTACCTGGACGCCGTCTGATTTTCAATGCTTTTGATCTAATTTTTTCACGGGTCCCTCGTTCATCAAAATTTTCTGGAAGTATAGGTTTGGGTGCACTTTCTTCTGCTAATATTTCGTTGTCTTCCATTATCAAATCCTTGAATAATCATAGAAAGAGATTATTATAAATCTTTTGATTAGTATTTCTTTCATCTTAATTCATATTGTATTTCTATTGCAACTCAGTTCATTACACATGTTGATTATCTCCCTTTATATCGAGTTAGTGTGTCAATATTAAGTATAAACAGCTCAGTTCTTGTTTCACACTACAGTTGTTATAAAGCAACAGGAATCAGAAATAAAGAATATTCCTCAGGTGAGACTTAAATTGCATTCCTTTGTCTTGAGAAGTCTATCTTAATAATGTTAACTGCCATTCCCATGAAGCCAAGCCATTGCTGGGATCCAATAAAAATATCCTTTAGATGTCTATTTGAGGATAGTCACATGACAGCCCTAGAAACTCCTTCTTGACCTCTTTTTACTTCTGTTCTTTGAATGTTAGAGAATGGTAAAGCCATATGACGATATTACCTACACTCATCTAGTAAACCCTTTCCCATTTTTATACCCCTTCCACGTACTGCTTATTCATAGAACAATATACATATATTTTTATCAATTGGAACATATTTGTGTATTCCTTCTTTTAATACCACTGGTATGTATACTGCATATATTAAATGGATTTATCTTGTCTGTCTTTCTGTTGTGTTCAATGTTAGTATATCACAGATATACAAATGCTAAAATTTGGTCCTTGGTGAATGGGGGCTTAACAAAATATCTTCCCTACAACCAAGCTCTATCCAATACCATTAAGACCACTAGATGTAGTTATTTAAATCTAACCATATAGCCATGTTTTCTTGACCATCTATTTGATGTATTGCCATTAAAAAAAAAAAAAATTTTATTTATTTATATACATTCAGTGATAATAGTGGCAATATTAACAAAAAATATTTCTAAAATGATTGATTTATTTTCATTGGATGTCAATTCATTTAGTGTTATTTTATATGAAGAAGTTAGGGAATTGCATTCATTGTATGTTCATATTTACATTTTTGGTGGAGTTATTTTTAAGAGGTTGTTTTTTTGTAGAGGGTATTATTAAATATAAGAGTTTTTTAAACAGATCTACTTGACCCATAAATAGGACCCTAACAGGTACCATCCCTCCGAGAGGGAACCTAGGAATAATAGAAATTAAGGGATATGCCACACTACTCAAAGTGCCTGAAGTAGAACTTCACCATTAGATGCAGTTTAGTGTTATAACCAGGACATTTCTTAAATGAAGTATTGTCAATTATTATTAAAAAGAAAGTGATGTTGAAAATAGTTTGAGGTAAATGAGCAGAGATATTATAAAAAGCAACATTTCAGGTGAATGTACTTGACTGTCAGAAAGTTTGTAAATTCAAGGAGATAAGAAATAAAAAGTAAATAATACAAACTTGATCATCTTCAGTATCTGATTGATTTTTAGCTTTTTTCTTCAAACGATTTTTTTTTCGTTTTAAGGCTGCTTTCTGAAAATAAAAATAAAATCTATGATGATATACGATATGGAAATACAAGTGGCTTATATGCTTTATGAAATGGGGAAAAAAGAATGTGGAGACATAATATATTGAATTTGTATAATGATCATACAATACCAAACAAGATTTTAAGTAGCATCTTTTTATTTATATTTTTCGATTAAGTATTGTCAATCTTTCATTTTGATTTTTATGCAAAAAGCATTTTTTGAATTTATTTCTTAGTTGAAATATGGTCAATTATCATCACTGATATTTTATGCAAAATAGCATTTTCATTTATTTAATTTGAAATGAAGTATTGTCAATCATCATTATTAATTTTGACAAGCATTTTCTTCTATCTTAATTTATATGATGAAAAAAATGCTACTCAAAATAATAAGGATTTTAAGTAGCTGCAAATACACAGTTTTTTTTACTATTAAAAATCTGGAATTGTTCTATCCTCAACCCAGCAGGCTCCAAAAATCTTAGCAATGACTATATTTTATGAAAAAGTCACTTGAAATTATTGTAGGTCCTTTAAAAAGGTTGTTGCGATAAAGAAAAGTTAAGATGAAGAGGTTGTCGCATGATCCTGGTGACAAAGGAACAGTTTAGTCCCACTTTTATTAATATGTTAATGATTCTGGCCAGCCATTTCCATGAGTTTTGAAACCATCTTAGAGGGAAAGCCTCTTCATTTTTACTCTGTGCTAGAAAAAGAACTAAGTGTATCATCATTTCCAAAAATTTCCCTATTTTGCCACCAAAATCTAGTGAGTCTGGGACCAGCTAACCCCGTCATAAACCAGTAGAAGTCAGGTATTCAAAGAGAAGAGACCTGGTATATTTTCCTGCTGTTCCAACTGCTGAACCTAAAGATCAGCTCTGATTTTCATGATGATAAAGTTTCATTCTCAAAAGAATTCAGGATTGACACAAGTAAGCAATTATAAAAAAGAATACTAAAACCATTTACATGCACATATAAAAAATTAATACTTATATGAAAATATATTTGTAAATTATTTCTTATCATCAAAAAGAATACATAAAAAGACAACAACTGATCAACTCAACCCCTTGTTATTTGTTTTGCTGTTAGCATGATGTAATTATAATTAATTTCAGTATTAACCTTTCATCAGAGTAAACTCAGAAGTCTCCTCTGCTACAATATTAAACTACATTTTGTTACAGTAACTCATTACGCTAATTCACGCTACCCACATAACAGAAACATCATGGCTATTGCCACTCTAAACTCAACCCAAGAGTAATGGCAACTAACAGATAACTCCACACTCTTCCAAATTCTAGAAATGAAACTTCACCTTCAGATGAAATTTCAAGTCATAACTAGGACTGTTTAAAAATGAGGCATGAAAGTAGAATATCATAAGTCAGGGGTTGGGAAAATACATACAATATCAGAAGTCAGGTTTTTACTTACTTTTAATTGTTGTTTTGTCTCCCAAATTTCCAATTCTCTTTGATAACTCCTCCATTGCTTTTCATATTCCTCGGTGTGTTCTGCTCTCAACTCTTCAACTTCATCTTCAATTTCTTGTCGCCATTGTAAATCATCTTCGGCTCGGTCTACCTCCTGCCTACAAAGATAAAGAGGATGAAATAGAACAGAGGCATCTTTTTCCTTATAAATAACAAGAGAGAATTTCTGATTCTAACAGTTGAAGATAAAACACTTTTTAAGCTAGAAAAAATAGCATTTTTCCATCAAGCAATAAACTGTTCACATTGTCAATTCCATAACAATTGGGTCCAAAACATTTCATATGTAATCATTTGATGTATGTCCAGAGGAATAAGAATTTTAATTTGTGGTATAAATGACTGTAATTATTTGTGTATAATACATACATTTTCCATAGAACTTTAAGCCTACAAGCTAACGATGCATATTATACACAAGAACTAAATATCATCTTTTTGTCAGCCACATGTATTGCTATATTAGGACAGCATGACTAAAAGTAAGTTATATCAATGATCCAAACTAATTTATGTGTAACAAACACTTCTGTTTTATAATGCTACAAAGAAATAACCACTGGAATGTGTGTTTGTTTTTTCTATTGGGAATTTATTTTTGCTGAAAGTTTGTTACATTTTCCAGTGAACATGTTCTTACTTTTATTCTGAAAACAGTAAATTTTGAACAAAATTTACTGTTTTCAGAATAAACATAAGGACAGTTTTATCTACTTTTGTAGGAGTCCTCTACATGCAACTTATGGAGAACCAACTCTATTTGTTAGAACCCCTGGTTATGATGGATTTTAGAAGTACAACACTATCAACACTAATAGGGACCAGAGTATTTGGCTTGGTGTAATGGTTAGTGAACTAAACAAGCAGACCATTGTTAATTTGTTTCTCATTGGGTACTCCATATTACCAGCCTTGAGGCAAACTAAAGAAAAGCTTAGTAAATAACAGCAAAAGGTAGGGGCTTTTAATGCAGTCTGAAATTAGATTTAGGATTAAACTTAATCATGGAATGTTGAAGAAATAATTTGTAATATTTAAAAAATGACAAACCAAAAGCTTTATTATTGAATGCCACTTGTTGGTTTATAAGAGAGTAATTTTAATTAAAAAAAAGTATACTAGGATGTCAAAAGTTTTGCAATATTTTGGTACATGCTAATTTGTTGTGTGTATATCATGTGATTTAAGCAGTTTAAGGTGTGAAAAATACCCACTGTGGTTGGTAGTATTGTATTAGTAGTGTGATGACATGTTTGAGTTTTGCTAAATGGCATATCAACCACTGTGGGTCATTTAATGCCAGAAGGGTTAAATTGATTTTGTTTTTTGTGCATATTTTAGAATTTACAGTATGAGTTTTGGTTATGATTTATTATATTTGGCTAGATTTTGGTTTGGTTTTATGGCATGTCAACCATTTTAGGTTACTCAATGCCAAATCCATTTTTATACATATATAAGTACAGTTTTCTTTACACTGAGTAAAATGTAAAAACAGTTCCATTTCAAACAATTCAGTTTAACATAGGTACGCAGGTCAAATGTCAAAAACAGTTCTTTGTAAATTGATTTGGTTTTATGTCATATCAAACATTGCAAAGTGTTCAGTGCCAAATCCTGTTTAGACTTATATATTAAATACACATGGTGTGTGAACATTTTTCTAATAACATTTTTTAATAAACCTGAGCTCATTTTTCTTCACAGCAAAATGGTTTCAGGTATTTCTTGTTATACGAATCATTCCATTTACTTCTCCACACTTGCTTGCACACAGTCAAATGATTTCCAGAGTTGCTATGTAATAGTAATAGTTTAACATCAATCATTTGTTTGTACACATTTAAATAGATATGTATGATATGCAAGAGATTAACATTTAAAAAGGTGAGGGAGCTTATAGGTTGGCCCACAGTTAAATAGTTTCAAGTATTATATTTATTTAATACTTCTTCAAGATTAAGGCTGGCAACTATGTGATTTGTATCGCTATCCATACTTTCTACACTATAGGTTCTTCTCTGAGCATTGCAGTGTTTGATTCGTATAGGTGACTTTGTTCTTGAGGGCATTTTGAATGTGCTTCCTGGTTTTCCATTTTTCATTTTGGTGTTCATCTGTATTTTCCCAGTTTGGCAAATGGAAGCCTCCGTTTCCATGGGCTCAAATCTGTCCTTTCTTAGGGTAGTTCTTGAGCTGGATCTATTTTTTTCCTGTTTTGTACCATGTCCCGGCCTGTCAGGTGTGTGTGTGTGTGGGGTCCTCTTTAGTTTTCCTTTTGGGTGGGGTCTGTAGTGGCTCAGATTCAGAAGTTACCTCAAAAGTGAGGGCCCCCGAGCTCTGCCTGTCTGGCTTTGCCCGTCTCTCTTGACTTGTTGGAACTCTGGGTTTTTGGAGAGTTTTTCAGTAACTGCTTCTATGATAGTTTTCATCTCCTGGATCAGTGCTCTCATTTCATTTACAAGCTGGGCAACCACCTCAGGTTTTGTAGTTACACTTGTTTCACACATATAACAGCTTTGTTTTTTGGTAGGTTGGGATATTTTTTTTTGTCCCTTCCGCATATTTTGTAGTCTCTATTATCCTTCTTGCTTCTGGGTAGGTGATATTTTGAGTATGTTTTAGTTTGGTAATCTCTTTTCCTTTCTTCCATACCTCACAATCTCTAGAACCAGTGCCATGGTTTCCTTGGCGGTCGTGTAAATTGGTTCTGGTGGTGCCCAAACCTCTTTGGTATCCAATTTTAATTTCTTTAGGAATTTTGTGGGTGTTAAAGGTCATTATATATGTATTTCTATCTATTGTTTCTCCGTTTTTTTTTTTTTTATTTGTATTCTTCGGATTTCCATAACATTTTGGTCTTGTAAGTTGATTTTCATTTCATCTCATGTACATAAGGTAAGTTCATGGCTTTTTACAACTCTTTTAAATGTATTCAGGGAATTGTAAGGATAGGTTTTTATTCTTATGTTGTCAAAGTGTTTCCATTTTAATATTTCATAAGTTTGGTTTTTATTGCAGATTTCTATTTGTAGTGTTCCATTTTTAAGTTTTTTAACTGCTTTTGGTTTTAAGCTTTTGGATAATATTTTTTCTATTTTGAATGGAGACAGTTTACTTAGAGGAATTGCTTTGGCTGATTCCATCACGATGAAGGATAGGAAATAATTTGGTTTTTCTTCTGTCTCACTGTCAGAACTTTCCCAGAGTCTTTTTTTCTTATTAGCTTGGGTTTTGTTTGTGTTATCCATATAATTAGAATGAGTTTCATTGAACATACTCCCCACCCACTTTGGAGCCCCTTGCGGGGATGTGCCTAGGGGAAAACCCATTTGCCTAGCAACATCAGAGCTACATGTTCAGTATACTCATGCTGGTGTTAGACAATTTTATTTTGTCCTCGAGTTTTTGTTCCTAAGATAACTACTTGCCCAGCAACCGAAAGGGTTACAAGTCTTTCCACAACATGATTGACCCTACAGCTATCATCCTCATTTGGATTTTTACACAAATCCAAAAGAGGGCTGACATGACTGGGCCGGGCCTCTCCGACCACCTGTCTAACCCCGTAAGGGCCAAAGTGGAGAGTTGTGAGTCACATGACCTTTTTAGTTGCCAGGTCACAGACTGCTCAGCCACCAGGATCCTGTCTTCAAGCATAACAGGTTGTCACCCACGGTCAACAGGTAGCCTTGTTGGGGTGGAGTTATACCACACTGCAGAGGTGCAGTCGGCATATTCTACAGCCCCAACTGACTGGGCAAAGACACATGTTGTGTATTGCTTCACTATATGAGTAATTTGAATGCCACACAAATGAAAGTGCAACATAGTCTAATTCAGAAACTGAGTTCAAACTGGGCTGTTGGGGAACAAAACATAATTGGCTCCTTTTCTTGTGATTCATGGGTGGAGCTTTCAACAATCATGTGACTGTTGGTCTTGTGACAGTTTGAGAAGTAAGTTCTTTTTCTGACCAAGAGGGTCCTACTGATAGGACATCTACTTCAGCCTTTGCTATGTGAGAAGCACGTGCATACAAATCCCCTTATTAGAACTCACACTACACTAGAACTATGTAAGAATAACTTCTGCCATTCATCACTTTGTTCTTGGAGCAACTATTGCACTTTAATTTAGTATGGTTTGGGACAATTATCATTGTGTACCATAGATGTAAATATTAAATGTTTGTAGTTTAACTGTTCGTGTCATGTAGTCTTTCCTTGCCAAACTATTCAGTGTTAGACTATCAATAAAATAGTCTAATGCATTATTAGAAAGTGTGGTTGGTAGTTCAGGTCACTATCATAGACCACATAAAATTCTTATAGGGCCATAATGCTGCCATGGAAGCAGCTAAAAACATTTGTGCAAAAGATAAAAAGGTGCCTAAAGGATGCACAAATATTTGCTTGGGTTACAAGAAGCTTGATGGTCAGGTTGGCTTAAAACCATCGATTCTGAAGCTGTGCTCCTAGCTGTAAGAGACAAATCTAGTGAGTAACATTCTGAGAGTATTGGATGAGCTTGGCATCTCACAGTCCAGTGTGATTTGTCACATTCACCACCTCAGCAAAAAACATCCAGAGCTGCTGAATTATACTCCACACAACTGAAATATTGCAAAACTTTTGACTCATCCTCATATCTTGTTTTTTTTTTTAAAAAAAAAATCTTACTTATGAATGAGTAATTTTAAAGATGTATTGGTAAAATTTTGTTTTTCTCTCTGTGCTTTGACTTGTTTCCAGGTTTGAATAATGTTTTTCAAAAGATTCATGCTTATTTCTTCTTCTCTGTCTCGCTGACTCCTGATGTACCTGAAAGCAATCAAGAAAAAAAAAAGTTATGAAAAATAAATCCTAATATATTTTCTAATCAAAACAACATTTTGATAGTCAATCAGACCTCTTCAATCAGAGATGCCCAATAAATTGATTGCAAAGGTAGCGCAGGTAGATTGCACTCCATTCAAAAAGAATTTTTTTTTGATGACTTCATTCAGTGCAAGTCATCACAGTAAGATAGTGACCATAAATGTATTTAATTATATTGTGCCATAAGAGTTCATGTAAGGTATACAGACATATTGTATATGTAAAGTATACTTAGTACATATATAAATAAATACATTCAGCAAATTTCCTTTTCATACAGGCAGATAATTTTGATCTGGTCATTTTAAAAGTAGCTTACAAGCTAAAAAAGTGTGCAGTTGACACTTCTGTCTTAAATATAAAGAACCTGAAAATATACAAATAACATAACTACTACTTTTTATGTTCCGTAATACTAGTTACATTTAAGGTAAAAAATATATATGCAAATCTAACAGTTATTATAAGACAAACATCGTAATTTACTTAAAGTAAGAAAGATACAGTAGACTCTTTGTGAAGCGCTATGCCAAAGCTACATCAGTGATAGTGTCTCATTTTTAGTAGCAGGTTGATTTTTATGGGTTGAGCTGCAAGTCCCAGCTCCCCTGGTTTAGAACACAGTAGTTTTCCTTCTCCTAGACAGGTTTACCTACCTACCTACAAGGCTAGAGAGCCCAGTCTGCTCAGCTATCAATAGCTGGAAGGAGAAGAGATAGATTCTTGCTTTTCCCAAGGACATTAACACAAAGTGAAATTTAAATAACTCCATCTGAGATTTGAACACAGCTTGGCAACTTCCTTTCCTTATAACAATAATTTATTCCATTTATACTTCCAATTTATTTAGAGAAAGCAAAGTCTATTTGAGAATGCCTCACATAATGACTTGAAATATTAAGTCAGAATGGAAAAACAGATGCATGTCTTCTAGAAAATATGTCTCAGTGACCCTCTCCCCAGCCATGAATGAAAAACAAACAAAAATCCCTCGAATATATAGATATATAGAACATGATTGATGCTATAGTCATAAAGGTCCACAAATTCAGATTTTTGGAATCAGTGATACTAGGAAGCTTATCTGATGTCAGGATGGTTCTGGTTCCGTCACTTTTATAAGACTTATGGAAAAAATATGAAAACAAAGATATTTCAAAGACAATCAAGATTCACCTATACAATGCACTAATAGTCCCAAGAGTTTGAAAGAGGAAGACAACAGGAAACAGTGTATATGTGAATGATTGCAACAGGACTATAGTGGAAGTTTCTTGCATGAATCACATGGAAATAGATGATATAAAGAGTATCAAAAAATATCACAGGCATTAAGAAGTGGTTTGCCAACAATATTAACCATTCATACAAGAATGAGTATAAACATAAGACCCAGATGATGACCATCACAATGATAGCACAAAACTACCTCTGCTATCAGTGAAAAGACTGACATAAGATAAGACAAAATGAAGGTCTTATGTGGACAAATATATGAGAGGAACCCTTGCGGGTTTATGCAGATAATGATATATAGATC
The DNA here is from genome assembly GCA_963585895.1 of Sepioteuthis lessoniana. NCBI lineage: Eukaryota > Metazoa > Mollusca > Cephalopoda > Myopsida > Loliginidae > Sepioteuthis > Sepioteuthis lessoniana. The sequence continues at coordinate 89,719,999 of OY757929.1, forward strand.
GCTAAGCAAGAAATGAATTACATTAAAATAATAATAAAAGAGAAAGAAATGATACCTGATATCCAACAAATAATCCTGGAATCTTTTCTCATAATTCAAAATATCGTCATCTGAAAGTATACTCTTGAAAAAAAAAAAAAAAAAAAAAAAAAATTCTTTAAATGTTTAAAAGAAGTTTTTTTTCTTTTTGTTAAATCTTTTGGACCATATGGTATTACCTATAAATAATTTATATACTCACGAAAAAAAAAAAGCCCAATCTTAAAAAATTGGCCATATTTATTTTTCAAGAAACAAGACAATTCACTAACACTCAGCTGGAAAGTGCTGATTAAAAAAAATGTTTAAATGGTGAATTAATAAGGGCTGGGGTTATGATTAGTAACCAGATTTATGTCTCTCAAACCACCCCCCCACCAAAAAAAAAAACCCTTACTTTTTTGGTGAGATGAGATGGTTAGGGAAATTGACATGGCCAACTTTTAAGATTGAACATTGTTTATTTTTTTGTCTAAAAGTTCATAAATAAAAAAAATAATGAGTGAAACTTATTCTTATCTGGATTGTGAATGTGTGGTTCTTAAAGGTTTTTCGCGTCGAGGTTACCAATGTGGGGTTTAAAATTTTTATGAAGGTCAGTGGCTAAGGGCAAGACTATGTTGCCGTAAGATATCTGACTCCATATTTTGGTTATTTTGTTTTACCCCACGTTGACTTGGCCAGTGCAATGCCTTGCCCAAAGAAGGTTCAAAAGAAATATGCAAAGAAAGGATAGAAACAGACAAGAGACGAAAAACATTTCTTTCATACTTTCCTTTATTTACCTGGTGAATGGACTAAAACACCAGATAGTAAAAACGGTGTTGTCGGTTCGACGTCACTACCCGAAAAGAGAGGTAATTTACTAAGCTTTTTTGCTTAGATGTAGCACAAGGCCGCATGAATTGGGCACCCAATGAGAATCGAACTCACTCGTGTAGGTTTGCTAGGCTACCTTGCTAACCATTACACCACCCGAGGTGCCCACTACCCGAAAAGAGAGAGGTTCACAGAAAACCTGAGTATTTATCTCTTTTCACCGGCCCCAAATTCGCTACTTTGAAATCCTTCTAATTTTGGCGCGACCGCTTCTCATTGGCTACTTTACATTTTATTATTTTTCTTTTTTCTGATTTTAACCGGATGGATGTGTGGAGCCTTATGCGTGGCGACGCATTTATACATTTTGTATCTGGCAGCCGACGAGTCAATATCTGGTTGGGAGTTTTTTCTGTTAATTCCTAAATCGCCACAATACATCGCCACCCGAAAAGCGGAGCTTGGAGGATTCTTAGAAAAAAAATGAATATTTGTAAGGGTGTCACGGTTCCCTTTAAAAATTTTTTTTTAAATTTGAAAAATTTTTTTTTTTTTTTTTTTGTGTGTGTGTCCAGCCAACCCGCATTTTTTTGCAAAAAGATTGTATTGATTTTTAATTGTCCTATTTTCTAGGAGGATTATTTATCAAATTCTTGTATCTTATTTGCAAATGTTCAATAATTTTGGTAATTTGTTTAGGGTGGCTGGAAAACTAGGACTCGTTGGATATGACAGGTTTTTTTTCCATTTTTTTTCTTATGTGCATTAATTCCGGCAATACATAGTTGTTGAATGTAATCGTCTGATTTGAGAGGATTATTCTTCATTAACTCTTTTTTTTTTTTTTTTGTGTCGCTAGTATTTGCTGGAAATCTTTTTTTTTGTGTACCTCGTGGTACGTTTTTTTTGTTTTTTTATAAATATGTCACTTTGGGAATAAAAAGGTTATGAGCCAAGAAGGTGGCTTACAGAAGTAGCAGTATATTTCAGAGGAGTAGTGTGAGTTTTTTTGGGGTTCTCTGGAATTCCTAGCAGTCGTGTTGGTGTATTAGTGAGGTAGTGGGAGAGATAAACCATGTGGCGACAGAAACCGAAATAGAAGTAGGGTGAGTGAAAGTTTAAAAAAGGTTACCTTATTTTGCAAGTTGGGAAGTAGAAAGTGTTGAAAGATAATGTTTTGCTGAAAGAAATTCCACGTCCATTTTTGTTTTCCAGAAGTTAGTTCGGCGGGAACATTTGAAAATTTTTCTCGGTGTTTCGCTGGGATTTTTTTTTTTGTTTTTTGTTGTTGTTTTTCGATTTTTGTTTTTTACGTTCTGCTTTGTTTTCTTTTTTTTTTTTGTGTCACGTGGAAAGTCGTCTGTCTCCAGTTTATGATGTTTTTTCTCCTTCTCCTTTTAAAATTTCTTGTTGGGATGTCTTCTTTATTCCGGGTGTTCATTCACGTGTTCGGGGTTAACCAATGTGGTGTTTAAAGGTTTTGTTTTTGCGTCGGGGTTACCAATGTGGTGTTTAAAGGTATTTTTTTTTTTGCGTCGGGGTTACCAATGTAGTTCTTAAAGGTTTTTCGCGTCGAGGTTACCAATGTGGGGTTTAAAATTTTTATGAAGGTCAGTGGCTAAGGGCAAGACTGTGTTGCCGTAAGATATCTGACTCCATATTTTGGTTATTTTGTTTTACCCCACGTTGACTTTGCCGGTGCAATGCCTTGCCCAAAGAAGGTTCAAAAGAAATATGCAAAGAAAGGATAGAAACAGACAAGAGACGAAAAACATTTCTTTCATACTTTCCTTTATTTACCTGGTGAATGGACTAACCAATGCTACATCTAAAGACATAGCGTGGTGCCCAAAACACCAGATAGTAAAAACGGTGTTGTCGGTTCGACGTCACTACCCGAAAAGAGAGAGGTTCACAGAAAACCTGAGTATTTATCTCTTTTCACCGGCTCCAAATTCGCTACTTTGAAATCCTTCTAATTTTGGCGCGACCGCTTCTCATTGGCTACTTTACATTTTATTATTTTTCTTTTTTCTGATTTTAACCGGATGGATGCGTGGAGCCTTATGCGTGGCGACGCATTTATACATTTTGTATCTGGCAGCCGACGAGTCAATATCCGGTTGGGAGTTTTTTCTGTTAATTCCTAAATCGCCACAAATGTAAGTATTATATTTCTACATCATTTTTTTAAACATTACAACAAATATTTTTCAAAATAAGAACATAGATTTTTCTATACTTTTGAACATGGAATTTTAGAAAGAAGTATCTAATAAAGAGTGTACCTTTTTGCATGAATTGCTAGTGATGAGCTCAAAATGAAATGAAGGGCATTCTTATCTAATTTGTGAATGCAAGTACTACATTTCTCTTTGATTTTTGGGAGCATTACCACAGCCATTTTTCCAGTGTGCTATTCAAAATAAGTACAAACTTTTCTAATTCTTCTATCTATCCAATTTTTAAAATTTTTATCAAGAAGAAATATATAAAAATAAAATTTATCTATAATATTTTTTTAAATCTTAAGAAAATAGATGAGACTCTAAAAAGGTACTACCACTGTGAGTCAGAGTGAACCTGAGAGTAATCGTAATGAAGGAATACTCCACACTTTCCAGATCTCAAAACTGAAGCTTCACCATCAGATACAGTTTAGTGTCATACTCAGGACACCCATTTTTGATGGAGGATACAGTCAGTGTATTCTAAACTTTGCTGACAGAGCAATCCAAATACAGCACAAAAACCAATCACAGAAGTGGAATGTAGGATAGTCTTTTACATTAATAAAAAAAAAAACAATACTTATCACAACTATATAGTAATTTCACGAGAAAAATCAAAACTAATTATCTAAGTATTTTCTTTAGACTGGGCTACATTCCTTTGAGTGCTTGAAGATTTATTTTTTATGACCCATGAATTCTGGATTGATAATCAATTAGTGAGACAGGAAAAAAAATTCATCAAAGGAAAATCAACAGAAAACCTACTAACTGAAGTACTTGGCTCTATTGGGTACAACACTTGAGTTGTAATTGTTTATTATAAAATCTTTGTTATTAGTGAAAAATTTACACCAAATGCTTACGGATGGTAAAAGATAAATTCAAATATCAGAAAAAGAGACTTAATTATATTTTTCATATTATCTTATGGAGTTAATTATTATTCTGTGAAAAATTCCACAGAATTTTGAAGAGAAATAAATTTCAATTTCGGAGATATATCTTTTTAAACATTTTTGTTTTTGTTCAGATTGTAATTTTTAACTAAGCATTAATGTTTTGAAATTATTTTACATCTCCAGCCTGAATAACTATCAATAAGCCTAATTAGAAATGTTTAATTGAATATAAATAATTATTTTAGCAAGACATATTGTAAATATTGTAAATTTAAATTTCATATGATTAGTTACATCTTGCAGCAACATGGCTTCCCATTTATTATTGTTTATTTTTAGAGACTACCCATCTTGATGAGAAAACCCTTTCCCTATGAAGAACATTTTCTGGTGCTAAAATTTACCTCTGAGTCTAATGAATATGCATACTAAATTTCACACATCTGCATCAAACAGTTTTTTCTATTGAAGACAAACAAACTCTTCCAATCATTAATATAGAAGATAACAAAATTGAACAAGTAAGCCATTTTTTAATCTAGTGTTCATTTTTGATTTGTTTGGTTTATTAGTTTAACTGTATATCAACTCCTTATGGGTTATTTAAGGCTGAAATTTGATTGACATTAAAGGTTTATCAACACTTCTAGAGTTATTCAATGAAATAAAGTTTAGGGAATTGTATTCATTGTATATTCATATTCTTTGTGTAGTCGTTTCTTCAAAGTTTTTTTGTACTGGACAAATACTACCCTACAAAGGTTGATATGCCATTAAACAAAGTAACTGAAATTGAACTCTAATAGAACCACTCTGGTTCAAAGTAGACCTGAGAGGGGGGGATAATAACAGTAAAAGGATATTTTACAGATCCCCCAAACTGGAGCCTCACTATTAGATGTAGTTTAGTGTCATTGTTTGGACAACCCTTTTTGGGGAGGGTTGGAAGTCTTAAACCTCTGCAAAAGATACAGTCTGCACATTGTAAGTCCTGCTGCCAACAAGGCATCCAAAATTTTATTTATTAATGTTTGATTACATTCATAACTAAATTTTTGATGTTCCAATGCATTTGTTTTTACGTCTACTGTCATTTGTTTGCACAATTATTATATCAAGTATTCTTATCTAATGCAAATAATACTATGGTTTCAAGTATTCCTATTTAATAATAATAATTCAAGCAATTATATAGTTTCAAATAACAATGTCTGTTTGATAATAATGATTTGTTTTCACAGTTGTAAGGTTTCAACCATTCCTATTCAATAGTAATAATTTTGAAACAGAACTATTTGGTTTGGTGGGTTTTATGGCATATCAACCTTTGTAGGTTATTTAACGCCAAATCCATTTTTATGTAAATAATCTGTTCTATTTAAAACAATTCAGTTTAGCGTAAGTACACAGTTTAATTGTCAAAAACATTTATTTCAAACTATTGAAGAAGTTATACGTAACAATTCAGTTAAGTGTAAATACAATTTTAATGTAGAAAAACAGTTCTATTTCAAATAATTCAGTTAAGCATGTTTAAATGTAAGTACGGTTTAATTGCCAAAAACATTTCTATTTCAAGCTATTCAGTTTACTCAAACAATTCAGTTTAGCATAAGAATGCTGTTAGTTCTATTCAACCCATAGATAGGCCCTATCAGGTGCTACCACTCCGGGCCAGAGTGGACCTGGGAGCGATGGCAATAAAGGGGTACTCCACATTCTCCAAAGCACCAGCATTGCTGGAACCTCACCATCAGATTGTTTAGTGTCATATCCAGGACACTCGTTGGGGGGGGGGGTTACCCTCTGCAGAGAAGCAGTCGGTGTATTCTACAGCCCCAGTCAACTGGGCAAAGAACTATTTGATATATAGATGGGTCCCTAATGTATTTGACACCTAGATGGGACCCTAAAAGCTACTAACATTCCGTGTCAGAAGAGATATAGGAGTAATAACAATGAAGTACTCCACTAACCCAAGATCTTCGGAACTGAAGCTTCATGATCAGATGCCACTTAGTGTCACATACTTGGGACCATTTTTAAGTGGAGAAAAATGTTTAAGTAAAACAACTACATAGCAGATTTGTTTTTTTGTGCTAAATGCTTTGAGTGAAGTTATTTTGTATAGATGTCATTAATTTTGTAATATAGACTCAAAAGTTGATCCATCAATCAAACTGACAGACAGCTGCTTATTTTTCAGTTAATGCTGCTTGAAGAGTTGTTTCCCTTTAAGTGCCGTGTTATTTGCTGTTAGTACTAAAATGAGTCAAAAGTTTTACAATATTTTGATAATGTGAGACAATTTAGCAGCTCAGGATGTTTTTGTTGAGGTTGGTAACAAAGCACACTGGATGGTGAGATGCCAAGTTCACCTGATAGTCTCCAAGTGCTACTCACTGACTATGCCTTTATAGGTTGGAACCTGGTCTCAAAATCCATGGTTTTAGGTCTCACTGATCTTGCCTGATCATCAAGGTTCTTGCAACCCAATTGAAATTTCTTGAACGATCTGGTTACTGTACTGCAATCAACTGCACTTTCATCTTTTGCACAACAAATGTTTTCAGTTTATTCTGTGGTATTATAGCCCAGTTTCAACTCATAGAGCATAAATTACCAAATTAGACAATGTTGCACTTTCATATGTGTGCCTTTCAAATCACACATGGAGTGAAGCAATGCAAAACATGTCAGCATACTACAACCATGATACTTCCATACACAGAGGGTACCTTCAATAGCTTGAATTGCTTTGGTCATGTGATACATGTGCCATAAACGAGCATGTACCAAATATTGCAAAACTTTTGACATGCCCAAGTATTTCTTTTTTTTTTTTGTTTAGTTTTCTATTAGAATTTCAAAGACAGCATTTATGAAGTTGCACTTCTGTTAGGTTAAAGGATTTTTACCTTAAAGGAAAAAATTGTTAAGTCATTATGAAGCACAACAAAAACTTATTTATCAGTTTGAAAAAAAAAAAAAAAAAAAAAAAAAAAGGAAAAAATTTGATTGATTATATTAAAAGTAGCTAAATCTGTTAGTAATGTCAAAATCTAAATACATAAGAAAAATTATACAGATAAAATTATAGTTTCTATTTTAAAAATAAAACCACATAACACTTAGTTCATGGAATTTTTAACAGAGTAATCAATCAGTCAGTATTTCTACTAAATGTTTCACAAAATCACTTCAGACATGAAATAAAGAACAAAATTTTCTATCAATTTTTTTCTTTCTTTGAAGCAGCCATTTTCATATTTGGTTGTTATAGTCATGACATTTTATTCCTTGCACTCTCCAACCTTCTTCAGGAGTCTATCTATTCAGCAACCTGTGAATTTCTAACCAAACTTTTTGTATAATTCACAGGGTTAGATTGTTCTAATTGTGCTTTCCATTCAATTTTTTTTAAATTTGGAAGTACAATAAAAAGTAAAAAGATCCCCTTGTGTGTGAGTGTGTGTGTGTGTGTGTGGTGACCCTAGTTCATCAATGTTACTTGGGCTCATATTCATAACATAATTTACTATATGTATAATTTAGAATGTAAGAATAATTTTATCATCCAACTACATTTCTTTGTAAATACAAATCTCATTGCCTGTGCAGATTTGCACAATCAATACTTGACAACTGACCATTCTACAAAAAATAAAATAAAATTTTCTCTTTATCTGTTGTATTTTTCAAAACAAATGTCTTTGACACAGGTTAAATACATGTCTCAGTTGCCACTAAAATCTTTGATGTTAACCATTCAATGCCTGGCTCAGTGGAACAGATCACATAACCACAAATTCACAATCTTGTAAATGATGAACTGGCACTATTTTAATAGTTTAAGACTTTCTTTAGAATAATTTGTACAAAAATTTTATTCTGAATTATTTATCTAGAATTTGCCTATTCATAGAAAAAACAATTTTTTTAAATGCCTAAAACCTCCAAAATCGCTCAAAGAAATGCAACAGCAGAATTGTACTGTGCTGGACATAATGCGTCATCAATTTTAAAGCTAACAAAAACGCAGTGAGAACAGTTTATTGCATAGTGGCGAAACTTAAAAAAGAGAAAGTGTTGAATGAAAGAATCACAACTCTAGAAGTGATAAAAAATAAATTCCTCACTTCTTAAGTGGATTAATACAAAGCATTGAAGCAAATCCTCTCAAATCCATGGCAAAATTGATAAAGTCACAAAATGTAAGCAAAATGCTGATCTCAAAAGCAGTTAGAAAAGATTTAAAAATGAAATCTCATTGCAGGCAAAGATATTGCATACTTATAGCAAAATCAAAAGCCATCAGGATTGAAAGGAATCCATTGCTCTTAAATCACCTAAAGAATTGTAGAGGAGATGTTAGGATCTTTGTAGATGAAAAGAAATTCATTGTAGACAAAAAAAAAACAAATAGTCATAACTCATGAATGATTGCAAAAAGCCAGAAAGAACTTCCTGCAGTGATGGAAAGCAAACATCCAGCATCAGTCATGGTTTTTTCAGTAGTTGCGAGCAATGATAAAATTATGCCTCCTCATTTCATCAAAACTGGGACAAAAATCAATACTTCAGAGTGTGTAAAAATTTTGAAAAAGTTTTGATGCCTTGGATCAAAAAACATTACAATCATGAGCAGGTTATGTTCATCCAAGACACAGCTCCTGCTTATGAATCTAAAACTGTACAGGATCTGCTTATGAGAGAATTGCTCCTTTTTGTACCCAGAGATGTTTGGCCATCTAGCTCCCCTGATTTAAATCATTGTGCTTACTGGTTATGGAGTAGAGTTAAAAAAGTATCTAATAATGAAGCACACACTAGTATTGGGTCTTTAAAGAGTGCAATTAAGTGAGGCTTTTGGTCAATTCATAGTGAACATGCTGTGAATGCATGCAAATCTTTCAGAAGGCGTATTCAGCTAGTCAGTTATGACGGAGAGTCCCATATTGAATAAAAATTGTAATGGCGTCCATAATAAATAATTTCAAAATTTTTTAATTTTCTCAGTGTTTTTGTTTATTAGTACTCACATTGTATTTTTTAAACTTAATTTATGCCAATTCATCATTTACACCCTGTACACAGCAAAGAAATTTTAAAAATAAAAAGTGATGATATCAAAATGAGTCAGCATCATTGTGAAAAAAAATTGATGAAGCCAAACTGAATATCCCTTTAACAGCAGTTTGTAGTGAAACAAAAGTGTGCAAGTGCAACAGCCTCCACATTCACCAGAACTTCTAACTCTATGTGACTTTTTCTTATTATCTAAAACTAAAAATTTATCTCTGAGGTGAGATTTAGGGACATTAAAAGAAATACAGCACTATTTCACACCACAAAGTAGTTTCAGAGTTGCTTCAATCAATAGCCAACTTGTTAGAATAAGTGTGTTGAACGCCAAGAAAATTAACATTCATTGTTCATTTCTGTCTTGGTAAATACAGTTTCAGTCTTGATACTTTTTGAACACACCTTCAATGGAGAGCAAGTGATATACACTAAACATTTTGATATTTACTAAACTTAGTACAGCTTAAAGTAAAATGTGTGTAAAAAGATTGTGTAGTGTCAATATTTCAAGCACAGGCTGCTGTGCTTGGTAAAAAATTACTTGGGCTTGAACACTGCCAAAAGAGAAATATGCAACTACTTCAGTGGAATATTATATAATCCAAATGGATAGCATTAGGTATTATTTATAACCAAACTCTACAGCACTGAAATTATGAAACCAAAGGAAAAAAAAAATGAATCAAGTTTGGTTTGAAAATATAATTATAAGAAATAAAAAAAATTTCTGTAAGTAGAACTTATTTTTAGACTATAACATATTTATATTTACGATTAATTATGATTAATTGATTTTAATAGCATGTCAACCCAGATAGGGATATTTTATGCCTTGAAGTTAGGAAATCATGTTCATATTTACAATTTTTGAGTAGTTATTTCTTAAGAGGTTTTTTTGCACACAGTCCAATTCAATATGAACAATTTTTAAACAGATCTATTTGACCTATAGATGGGACTCAAACAAATACTACCACTCTGGGAGAGAGTGAACCTGGGAGTAATGACAATGAAAGGGTATTCTACACTCCACATAACTGGAGCCTTGTCATCAGATGCAGTTGAGTGCCATATCAAAGAAACCTCTTTCTGGTTGGGTCTAATTCCTCTATCGAGGGATACATTTGGTGTATTCTAAGCCCCGCTAATAAGGTGGGGGATTTTTGGTTACAGCTTCAATGCTGTAGAGTTTGGTGATAAATAATACCAAATAATATCAATTTTGATTGTATAATGTTTCACTAGAAATGATAAAATCCTAGTATCTTTGGCTTAGATGAAAATTAACTTTTTATCAAAAAAATGATAGTGTCTAATTATTTTTGGGTGATACTATGTATATATTGTGCAATAATTTGAATTTTATAAAAATGAATAGATATCTTTATTAAAGGAAGTGATTACTGAAAAGATTTTATCTTTGAATATAAGAAAATATTCAGTATTTTAGTTAGTAAGAAAATTAGTCAAGATTTGATTTAATAAGAATAAAGTTCTCAGAGTTAACGATTAAGTAAAGCTGTTGTTTAGTAGTGAAATGATTATTACCATTTTAATTACGATTGTAATAACATCTAAATCAAGGTTTCTTCAAATTTTTTACTTGATGCCCCCACCCCATTTTATTTCCATTCAACTCCAAATAAATCAATTGAATATTAAATTACAAAATATAATTTACCAGCATTTAATACAATTTATATGAGAAAAGAATCAGTAAACTATATAAATACAAATACACCTTTAATTCTTGAATTATTTTTAATGGGAAGGATGGATTTGATTGACACTTGGATCATGAATATTAGGTTGCAGGTTAGTGAGTTTGAGCTGCAAATCACCACATTTCTATCTTCAAAGTGTTTCTCTCTTTGCTTAGTAAATAATACACATAGCTAAACCAAAATTCCACTATATACAAATTTGAAAAAGCAAGTAAAATGGGTTCAACAGTTGCACAAAACTTGGGATATTTTGCGACAGTCTTTCCACTCATCCAGTTATATACAATTTCTTTAAATGTGTGTATTATTATATTTGTATTATTGTGAGATCTTGTAAGAATTTGCATACGTGCAAATTACCTCTCGCAGGTTCGAGATCTCCCCTCGTCAAATATGCTCGAGGCAGCCATATCGGTTTTCACTCTACAAGCCAGACACGTTCGTGCACGCTTCGAATGCCCAGGTACGTTACCTTCACAATGTGTCCTCGTGGTGTAATGGTTAAAGCGAGGAACTGCGGAATCGTAGTACGCGAGTTCGTACTCCAGTCGTGCTATTACGTTCACTTTCGGGCAAATACCCTTGGGAAAGGTATGAACCCCCTTATTCATCCCTCCAGCTATGGGTAAATAGTAGGACGGACTAGGTTCTTCAGCCTTGTTGAGGCAACTAGTCTAGGAGAAGGAAAACTCTGAATTCAAACCTGTTAAACTCCGCTTAAAAATTGACCTTGTGTCATATCCTGCCCGAGCGGAGGGGTTGGTAAATAGTACCTTCACAATGTGTACATGGACTTTGCTTCAAGATCAAAAATCATTTCAAGAAATTCTTCTTTAACAAAGGTGTTTAAATCTGTATTTTCCACTTAAACATCAAATAAAGAAATAATCCATTCAGGAATTTCCATTTTCAGAAGTTCCTTAAATTAAGATTTTAAGTCTTCTTGCAAATTCTTAATTTGGTTGATAAAATAAACAAGTCGTTATCCAAAACATTTTCTTCAGAACTAGACTATTTGTTCATTTAAATGATCCATGTTTTGAACAGTTCTTATGTAAATGATATATCACTAATGGTCATCACACCCAATCAGATATTCTATCAAGTGAATAACATCTGACAACTAGTCTTCATGACCAAGTGATTTTTGATCCCCTGTTATAAGAAGATTTATAAATGCAGACTGATAAATTCATCCCCTGTGGATCCCTATGCTTTTATTCATTCTGCCAAAATTTTATTCACTTCAAGAAGTCTTTATGGACCATTTTGAGAATCCCTGATCAAAATAAATACAATAATGTTCTTACCTTTTGCTTCTGCAGTTGGTCTTGTATGTAACGAGCAGAATTCTTGGCAGCTTTTAGCTACAAAAATTAAAACCTTAAATATGTTAATAAATGGAAATATAGTAGAAATAAATGGTTGGCAAATAGAAGATCTGTAGCAAGAAACTGTAAAATTTATTTCACAAACAAAAAGAGCAGATAACTTCTCCCATGAGAAGCTTACTTCCTACAGGGCCCTCACATTAAACTGACCTTGTATCATATTCTGGCACTGTTGGATGAGGGTGGGGATGGATCATAAACATCATATTTAAAGGTTGGGTTGACTATTAAGCTCAATGTGAAGTTATAATATCAATAGAATTCATACTATAATAGCAAATGAAGAAATAAGTAATAAAAAAATTCAAATTTAAAAATCATCTCAATTAAGAAATTATATTGAAAGGAATGAGTGGGAACACTGATTTCACACTATTATCATGAGCACTTAAGATTTTGGGTGTGGCCAACAGTGTAAAGATTTACCAGGATTCTACTGGATACAAAAGCCATCAGTTTGTAGACAGTATAATGAAGGAATTTCTAACATTAAAGCTTATAGCATGAAGTTTAAATGATTCAATGGTAAACACACAGATATATATATATATGTATTATTTTATTGTATTGTATTTGTTTAGAGGGCTATTGCAAAGCAAAATAATTATTTGGGGCTAATTAATTTCGAAGTAAAAACTTCATCATCAGAGATTTTTTTTTTAATATGAACTCGACAAAGAAATTTGCTAAGCTAATCACACAAACTGTACAGAGGTGTTATTTTTCATCTAATGTATGTGTGGTCTTTCAAACTAAACCTATTCTGGCATCTATCAGTAAAGATGTTCTTCCCCCTCATTATAGTAATTCTCTTATTTACTTGTTAAGGTGTAGTTGCAGTTTGAGTGAATAGGAAAAAGTAACAAAGGCTAGATGCTAGAATTAAACAACATGTCTCTCCAAAAATGCGTAATTTTATTGGAGGCCCAACGGATAATCTTAGAAATACATATGGATCTTCCATAGCAGAACTTCTAATAAATAATTGTGCCTGTGCTGAGAAATTTAGTGTGGATTATTTTTTGGTTCTGAGTAAGTCTCACTCATCATTTCCTTTGAAAGTATTGGAGACTATCCATATTTCATCCGGCAGACCATCTCTCTGTAAACAGAAGAAATGTCTGCTAGGACTTAATATTATTTCGGTGTAGTCTCCAATATAGAATTCCTTCCTTATCATAAATATTTCCCTTTCATTATTCTATACAATATTTTCTCAATTTAGCTCTGGTGAGTGAGGATGAAACTGGTCAGCTAGCTCATCACTTTTCTTTTTTTTGCTTATTATGCTTTTAGTTCCATCATGAGTAAAACTTTGGGTTTGTTTGTCATATTTATATGTGTATATATACATACACACAAATATATACAAAAAAAAAAGCATTAAGAGTCTCAGTCACTGCTACTCCCAACCACTTACTGATTGACATCGTTGGCAGGACCTAAGAAAACAGCTACAAAATAGATTACACTCCATTGATAAATGTGACCTCATGAACAAAGATAATATATGGTGCATTTATTTTGGATTAATTTCTAAATTAGCATGGCCATTGCAAATATATGAGGTATCCCTTACAAAAGTTGAAACAATGGAGCAATTAATCAGTAAATTTATAAAAAAAATGGTTGGGAGTACCTAACTCCTTAACAAACGTGGCATTATATAGTTCATCAACAAAACTAAAATGTCCAACGTTGTCACTTGTTAAGGAATATAAATTAGGAAAAGTGTGACTCTTCCAAATGCTGCGTGACTCTAGCGATCCACTGGTGAAGAACGCCCAGCCTTCTGTGATAACTGGTCGGAAATGGAAGGCAAAAATAGCTGTTGAGAATGCAAAATCGGCCCTCAGGATGAAAGAAATAATTGGCACTGTGGCAAATGGAAAAGCAGGTCTAGGCCTACATCCACAGTGTTGGTGGTCCAAAGAATCCACGTTAAATAGAAGAAAAATGGTGTCAGAAGAAATTCATCATCTTGAGGAAGTTAGGGGTTTTGCTACAGCAGTAGGACAAAGGAAACAGGGCGCATGGACTAAGTGGGAGAGTGCAAAAGACAGAGCTGTCACATGGAGAGACCTCAAGCACATGGAACCAAAGAAATTAAGTTTCCTCATAAAAGCAGTCTATGACATCTTACCAACACCAGTCAACCTTCATGCTTGGGGGTTAACTACATCTGACTGATGCAGAGCATGTGGGAAAACTGCAAGCCTCAAACATATTCTCACTAGATGGGAGTACACTCTAAGAAGTTATACTTGGAGATATAACAAAGTCCTGGAGATTGTTTCTGAGGTTTCATAAACATGTTGTGAGACTGCCAATAAAGCTCTAAATATTATCAACAACAGAGCAATTCAGTTCATTAAAGAAGAAAATATTTTGAAAACTGCATGTGAAAATATGCGTAAGCCATTATTGCTTGAAACATGAAACACAACTTCATACTTCCAATTGAAATAGCGTTAATGACAAAGCGTCCAGATATTGTCATTTGGTCTGTTAAAGCAAAAAAATGTTTTCATTATTGAGTTAACGGTCCCTTTTGAAGAAAATTTCAACTGGACACATCAGCGTAAGTTGGAAAAATATGAGGATCTATGAGAACAATGTGTCAGAAATAAGTGGATAACAAATGTATTTCCTATCAAAGTTGGATGCAGAGGTTTTATTGCCAACTCAACCTCTGTTTTCTTGACTAATCTTGGACAAGAGGAAATATATGGAAAAGATCCAAGATAAGGCTCTAACTGCATCAGCATGGATCTGGCAATCCCACAGAGCAACAACAATCTGACAAAGTTTGGTGGTATCGTGGGATACTGCTGGGGCGCTCTGGGCTAGTGGTAATGATGCTTCAGCCCCGAAACCATGCCTGAACCCAGAGTCATCATCTGATGAAGGCTTTGTTAGAAGCAATGCTGTTGTATAAACGTCAGTTATTGTATGATACCTACATATATATTAAGGCAAGTTTTATTAACGATGATGGAACCCTGTTTATTATTTTTAATAGTAATTTTTCAAGTCTTCTTGTTATTTTTCTAGTGTTGGGATCCAGGTTTAACATTTAATTATAAAACACAACAATTACACTGACCAACAGAAAGATTCTCACAGATAATACAATAAATATATATATAGAAATAATGATAAAAAAAGATTACAAATCCTAAAAGCAATATACATAAAAAAAACAAAAAAAACCGAAACAAATAAAATAGCATTTAACACAGGTACCAACATATTGAACATCTTTAATAATCAAAATCACCAACCCTATTAGATAGCCTAGTTGGCTGAGGCTGTAGAGTAAACTGACTGCTTCTCTGCAGAGGGGTAAGACCCCCTCCTTCAACAAGTGTCCTGGATATGACACTAAACAATCTGATGGTGAAGTTCCAGTAGTGCTAGAGCTTTGGGGAATGCAGAGTACTCCTTCATTGCTATTGCTCACAGGTTCATTCTGGCTCAGAGCGGTAGCACCTGATACAGTCCTATCTATGGGTCAAATAGAACTAAACTGTGTATTTATGCTAATCTGAATTGGTTGAAATGGAACTGTTCTGACATTTAACTCTTTGTAAACAAAAACTATACTTACACTAAATTGAATTGTTTGAAAATTAATTTGGCGTTAAATGACCCAAAAAGGGTTGATACACCACAAAACAAAACGACCAACCAACCAACCAACCCTAATAGAAAACTCATCCAACAGAATATATATTTATTAAAACCTTTCCAACTGAATGCTTTAAAACAAAATGCTGAAAATGTTCCAACTGACAACTTTAAAATAAAAATGCTACAAATAATCAAAACAATAAAACTTAAATTAAATTGTCAACTGAAACTACATGACCCCTGATAATGACCAAAAGTATGGTTGAATGCAATTAGGCTGAAAATATGGGATGATTCCTTTACCACCTAGATCTCAACACAAGAAAACTTGGAAAATTACAATTAAAAATAATTAACAGGGTTCCATCGTCTTTAATAACAACTTGCGGCATAAATATACACTCTTCAATATATATATATATATATGTGTGTGTGTGTAGTTAGGCAGCAGTCGTTCATTTAAGCATGTTTCATTAAATAATAAAGACAAATATAGTCTGTATAATTTATTTAAGATCCTTTCGTGTTTCCTGAAAAGTGTCTTGGTTTCAGGTTGGAATTAGTGGATGAATTTACCAAAATTGTCTCATGTGCTTTTGAACCCTTCATAGGCCATCATCAGGGGTTGCTTGCTTATGTAAGGAGTGTTGTTTTTTAAAATGAGTTTAGAAAGTTTTTTTATAACATAAGAATATGTGAATGCAGGGTTGGATAAAAACTGAGTTTCTGATGAATTTAAAACAAAATGCTATCAACAGAAACTGCTAGTCTAGCCTAGTAAAAGCCAAAGTGGAATGTTGCAAGTCAGATGACCATTTTGGTTGCCGGGTCATGGATTGCTCAGCCATGAGGATCCTGTCCTCAAGCATTATAAGTCACCAACCACAGCCAACAGGGAGCCTTGTGGCAGGGTGTACCCCTCTGTAGAGATACAGTCAATGTATTCTACACCCTCAGTTGACAGGGCAGGCATCTCAAGAGAATGCAGCCAAGCTATATGAGAAAATCAACACAACCAGTCTTGTACCCTGGATGAAGATGTTTGGTTGGATATAGGGCTGGAGGTGGAGTAAACAACCTTTGTCTTCTGACCGATGGTAAACACAAAAACAGTGCATGCTCAGGAGAAGAGATCCATTACAGCTTGCATATCTTCTTTGGTGTGAGCAATGAGATTGTCAGTGTAGAGCAGCTATTATACAAGGGTCGAGATAGTTTTGACTGCACATTACACACAGACACACATTAGAGGCATGCTCAGTGTAATAGGAAATGTAATTGACAATCACAGTTCAAACCTTAGACATACCTGTTTGTGCCTGGCTTTGCATTAATGCTCTTGGGAATGGGATAAATCCATCTCTTTTCCCCCCTCATAGCTATGAGTAAATAGTAGGGCAGATTGGAATCTTTAGCCTTGGTTAAGCAACTGGACTAGGAAAAGGGAAACTATAAATTTAAACCAGCCAAATTTTGTTTAAAAATTAACTTTATGCAGCAAATTACCCATAGCTAAGTGGTTCGGTAAATAGATGTTACTTTTGATATGAATAACATCAAGTAATTTCCTTTACCCTTGAAAATGCTAAGAAGGAAAAAAATTCAGTGTCATATCACAACAACTTTCAGATTATGCAATTAAACAACTAACCAACCAATCTGAAATGTATGAGTAAATTTACCTTTCCTGTGAAGAACTCCACCATATTATTCTTTGATTCCATGAGATATTCTTGATATAATGATAACAGTTTGGTTACAAGGACGTGTTCTTTGCTAAACAAATGGTGGTGACTGAAAGACAGTGTGTTGATATCAATATCTAGTTGATATCGCCCTTTATTTTCAACCATACCATCGATGTATCGACAATCAAATTCTTTAAGAATAGCCTGAAAAAAAAAAGTAAGAAATTGAAATTAATAAGAATTTCTTATAAAACTGTTAAACTCTCATAACTGAACTGATAAACTCAATATTTCCAGTTAAAATTCTCTGTATTTGGTAGCTGATAAATTATAAACTAACTTAAAAGAAAGAAAGCTAGAAAAAAATGAATAAGTTTCTTACATAAGGTCTGTTTTATGTGTTTGCATATGTATATTATATTTAGGCAATTTCATTTTTGATTACAGAGATGTTGCATTTTTATTTTTGATTGCAGAATTTTCTTGTGCAATCATGTGTTTGATGCTGGGTTTCTTCAAAGTTGACTTCATACACTATGGATTGCCAATGGGAGTAATATTCTTAAGCTTATTAGGTTTGATTGTGATACCACACATGTTGAGATTTTATAAGATATTTCTAAATGTTTCTTTGGCCATCTTTAGAATGTCTTACTATATGCAATTCCTCCATGCAGACATCTGGACATGTAGTGATCTAACATTTGAAACACATGCCCGTCTAATTTAGGCCTTAATGGGCATGCTAGTAAAATAGGCTCAATCCAATTCAATCAGGCAATTTGATTCTAAGGATATGATATATCTTCTGAATCCTATTATTAGTAAATAAATTATTTTTAGATGTTATATTCTTTAACATGAACCCCACCCCCCAGTAGTGAGCTTTTAAAGTATAAATCACTTACTTTTCTATAGAGGGTCTGTTGATCAAGCTCTTGCTCTTCAGGCATCGGGACTCGAGAGGATATCCTTTTAAGTGGATCTGGCAGTGATTTGATTCGGCCATCTTCACCAAACCATTTCTTTCCCTGATAAATAAAAAAGATAAATAAATCTGTTTCATATAAGTGTTGTCTAAATATCTAAATTTGGACAATTGATTTAATTTTGTTATACTGCAATCATTGTTAAGAGTTGCTCATATTGTCAAAAGGTAATGATATTAATAATATTAATTAAAATATTGGAATATATTTTAAGATAGCAAAAAATAAAAATCAACCAATAAGTAGTAATCCTTATTGAATAGATAAATGTAAAAATCAATGCTCACCCGTTCCTGGTCTAGCATCAAGCGTTGTTCCATTTTGTTGTGATTACTTGAAGCTATATTAGGAGGTGTACCAACATAAAAGCCTTCATCAGCCAAATAACGGGGCTCCTGGGTTCCAGGGTCTAATTTTTCAAGTGGTGGTACTATTAAGAGATAACCATTAAAAAAAGGGGGAAAAAATTAGAAACAAGCAAATAATATATTTAAAAAAAAAAAAAAAAGAACAGTAAATAAGTGTGCTGATTTGGTTTTTTTGTTCAGTGGCACATTAACCTTTGAGGGTTATTTAATACCAAAGGTCTTCTTGTAGAAGAACAATAGAGGTACTGTCTAACCAACACCTAGGGAAAGAGGATAAAGGGATTTATACCTTTCCCAAAGTTTTTAGTCTGAAAGTGAACATAATACCATGATTTACTATGATGTTGCACACAGCATGTTATCCAAGACATTATAGGAACTCTCCCTAATTAGTGTGAGTATATCCATTTTCTTCTTAATATAATTCTAGGAAACCCACAAACCATTCAACAAGACAGTGGAAAAGAAAATGAACTTAATTTTATTGATTTAAATTTGAAAACTCCATATCCTTAAATTTTTAATTGATAGATTTTAATATGTCAACCTGTTTATGGTTATTTTAAGTGTAGAGGTTAAGGAATCACATTCATTATAAATTTATATTTACATTTTGTGTAGCTCTCATGAGGGTTTTTTGTTTTTCACACAGTCCTATCTAGAATAATTTTCAAACAGATTTATTTGACCCATAGATTAGTACTACTTCACCAGGCAGAGTAGACCTGAGAGTAATGTTAATGACGGGGTAGTCGACATTCCCCAGATATCCAATAATACAGCCTGATGATTAGATGCAGTTAAATGTCATACCCAGAACACCCTCGTGGGGATCGTACCTTTCTGCAGGCAATACAGTCAGCATATTCTAAACACTACAAATGACAAGGCATTTAAATCTTTGAATACATAAATATAATCTCATGCTTATTTTATTTATTTTCTACTTTTCCTGAATTTTTTTTCCTCTTTCCATGGCCATCAATGAAATGTAAATGCTTATACATTCAAATATTTTCTTTTTGTTCTTTTTTTAAAGAGTAAATATATAAAACTTGATTAGAAAAAAAAGAAATTGATGAGTTTTATGGATATACTGATAATGTACCACACTGTATGCTTTTCCAAGAATCAAAATAATCATCTCTGGCATTTCTGCCAAGGATCAAATCATGGTTTCCTAACTTTTGCACTGGGATCAAAGTGTTGTATCTACCCAACCCCTCTTCCTTGGACAGGATGTGAGACTAAGTCAAATTTTAATCAGAATAAAGATGATTTTGAATATTTTTTTTTCCTTCTCAAACTGGTTGCCTAACAAAGGCATAAGAACCCAGTCTACACAACAAGTTTTGCCCTAGCTGCAGGGAGAACAGATGGCTTCGTGTGACGTGAAATGCAAACAACATCATCCAGAATTTGAACTCAGGTTGCCAATTCAATTTCCTACGATGATAAGCGTCATATTAAGATCCAATTATTGAGCTGCTCATTGTGTAATGGTTATTGTCATACAAAATGGACCAGGTAACCTGAGTTTAAATCCTGGACAAGACTATTTGCATTTCACATGGTGTTGATATCTTTAAAAAAGGTATGAATCCAACTATTCTCCCTCCAGATATGGGTAAATAGTAAGGCAGACTGGGCTCTTAAACCTTGAGATGGCAACCAGTCTAGGAGAAGGGAAAATCTGATTTAAATCTGTTAAATTCTGCTTAAAAATTTGACCCTGTGTTGCATCCTGCCCACTTGGTGGTGTTGGGTAAATACATATACTAAGATCCTGAGGTGAACGTGTTGTATCTTTTCCTTTTATTTTATAAATTTGTAATGATAATTTTAACATACTTCAAGTTTCAAATTGATAAAATTTAACCAAATATTCAAATGCAACAAACATACAAAAAATAGATATGGAAATAAGATTTGCCTGCCTTTTGAATTTGTTGTATCTATAATATTAATAGAATACGACATGGACACATGTTTGGATGCAAAAAGAAATGTTATGTGTCACCATCAACTGAGATAAATAATAGACTATTCTGTTTTAATTATGAGGAAAGAAAGAGAATATAAAGAACATGCTACATGTCAGAGAGAAAAAGAAAGCAAATATAATAAAGAAAGGAAAGGAGGAGAGAGAGAGAGAATGTTATATATCAGATGTTTATAGTCTGTTTCAATGGAATGGAAAGAAAGAGAAAAAGAAATAGGAGATATTGGTAGAGAGAAATGAGTAAAATAAATAAATGAAGAATGATTATTTTAAAAACTTATTTAGAAAGTTTATTTTTAAACAAAAAAAAAAATACAATAAGTCAAAAAAATTATTCAATTTTCTGTATTTATTCATTTATTTACAGATGAAAATAAAGTGAACATTAAATATGAACTGGTCATCTAATTACCCTTATTTACTTATTTGTAAGGAAGTAATTGAGTTTAACAACATGTTAATCCATTTTGGATTATTTTATACCTAGAGGTTAAGGAATTGCATTTATTGCATCTTCATATTTATGATTTTTTAGACTGAGTTCTCATTTTTTGGAGTAGAAAGTGGAATTATGGGTCATTCTAATTTTTTGTATTTTATTATTAGTTTCATTTGTTTTTATTTACACTTTATTAATTGATTAATCTCATTGTTAAACAATAGATTGGCTGAATCTTTTATTTGGCAAATTGTGTAGATAGTTTAAAAAGAATTCAAATGATTGTCCCATAAGTGGAAACTGCTAGCATCACTCAGTATAATTGACAGTTTAAAGTCAGTTGAAAGCTTGGCTTTTATTGCACAAGTCAAGTGACTAAAATCTTACAAGTTAAATTGTAAGTTGAAGGAAATAGCAATGAAAAAAGATAGCATGGTGAAAGAAAAGGATGGCAAGATAACATAAAGAGAGGAGATTGGCCATTGTATGATGACTACTATAACACTATAATCCTTTTATTGCTCCATTTTTTAATTTTTGGTCATTCCCAGTACCACATTTTCCAGTTTTAAAAGGTTTCATAAACTCGATTATGTAAAACCCAAAGGTTTTAACATCATAGATTTTTTATTTCAAGACCAATTTTAAGAAATAAAACTTTCCTAATTTTGAATGAAAGATTATGTGGTACCGAGGAAAAAAAAAATCCAGATATGACTATTATACCAAACTTCAGTTATACAGTTCCATTAATGAAGTCTTGCTTAATGAAGAATTAAGACTAACTTCATAAATTTAAACAATCAGGCTGCTAAGATTTTATGCTTAAACACAGCAGGGTCCAATTCTCTTTCTTTTTATGCATTTACACACCCCTCCATATTAACAGATGATGACACGAGGTCAATTTTTAAGTGGTTTAACAGGTTTGAATACAGTTTTCCTTATCCTTGATCGGTTGCCATACCAAGGTTAAAGAGCCCAGTCTGTCCCACTATTTACTCATAGCTGGAGGGAGAAGAGTTAGATTCATATATTTCCCAAGGGTATTAGAGCAATGTAAAATGCAAACAGCATTGTTCAGGATTTGAACTTGGGTTGCTGAGATCATTTCCTATGATGAAAACCATTACTCACACAAAAAAATATCAAATTATCAACACAAGAAGTCTATTCATAATTTGATATTTTTCCAGGTTGCTATGCTAAAGTAACATTAAGTACTTTTTACATGCAAGCTTTTCTTATTCATATTTATCTTATAGTGTGTGTGTGTGTGTGTGTGTGTGTGTGTGTGTTTATATATAAAGATAATAAATATATTCAAATAATTATTACAGTAAAAACAACAGTGTCAACAACAAAGCTTTCATTGAATGATAACCCTAGGGCCATGCATGGTTTTGGAGCCTGAAAGACCATTACTATTAAACCAGACTGTCCCAACAGTACCTTATGATACTACCAGGCTTTATGTCACAGTCACGGAATATTCGATCCATTCAGATGCAGCTGATCTTCGAGTCTCTCTCTATATATATATTCGATTTTTCTGCTGGTGATGAGCTAAGTTTATTCAGATATACAGAGGTCAAATTAGCAATAAAACCTTGGTATTGCTTTTCCAGATCTTCATATTTTTCCAGCTTATGTTGATATGCCTAATCAATATATTTCTCAAAAGGAACTATTAACTCACTGACTTAAACTCGTATATATCTTTCAGGTTCAAAAAGTTTTTTAGTCTGTTTCAAGGCTTCTATATGCACAAAAAGTTTTAGAAAGCTTGTTCTATATAATATTTTTAAATAGTTCAGCACCTGTTTTATTAAAGTCAAAAACGATAATTTTAATAGTTAAAACAAAAAAAGTTACAAAGTCAGACATTTATAAAAGGTGTATACTTTGAAGTCAACTTTGAGTTTCAAGAGAAAGAAGTTTCAATTTTTTATGTGAATACCTATAATACCTTCTACAAATGAATACAACATAATATCATAGTTTTCGTTTGAATTCCACAGGTGGATTTTCAAATTTTACTTCACTCCCAGTGCCAGAGTTTTCACAAAACAAAAAAATAAAATTATTCCAAAAAAACAAAAATCTCACTTCAAATCACCATAAAATGTTAAGATACTCAATGTAAATGTTATGAACTAGTGTTAGAACAATAAAAAAAATAAAATCAGTAAATTTCGTTGATAGACAACAATAAAATCAGTGAAGTAGGAAAATATCTATAAAACTGATGATATAAAATTACCAGAAACTGAAAACTCCCACCCTATGACAGAGATCTTGAGTTATGTAAACTAGCCATAAACTTATCCATTCTACATTTTTATTGCAGCAATAACACTGAACTTTATGTTTTAGTAAAGTTAATAAATGCCATTGAAGCTAACATTTATAGTCTTTGGGTAGCTACTGCTTATATTACAAATATAAACAGCAGATTTTAAGTCTTGATTTTCCAGTGAATGGATAAAGAAAGGTCATAACTTTGGTTTCTTTCAAGGAAATTTTCAGCAACTTTTATATGGATAATAAAAAAAGAAATGAAATAAAAATAAGGATTTGATTTAACCTGAGAGATATGAAATAAGGATCCAGATATACATTATATTTATACTATATATCAAACTCCCAGCTGAAAACAGTAAAAGTCTTCAAATTTTTAAAACCAGTATGTTAAAAACATGCCTCCAAAATTTGGTGGTGATTGCTCTAGTTAATTTTGAGTTAGGTGATGATATACTAACGGATGAAAATATCTTGTGAATTATAGTAGATGGTGAAAACAAGGATTAAAAAAAAAATTATTTCTTTATAATTTATACAGACTACACTTTTTACCTTTTATAAAAAGATAAAACTTGTATTTTTATCAAACAAATTTGGTGAATAATAGTATCATAATGCATTACAACAGATTATAGATAAAAGCAAAAATAAAATTTAGATTATTGAATTACACTTTCATTATTATTTATAAAATTCATATAAAAGTTTTTAGATAGTTTTTTTTAAGGAAAACACTTGATGATACAGATGAGAATCTTTTAAAATTTCAAGTCTATTTTTTAAAAAATTAATTTTTAATCTTTACAGATATTTGTTGAATAATAAGTTAAAACATTAAAAAATTACAGAAAAAATTTAGAATAAAATCTATAGAATATTTATAGAATTATTATAAAATGTATATATTATAAAATATTATACATACATTTTTTGATAAAGATCTTTTTACAGAAAAAATTTGGTGAATTATAACAATTATAAAAGATTATAGGTAAAATTAGAAACAAAATTAATAGATTTTATTTAGAATTACTTTTTTTATGATAAAATTTATAAATTATAAAAAATATTGATCTTTTTTCTTTTGGAAAATTTTTATAGAAAACATTTGGTGAATTATAGTGAGATGAAGCAAGCAAGGATTATTTTACAAGAGATTTGTCTTTAATTTCTACAATTTATTTTCAATATTTAGTCTTAATTTTTTTCAAAGAAGATATTTGGTGAATTATAGTATCATAATTATTAATAATTTATTACTGATTATTTATAGAATTATCATAAAGTCTATGGATTATAGACACACTTATTTTTTACAAAAAGAAAATTTTTTTCACGGAATAAATTTGGTGAATTATAAAAAGATAATATTTTTATTACAGAAAGATAAACTTTTTTATAAAGGATATTTGGTGAATCATAGTATCATAATAAATTATAATAGGTTACAGAAGGTAATGGATAAAATTAAAAATAAAATTTATATATTATTTAAAGAATAATTTTTCATTTCATTATTTATAAGATTATAACAAAATCTATTAAGTGTGACGCGAAACTATTAATTTTTATACCAAACGGGACTTTATTTTCGCACATGTGAAGACGGGGCAGACTGGCACTTGATCCCTCGTATTATAAGTCCTCGTTCAAAGTTTTTTTCTCAGGCATATAAGAACTGGCATATTATGTGGGGGATTAATTTATGGCTAGACTGACCGCCGCTGGAAAGGGGTTCCAAATTTCACACTATCCACACACCCACCAAGGCCACTAGTCTTCCTCCCCTAGAACAATGGAAGATATGGACCTCTAGGTTTAGACATAATAATATTAGTTATAGTAGTCAGCAATTCCGGTTTCCCATGTGATATTTCAAAGGAATTAATAGGACAATTTTAAGCAAGATAACATAAGGCGACGTGAAGCTGAAAAAGAAACATGATTTAACAAATTTGTAGCAGACGCTACAAATAACAACTTCAAGCATGTGGGAACATTAAAATATATCAGTCCTTTTTACTACACACAGATATACACTTTCAATGTATCAAATATATCATAAATGGATAGTACATGAGCATAAATGTCTTTCTTCTTTTCTTTTCTTTCATTTTCAGTCTTTCTTCAACTTGAGAGAGAGAGAGAGAGAGAGAGAGAGAGAGAGAGGGTATATAAAATTGGGTATAAGGAGAAACAGTCCCAAACTTTACTTATCTTATTTCAATGGATTCCTGTAGAGAATCTTTCTTCTTTTACGGGCTCTTCTTTTATCCGGAGTTCTTGGCTTTAGTTCTGTCCGCCACGAACCCTGTCCAACAACTAATTTTTTCTTTTCTTTTTTCTGCTGACGGGAAGAAGGTGCCACTTCCATTTTAGGGTCCCAGCCAATCATTTGGCTTCTACCTTCTTCCTTCCCATGTCAGGCGACTCCTTAGGGCTACTAGATGTCACTTCGTATCCCATTCTTTATCCATCAGGTCACCAAGTACAAACATCTGTTTTTCCATTCTGACCAGGGTTTGTTACTTTGGGATTGACCCACATTACTATGATGTCTTAACGGTCATTCTCTGATGGCTTGCCATAGTTAATTCACGCACGGGGAATAGTAGTAATCTTATTTCTATCTTCTCAGTGGGACACCACGTGACATAAGTATAAAAGATTATAGACATTTTTTTTTAATAAAAAAGGTAAAATTTTTATAGAAAGAAACATTTTTATTATAGTAAGATGATGCTGACAAGGTTTTTTTAGAAAAAAAGAAAAGATTCCCCTGTAACTTCTACAATCAACTGGTGTTACACCTTAGCTTAAATTCCCTATCACTTATCTCCTCTGGCAGACCTTGTGTTTTAGGATACGCTTTTTAGACTAGTCATCAGAAGATGACTTTCGGTTTCATTCCCTTAATGAAGAAAGGGCCCAGAGCTTTGCTGTCCTAATCCTTCTTGATTTAGTCCTTTATTTTGAGCATTGTCATTTTTACTCTTTCTTGGCGATTAATAAACCTGTTCATGACTCCTATTTTTGCTTCAGTGTTTTAATTATTAAAAGGTGTTTAACCAGCAGAGACTATACACATATTTCCTCAAAACCATCGCATGTCATCAGTAAATACAATGACTTGAAAATTGAACAGACTTACATGATCTACACCTGCTTCCAGAACTAGAGACATCAGTGTACATACAGTCACTAATGGGGTTATGGTTCTTCCACAAACAGGAATAGAACCTAAACTATGGATATATCCACAAGAATGACACTGTTCATATGGTTCATTCAAGCAAAGTTACCCTTTCAAACAGTTAACACTTTTTTTTCAATGATGACAACACATATTAGTCAATGTCATGTCTCCAACTAGCCTCAGTCTTCAAGCAAAATATTAAAAGGGAGCTAAAAATGAAAATGGAATTGGAGAAATTGCAGCTCAAAAAGGAAACTGCCACTGCCACAGGCAAAGTAGAAACTTTGAAAACAGTTGCTGACAAGTCGAACAAGCAACGCAGTTTTGCTGCCACTGAGATTCAACTTTACACTAGCTAACCCCATTCAACACAACCAAAAATACTTAGCCAAGCAAGCAAACCAGGCTAAGATGCAAATTTACTGCCAATTTTAGAATCAGACTTTGGATTAGTCTGTGGAATGCTGCTTGTTGTCTGAGAACAGGAATCTGCTGGCTGGTCAACTGCGAGTACCACAGATATCACTCCAGGAGGTAACAATGATGGCAAAGTCATAGTTACATCTGAATTTTCACCTGTCCTGCCCCAACCTTTTTTTCAGACTGCTAAAGTTAATCTGGGATGTGTAGGCCACTGTAGTTGTTGATGTTTCTATTCAAGTAGTAATAGCTGCAGTCAGTGTAGTAATGGTTATGATAGTAGGATTATTGGTGCCACTAAATTTGCTATATGATCATTGCAGGTGTCCAGCATTGCTGTTGAAGCACCCACATTTGTACTGCTGTTACTAGTGGCTGCCACTCAGATAGCAGAGGTACTCTAGATGCTACTAACCCAGTTACAAGTGTGGCTGATGTTGTCAAAAGAGTAATTAAACATTAATGACATCTAAATAAGCCAGGTGGGGAGTATCGTGTAACATCATAGCTTGAATTCCCTATCGTTTATCTCCCTTAGCAGCCCTTGTATTTTAGTGTGCACTTTTTAGACTAGTCAATGAGATGACTTCTGATTTCATTCTTTTATTAAAGAAAGGGCTCAGAGCTTTGCTATCTTAATCCTTCCTGATTTAGTTTTTTATTTTGAGAATCATTGGTAAGATATATTGCCTTTCTCCTCTGGAAACACATGACTTTCATAATTATTTGACATTTTGTTGTATTTACCTTTAGTGCATTATTCATTAGCATCTCTTTTAAGTGTGTGTTAGCTTAATTTTGCCTCATT
The DNA here is from genome assembly GCA_963585895.1 of Sepioteuthis lessoniana. Taxonomy (NCBI): domain Eukaryota; kingdom Metazoa; phylum Mollusca; class Cephalopoda; order Myopsida; family Loliginidae; genus Sepioteuthis; species Sepioteuthis lessoniana. The sequence goes on from OY757929.1 coordinate 89,748,037, forward strand.
TTGTTACCTCAGCTCTTATGAAAAAGAGCAATTCTATTCTTCACTTTCAAGAATAGTTTTTGTTTGAATAACCCCTTTTATTGAAAAACTGTATGTCGCTATATGTTATTTAACCCACAGCTTTTAAAGTTAATATTAAGCTTCCAGCTGCCATTAATATTATTGTAAGCTGTTTCACACACACACACACACATTTGTCAAACTGCATTTTCTTCTTTACTCTTTCCTGGTGATAAATAAACCTGTTCATCACACCTAACTTTGCGTCAGAGTTTTAATTATTGAAAAGAGTTTAGTCAACTGGCAGGGACTATGCATGCATTTTCTTCTGAAACAGTCACATGTTATCGGGTGTAGTATACAACTCTTAAACCTTTACTTTAGTGGAGCACAATTAAGGAATGATGAAAGTCAGTTGTCATTAAATTTTTTTTTCTAGAAAATTTTCTAGAATTCTGAAATTTAGCTCTTATCTAAATTTTCAATCTTTCTAAAATTTACTTCCTTTAATTATTTTTTTTTTATATGTTTAGGAGTCTAATTAATTGTTCAAGCTTTTTTTTTGAGTCTGAAGAATCAGTTTAAATAATGACTTTTTCCTAAATAGGTGATTAAAGAGCAAATTAAGGTGCTACTTTCATCTGCTGTCAACCATAAATTTGGCCTTAATCTATGCTGCTTCATTTGCAGATAGTGGTAAAATCTCCATTCTACCACTATCTGCAAATGAAGCTGGAATCAAAGAATGTAGAGATGTTTTTTCATTATCAACCTTTCTTTCATGGTGTCTATTGACTAACAGTGATCTGTGACCTTGGACAGGAAAGTTACTGGTCTCTCACTCCATCCTACATTACCATCAATTTCAAACAGATATGTACAATCCTAATGAGATATTTGTTTCTAAAGCACCATGTTTCAAAAATATAGAGAAATCTATTAGGGTATTTATTTTCATTTCTACAGAGTACAATTAAAAACATATTCATTGGATTAAATCAATAGAACAGTAGAGATTCATACAGTTAAAACATTTTGCAAAAACAAATTCAGCTGAAACTTTTGCTATTTAAGCCTCTTGGTACTTTTGGCACAGTTGATTGCCTGACTGTTCAGTTCATCTTTGATCGATGATAATAATTTATCTACTTGGGTATATAAACATTTGTTGAGTTATTTAAGGCTAAAGTCACTCTTCTTCATTTCAAGCAATTATATAGCTTCAAGTAACTAATGATAATAATCAATTTATACTCAATGATATGTATAACAAAAAATCCAAAGATCATATCTGAAGAAACAAGAAGTTTAGTTCATTTTGTTAGTTCTAACCTATAAATTTTATTGCCAAATTTTATGGTTAGGTGTGACTTATCTTAAAACATACACAGTCAGATCTTATTCTATGGCAGAGGTGTTGGGTAAATACATATTTGTTTTTATACATGAGGTATGTTCAAAAAGTATCAAGACTAAAGCATGAATTTACCCAATCCCCCTGCCACAAGCAGGATGCAGCACACGGTCAATCTTTAAGCAGAGTACAACTAGTTTGAATTCAGAGTTTTCCTTCTCCAAGACTGGTTGCCATAACAAGGTTAAGGCACTCAGCCTGCCCTACAATTTAATTATAACATGGAGAAGAGTTGGATTCACCCTTTTTGTTGGATTGTTGTCTTTGTACAAGCCATAAAAACTTCCTGTCTAAAATAAATAACCAACATTGCATTCTGGGAAAAATCAATATTCTAACTACAAAACAATAAACCCTCATGTAAGGCATTTAATGCAACATTTCCTGCAAGGAAAAACATCTTGACTATGTTGAGTTTTCCTATTTGGAACTTTATCCTTTCTGGATTTTATACAAACTGGATTATATAATCTTCATTGACTTGGAACTTGATACCAATCATTTATAACTTAACTGGAAGTAAACTTTTTCCCAAGGGCATTAGCGCTGTGTGAAAGCAAACTGCTTTATCCAGGATTTGAACTCTGGTTATAATAAAGTAACTGACTATAATATTATTGAGATTGCCTTGAAAGAAGTACAAATAGGCCAACAGTCAAGCATCTAGTAATTGTTAGACATGTTGAAGAATGCTTAGATTAATATGGAATACTTTAACCCAACTGTCTTAATGTGTACATAACTGAAAAATATTAATCAATCAAATGGAAAAATGTTCAAATATTAAAATGTGACAACTTAATCCTTTTGGTGTGGGGAGCAATTAAAATAACTCAAATATACTTAATGTGTGATGGCAATATGCAATGTAAGTCCACATTACTTAAAGATTTTGGATTGTGTGTGATATATCTCCTGTAAGAACCCTAAATTAAAAAAAAACAAAAACAAAAAAAAATAACTTTACTTCTAAAACTTTAGTATAATAAAACAAAAACTTCTCTTACAAATGCACTTGTGTAATATACCCCCATGCCAATAGTGTAATGTAATTGTAAAGTACCAATAGATTTTTTTTTGCAAGCTTTTTTTTTTATTTTATAGTCAAAAGTGCATTTCAGGCTTTAAATTTTTCACCAAATACACAGCACCAAAAGGGATTATAAGGCAAGTCTGATTTGAAAAAAATTTCTTCTTTGAAATAAATATATCAATATAAAGATTTTTTTTTTTTGGCCACTTGGAAATTTCTGAAAAAATTTTTTCCAGGAGTCAAATAGCAGGCAAGTTTAACACTTTATCCTGAAGCCAAAAGATAGAAACATAAAGCTGAGATTTTTAATTATTTTTTTTCCTAGACAAGAAAGTTTGTTTGAATAATAAAAGCTTCGAAAGAATAATGGAAACTGACAAGCTGAAAATGCCTGAGGCACACAGCATAACAAAAGGCTGACGATGAATCTGACCCAGTGGCATTCTGGATTAAAGAATGCAGAATACGTAATTTTGACGTTAACAAAATCTGACTCACCTGGTCGAGAGGATGGCATACAATAGATCTTGGCTTCAGCATCAACCTGCTCCCAGTATTGGTTATAATCTGTTTTTATTGTTGTAACCAATCCGAAGCTTTCCTCTTCAAAAACATCAATGAGGAGAGCTGAGTCTATGATAAAAAAAAAAAAGAAAAAAAAAAAAAGAAGCAGTTTTCAGTGTTTTCATTTTTGACTGAAAAAAAAAAATCTAAAATGGAGAAAATACATATTTATATTTTTATAACTGACATACAAGAATAACGAGAGAAAAAGAACTAACCTTCTTGGCCCGTTTCTTCAGACAGGACCTATGAATTGATTGAAATTAAAAAAAAAAAAAATTGTATCAATTCAGTATTAAGTTTTACATAATGTTATATATTTGAGTAAGAAAGAAAAACATGGTAAACAATGCTCAATAGAAGTAAATGTCTCCAATTTGTTTCATTATCTTTTCTTTTCTGCAAGTAAAGTATGGAATACTAAACATTTTCACAGCATATTTTTTTCTCAATATATGTTTTCATCTGTGCACTAATTTTGTATGTATACAGTATACATAAAGGTTTTTAATTATTTTTTACAGCTTACTTACATGTCAGTCCTGAATTCCTTTGAGAATTATGGCTTCCGAAGAAATAGATCCACGACCTCACAAATATTAACCATCCGCAGAATCCTTGAAGGTGTACGGGCAAAGAACCTACAAGCGACATTAATATTTGTCGACTTTACCAAGGCTTTCGACTCCATCCACAGAGGAAAGATGGAACAAATCCTACTAGCGTACGGCATACCTAAAGAAACCGTAACGGCAATAACGATTCTCTATAGAAACACTAAAGTAAGAGTACGATCACCGGATGGAGACACAGAATACTTTGACATTGTAGCAGGAGTACTACAAGGGGACACGCTGGCCCCGTACCTCTTTATCATTTGTCTAGACTACGTACTTAGAACATCGATTAACCAAATCAAAGAGAATGGCTTCGAACTGACAAAGAAAAAAAGCAGAAGATACCCCGCAACAACAATTACCGACGCCGACTACGCCGATGACATAGCGATATGGCAAATACACCTGACCAAGCCGAAACTCTTCTGCATAGTTTGGAACGAGCAGCAGCAAGCATAGGCCTCTATGTTAATGCACACAAAACGAAATATATGTGCTATAACCAAACGGGGGACATCTCCACTCTAGAAGGAACCCCACTTAAACTAGTAGACAAATTCACGTACCTAGGAAGCAGCGTCGAATCAACCGAAAAGGACATCGAAACGAGGCTAACGAAAGCATGGACAGCTATCAATAGGCTATTGATTATATGGAAATCAGACCTAACCGATAAAATGAAACGCAGCTTCTTCCAGGCAGCGGTCACATCGATACTGCTCTATGGATGCACTACATGGACGCTAACAAAACGGCTGGAGAAGAAACTGGATGGCAATTACACAAGAATGCTGCGTGCAATCCTGAACAAGTCCTGGCAGCAGCACCCCACAAGACACCAACTGTACGGCCACCTGCCCCCTATCACGAAAACTATTCAAGTTAGACGAACCAGACATGCAGGACACTGCTGGAGAAGCAGAGATGAACTCATAAGAGATGTACTCTTATGGATCCCCACACATGGCCGCGCAAAAGCAGGACGACCAGCTCGAACGTACATTCAGCAGCTATGTGAGGATACAGGCTGTTGTCCTGAAGACCTACCTAGGGCGATGAACGATAGGGAGGAGTGGCGAGAGAGGGTCAGGGATATCCGTGCTACCAGCGCGATATGATGATGATGATGATGATGATGATTGTTCATGAAAACTGGAAATGATAATTTTGTTCATTAACTGAAGTAGCAGTAAGATACATTAGGTCTGTTCTCTTTAAATACCTACTGTCTAGCAGGGAATAGCTAGTCCCAGACCCACTATATTTCGGCAGCAAAATAAGGACAAATTATTCTAGGAAATGACACTTGGGTCTTTTCCCAGGAAAGGGTAATTTTATTTTAGATATGATGAATAACCCTGTGTTAGAGACTGTCACAATAGAAATTCAAGCTACTCAAGGATCAGATAAAACCTTCTAGATTTTTTGACCAATAATTCAACTTCTTTAAACTATTTTAGAGATTTTTGTGATCTATCAAGTACATATTTAAACTGACCAGGTCTATTTCTCATACAGTGACAAGTAAGGTGTTTACTAGATGCTATATTACTCAATACCATATTCTTCTCTAAACAGACTTTCAGTTGAACATTGTAATTAGGATAATGGATATATATTAGTCCAAACCACATGGACTCTAACAAAACGCATTAAGAAAAAGCTAGATGGGAACTATGCAAGAATGTTGTGTGCTGTTTTGAACAAATCCTGGAAGCAGCACCTCACAAAACAGCAGCTGTACGGCCACTTACCTCCCATCATACAAACCATCCAAGTAAGATGAACAAGATATACTGGGTGCGGTTGGAGAAATAAGGACAAACTCTTTCGTGGTATTCTTTTCCTATGGACCCTTACACATGGACACACCAATGTTGATTGACCAGCAAAAACTTAAATTCATCAGTTCTCTGTGAACACTGGATGCCATGAAGAGGACTTACAAAGAACAATAGCTAACAGGGACAGATGATGAGAGAGCATCAAAGGAATCTGTGGTGTCAGTATGATGGGTAAAATGATTATTTATTTGACAGCTGTCTTTACCATCTACACTACAACTCAAACATCTTGATTAATAACTAATTCAACTTGTGCAAAAGATGATATGGTAGTAAGATATCAGACATCATTGGATTATAGGGATATATGCTTGTATAACACTTCTGCTATTCTCTGGGTCTGCATAGCAACAGCCCAGTGACAAGCACAGTAAGATAACTGGTGACTATGCAAATTGCAAGTTTTATTTCAGAGTATCTTTTCTTAGACAAGAGATATTTAATGCTGCAGCTTCCTTCTTCAGTTTTGATTTTAGAGTTAACTTATCCTAAAAGGGTTGCTTTCACAGCTCTGTCATAAGAAAGGAGTCCCTTGTACCATATATATATATATATATATATACACACACAAAGTTTGATTAAAAAGTTTATAGGCTGAACAAGATACTCTCATGGAATGTGACCAAATGAGAGTTTATTTTTCAACATACCCACTCTCATTGTGGTTCACACACTTCCATTGGTGTTACTGCTTGGATCCCATTGGTCAAAAAGTCATCAATATCAATAATGACATCATCATCATAACTTTTCAGTCCATCCTCATATATGAACTTGTATTAGTCTAACTTTCCCCTCACAAAAAGGTCCTTAATGATTCTGAATAAATATGTCTATCCACAGGGCACACATTTCATGCCTTCATTCTTGTTATGCTAATTAAATATAATAATGTATTTTTTTTACTGTAATATTTGAAAGTGAACTCATATTTTCCTTTAAATATGTGATAGAATAAAAAAATGTACTGATTCATTTCAGGAAAATTTGAAGCACCAAACTTAAAAAAAAAAAGGCCATAGAAATAAAAAATTAAAACTAATTGAGTAACCATAAGAGGGAGATAACTAGCACTTAAACTGTTAGTTTAAAAAAAAAACAGAAATTTTAATGAGAACTAAAAGAATTAATCAACATGATATTGCCACCAAGGAAAGCAGTAATATATTGGGTCAAGTCATAAATACTTTCCGATTTTTAAAATCAAGTCATATTAATGCATTTCAAACTTCCAATATTTGAAATGCTATTATAAATTAACTGATTAAAGAGTTCCCACATTGGTCATTTATATTTCAGTAATGAAAGAGTGTACATCTATGATCTCACAATCATAAAATAGATGATTTGAAAGTATATATATTTGCCCTCATCAGCCGCCAACCTGGGTGATAACACAGTTTCGGTTTATTTATCGAAACTGTGTTATCACCCTGGTTGGCAGCTGATGAGGGCAGGGTATTGCATGTGCTTTCACATGTTGTATGATGAAAAAAAAAAAATTTGACATAATGTTGAGGGAGTTTAAGAATAACAAAAACACAACAGAAACAGCCAAGAAAATTTGTAGTGTTTATGGCCAGGGTATCATTACTGATTGTGAAATCCAAAACTAGTTTTTAGTTTCATTCCGATGATACATCATTGAGAGATGAAGCCAGAGTGGGATGCTCATCAGATCTTGATGAAGATGCTTTAAGAGAATTAGTGAAATCCAATCTGTGCAAAAGTACTTGTCAATTAGCACTTGATCTTCACACATCCCGATCCGTCATCTCTTGAAATATGAAAAGTGAGCAAGCTCAGCATTTGGGTTTCTCATACTATTAGTGAGAAGAATACAGAAGATCACATATCCATAGCAACATGTCTTCTTTCAAGACAGAGAAATAACCAGTTTCTCAAAAACATCATTAAATAGTGATAAAAAAAATGGATCTTTTATGACAATGTTCAATGCAAAAGACACAGTGAAATGACAAAGCTGAATTTCTGCAGCCAACTCCAAAGGCAGAGTTTCATGAAAAAAAGTTATGCTGTATGTATGAAGGGATCATTGCAGTATTATTCAGTCTGAGTTTCTGAACTGCAATCAGACACTGAACAGCTGCAATGTGTACATGAAAATCTTCTAAGAAAATCCCTTATACATGATAATAGAAGAAACTTTCTTGATAACATAAGGCGATATTCAGTAAGAATCATTCAGGAAAAAATATTAGATATCCATTCCAAACCATCCACCATATTTATTAGACTTTGCACCAAGAGATTTGCATCATTTCCATTCTCTACAAAATGTTCCAAAAGACAAAAAATGTTCTCAAGAAGTTCAGGTGAAAACATTTGTGGAAAAATTCTTGAGTTCAAAACCAGCTGAATCTTACTTGGGAGGAATCAATGAACCACCTGATAAATTATTAATGAATAGTAGGGTAGACTGTGCTCTTGGTATAGCAACCAGTTCAGAAGGAAGAAAACAACAAGCAATACCCTGCTGAAAAAGTCATCTTGTGCTTAATACCCAGTTGACAGAGTCATAAAACAAGTAAAAACAAGCTTAAAATATAACACTCTTGACAGAAAGCTTAATATAATATTTATCATTGTAGGGAATGGAATTGGTAACCAAAGTTCAAATCCTGGATAAGACTGTTTATGTTTCTTGGCACTATTGCCCTTGGGAGGAGCAGCAAACCCTCTTTTCTCCTACCCAGTTATAGGTCAATAGTAGTGAAAATTAACAGTACTCTACTGAAAAACTGACCTTGTATCACATCCTACTCATGGCAAAGGGAGGGGTTGGGTAAATCCATATACGTTTTACCGTGTAATGTTTTCTCTACATCTTCAGTATTCTAGGCAACCTTAATTGGTACTGTTACCCGACCCCAACTAAATGGAAAATTTATTTTTTATATAGTTATCTTACACATTAATGAGGGCCTTGTTATTTTAGGAAAGTATACTGATCATGATTAATTTCTTTCTTCTTGTTTTGCCATGTGTATAAATTGAAAGACAATCATTAAGAATAATATCTAGATGAAAAGTAATTTTTATTGTTTGAAACCATCCTTTTGAGGCAATCAAAAGGATGCTGGCATTTTAATAACATTTAACAAAAATACTTGATAAACATTGGAATCTTATTTTCATGTGTCATTACCTCAAACACTTCCTGTTCTTGTCATCTATTGCCTATAAATTTTATTGTCTGATATTATGGCTGCATCTGGTTTGTCTACACACACACACACTGTCAGATTTTACTCCCACCTATTTTCTTCACAGATTTAGAGGAAAGTAGAAAAATGATGTGTGGTAATATTTTTCTTGGTCTGCACAGTTTCACCTATTAAATAAATCAACCTAATTTTGTGTGTCTGTTTCCAAAAAAAAAAAAAAAAAAAAAGGATCTATCAATCATCCAGTTTGGTCAAAATCCGTACAAGCCATGGGTCAACTTCACAAAGTAAAGAAATGTTTTTTTATCCTGGTGTGTGTAATAATTTGTAATATGAACTTTAGCACTGATCCTTCACTATTGTGACATGAACAGCAGATGAAGACTTGGTCAGTTTTTCATCCCATTTTAATGGCCAGCTTCTAACTGCTTGTTTCCATAGCAATAGATTTTCTCAGTGTATGACAGTTATAATGCTAAGGTTGGTTGGGTGATTTTTATTGCATGTCAACCCTTGCTGGGTTATTTAATACTGAAGTCAGTCTTTTTTGTAAGCAATTAAATGGTTTCAAATAACTAATCATAAAATCATTTGTAAACAATTCTTTATAGTAATCATTTGCACACAGTTATATGGTATCAAGTATTTCAAGCAATTATATATCCAAGTCAAAGTGGATCTGGAAGTAATGGCAACAAAGAGGTGACTGTACTCTCCACAGAACCTTACCACTAATGGATGCAGTTTAGAATCATACCCAGAACATCCTTCAAGCAAATTGGGAAGGTGTCTTACCTTTTTTAAAGTGAGATGCAGTCGACATATTCAAGACCTGCTAATAGGATGATAAGGTTTTTGGGTTTAAAGAATTAAAGGAATTAAAATCTCGCAAAAAATTATACTATTTCTCAAAAAGGGTTTTCGGACTTTTTTTAAAAATCTTTGTTATTTCCACAACATTTCAGCTGATTGTCGAACTCAGGAACCTACACGGAACTTTGAACTATGTCTTTTATTGAATCCAAGGAGTTCGCCTGTTCTGATTCTGTTAACCATGACTGGGTACAAGCGTTAAGAACTCCTTCATTGTTACTTGCCTGCAGTCAGGATTGAACCTGCAACCTCCAGATGATTGTCTCCTTAGAAGGTTAGAGAACCAACGCCAATAACCGTTACACTATGTGTCCTGCTGGACAGTTTAGAGTGAATTTTTGGGACTTCTAAACTTAATATTCTTACTTGATAAGGATTACAACTATTATGTATAATTCTTTACCTGTGCACATTTCAGATTTTTTTTTTTATCTAACTTTTTTGATTATTGGTTCCCATATTGTATTCATCTCTATACTTGGTCTACTCAACAGGTCACTGTAACCCAACATATGTGCTGATTCCTTAAGAACAGAACAGGCGACCCCCATGGATTCAATGAAGGACGTAGTTCAAATTTCTGTGTAGGTTCCTGATTTCAACAAACACCTGAAGAAAGCCGGAAGACATTGGCTGAAACGTCGTGGAAATAGCAATAAAAAGGAAGACAATAGTTTGTAAACACTTAATGATAAAAATCCCAGAAATTCAGGCAACTAATATTTCTCAAAACATTTGATTTAAGATGCTTTATATTCAGAGTTTTTTTTCTTACAGTCAGCATTTGTTACTGAACTGGAAAGTTTATATTCTTTGCATTATTAAAGATAACTGATAAAACTGATTAAAAAAAATGAGCAGGAATCACACGGTTTTCATTCTTTTAAACTTCTATTATAGTTGTAAACTGTCACAACAGCTTTCTGGAGTTAAATTTGATTTTGTGTTAACAGTTGACAATAACATATCTGCAGACAAGGTATGATCAAAAAGTATCAAGACTGAACTTTTAAATGTTCTTATTTTAAGTGGAAAGCAACTTAAGTGGAGAGTAATAGTGTTTAGATTTCATCAATGTCAATTTTCAATACTTTTTGATGAATGTTTTTTTTGGATGAAACACAATTGTGAAAGTACAGCCCTCTCCATACTCACCAAACTTATCTCTGAGGAACTTTTTTACTTCCTAAATTATAAATTAATCCAAAGATATGAAGGACATTAAAATAAATATGACAGTGCAATTTTACACTATCTCAAGAGCAGAAGTGCTTTGACCGATGGAAAACTCACTGGAATAAGTGTACTAAATTAAAAAAAAAAAAAATTTCATTCATTTTTAATTTCTATTGGGGTAAATACAACTTCAGTCTCAATACTTTTAAACACACCTAATATATCCACATAATAATAATCTGATTTGTGCTTGTCAATGTGTTTGTTATTATAAATATTTAACTCATAGATGGAACCCTAACAGTAACTACAACTTCAGATTAGGGGAACTAGGAATAATGGCAACAAAGGAGTGAATCCACACTCTCCAGAGTTCTAGAACTATTTTCAACCTCAATACTTTAAAACATGCCTCATATCCACATTATAATCTGATTTGTGCTTGCCAATTTGTTATTATAATAAAGCAAAAATGGGACATCTTAGCCAGATCTTTCAAAGCAAAATTGCATCTTAATAAAAGTGTGTTCCTGCTAATAATAGTGATCCTATAGTTTTGCATCAATTTATTACAAGAGGTGAAAAGAAACCATGTCATTGTTGAAAGAGAAAATGAAATGAAGGAACTGCCAAAAAATAATGATGCCTTTATTTTGTAAAAATACCTTTCAATATTCTTATATATAGAAATAATTGAAGAAAATAAATGTCTCATTATTTCATCAGTATTATTATTTCATGCACATTTTAATTTCTTTTCTCCTTCCATCATTAATGTTTCCACACTTTATTATACAGGCATGGATGTTCAAAAATGATTTAACACCAGGTTTCTACTGAGTAGAGGTACAAGTACACAAAATATTCCAATCTATAAAGAATGTGTAAACATTATTATTATTATCTCATCTAGTGAAAGTGATGTCAACATATGCATAGTGAAGGCAGGAATGATATTAAAAGGCTATTAATCATATGGAAATTTAATCTCTCTAATCAAATAAAACAAGATTTCTTCCAAGCTGTAACTGTGTCAATAATACTATATAGAAGCACCACATGGACACTAATAAAACACAGAGAGAAAAAGCTAAATTGGGAACTACACAAGAATGCTGCATTCTGTCTTGAACAAATCCTAGAAGCAGCACCCAACAAAACAGTAGGGGTTCAGGCACCTGCCTCCCATCTCACAAACCATTCAAATAAAACAAACAAGACATGTGGTCAACCAGTAAATTACATCTGCTCAGAAGGGACACTGAAGGCAACATAGACCTGCCAAAAGTGATGAATGGTGAGAGAGAGGGAACTCTGTGATGTCAGCACAACTTGATGATGACAATTAGATATTCACCTATAGCAGTGGGGAGAAAAGATGTATTCATGCCTTTCCCAAAGGAAATAAGATGCTAAGAGCCTCCTTTAAGATTTGTACCCAGGTTACCAAGTCTATTTCTTATAACAATAACCATTGTTCAAAGCTGATTTTTATGTGCGCATATATAGCTATAAGATTTGAGGACATTAGAAGAAATACAAATAGCATTTCATGTTATATATGTCTAAACGACTGTTAGTACAATATATTTATAATTTTGGATATCGTGCTCAGAAGAGTCTTTACAAATACAGTAGCTCCTATAATATTATGTTGTCCACCAATATTAGAAGCAGATTTTAATCGTATGGCAGTAGAAACTGAACCTTCCTGCCAATAAACAATGATTTTTTTTTACCTTATTACATATAGCAACTCAGTGGTAGTTGGGGAAGATGGTATCAGGCATGAAAGCAGAGGTTTGTTTATTTTATGGTATGCCAACCCTTGTTGGTTTATTTAATGCTGAAATCAGTCTTTTTTTTCCCAAGAAATTATATGGTTTCAAAGAACTAATATTAATAATATATCTACACACAATTATATAGTCTATAATTGTATAGTTTATACAAATTATATAGTTTTAAGGGATTAGGCATTTGTAGAAGGACAAGTAAAGCTAAATTTTAAATGTTGTTAGAATTGGACAAATTCCAGAATAAGTCACTTTATTTGTAAATAATCTATACATAGAAAATGGTTGGTTAGTTGGATTTTACAGCAAGTCAACCACTGGATTATTTTATGCTGAAGATATTTTATTCTTTTGCTAATAGGGTTGAATTGGAAGGGTTCGGTTATTATCTGTTCAAGTCAACATTTCTGTTGATGGTGTGGATATCTTTTTACAGGAGATTTTTAAGAATTTGTATCATTGATTGGAGGTCAATTTTTTTCAAGAAGCTGATTATGTTATTAGGATCTGTTATCATGAATAGATCTTTTTATTTTTACATTATAAAAAGTTCTTCAAGTAATGATGAGATTTATACCTTCTGTCAATGTATTTCATCATATGTATGGCTTTCTGCATGAGCATTTTGGTAGAGTTTCCTGTTTCAGAATGAAACAGTGTGTTAATTAATTATGGCCAATGCTAAGTTGGTTTGGCATGGTCTCTTCTCTTCTAATCTTACTAAGACGTGGTTTTCTTTCTTTTAAGATGGGTTTGTATGTGAGTTTGTTGTGGGTATTCTCGTTTCATAGATGTTGCCATTTCTTTGTCAATATTTGGCATGTTTTAGGTTTTAGGTCAATGTATGGTATTTTGGAGTTTTTGTTGGGTACCATGTCAAGGGCAGATTTGGTTATTAAGTTGACTTTATGGTTTCCTTGGAATTTAGCAGAATATCCCTTTTTTGATATGGCTCATTAAATTTAGAATGTTTAAGAGTTTGATGATTAGAGGGTTATCCACTTTTCTATTTTTGATAGATGAAAGTACAGACAGGGAATTGGAATGGATGATGTATCTTTTTAAATTGTTTGTTAAGACAATGTTAAGTGCCAGTTCTATAGCACAAGTTTTGGCAGTGAATATGGAAGCTTCTTTTGGAAGGCAGTTTTTGAATGTTTTATTCTTGAATACTGCTTCAGATCCAATTCTGTTGCTATCTTTGGAGCCATCTGTATGAATGTGAGAGTAATTAGGGTATTTTTTTTTGGATGTGGAAGAGTTTCTCTTGATAGATTAAGGAGTGAGTGTTATTTTTAGTGAGTTCTGTTAGGTTGAGGATTACCATTGGTTGTTTATGGAACCAGAGAGGAGAGCTTAGTTGTATGGTATCATGAATGTTTGTGTGTAAGAATTCTGCTTCTTTCCAGTATGGGTTTCATGCAGACATGAAAAGGTTTTATCACCTTTGCTTTTCAGTCGAATAGAAGTCGTCGTTTGGGGTTGAAAATGCAATCATAAGCCAGGTTAGTTGGTAGAGATTTGATTTTAGTGTAGTATTGGAGGCCTACTTTTTGAAATCTGAGATGTAGAGGCTCTCCACAAGGGATGTTCTGAAGGGACCTAAGATGAGTGTTAATCTTTCATGGTTGATCGGGTTAAGGGATTTCTGATAGGATTTCCTGGCTGATCTTTATATAAAAGAACCATAGTCGATTTTCGAGTAGATTAGGGTACGGTATAATTTTAGAAAGGTTTGCTGGTCTGCACCCCATTCTAAGTAGGCTGAGTTTTATCACTTTGTTGCATTTTTCTTTTAGAGATGTAGTAAGTGGGGGATGAAGGTTAGTTTTTTTGTGAAAAATTATACTGAGGAATTTGAAATGATCAATGACTGGAATTTCTGTTCTGTTCAGCATAAGAATAGGGTTCTTATGCATTTTCCTTACTTATAGAAATGTTAAAGCGGCTGGCCCATGTTTCTAATTAGGACTGAGACACCTCCAGTGGCTCTGTTTCCGTCTTTATATGACTAAATTGCCGGTAGTTTTTGATGTTGAGTTGGTTTGTATCTTTGAGGAATGTTTCTTGAAAGCACACTAGTTTTAGGTTATAGATGGTCAAAAGTTGTTGCAGTTCTTCATAATTAGCCCAGATTTCTCTGCAGTTCCATTGTATGAGGGTTGTGTTATACATTTTGGTTGTATTGATTTTGTTATCTATTCTGGATTTTGATATGTTTTCTTTGGTTTGTTTTTTATTGAATTAGACTCTTCTGCTTCCATTCTTTCTAGAAGGTAAAATTTGTTTTTGTTTCATTTGTTTTATATTAAGGGATCTGGGGTTTAACTTGAGAGGTTTTGATACCTTCAGTCATTCCTGTCCAAATGAACGTTGGGAATTGATTGTGGAGAACATTCAAATTTGGTTGGTGTAGTTTTTACTTCTTTTATTGCTTGATTTTCAATTTGACATATAGATTTTTCTGGAGTTACCTATTTTTGAAGTAGACAGGCAGATTGAACATCTATGTGACTTACCTTTTACCATATTTATTTTGGTTGGAGTTTTGGAGTTCTCTATGGATATTTTTGGGAAGTGGCAGGAATATCTGTTGTGGATTCTTTTGGTTTCATTTTAGCTGGGTGCATTTATCTCAATGGTTCTTAGAACATGGACCAACCCCTAGGTCTCAGTTATATTAGCTTTTCAACAAGAGCTTTATAATACTCCAGTTGTTTGTTGTTGCTGATTGGACTCATTCTCCATGCTACAGTTGTATAAGTATTTTCTTTCATATATAAGTCAACAGTTTTCCTAGCTTCAAGGAAAGATACTTTTTCTATATTTGGTCTCAGGGTGATTTTGTTGACAGTTTGGGTATTTTGTCTCATTTAGGCAATCTTCCTCCATGTGGTCTGGATCTTTTTGGCTATACCTTCCACATGTCTAATGTTCTCTGCAACCTTCCCTGTAGTGGCCATATCCTTGACATTTAAAGCACTTCAGGGGTGCTGGGATGTATTGTTTCACCCTTTCAAGGGAATATCCAATTCTTACGTCTTTTAGTAGTTTATGTTGATTGAAAATCAGAATGTATTTATTCAGCTAAATTTCCTCTCTGCCTTTTGTGATGGTTATTCTTTTGTAGTCTGTGACCCCTTGCTTTCCCAAGGTTGCTCTTATTTCTTCTGATGTAGCCAAGGACAGCTCTCTACTTCTAATAACTCTTTTCAAGGTGTTCAAATCTCTCATGTGGACATTCCTTGCATTTTGTTGTGCAGAAGGTCTTTATTTAGAGGATATTTTGGCATGCTTCTGGCTGTCCATGTCCACAAGCAAATTGCTGTTTCTAGTCTTTTTGACAGTCTGAGGAGTTGCTCTGCTTGAAATAACCTTTCCTATTAGGAATGGAGATAATTTGGTTAGGCAGGTGTCTTCTAAAGATTCAAGTAGAATGAATCTTGAGAATTCCGTAGCCTCAGTCTTCACAACAGACTCAGAAAAATTTTATTTTGTTGATATTTTTAAAAACTTATTTGAAAAAGTTATAGGTAATTTTTACTTTTTGTAGGTCCTGTGTTCCACCATTCACCACAGAGTTCAAATTGTATTGGAAATTTACCAAGGGGGGAAACCCATTTGCCTTGGTTGAGATGGGGATACACTACCAGCATACTCAAGCTGGGAGTAGGATTTTGTGCCCTTGCCAATTTCAAGTTTTCAGTAGATGATACTTATTGCTGTGTAATTCAACAGTGGTCAAAGTCTTATTCTCTCAATGCCTCACTCTTCCAACACATATAAGATAAAAAAGGGCAGGGCTTTGACACAAGTATTGATTGAAGAATATGGTTGGGACTAAACATACAAGTCCTGGGGTTTGACATGACTAACTGATTGATTAAATTGGGCCTGTCTGATAACCTCTTTAGCTCAGTAAAGGCCAAAATTGTGTGTTGCAAGTCACTTGACCACTTGGTTGCAAAGCCAAGGACTGCTCAACCACCAGGATTATGTCCTTAAGCATTATGGTTGCCATCCATGGCTAACAGGTGACTTTGTTGAGAGGGGGAAGGTCTTACCACTCTGTGGAGATGCAGTTGGTGGCTGACAGGGTGGTATAGAAAATAGTATGTGTAAGGGCATATACATACACACACACACTTTTCTATTACCAGAATTTTCAATTACAATGAGTAATGAGAAAATCTGTTGTAATAATAATATGAAGTATTACTTAAAGCAAACAACTGTTGTGCTATGATAACAACAGAAAGGTTACTCTAAGAAGGTTAGAAAGCCCAATCTGCTCTACTATCTATTTGTAGTTGTTCTGAGAAGGGATAGATACATTTCCTAAGGGAATTAGTATAAAGTGAAACACAGTGTTGTCTCAAATAAGAGCTTGGCATACCAAGTCCATTTCCTATGATGATACATGTTACATGAACCTACAACACCATTTCTTTTGATAGTCATCAATAAATTCTTACCTCAGGTGCTTCTTCTTCTTCTACAATAATTTCTGGGTGTGAAGAGTCTGGAATTTCTTCTTCTAACATGTGTGTAAAGAAATCCATTGCTTGTTTTGTTGAAGGCTTGTCATAATTCTGTTTAAACAAAGAAAATATAAGTAAAAATCTTTAAAATAAAAAAAAACACCTGGAAAACAGTCTTTCCAATTGATAACTGTACATTCTTGAGTATAAGTCATTTTTGTGTATTAGTCAACACTTTGTCGCTCACAAAATCATTAACCCTTAGAACTTGGCCAGTTGGTATTTGTACTGCTACGTACAAGTAAATATACCTCAGCAGCCTAAATTCTGGCCAGGAAATCCATTTCTATATTGTTACTGCCTAACCATAAAACAGTCAATCAGGCTGTTAAATAAGATTATATTTTCATATTTTCAGCTATTTTTGTCAAGTGCCCAAGTGATTGATTTTGATGGCAAGTCAACATATCTAGGGTTATTTTATGCCAAGAGGTTAGGACAGTGTTCATTGTATATTTATATGTCTAGTTGTTTAAGAGTTTTTTTTGTATACAGTCATATGATATCAAGTATTCCTATCTAATATTAATTTTCAATCATTTATTTCATCTGTAGATGGACTCTTCCCAGAGCTATAGAACTGGAGCCTCACTATTGGAGGCAGTTCAAGTTCATACCCAAGACATCCCTTTTTTGGTGGTCATAGGGGTCTTACCTCTCTGCAGAGGATAAAGTGAATTCTTAGCCTAGTCAACAGGGTAAAGGAGCCTAGAGTGAGGACCCATCAACATCAGATTGGAGGGAGCTTAAGGTTATAAAGATTAATCTATAGCTTTCTTTTTTAAAATCAAGGATTTCCTCTGGTCCTTCCTTTTATTTGAATTTCAACCTTACAAAACTATTACTCATGTATAAAGTCAAACCAATTTTTGGCTAAAAATTAGTTCTTCAAAATTTTACCAATACACAAGTATATATAATAATTAAAAATGTTAAAAGCAAAAAGCTAATTAAATATGAAAAGTTTTAGTAAACTAGATTTGGATTAACTTTTAGTGACAAAATTCTAAAAAAAAATTTGAAAATACTTGAAAACATAAGACATCTATATATTGATACATAAATACCTACCCAAAAATGTAAGCTGTGCTCTGGAGGCAAAGAGAGAATAATATTTTTTATCAAAGAGAAAGAAAGATGTCATTATTTCAAAGCTTAGCTTAGTTATGGCACAGAGCCAGAAGTGTGGGGTATACAGTGAGAATAGAATTCATTAGCAATGGTCTGCTAATCCAACTTGATAACCATTACACCACATGAAAAAGAAAGATGTATATCTCTCAACTTTTCCTACATTTACACCATTCTCTGTAAGGCTATTCCCCTATCCTTTAATAAGACTACTCTTCAATCCTCCACTGGAGGAAATGTTAAACAGAATAAAATCTGTTTATCTCTTATGATAATTTGATAATGCATAACATTTCCTAAATGGTTAAAAAAAAAAAAAAAAAAAAAAAAGAGAAAAAAAAATTAAAAATGTAATAGTAATTTGGACATCACATTGTGAATCAAGCGTGTGACCCTATAAGATCTTCAGTCATTGGGTGCACATATTTAAGTGCAATAATCCATATGAATGTAAGTGCAAGTGTGTCTGTATGAGTATATATGCATGCATATGCGAGTGTATTGGTATGTGTGGGCATAGGCATAGTGTATATGTATGTATACATTTACTAAACCCTCCACACAAGCAGGATGTGATAGAAGGTCAATTTTTAAGCAGAGTTTAACAGGTTGCAATACCAAGATTAAAGAGCACAGTCTACCCTACTATATAGCCACAGCTAGAGGGAGAATAGTTGGATTCATATCTTTCCCCAAGGGTATTAGTGCTATGAGAGATGCAAACAGCTTCATCTAGGATTTGAACTCAGGTCACTGTGTATTTCCTATGATGATATCCATTATAGCACGAGCATCTAGTGTATATGCATGTATGCATTTATGTACATGGATGTGTGGTTGTATAGTAGCATCGAATGAATAACAAACAAGTAAACAAGGTGAGCAGATTTTAATAAATAATAAAATAGAAAGAGATGGATTTCTCGATGGGAACGAAAGGTTTAGTTTTTTAATGTCCTTAATAAACTGAAGTGTGTTAAGGAGGTGAGTAGGCAAGGATATAATTTTTTAAGGATTTTAGTTCTAGGAGGTGGTTTTCTTTTGCTCATCTTTTCAAGGGAACAGTCAAAAGGGAACAGTGGGAGTCAAGAAAAAGCACTTAGCTAATACAAAGAGAAGAGAAAACTGATTGGCAGAAGCCAAGTCTTCACCCACCATCCATATCATGAAGTGTCACATGCACTGTCTCCTCACATCACAAAGAGGGATTAAAAACAATACACATTCTGGAATTCATTTCATTTTTTTTCTTTGCAAAGATGACTTATAGTTTATACAGTCTTGACCAAAACTGGTGACCATCTCCTTTTAAAAACAAATACAATATGGGATTGAGGTCATTCAGCAAAAGAAGCTGGACAAGTGACACGTGATACAGTCACGAGAGGTGAGTTAAAAGAAAATGAAAAAATGAATCAATGAACAATTAGTAATATTTATATTTTCCGGAAACTCAATCACACCATAATTTTAAAGTGAAAGTTGTGTAACCCAACAAAAATAAATGCCAGGAATCATTTTCATGAAAAATATTTTTTTTTTATTTTTAGAATTATTAAAGTTATGAGTAAAATATTCTTTTCAGTAGTTTCATTTCTTTTTTTTAATAATTTACTCATATTATTTTGTAGAATTGCGTATATGTAAATAAGTATAGGACAAACATATTTAGTTTGTTTTATTGAATGGCATATCAACTCCTTATGGGTTATTTAATGATGGAATTTGATTCATTTGTAAATATTTGTAATCATAACTAAATTTTCAATGTTCCATTACATTTTCCATAAATTGCATGTTTTTATTATTTGTCAGATGATTTGTTTGTACACAGTTGTATGGTTTCAAGTATTCCTGTCTAACACCAATAATTTGCAAGTAATTATATGGTTTTAAGTAATCAATAATAATCCTTAGTAAACAATTATACTTTCAAATAACTATTAATACAAATAATTTGCCCACAATTGATATCAAGTATTCCTATCTAATACAAATATTTTTTCAATAGATCTATTTGATCCAAAGATTGGATCCTAACAGGTACTACCCCTCTGGGTCTGAGTGAACCTGGGAGTAATGGCAATGATGTAATATTCCATAGAGCGCCAAAACTAGAAATTCACCACTAGATGCAGTTTAGTGTCATACCTAACACACACACACACACACACACACACACACACACACACACAAAGCATTAAAAATGTCATATTGATCTTCAATGCTTGGAAGTACATTCTTCCATATAAATTGGAATTTCAATAGGTTTTACAAATTAATATTCAATACAAGCAAGCGAAACTTGTTCAACATCATTTAGAATAGAATTCAATTTAATATAAATTAGAAATTGATATAAAAATTAAATTTTAGGAGCCAGTTTCCAATTGAAAAATTTTTTTGCAGAATTCAAATCATTAAAATATTCAATCTTAGTACATTGGTATCAGTATTCCTGTATTGCCTAAAACAAATGCACTCATTTTAACCATTACTACATTATTGGTTATTTTACCAATTCTACCTTTTCTCTCCCAATACATAAAATCATACTTTTAATATTTTATGACTTAATATACAATATCCTCTTGGTAAAGATAGATTAAAATGGAAGAACTTTGCTGACAGTATTAAAATGATCTGATTTTTGCTTGTAGTTATGACACATGGCTGGATGTAGTGGGCACTCAGTGAAATTCAAACTCAATAATGGTTTGCTAGTTTAGGTTGCTAACCATTATACTATACAAGGTGCCTATGATTTTTATGACATATTTCAGTGAGATTTTGAGAGTATTTTGACACTATTGTACTAATTTTGAGAATAAAGCAATTTCAAATACAAGTTACAAATTAATAATAGTATGAATTATGAGTTTGTGCTAACCTCTCTCAAAAGGAGATAACTATGAAACACTTATTTCAGAGTACTTCCCCTAATTTATTTGAAGTTAATTATAAATAGATGTGACTCAACACTGTGTTTAATGGCCTCTAAGTGGGTCACAGCAATATTTTTTTTAATTTGGCACAAATCACATTCAAACTTTTATAGATATCTTTTGTTTAAAGCTATTTTATCATTCCATTTAAAAAAAATGGTGTAAATAGAATCTATATCTGGGCTTTTATTATTATTAATGATGTGATTTCTTTGACTCTGAAAATTCAGGCTTATGTATTCATAGGCTTAATGGAAAGATAAATTCAAGAAAGCCATATCATTTAGGTATTATAGAAGTTTTATATAGTTTTTCTATAGTAAAATAATGCTCAATCATGGCCAAGAATATAATTTATATTAAAGATGTGAAAATGAGTCTTTGGTTTAAATCAGTAGCAATTCTACATCATCAATGTTATTTGAGCTCCAACTTTTAATATAATTTACTATATATAAGAAATAATATATATGCATATATTTCACGTAAATGCCAATTGTTGTAAGTTCAAATAAGCAAATTTACATTTTTGGAAGAAATGAAAATGTACATGGAATGAATATACAAGTCAGAGTACTTTTGATCAATTTGTGTTTATCATTATGATGCATGAATGTTTATTTAAAATTTAGTTTGTAGTTAGCATTTACTCTGCCTTTGACACAGGTGAAGCACCTGTCTGAGTCACCATTAGAATCTAATGATGTTAAACTGTCAACATCTGCATCAGTGTAACAAATCACAGACCCACATATGGACACAGAACTTAGATGAAGCTAAAATATTTTGGGTTTGATGTTGTATTATTAAATTTCCCTCATAATAGTGTTATAAAATATTTTTTAAAAATCAATTAGTCAAAATTTAGCAGTTAAAACAAAGATATATTTAAAAATATATTTGAAAAAAAAACAAAAAAAAAAAACGGAATAAAACACATTTGAGATTTTAAAGATTGTTTTTATTATTTCAGCCCAAATTCTGTTCATCTGAGTCATGTAACTAGGATTTCATATCATTGTAGGGCCAATTTTCAGAGACCTGAAATAACTAGCCACATTATTTTTTTTCTTCATGCATTATTATTATGAACACTGTCATTTTAAAGCATGAAAATAAAACAAAACTATAGAAGTCAGTGAATCAAAAAATAAAGGACAAGATATTTCCAACTAAAGTCAGAACAACTGATTTATTCGGAGGGAATTTTTACTGCTTTGAAATAAATAGATTTGAGAGAATAGCTCTTTGGGTTGAACCCCCAAATCACCACGATTGGTGTAAATTCCTGTATTAGTATGCATATTACAGGAGTGATATTCTCAATTTGCACACAGTTGCCAAATGAGCAGATTGTTCACCAATGGTCCATGAGACTGGCGTTTAATCCCAGGTCGAGTCATACCAAAGACTCAAAAAAATGGTACTTGATGCCTCCTCGCTTAACAACAAAGCATAATAAGGGAAGGATCAAGGGTAAAGTGAAGCAACCCAGGGAATGGAGTAGCGCCCTCCCCTACAACTCGGTGTAGTAGCTATTGAAATGAGAGCCTTTGGGTCCCCCTCGACTAAAGTCGGCAACTTAACTTTATATGGTTTCAAGTATTCCTGTGTAATACTAATTATTTTCAAACAGCTCTGTTTGATCCATAAATTGGACCCTAAGTGGTACTTCCTCAACAACTCAGAGTGAATCTGGGAGTAATGACGACAAAGAGGTGATTTCACACTCGCCAGAACTCCAAAATTGAAGCTTCACCAATGAATGCAGTTTAGTGTCATACTCAGGAACTCCTTATTTGGGGGGGGGAATGGGTGGAGGGTCTTAGCAAGTGGAGTATTCTAGGCCACACCAACACTGTTATACATTTGTAGTATAGGAAATGGCCACCAGGTGGCCATAAGCATTAACTTTTCAATGATGTATATTCACTTAAAAAATTCCCACAAAAACAGTTCAGTGATACTCACTAAAAATCCTATTCACTGGATGGGTTTTCAGTTAATAAAAATAATTTCAAATAAAGTTTTCTTGAAATGAAAACTGAAATGCCTAGCACTTCTGTTATTGAAATTCTATTCATACAAACCTTCTGAACAGAAACATGTTTCATTTCCTTCCATTTCTGCTGAAGTTTCTTAGAAGTTGCAGCAGTTCTTTTTTCTAAGTCAGTGTCTTCTAACTGCAAAGAAATAAAAATTAAGACCAGATGATATGAGAAAAATAAATTTCCATACAGTTACATTCATGTATAGTAATGCAGAGAAGGAGTGAAAGAGGGGCGATTTGCTGACCAGGAATGTCATATTACCTACTGAAATAAGAGTGGAAGAAATGGTAAGAAATAACAATAGAATCAACAAATGGGTTGGAATTTCTATACAGTAATTTGCAAGAAGGTTCCTTTGCCTTATATTAGTTCAGAGGGCTTACAAGAAGCTAGATGTTAAATGTCCATTCAATGATGAGCTTACAGATAACTTGTTTTTGTATGTATGTGAGATAAGGTGGATTGGTCCCAAAAGGATATGTGAATGAGAACTACCTATTGTGAAATATGAGGCATAATTGATATACTTTTGATGGGATCAAGAAAGCATCCACAGCTTCAGTCTGTGGTGACTTTTAATTGGATAAAAAGGCCTTAATTCCATGTAATATGATTGTTTACCCCTATAGCCACCAGTCAGACAGCGACCTTGAATGGCCTACAGGTTATTTTTTCTTTTTTTTTATACTGTGAAGAGTTTATGAATCAAAACAAGATTTGACTTTAGAGTGCAGCAATAGTTTCCAATTACCAACATTATCTTTAAAACTCAAAATTTCTTATAGTCTCATGCACATCCTCATCCTTCAGCCATTTTCTCAGTTTATTGGAGAATTCAGGCTGTCCCCAATGTTTGTAGAACATCTGACCCATGATGTCTTAGCAGGGGATTTTGAATTTCTTTTTGTTCTCTTAAAGAGTCAAATATGTCTATTTTACCTATAGTTGGGAAGGGGGTGGGTAAAGAAAAGATTGATTCATGCCTTTCTCAAAATGAATACAAAAGTCTCAGTTGAAATTTAACATGGCTTGACAATTTTATTTTCTAGGCTACAAGTGTTACACCACAAATACATGCACTTGAAATGGTAAGTTAATATTTGTTTTATCAAAAAAAAAAAAAAAAACTTTAACAAGAGTTTTGTTTCATTGAACAGATGTAATATCAGTGCCAGAAAAAAATTTAAAGATAAAAAAAAATAAGAGATAAAATAAATAAAAAGGAAACATCAATTTGAAAAAAAAAAAAAAAAAAAAAAAAAAAAAAAATTGAACTCTTATTTGAGGTAGGTGTTCAAATTTGAAGTTGAACAAGCATAAGTGGAATAGTATATAAAGAACCATTTACCAAAAAAGATGTTCTTCCATGTTTTTGCAACATTTTGCTTCTCAGTTCATGAACTTCTTCATTTACTTCAAATGCTGCCTGAGACTATACAAAAAATGAAAACATTGAATATTTAACAAAAAAAAAAAAAAAATTAAATATTCATTATAAGATGACTCAGACATTGAAGATTTCTGGGTCATTCTGTCAAGATAACAAAGCATAAAAGACATCAGATTAGTACAATCTATTCTAATAGAAGCAAGAGGTTCTTCATTTGTATGCATTATTGGGGTGGCTCAAAGTTTGAACCATAGAGGTTGAAAATTAAGTTTCATGAGGGTAATTTGATTTGAAGATGAAAATGAGATAAGTGGTACTTATTTGAATGCCATTACAGGCTGTTACAGATCAATTTAGGATCAAAATAGCTATTTTCAGCCAAATGAAATTTACTAGGGAAAAGAACAAATTTTTTAAAGTTTTTTCTAAAGAAGGAAGTACTACTAATATTGTTTATTTAGAAGGATTTTCAACATAACCTTTTCCATTTTGTCAGAATATTGCTTGCAATATTTTCCCTTGTTTTTTTAAATAGATATGAGATTTAATTCAATCTTTAACCAGGTCTTCCCAAACTTTTTACTCGATGCATGTCTTGTAATAAAATTTAATTTCCATTCATGCCCAAACGAATTAACTGAATATTGCCAACTGTTTTTTTCAATGGATACCATAATAAAAGGAGTTGATTTTTAAAAATGTTTTTGGTTTCAAAAAGTTATTCTAAATGAAATATTGAATCATAATACCTACACTAACAAATACTTGGCAGGATCTTTTGAAAATATCTTAATTTTTTTCATTAAAAATCTTTTACGCTGGATAAGAATTAAAATTTAAGACAATTCATTTTAATTTTACTTTTTCATCATTTTTCTTTTTTTATTGGAAACCTATATTTTTATTCTTATTAGATAATTTTCTTTTTTCAAGACATCTTATAACCTATTAGAAAAAAGGCATATTTCAGAATTCAATATTTTCATAAAATAATTTGTTTAAAATACACAGTGTTTAAAATTATTAATGAGGTGACATTTTTCATTTTGTCCAAAAATGACAGGTCAAAATTTAACAAAATTTTCACAGTGTAATGGGAATAGGTATATGCACAGACTATATAAAAACTGTATTGTTTTGTGCAGCAGGAAACAAATGGTGGTTATTTGCAATATTAACAGGATATAGAAATGCTCCAGACTATAAACGAGTATCATTATAATCATGCACTTATTGGTTGCAAATGTGACTTGACCTCTTTTGAGAAAGATATTATAACATCTGAACTTTCCAAAGGAAATGTATCATGTGAAATCACATCAGAGGAGACCCAGAAATTGACATGTTTGATGGACCAGTGCCTTTTCCAAGTCATTTAAAAAAAAAAAAAAAAAAAAAAAAAATCAAATATCTCATATTAATCAAATTCACTACCCTATTTGAACTGTGTTTACTTTTTTATTTCAATTTTTCATATTAGTCACTGAATGTGTCCATAAAAATCTGTAAATGAAGCAAATAAAGTGTTACTTCTTTTTAAAAGATTTTTTTTATTACACCTCATTAATAATTTAAGTAAATTTGGTAAATGGCCTTAACTTCTGTTCCTTTTTGTAGAACCTTACAATTTTTACAGAGTAGCTGTATATACATGTTGTCATTGTTCTTTGATAATTTAATTAAATTCCAACGATTAGTTTTTGGATAAGATTGAAAAATGTCACCGTGTTAATAATTTGAAATGCAGTGTATAATTGTTTTTAAATGTTTTCTTTCATTAAAATATGCTTATATGCATTACACTGGCTTGTGTTAAAAAAATTTTTTTGAAAGGTCAAAGGTTTATTAAGTGATACACAATCACCATTTTCTGCTGAATTAAAAAATACCATTCATTGTGGTTAGTCAAGTCTAGTTTTTAAGATGTGCATGAATACTTCACAAGTTGTACACAATAACACTTATTCAAAAGCCTACGGATTATGAGGTGCCTTCAATAAGTTTCCAGACTGCTTTGTACAGGCATTTGAAATTGTCGTAGACCCTTGAAAATTCAGTATGTTATTGCTATACATCTTATGAGATGACTGACCAATTTTTATGATTTCACGTTCAAATGAACAGCTACAGCAGCAATTGGAATACACCCTGCTAAAGCCTGATTGTCATGGCTGGTGAATTTCAAAAATGCAATCTGAACGTGAGGACACTTTGCAATAAAATTCTGTTTTAAACTTGGAAAAAATGCCACAGAAATGTATGGAATGCTTCAGACTGCTTTTGGAGCATCTTGCATGAATCGAGCATCAGTTTCTGAGTGGCATAAGAGATACAAGGAAGGCAGGGAGTCTGTGAGGGATTATGAGAGGTGTGGGAGGAGTAAGGAAGTCAGAACACCAGAGTTGATTGGCCAAATAAAGAATTTCATGGATAAGGATCGTCGTGTGTCTATAGAGACAATAAGTGCACAGTTTGATGTCAGTGTGGGAACTGTACACACAATTATTCATGAGGAACTGAAGATGCAGAAGATTTGTGCAAAGTTTGTCCCAAGGGTGCTCAAAAAAGATCAGAAAGAAAGACATTGTCACAACAGCAGGGAGATGGTTGAGCTAATCAATTCAGATCCCGCAGTTCTTGATGCTCTGGTGACCTGCGATGAAAGCTGGATCTACTGCTATGACCCAGAGACCAAGAGACAGAGTTCCCAGTGGAAGCATGCTGTCTCTCCCAGACCCAAGAAGGCCAGACAGAGCAAATCCACACACAAACTTTTGATGATCCCTTTTTTTGACAGCACTGGCATGATCAATATGCACTGGGTTCCCACTGGACAGACAGTCAACAAGGAATACTATGTTGAGGTTTTAAGGGAGTTCACGAAGAGATTCCGCTGGAAGAGGTGAGCACTCTTCAAATCGGGTCAGTGGCATTTCCACCAGGACAATGCACCAGTCCACAACTCCATCCTTGTCACAGACTATTTGACCAAGATGGGCATCAAGACAGTTCCTCAGCCTCCTTATAGTCCAGACCTTGCTCCCTGTGACTTTTGGTTATTCCCTAAGCTCAAGGAAAACCTTAGAGGCTGTTGTTATGAGACAATTGAGGAGATGAAAGAGGCCGTGACGAAGGTCATTGACACGCTCACACAAGAGGACTTCCATGGGGCTTTCCAGAAGTTGCTGAAATGGTACAACAAATGCATTACAGCTGGAGGAGATTACTTCAAAGGGGACTAGAGTTTCATGTGTGTACTATCAATAAAAGTGCCTATATGAAAAGAAGTCTGGAAATTATTGAAGGCTCCTCGTACTTATCACAGCTGATTGTAGGTGCCTGATATTTAGTATAGCATATAATGTTGTATGTGTACCTAACTACAGTGTACCACCCTACTCACTAACACCCACATACCTAGAGAGGGCAAGGCTTATCCCTCAGCTTAAAATGATTTTAATGTACTGTGACAAGTGACGACAAGCTGAGTGCTGATTTATTATTTTCTCTTTTCAGCTTGACATTTGTATTCCTGTAGGAATGGATTGCAAGTGTAAAAATAATCCAGACAGGTTCTGTTATATCTGCGGTAATGTGGCTCTTCCTGTCAAGCAAAAAAAATCACTGACTTTGTGAAGAAAGCATATTGCAATTACTTTGGAGTCAAACTAGGGGATCAGGATAAGCCATTTATTCCCCATGTTTGATGTAAAACCTGTGGATAATTTGAGGGATTGTAGGAATGGTAAAAGGAAGAGTATGCCATTTGCCATCCCAATGGTCTAGAGGGAAGAAAAAGATCACATTACGGACTGCTATTTCTGCATGATAAATCTAAAAGGAATAAATCACAAGAACAAGCACCGTGTCCAACACTCTGATGTTCCTTCTGTCATAAGACCAATCCTTCATGGCCAAGACCTTCCTAGACCCGAGTCAGAGGGTAACATGGAATATAGCTCTGATTCCAAACATAGTGACATGATTGTTGTAGCTGGGGATGATGCATACAAAACAGAAGAGGACGACCAACCAGTACCCTTGACACAAGCAGAACTTAATGAGCTGACATGAGTTCTGAACCTTTCAAAGGAGTTTGCTCAGCTGCTGGGTTCATATCTCAAAGAGAAACATCTGTTGGCACGAGGAACAATGTTCTACTGGTATTGAGACCATGAGAGAGGATTAAGACAGTTTTTCACATTCCAGAATAAGTAATCATTGGTTTATTGCAACAACATTGCTGGATTTATCAACTCAATTGGCTTAGAGTATGATGCCACAGAATAAAGACTTTTTATTGGACTCACCCAGCAGAAGTCTCAAAGCAGTTCTTCATCATAATGGGAATAGTTTTTCATCTATCCCAATTGGGCATTCAGTGTGAATGAAAAAAACTCACAACAGCATGGATCATTTGTTGTCTGCTGTTAACTACCAGGAGCACTAATGTTTGATCTGTGGAGATCTTAAGGTGGGTGGACTGGTCCTAGGGCTCTAAGGTGGGTACACAAAGTATCCTGGTTTTCTGTGTCTCTAGGACAGCTGGGCTGACAACCAACATTATGACTGACAAGAGTGACCGTTAAGACAAGGTTTAAAACCAGGCTCACATAACGTTCAGTCTCACCCTCTCGCTGAACTGAACAAAATACTGCTTCCCCAATTACATATAAAGTTAGGAGTAATGAGGAACTTTGTGAAAGCAATGGACAGGGAAGACAGTGGGTTTGTTACCTCTAGAAGTTCCCACAGATAAACATGAAGAAACTCAAGGCCGGTATATTTGACATCCCTCAAATAAGAGAACTCATGAAAGACCCAATGTTTGATGAAGCACTGAACAATGCTGAACTGTCCACCTGGTAGTCACTGAAGTCAGTAGTTACAAACTTCCTGGAAAACCCCTGGAGTATGGAATATGAGAAGGAAATTCAAGAACTACTGAAGTTTCTGTCAACTCTGAGCATGAATGTCAGTCAAACTGTAGTTTGTGCAGTCACACTTGGGCTATTTTCCAAAGAACTGTGGAAATTTGACTGAAGAGCAGGGTGAGTGCTTTCACCAAGACATTCGCATTATGAAAGAGCGATACCAAGGGATGTAAACTTACTTGCCGACTACTGCTGGTGCTAAAAACAGGATGTGGTGACTGCCAAACACAGGAGGAAGTTTCTGAAAAGACCTTTCATCCATGAATAGCTGCTTTTGTGTATTTTTCAGCTTACTATGGCACAATGTGAGCGTTCTGTGAATACTGTTCTATACATTTCAAGTAACAGCTTGTTTCTTGAAAATTTGATCTGATTAGAAAAAATGAGCATGATTTTTGGATTCAGCATAAAATCTGCCTTAAAATCAGCTATTATATATTCGACTTTGAAAACATTGCAGGCCAGTATTATTAATAATTCTGAAAATATTTGAATCTTTTTAGTCAAAGTCAGATCTTTCGTCCATTTAAATGACCTATATGTTTGGAATATGATGCATGTGAATGACACATCACTAGTGGCCATCATATCAGGTATTATGCAACATGTATGATATCTGGGAACTAGTGTACATGATCTAGTGATTTTTGGATTCTTCTTATAAAGGGATTTATAAATAAAAACAAGTAAATTCACCCCGTGTGGATCCTATGATTCTATCTAGTCTGCCAAAATTTCATCTTATGGAACTTACTTTAGCTTTTTCCCTTAAAGATTTAATCTTATGCCTAATTGATGACTTTCCTGGTTGAGGATCATCTTTTTCAGTGTCACTTTCATCCAGATCTTGAATATCATCTTTATCTACAAAGATAAATAAAATCACATCAGAACTTTTTGTGTACTTATGGGTAATACTTTACAAACATGTAACCTATCACCCATAAATAAGCACACCCATATCAATTATTCTTTGGAAAAAGTAAATTTTCTTCAAAACAAAAGATTATTAAAAAAAATTTATCATTTTTAGTAGAATATTAGATAAAATGGATATTATAAGGCATTATTTATTACTAAATTCTTCAGCATTACAATTCTGTAGCCGAAGATATTCATATATCATAGTCCAACACTCTTTATATATATTTATACATTTTGATGGGAGTGGGGTTTACTAAGATATTGCAATATTTTATTTTTGGTAATAAAGTTTCAAAGTTTTAGGGTTGGTAATAAGTAATACCTAATAATAGCCATTTTGATCATACAAGTTTCCACCAGAAATAATAAAATCTTGGTATCTTGATGAAGAAAAAAATTAATGAGTCATAAAACATTAATAAACACTTCTTTATGGATGTTAGGTCTTTTGAATAATATCTTGCCTTTTTCTATTATTCTAGTCTTTTTTGACGGTGAGACAGGAGGTTTAGCTTCTTGTAGGTTCTGAGGTGCTGAGGATGTAGATGGTATGGCATAACCATCAACGGTATCTCCCCAATGAGAAGGTGATGGTTGTGGGGTATCTTGTGCAAGAGATGAACTAGTGGTTTCTCTAGATGGATCTTGAGATTCTTCAAGAGCTTTACGACTTTTCTGCTTCACAGACCTTACTTCTTCTGCCAAATCTTCATGTGTTTTAAGAGTCTTTGTCAGCTGTATATAGATAAGAGAATAAAAATTGTTGATCAGAACATTGATATACATTGTATATTTGAAAATGAAAAAAAAAGTTTTTTTGGGGGGGTGCCTAAATGTATAGCCTATAATGACATGATCAAAAAGTTCTGAGTGTGTTCTAGTTGCAAAGAAATTAAAAATGTCATGAACAGTAAACAGGAAGTAGGCACTACCCACAAAAATTCATCCCCCAGAGTTAAACTCTACTGTGCCATTCTGAAGAGTTTGAGAGAGAATATCAGGCACAAACAACTTAAACTATGGTGTGATGAGAATTGGTTGCAACTTTGGGCCCCATCACACATACACAACTTGTTCAATTTAGCTCTTAAAAACTCTTCATCAAAATATGATAAGTGGTCAGGAAGATCCTCACATAAGAACTACCCACAAAAATTCATCCCCCAGAGTCAGCTTGAATAACAACATTTGAGGCAAACAACAGAAACTGTAGTAATGGATACTCCAATATATTAATAAACTGGTTGATAGTATATTGCACATCACACACTACTTGACAGATTTGGTTTCCTGCACCTTCTTCACCTTCTCAAGATAAAGTTGAAGCTGAAGGGTCAGCTTTTTAACAAAGATCTAAAGCAAATAGTGCATCAAGAGCAGGTCTTTTGAGAGTGTTCCAAAAGAAGCAGAAGTGCTAGGAATAGTGTATCTCTACACAGGGTGACTACTTTGAATTTGTTGGGCAAATTTAGATGATTACACCATAAATGCAACTATATTTAGACACTGTGAAAATACATGTACAGTACTGCCTATAAAATTTCTTCAAAATACAAGTATTGTATTATTTCTGGAGGAACATCATACAATTAAAATGAATATTATTAGGAATTATTAATTACCAAACAATTGAAACTCTGTAACCAAATATCTGAATATATAGCAGTCAAAAAATAAGTATTTTAAAGAAAAGTTAACAAAAAATTAGAAAAAAATTCAACACACATTATATATATATATATATATATATATATATATATAAAGCAGCAGTGTGAAATACTAGCATTGGAAATAAAATGAGAGTTCTTTGGATACTCCCAAGTAGAGCAGTAAAAAAAGTTAAGGGCATTATTCCTGTTTTTATTGCTATTACAAAGTGTCACAATCATCAGAGGAGAGAAGAATAATTTCAGTAACAAAATTAACAATTAAATGAGTTTAAAAATGTATTCATTTCTACACTTATTTCATGGTCAGGCTTATCAGTGAAATTATTTGGCTCTTGTCTAATGACAAGAATAATTTGTGTCCTATGAAACTTTTAATAACAGCAGTAAAGAGTAATTATCTTTTTATGTGTGGGACTGCTGAAATGTTTTCAACTTGCCTTAGAAGGGAATGATCTAAAACTATGAAACATGCAAGCTGTTCCAAATATCCTGCAGTTCAGTGTCTGCATATATTCTTATTCAAAAAATAAAAAGGGGGAGGTGCTCACTTCTTTTTGTTTGCGTCTTCGCCTTGCAGACAAATTATGTAAAAGGGACTCGGCTTCATTTTCATCAGAAATCTACAAATAAAAAACATTCAAATGATATTTATTTTCAATTAATAAATCTTACTCTATAAAAGAAACGTGTATGTAAGTGAAAGGGAACAACAATAGTTTGATCCTTTGCAAACCTCACAAATACAATACTTACCCTTGCAAACAAAGTTTTAAGTATCTAATTTCATCCCTAAGTAGTATCCAAGTATGCCATAGTCAGGGGCGGAGATGAGACTAGTGCTACTCGAGCCCAGCATGACCAATAACTCGGTCAATGTTATTCAAAATGGATTAAAAATCATTGATTAATTTCAAGCAAACATACTTAGTCTGATCTCAATTAAATTACGTATCTATTCAAGTTTCGATAACTAAGTAGCCAAAAGTTCATAAATATATCTGGGAATAATACAACAATGCTGTTTTGAACGGATGGTCTTTGTCCGGCCACCGTCAGATCCATTGAACATCCCATAAAATTGGCTATAATGTTGAACACGCGTAATCCGTGCTAAGCACAAGACCCTTATAATAACAGTAATGTTAGAGAAATCCGCTTTTGGCTGTAGCCAATGGCAAAGCAACCCAAAATACCATGCTCAAAAAAATTAGCACAATGTGACTGCTGACAGCTGTCTTGGGAAGAGGGAGAGGGACCGAGAGAGAGAGAGAGAGGGGGGGAGATAGCAGATTATAGCCGTCGCCGACATCATCGCTATGGTAAATGTTGGTTAAACGGCGTGTTTTAATTCGTTTTTTCACTAACAGATCTCTATTTCTTTAAT
The DNA here is from genome assembly GCA_963585895.1 of Sepioteuthis lessoniana. Taxonomy (NCBI): domain Eukaryota; kingdom Metazoa; phylum Mollusca; class Cephalopoda; order Myopsida; family Loliginidae; genus Sepioteuthis; species Sepioteuthis lessoniana. The sequence continues at coordinate 89,781,512 of OY757929.1, forward strand.
GAATGTTGCATATATTACATTCTGTAACTAAAATTTGTTTATTTGAATACATTTTCAACAAATAATCTTTGTCATCAATTTCTTTATTCTAATAAACATATTTTTCTCTTTTCTTCTATACTTTTGAAAGGAAAAAAATTATCTTATCTACTGTATTAACAAGACTACAAATTATATAGTATCTTGATTGTTTACAAAAAAAACCACCATGCAAGTTACGTTAGTCAATCTATGCTATACAATGGAGAATCGCGCAATAGCAACTATGATGACTTACTTTGGGTCCACGGACCACGGGTTGGGAACTGAAGTTGACAGAGGGTGGGGGGGCACGAGTAGCAAAAATAGGCTAGAGTCGCCACTGGCCATAGTATCTGCTGAGAATAGTATAAAAAAATAGGGCTTCTAAAGTTGATTAGCATGCAACTTAAGGTATCTAAATTAATAATGCCTAATTATTTTCTTATTTCCCAAGATAGAAGGTATTTGCCTAAAAAAAAAAAAAAGAAAAAAAGAAAAAAAAGGGCACCAACTCTTGTAGACATTCAAATAAATTGTTCAATGAAGTAGATTAGATGTTGCAGGTTTGCTACAGCCAATCTAATGCTTGAAAACATAAACTACATAAGTCCAACTATTATAAAAGTCAGTGCTTGTTAGTATCGAACCACAGAGGGTGTGCATCAGGGCTTGATCCTGATTTGAGGAGTGTGTAGTTGAAAGATTCAAAACTCACTGATTACCCAAGTCAATCTGCATCAGTGATGATGCCTCCCACCAGCAACCTAGGAGAATATATTCAGAAGTTATTGCTGAATGACTGATCACTGAGATCTCAAGCTACTGGTTGGGAAGCACTTGTTCCTTAAAAATACCCCTGTAAAACAAATCTAGCCATTGTGGTACATACAACAATAAAAATAGTTTCAAATTGCTTACAGTCAAAATAATTGTTTAAATGTTTTTTTCAGCTTTAAAATAAAACAATAAAAATCACAAACCTTTTCCGGCATCTCTTTAACAGAATTAATTTCATCTGAATATTCTTGCTGCATTAAAAAAAAAAAAAGTCAAAATTAAAGTAATGGAGGAGTAATGTCATAATAGTTACTGACAAAAAAAAAAATGTAATCAGGGAATAGTGTGTTGAAATTTTGGATGAGAATATTTGTGTTTTACTGGGACCCTACAAAAACAGCTGTATGGCCACTTACTGCCCATGTCACAAACTATTCAGGTAAGACGAACAAGACATGCAGGAGAAGTATTTCAATCATACATCTTAGATGCATCAGGGAGGTCTTCAGTGATGCGCTGTCTTCATTGCCGATTTCGGATTATTTCTGCATCATATCAGCTCCGACAATAACCCCGGCTTGACTCTAAAAGAGCCAAGCCGCCTCCGTGATTGCGACGTGCTACGCTCGTGCCTCTACCAAAGCAAAGAAAAAATAAATAAAAAGCCGGACTTCGGCCGTTCTTATAGACATCTGTCTTTTAGTAAACAGCCAATGAAAACAGGGCATTCCACACTCCTCTGCTATATAGTACCATCTTTACCTCATCCGGTTTCTCGCTGCTACTTCCGGAATCGGTACCGAGGTAAGATGTTATTTTAATACTCGTCCGTGTCCATGATTTACACTTCACTAGACTTACACGAATTTCCCGCCAAATCTGTCCTATACTAATACTACTAAACTAACATGAATTAATCCCCCGCTCAAAACTATTCAGTCAGTCTTTAACTTTACCTTATACCCCTATTTGCAAAAAAACAGAATTAAAAAATTATTATAATAATCCCGTTTATTTGGTTCATGAGATTAATTGCTACAGATTAACACATGCTTTTTGCCAAAATTTTTCTCCCCGTTTATCATTAACCTATGCTCATATTACCAATCTAATGCATATTCCTAAAAAAAACCAAAAAAAAAACCGCTACTCTAATCAACTCCTTACATTCTAATTTATTACTATTTCAAACCTATCTCCAGTCCCCCCCTCCTTCGTCCCATGAACTATTTGCAATTAGGTTTCAATCAATTAACTAAAACTGCTCGTGACCGCTGGCAAATAAATTACCTTAAATCGTAGCGGACCATAACCAGTATACGAGGAAGAAAAAAAAAAAAAAAAAAAAAAAATAATAATACCCCCCCCCAAAAAAACGGATTATTAAAAAAATAAATAAATAAAATAAAATAAAATGTCCATCCCCCCTCCCAACCGCCAATTATTCTCAACCCCCCCCCCCCCGACATTCCAACTATCCTAACTTAGTATAAACTTATTAGGCATTTATGGTTTGTAATGTGTATCTTAGTCTTAATTCTTTAGGCTCCTCCAACGTCCTCTTTATTTCTTCCATGGCTCTGATCTCTTAAGCCAAATCCACTTTGACGCCTTCAGAACTGCGTTGGTGATGTCCTTCAGCGCTCTCACTCTTGCTGCACCGACTATGCCAATTTTTGCTAGGGCTCTGCCCAAAGACTGTCCAGCAAAGCCCCTGCAACCAACTTCTACGGGGTCATAATGAATCTTCCATGACTTTTGTAGACATTGTTCGACCAGTTCTTGGTATTTGGACCTCTTCCTCTCATTAGCGAGAGTGATATATTCCTCCCATGACACAGTCAGCTCCCAAATAATGCACTGCTTTGTGTTATCAGAGTGCAATATCAGGTCCGGTCTTAGCGATGTTACAGCTATGTGTCTGGGGAACTTCAGCTGAGTCTCCAGATCCAGTCAACTGCAAATCGTCTGCGGAAGATAACAGGTTCATTTTCTCTCTCCTCTTCCTCTGTATCTTCTCTCCTGCTTTTATGAAATTGATTTGCTTCAATTTTCCTGGTTGATGTTTACTAGCCCTCATAGCTTTAGTCACCTCATTTGCAATTACCTTGAGTACTTGATCATGACGCCAACGGTACCGACCATCACCCAAAGCTTTTGGGCAACTACTAAGGATATGTTGTAAAGATCCTTTCCTAGCACATAGTTGACAATTGGGGGTCTCTATCTTCCCCCATATGTGCAGGTTCGTTGGGCTCAGTAACACATCATACACTGATTTAATGAGGAATCGTATCTCGTTGAAATCCGGCCGCCAACAATCTGACCATGTAATCCTTTTCTTCTCTACATCCTCCCACCTTGTCCAAGCTCCTTGCTGACTCAGACCGACCATTTTGCCGTAACACCCTTCTTCTACGCCCTCTCAGACTTCTTCTAGGATGAGATGGCGTCTTTCCTTGCCTTTGGTACTGATGGTATGCATTGAGGGGAAAAATCCCAATCCCGCTCTGCCTTTAGCTATCGACCCTAAGATATCTTTATGCCTAAGCCTCTCCTCTGGCACTGGCAACTCTCTCCTCGCACTCCACTTCCTGTCAGATCTTATCTGAATTCCTGCTGCCGCCACCTTTGGATCTTCAGACTCTGTATACTGTAGCAGTTCTCTTGTCTTCGTGATTTTGAATTCTTCCATGAGGCTGCTGCAGGGGAGGCGCAATGCGTTACTGTTCCCGTAGAGAGCTGCACCACTTAAGCATCTCGGCAAGCCCAGCCACCTTCTCAACTGATTACTAATTGCTCTCTCTAATGATTCCACGGTGGTAATCGGAATGTCATAGACGAGCAATGGCCACAATATCCGGGGCAAAACTGCATGCTGGAATAACCATGCCTTAAATCGACCAGGCAATCCAGATTTGTCGATTTTCGTCAGCCATTCCTCAAGGTCTTTTATAGTCTTCTGTTTTGCGGCTGTATCCTTCAGACTACTGTTGAAAGTCTTGCCCAAGCTCTTAATAGGCTTTTCCCTCAGAGTAGGTATTGTTTCTCCTACGACTGTCAATCGGACTTTCTCCATGACCTTGCCTTTTTTCAATACTAGCGACCTGGATTTTGCTGGCTTGAAATACATTCTAGCCCAGGTCATATTTCTCTCGAGACCCTTTAAGAGCCATCTACCTCCCATGACAGATGTTGTCGTCACGTTTAAGTCATCCATGTAAGCCCTTATTGGTGATTGGCGGACTCCTGATCTAGACAAAGGACCTCGGCATTCCACCTCTGCCGCCTTCACAAGCATGTTCATAGTCAATGAGAATAGGACGGCAGACATAGTACACCCTGTAATGATACCCTTTTCCAGGGTTTGCCACTCTGATGTTACTGAACTAGAACATGCTCTCAGCTGGAAATTCTTATAATAGTCTGCAATGAGATCGCATACTGATAGCGGTACATGATGTCTCGTTAGGGCTTCCTCCACCAGTTTGTGTGGCATGAACCCGTAGGCGTTAGCAAGATCCAACCATAATACAGTCAAGTCTCCTTTGTTTTCCTTTGCCTCTCTCAGGAGCTGTGTCAGGACTCCTGTATGTTCAAGGCACCCTGGCATACCGGCTACCCCGCCCTTCTAGACTGATGTATCAATGTAGCCGTTACCCAGGAAGAAATCTGATAATCACCTTGACAATAAACTGAAAAAGATCTTACTTTCAGTATTTAATAATGAAATTAATCGGAACTGGTCCAATAACTTCGAACCCTCCTCCTTCGGGATCCATACCCCCTCAGCGAATCTCCATTGCTCCACGATCTTGCCTCTCCTCCAAATGACTCTCAATATCTTCCACAGGATTTCTAGAACTCCTTTACACCGCTTGTACACAATGTAAGGTACCCCACTTGGTCCTGGTGTTGAGGCGGATCTTGTGGCTCTCACAACTTCTTGCATTTCCTTCCAGGTTGGCAAGCGGGTGTCATATTGGACCACTGGTGGCTTCTGATGAATCAAGCGGTTGTTAATACCCATATTTTGATCTTTTGCAGGGTCACTCATAGTATCTCGAAGGTGGTTGTTAATTTCTTCCTCCGATGCCTCCAAATTCCCATTTCCCTTCTCCCCTAGTAATGTTCTTGCAAAGCCAAAGGGATTAGACAGGAAATTTGCCCGCTTCTTTGATCTTTCTTTCCTCCTCCTCCTGTGCCACTCCGCTCGCCGTAAGGTTTTCAATTCCCATCTGAGTATTCCCCTGAGCTCCTCGAGGGGTTGACACTCTTCTATACTTGCCCTTCTATATAGCTTCTTAAGGGATCTTATTTCTTTCCTTAGGTCTTTCATTTTATTCACCCTACGGTTGGCAGTGTAGGACCTCCTTGGTTGCCGGGTTTCGACGAAACCAAATCTCTCTGACGCCAAGCAAGTTATTATTGTCGTCATGAAACTTAGTAAGGACTAACTCATAAGAGACGCCGCTGTCCTATGGACTCCTACACATCGACACAATAAGGTTGGCCAACCAACAAAAATTTATATTCATCAGCTCTGTGTGGATACTGGATGCTGTCTGGAAGACTTACCAAGAGCGATGACTGATAGGGATGGATGGTAATAGAAATTCAAGAGAATCCATGCTGTCAGCACACCTTGATGATGATGATGCTTTAATGTCTTTGGGAAAAGAATGACTTCATCTCTCCTCCAAAGCTAACCTTGCTGAGTGACTACTCTTAAGAGAATAAAAAATTCAAATCCCACTCCCAACATGTTATGGACCAGTGGGGTAGGGAGTCTTACAGTGGACTGAGGAAGACGCTGATAGGTAGTGACAGGAGAATAAGTGCTAGCATTTACTTGAAATCAAAATCCCTTTTTTTAATATTAGCTAAATCATAAAGGTAAACTGAATACTAAAGAAAATTTAAACCAAATATTTGTTTTCTTTAAAAAGTTTGGTTTGGTTTTATGGCATATCAACGATCATTGGTTATTTAATGCCAAATCCTGTTATTACATATATATTAAATATATGATTTGTAAACATCTTTTGTAGATCAAGTTAAATTATCAGTTATATTTCTGAAAAATTATATTTATCATAAGTCATAGGTTAAATGGTTCCAATTATTGCTATGTATAACTAATAAATCAATCAAACATCAGTCATTTGTTTATACACAGTTAAATGACAAACAGTTCTACTTCAAACAATTCAATTTAGTATAAGTCATTTGTTTTCACAGTTTAAATGTCAAACTGTTCTATTTGACCCATAGATAAGACCTTTTCAGATGCTACCACTCCAAGCCAGTGTGGACATTGCAGCAATGGCAATGAACGGGTACTCTGCATTCCCTGAAGCTCCAGCATTACCAGAGCCTCACCATCAGATCATCTAGTGTCCTATTCAGGACACTTGTTGGGGAGAAGTAGTCTTACCTCTCTGCAGAGATGCAGTCAGTGTATTCTAGTGCTGTTGTGAGAACTTGTGTAGAGAATGACAAATCTACCACACAAGGAAATTATATTACATTTTAATTATTAGAAAATAAATAAAGGAATTAAATACACTCATGCATAGTAGCAATATTCATGGAAATTACATTTGTTATAAGTTTTCTTTTCTTTCTTTTTTTAAATGCATACAAATTTATCAGTTAATTTACAAAGAAAAAATTTTAAAATGCATACTTTAAATTACATATGCTTAGAATATAATTTTTGTGTAAATTATTATTATTACTCATTACTCGCTTCCTTACAAATAAATAAAGGTAATTTGACTTTTTTGATTTAATGTTCACTATTTTCATCTGTAAAAGAAAAAGCACCAAAATTGAACACTTTGTTGACTTTCAGATTTTATTTATTCATGAAATATCATGACATTTAAAAAAAAAATAAACTTCAAAAATAAGTTTTCAAAATAAGTGTTGTTCATTTCTTTCGATTATTCATTTCTCTCTCTATTCCATTTCTTTATCTTCTCTTTTTATCATCCTTTATTCTTCCTATTGAAGCAGACTATAAGCAATTGATGTATATCATAATCACTTCCTCTCTTCTTTTTCTTTTATTCTTTTTCTTCCCTCACAATCAAAACAGAATGATTCATTATTTATTAGAGATGATAGCAGGGTACAACCTTTAAAAATTAATTCATGTCTTGTTTCATTGATATTATAGAATGTTTATGTGCAAGGAAAATAAACAAACACAAGATAACAAACTGAAGAGTCTCTTACCATTGATGGATTTGAGATACCCATCTCAATATCTGGGGAATCTTCAAGTAATTTTCGCTGCTTACTCATTGTGCAACACTGAAGAAAGGAAAAAAAAATTCCAAAACATGATAAAAGAAATAAGTTCAAAGATATCCATATAATAAAAACAATCAATTTCATAATCTTAAAAATATTTTCAAGTTTTCAACAAGCCAGAAAACAAGTTTATAGAGAAAAAGAAAATTACTCTGTCCCATAATACGTTTAGTTAATTTGTTTAATGGCATATCAACTTCTTATGGGTTATTCAATGCTGAAATTTGATTCATTTGTCAATGTTTAATTATATTTTCAATGTCTCATTGTATTTTTCTTTAAATTGCTGATTTTGTGTCTATATTCATTTGTTTGCATACACTTATATCAAATATTCTTATCTAATGCCCATAATCTGTTCACAATTACATTGTTTCAAGTATTCCAATCAAATACTAATGATTTATGCATAATTATATGGTTTCAAGTACATAGTAAATTTCTCTTTTCATGCAATCTCACTAATTTAATTTTTTTAAAGTATTCCTATTTATCACTATTTCCTATCTGATACCAATAATTTAGGTTTGGTTTATATAATGGCATATGATATATTAGGAATTATTTCAGGCAGAAAGTTGATTCATTAGGAAATGTTTGAACAGAAGCTTCACCACTGGATGCAGTTTAGTATCATTTGAAAATAATGGTTGTATCCATTAGGGGTCATGTAAGGTGTCACAAATCCCTTCTCAATCTCTGATTCTATTTGAATATTAGAGATATTTCTGAGCCTGCTTGGGAACAGTAAAGTCACATGGCTATATTATCTACACTTGTAAAGTAAGCATTTTTCCATTTTAAACTCATTCCATGTACTGTTTGCTCATGGAACAATGTGTGAATAATTCTGTTATGGGAGACATTTATGTAGTCTTTCTTTCTATACTACTTGTATGTATATTATATACATAAAAGGTAAAATGTTCTTGTATGTGTAAATGAGCTTGTTTTTCCCTCCATTGTGTTCAGTGTTAGTATATCATGGATATACTAATGCTAATATTGGTCCTTGTTAAGTGAGGACTCGGCCAACTATCTTTCCTATCACCAAACATTTCAATAATAATTACATTTTAAAACTGAAAGAATAGATTAACAAAATAAAAAGGAAAATTCATTGTTTGGAATGATTCATTTGGTCTGGTTTGGTTGGGTTTTATGCCATATCAACCATTTAGGGTTATTTAATGCCAAATTCTCTTTATACATATATATTAAATATATATGATTTGGTTTGGTTGGGTTTTATGGCATATCAACCATTTAGGGTTATTTAATGCCAAATCCTCTTTATACATATATATTAAATATATATGATTTGTAAACACATTTTGTACATAACATTCTTAAACAGGCCAGAGCTCATTTTTTTGCACACAGATATATCGTTTCAAGTATTGCTATGTAATATGAATAATCCTATTTACTATCAATCATTTGTTTGCACACATTTGAATAGATATACATGATATGTTAGAAATTAGTTTATCAGTAATTTCATTTTTAAATGAGTAAGAAAAAATTTACTTGCACATGAGTATTGTTATTGTTTTAAAACAGATAGTTTCAATTATAAAAATCTAATACTAATAATTCTAATCAATATTAATCATTTGTTTGCACACGGTCAAGTGGTTAGAAGTATTGCTATTTAACACTAATAATTCTATTTCAACATTACTCATTTGTTTGCGCACAGTTAAATGGTTCCAAGTATTGTTATGCATCTGAAGTGAAATAAATTTTTTTTTATTCTTTGTTGAGTGGGGTCAAAAATTAAGTCCAATACTTAATTGCAGATCAATCTTTCCTTTTCCTTTCCACCTCACCTAATCCTTCACCCATCTCTAAAGCATCAAGCCAAGAAAACTGTATTGTTGTCTGTCAATAATTTGATCAGTGGACCTCACTCATAGAAAATTGACTCCAACTGGCAAACTATACTGCAGATTCTTGTCAATGTAGTGGTCGCCATAACACAAACTGAGAGGGACTGCAATCAATGAAAGAAAATGCCTACTACTGTAGTGGGTGATGTCCATTGCTAATCGGCTCCAGTTTTTTCTCACCTTCAATTTCTTTTTCTGCCAATACACTGGCACCAGGTCAATGGATTGGCATACTTCACATTCCCTAACAACTAACTTTATGACTTCTGTTGATGACAAAGGCTCTACGAACCTGACAAAATATAAAGTCCTTTACACGCCCAGATACCCAATTTGAGTATATCGGCAATTTGACTTGTGTCCAACTTGGTCTTCATAGTAGCACACACCAACTGCATGGGCTCTGTTTCTTCTGTGTAGTTTTAACCACCTTTTGTGGCATTCTGGTAAGGTGGTCTGCTTGATTTAGACTGGATTTAACCAGTGTCATGTCCATTGTCAATCCATAATCATATACCAGCTCCCAAAGTGTTTCCAATTGTCACTTCACCAACATTTCACCAGATGCTTTCATGTTTATGCATGCCTTGCTGGTTAGGGTATGTTTAGTTGGTTGGTTGTGTTTTATAGCATATCAACCTTTGTAGGTTATTTAACGCCAAATCAATTTTTATGTAAATAAAATTCAGTCTAGCATGAGTACAGTTTAATTGTCAAAATTTAGTCTAGCAAGTGTACAGCTTAATTGTCAAAAGCATTTCTATTTCAAGTTATTCAGTTTATTCAAACAGCTCTAATTCAGCTAATTCAGTTGAATATAAGTACAGATTTTGTTAACACAGTTAAATGTCAAAACAGTTCAGTTTAGTGTAAAAACAGTTTTATATCAAACAATTCAGTTTTGGTAGAAGCATGTAGTTTAATTGTCAAAAACATTTCTATTAAAAGCTATTCCGTTTAGTCAAACAGTTCTAATTCAAATAATTCAGTTTCGCATAAGTATGCCATTTAGTTCTATTTAACCCATAGATAGAGCCCTATCAGGTGCTACCATTCCGGGCCAGAGTGGACCTGGGAGCAATGGCAATAAAGGGGTGCTAACCAAACCTTCATTGATGTAAATGTTGTCAATGTACATCAATGTGGCATTCTTAATTACTGTCTTGGGACATCACAAAGTCAATAATAGCACGGTTAATGAGAGGTGCCACATTTAAACTGAAGCCCAGCCATGTTAGGCAGTACCTCCGATTCTTAAGCATCACAGTTTTATAAGGCCACAGTGCCTTGTCAACATGTATCTGTTGATACACCTATCTTAAATCCAGCAGATACATGTTGGTTCCTTGTCATCATCATTCTTGCAACTTTTGTGTACATACCTCTGGTATACACAGCCATGAAGCTATCTAACTCTCTATAATAAAGCACTGGATGGACTGTGTTCTTCTGTATAACTGGAATCAATGGAATCAAACACTTAGGCAGGTCAAGTTCATCTTCGGGATATGGCAGAAGCCACCATTATCCAACTATAACTAGAATTCCCTCTCGTATTTGTCATAGGCATGGTTATGCACTGTGTATTCTAGCACTCTATTTTTTAGCTCTGCAGGAGCTTGGCCATTAGCCCATTTCCAGAAGGTAGTCCATGGCTTCTTATGAAGATCAAATTTTGTACTAAAATCTGGTTCATCAATTGAAATGGCAGCACACTGGGGCATGTCTCTCTCAAGGAAGCTCACTTTGCTTGACCTAGTTATGCATACCCTTCCAAGCTCTCTGATGGCGTCAATTCCAAGTAGAAGATCAAATCAAAGTAGTTATCCCTTTGTACGGGTTAAGCAATACCAATATCCAGCTTAATTCTCCTTTATTCACAACATTTCAGGGTCCTTCTATCAGCTGTTAGCACATTCGCTTCTTTCTGTCACCAAAGGCAGCATACATGTTTGCTCACCAATGCACACGAACAGCCACTAAAGCTATGCACTTGTGTCCATCTGCAGACACCATGATGACAGGCAGCACTGACTGATGCTGACGTCCACTCTCCCGAGTTGTTTCCTTGTTACTCTGATGTTACACCAAAAACACTGTATCTTTCAGTAGAACCTCCGTGTTTGGTTAACAGTCCTCTCTGAGTGACCCTGCCTGCTATCTTTGACCAGATGGTTGGGGCCACAACACTTAAAGCAAATGATTCTGCCCTAAGGTGCATCAGCATTATAATGAGTTGGTTGAGTGGATGCAGCGATCGACCAGTCGGGTTCCTTGTTATCGATCATAACCACCCAAGCTTGAGTCAGAATCTGGACAATGTCTGGAGTAGCAGTCTGACTTGTGGCAATCCAGAAGTAAATGCACATACCATCCCCCACTCAGGCAGAAGCCTTCCAACCAACAGAGCCAAACATTTTAGTTCCGCCAAAATCTCATCCACTGATCTCCTGGGCGAAGTTGTCATGTCGTATATTGCTCAAAAACATTGAATGAATCTGTCATGTATGTGGTGATAAGAGCCTGTTTGATCTGCTCTTTATCAGACCTCTGTTCCTTATTTAGTTGCCAGTTCACAGCAAAAGCCCCAGCTTGTAATTGCAGTGGTAGTTGCTCAGTTGGTCAGTCATTTTGTTTTATGGCATATCAACCCTTTTCAGGTCATTTAATGCCGAATTAAGTCATTTTGATAAAAGTTTCAAACAATTCAATTTAGCATAAGTACACAGTTTAGTTCTATTTGACCGATAGATAAGACCCTATCAAATGCTACCACTCCTACAATCATGCGGTAATTCATTTTGCCTTTTGCTATAGTATCACTAACAATTCAATTAGACATCAGTCATTTATTTGCACACAGTTAAATAATCAAACTGTTCTATTTCAAATAATTCAATTTAGTAGAAGTCATTTGTTTGTACTCAGTTTCAACTGAAAGATGGCACCATTTCAGGTGCTACCAATCAGGTCAGAGTGGACCTAGGAGTGATGGCAATGAAGGGGTACTCCACATTCTCCAAAGTATCAAGTGGTTTACTGTCACATATGGGACACTTGTTGGGTAGGGGTTACCTCTCTGCAGAGATACAGTCAGTACATTCTACAGCCCCAGCCAACTGGGTTGGATTCATTTTAAGAAACAAATAAATAATCTATTTTTAAACATTTGTTACACAATGTAATTTCAATTCTTTTGAATATTCTAATAATACAAACTGGAGCACAGTAGTTAGAGTATCATTTGTCATTTTGGATTTTGCCTTATGTGTTTTCAAATTTCGACCCACAGTTAATTTTATCTACTAAAATATATAAACACAGCAGGAGCAAATTTCAAAACTTTAGTTTTTTTCTCATCTTTAAACAATTCATTTTAATGTTGTATAGCAGAGAAAGACAACAACAACACTGATGTATAAAAATATATTCACTTCTTTTCTTTTCCTTTTATTACCTGAAATGTATACATGGGAAGAATGAGAGAGAGTGTTGAAGATGGCTAGGCTTGTGTGCACACACACACTGGAGTGAGATACGAATCTTCAGTGAAACCTGTACTTTTGCAAGTCTCATACAGAACCGTCACAAAGCATCGAATCATCTTAGTTTCTCCTTGCTTCTCTACTTTCGTGAGTCTTGTACAGGGCCATCTCAAGCTTCTTTATTCTGAGCAGTCTGGTGCAAAGACAGAACCCAGAGTGACGTGACATCCAGTCACTATCTACCGTAGTCCTCTTTCTCTTTGGTTTCCTCTAGTCTCTGCTGGTTATATAATATTCTGGATACCCATACAAATTCTTGTGGACACACCTCTCGCCTACACATTGCATGTGGATGTACCTCCTTCTAGCATACCACCCACACAATTTCCACAGCATTCCCACTAGGGAACAACCTGTAAAGTTTACTTTAGGAAACAAGTGTACTTCCTGATATGCCACCCATGCAACTTATGCAGCATGTCAATATCCAACATGAAGACACTTCATGCTATTAAAAATCATGACTATCAGGTCTAAACATTAACAATATGAAGTTGTTGCAAGGACAAATAAATATAATCTTTAAATCTTTACCCGTCAGGTGCATAGGCATTAAATGCACACCTACAGTTAAGCATGGAGAGTGAAAACCATATTCTGAATACTTTGCATAGTAGAATATTAGAAACATCCTATTTCAAATCATGAATAATACTATAATAGTTTATTTGAAGACAAATACAGCAGTCTTCTTTGTTTGGATGGAGGTGCACATAGTGTAACTTATTTTGATAGGAAATGGAATCAGCATCCAGAGTTCAAACCTAGGATAAAGCTTTTCGCTTTTCACTTTGCACTAATACCTTTGGGAAAGGCATGAATCCATCTGTTTTTCTCCCAGCTATGGGTGAATAGTAGAGCAAACTGTTTTTTTTTTTCAAGTCTTAGAGTGGCAACCAGTTTAGAAGAAAAACTCGGAATTCAAACCAGCTGTAATCTGCTTAAAAATTTATCTCATATCACATCCTGTCCATAATGAAGGGGCTGGGTAAATACATACAATAAACCTCTTTATAACTGAACTTTATCATGAATGTGTGAAAGTGATTATATACTTGGATCAATAAGTAAAAGGTTCAAAAAATGGGGCCAATAATCAAGAGGAAATATACATATGTAATAGAGTTGAAATGGTTTGAAAATTTTTGAACATGATTGTTGCAACCAAAATTATCCTTATTAGCAAGGTATTTGTGAAATGTGTTATTGGAAAAAGAAAAAAAAGTAGTTCAAGGTATAGGAAATGTTTTTTTATTGTATGAGTTGAAGGAAAGTATTCCCATTTATTCAAAAAGGTTCACTGCCAAAAAGTAAATCTAAAAATTTAAAGAGAAATCCAATATTTTAGTGTCATTTTCAGTAGGATCAGAGTCAGCTATAACTTAGAGCCACAACACCCTGGGTGGCTTCAGTTAAAAAAAAAAATTAAACATTAGTTTTTATTTGTTAACACTAACTCATTAAAAATCAAATATATATTTTACCAACCCCTCAGCATTTGCAGGATGTGTAAACAAATTAGCTCTGACTCATTTAGAAATAAGATTACCTACAAACTATTGACTTACAAATCATATGTTTAACCATTTAACTATATGCAAACAAATGAGCTCTGGCTCATTTAAAAATATCATCTATAAACTATTCATTTACAAATCATATATAATATGTATAAAGAGGATTTGGCATTAAATAGCCTACTTGGTCGATATGCCATAAAACCTAACCAAACCAAATAAATGTCATTATAACGTCCAATGAACCTTAACTGTGTACAAACAAATGAGCTCTGGCTCATTTAAAAATCTTATCTACAAACTATGAATTTACAAATTTATATATATATATATATATATATATATATATATATATATATATATATCAATCAGGATTTGGTATTAGATAGCCTACAATAGTTGATATGCCATAAAACCCAACCTAAAGCTCCAGGACTGGAGCCTCACTATCAGATGTGTCATATCCAGGATACTCATGTGGAGTGGGGGGTCTTACTTCATTGCAAAGATACAATCAGTGTATTCTAGAGACCCAACTCACAGGGCAGTATAATCATTTGTTGTACACAATTATATAAATATTATTATATTACTAGAATTTTTTTCACATACACACAGAAAAAATATTCATATGCTAATATTAAGTTTAGTTTTGTCCTTAGATAATGTAATAAAATAATGAGCGTAGTTGAGGGCAACCAGAAGGCTCCCTTTTCAATAGCTACTACACCAAGGGGAGGGCACTACTCCTTTCCCTGGAATAAAATAATAGATAAGGTAATAAGTCTTGTTGACACCTTATTCTATCTTTAAACAAGAGTCTACAATACATTTGTAAAAAGACAAAAATATCAATTTGCAGGGAGGAGGAAATTTTTTAAAAAAGTTATCCAATCGAAACAAAGAGAAAAAAAAAGAGAAAGCAGGAAAAGAAATCAGTTTTAAATGTGAATTCTTCATAGCTTGTCACCATTAAATGATGATAATTAAATTTTTAAATGATATAACAGGTCAGGAATTTTCCCATGGTTTATTGAAAAACTGGTAACCATTCTATTTCTAATATGTAAAAACTACTATGGGATTTGTATTTTCTTTTCTTTCTTTGTTTTACAATCTCTCTAGAATAATTGTTTTCAATCTTTCAAATTTTTTATAACATCAGATGAGTAAAAGAAAAAAAAAAATGAGATAGAGGTGGTATAATTTTTCTTTTTGAAAAAAAAAAAAAAAAAAAAAAAAATACCACTTCTACCTCATAAGATTAATATTAAGAGCATGCAGAGTGAATAACAAGAATTTGAATCTAGCACAAAATAAGCATTCAAAATTGAGAGAAGTATTAAATAAATTTTCAAGAATCCAAATGAGTTTTTATATATTTTTTCTTCTTTTCTTGCTATGAGCAATGTTGTCTTTAATTTTTTCCCAGCCTGTCAGCAAAGCTTAGAATATGCCGACAGTATCTCTTGTAGAGGGGTAAGATCCTAAAATGGGTGTTCTGGGTATGACACTAAACTGTATTTGGTGGTGAGATTCCAGTTCGGGAGCTCCAGAGAATGTGGAGTATTCCTTCATTCTTATTACTCTTAGGTTCACTCTGATCTGGAGTGGTAAAAGCTGTTAGGATTCCATCTATAAGTCAAATAGATCTGCTTGAAAATTATTAGGATTAGATAAAAAAAAAAACTTGATGCCATTTAACTGTATGCAAATTATTTGTATCAAAAATAGTCAAGTTAGAATTGTTTAATAATGATTGTTATTTGAAAGCATATGCAAACTGTGTGCAAACAAATGACTATTATTGAATAGAAATAATTACTTGAAACCATATAATTGTACATAAATTATTAGTATTATATAAGAATACTTAAAACGATATAACTGTGCACAAATTATTTGTACTAGATAGCAATACTTGATATCATAAAAATTTATATGCAAAAATCTTTTCAGAAATATACAAATGTAAATATAAAGTACAATGAAATCAATTCTTTAACCTCTAAGTATAAAATAACTCTAGACAGATTTTGATATACTGTTAAAAAAAAAATTGTTTAATTTTCTCATGGCCTTCAAATTGGTTTGATCTATTTGATCAAGAGCACCTCAACTCTGCAGGAGGTTATTTATTGTCAAAATTTAATACAGTTAGAAATGTTCCATAGTAATCATAAGTATATTTCCAATCTTCAATTGCATTTTTAAAATTACACTTCTATTTGTCAAGAATCACTTGATTGCACACTGTTACATAATATCAACTATTCCTATCTAATTTAGATAATTTGCACACTGTTAGATGGTTTCAAGTATTTCTATCCAACATTAATAATTCTATTTTACAATAATTTGAAAGATATGAACACATTTATCTTCCCAGTTAGGGGTTAAATAATTCACAAAGGTTAAATCAAACTAAACTTATAATTTATTTTCTATGTCAAATTATAATTTAAAAAAATCATAAACCTTAAGAAAACTGATTTCAGTTATTCACTCCCACAACCCCCCTCCTTTTTCAGTAAAACTTAAAAAATAAATACTTAAAAAGTACATAGAAATTATTTTTGTCCAAATTTCTAAGAATTATTACTAACCAATGTACTGGCTATTGTCCTCATTTTGGTTATTACAAACATGAGTTTGAAACTCAGAACTTTTTCAGGTATTCTGGAATTTGAAACTGAACCTTTCATTCAATCCATAATGGTAGATTTGGGACATGATAAGCTCTTCTGTCCCTAGATTCCAACATTTAGGTGCAATAATGCATACAGATACATGCGTATCTATGTGTGTGTATGTATATATATATATATATATATATATATACACATACACACACACATGGATGTGACCATATTTTCTGTAAAAAGTATTAAATGGTAGCTGAACAAGTTATAAGATCAGGAAGATCATGGAGCTTTTAAAAATGGGTAATGAAATAGAAAAAAAAGGTTGGTTTTTTTTTTAGATAATAACATAAATGCCTAATTTAAGAATTCCTGGTGGTGGTGAGATATAAGTTAGAGCTATATCTTTGATAGTTTTATTCAATATTCAATGAATTTAACAGTTTTCTCATGATTAATGATGGTAGTGAATTTATAAATGCGAGATCATGAGTTTAAATTTGTAATTTAACAGAACTTTTGAGTGAAGACTAATTCTACTACTTTCAGGGGATCCTGGAATACTACAGCTGTCAGCAATTAAGACTTGAGAAGAATATATATTCTAATGAATCAGTTTATGCAATAACTAGTTATGTCAAAAATGTTAAGAATTTCATAGTTTTCACCTAGTTATAAAGAAAGTTTCAGTCCTAATTAGTTATCATAACCTAATTGAAGGTGAATTAAATAAAATGATTGGTTGATCCACACTCAAACCACATACATAAAAGGGGCGCGTCCTGCTGAGGTTGGAGCCCTGGCCTCAGTGTTAAAAAATATCAGCTACAGAGCTCAAACAAAAACTACTAAAATGCAAACAAACAATACAAATAGCGACATCTAATGTTAGAACCCTAAATAGAATAGGTAACTGCATTGGCTGTAGAACATAAGATAGACATAATTTGCATACAAGAACACCGATACACTCACACTGAAGATACCAAATATCATGAAACTGGCAATGGATGGACGCTAGCCACTGTATCGGCATGGAAAAACTCTGTCAATGCCACGGTAGGAGGGGTAGGAATGCTTATAATACCAAGAGCGTTAAAAACATTTAATAGCATTGAGAGAATACAACATAGGATGATGGCAGCTACGTTTAATGGCAACTCCAGAGCAACAATCATCTCCTGCTACAGCCCTACCAATGTTAGTGAAAAAACTGAACTAGTCACCTTCTATGAGGAGCTATCCTCTCTATTGCGTAGCATTCTGAAACACAACCTGCTAGTCATTGGCAGGAATATGAATGCCCAAATCAGGAAAAACAGAAACAACAAATACAGCCTTCACAACACGTCAAATAGGAATGGACAACATCTAACTGATTTCATGATAGAAAATAGATTAACATGTCTCAATACAAACTATCAAAAAAGGGAGGGAAAATCATGGACCTACACATACGTGAACAATAGTAAAGCACAGATAGACTACTCATCGAATAGTCACGGCCAAATTACGACTAAGCCTACGAAAAAACGCCACACGAACAGCGACCACTAAACACTATGACTGGGCCCTTCTTAATAACAGAGATATTAGAGATAAATATGTATTAGAATTAAGAAACAGATTCGAGACACTACAAGAGAAGACAGAAAAAGGTACCCCAAATGACGAATATGAGAATTTCGTTGATGCACACCTCAAGGCGGCATCAATGTGTATTCCAACAAAACCTCGTGTTGTATACTCATATGCATATATATGCAACTATACACATATTCATGCAGAAACACAACAACATAATGATAAAGACGAGTGAAGACTTCTTTAAAAAAATATACCTCTCCCTTTATTTGAAAGGTTACGTGTGTGAGAGGGAGTTGGAGACCGAACAGAACTGCAATATATTGACCCCCCCACTCTTATGGCCATCAGCGTTGTGTCTTTCTTGTTCTCCAGGGCTGCTCAACCGGAGACCCGAGGGCCCACACCACTGGTTGCTGGCTTCCTCTACCACATCTTGTTACCAACAGGTCTGATCTCCAAACTCACTGATTTCCTGTCTGCACCGAGTTATATAATAGTTCAATTGCCAAACTCAATATCTTTGGAATGGCATGTTTGATCGTCATCGAGTGGAAATAACTGTCATGCAGTTCACAGGTCACTCTCTTCTGGTGCATCAGTCTATGACTGTACCATGGGATTTTACCTTGTCCCATATTGTCAGCCAAGGCCACCTACGTGATTTCTTTCCATAACTGGCATCGGAATGTGTCACTTCCGCTGTCCCTGGAATGGCATGTTTGGTCAGGTCGAAGGTCAATATACAACACTAGAACTAAATATAGAGTCCCATGGGAAATGTTAGCGGTTAGAGAAAAACTTGCACTCGTGAAAACTGCCTCACATACTGCTCCGATAATGCAACGCAGTCTATAATCAAAATACGATAGACAGATGGATGAAGGGATGCATCCTTTCTTTCCCTAAAAAGGGTGACCTCGGATTAGCCAAGAACTACCGAGGTATAACACTTACATCCATAGCAGCCAAAATTTACAATCCCCTACTACGAAACTGCATAGAACCCAAAATCAATAACATCCTTAGGAAAAACCAAAATGGCTTCTGAAGAAATAGATCCACAACCTCACAAATATTGACCATCCATAGAATCCTTGAAGGTGTACGGGCAAAAAACCTACAGGCGACATTACTATTTGTCGACTTTACCAAGGCCTTCGATTCCATACACAGAGGGAAGATGGAACAAATCCTACTAGAATATGGCCTACCAAAAGAAACCGTAGCAGTAATAACAATCCTCTATAGAAACACCAAAGTGAAAGTACGTTCACTGGATGGAGACACAGAATACTTCGACATTGTAGCAGGCTAGCCCCATACCTCTTTATCATCTGTCTAGACTACGTGCTTAGAACTTCAATCGACAAAATCAGAGAAAATGGCTTCGAGCTGACAAAGAAAAGAAGCAGAAGGTACCCCGCAAAAACAATTACCGACGCCGACTACGCCGATGACATAGTATTACTGGCGAATACACCCAACCAAGCCGAAACGCTACTGCATAGTTTGGAACGAGCTGCTGCAGGCACTGGCCTCCATGTCAATGCACACAAAATTGAATATATGTGTTATAACCAAACAGGCGACATTTCCACACTAAACAGAACCTCTCTGAAACTAGTAGACAAATTCACCTACCTAGGAAGCAGCGTCTCATCAACTGAAAAAGACATCGACACATGAAAGCATGGACAGCTATCGATAGGCTCTCGATCATATGGAAATCAGACCTGACCGATAAAATGAAACGCAGTTTCTTCCAGGCAGCAGTCATATCGATACTACTATATGGATGCACTAACTAAGCGGCTGAAGAAGAAGCTAGATGGTAATTACACAAGAATGTTGCGAGCAATGTTGAACAAATCCTGGCGGCAACACCCCACAAGGTACCAACTATACGGCCACCTGCCTCCCGTCACAAAAACTATACAAGTTAGATGAACCAGACACGCAGGACACTGCTGGAGAAGCAAGGACAAACTCATCAGTGATGTACTCCAATGGACCCCTGCATATGGCCAAGCAAAAGCAGGACGACCAGCTCGAACATACATACAGCAGCTATGTGAGGATACAGGATGTAGCCCTGAAGACCTGCCTGAAGTGATGAATGATAGGGAGAAGTGATGAGAGAGGGTCAGGGATATCTGTGCTAGCGGCACGACATGATGATGAAGTTATCTAAGGCTATTTTATACCAAGAAGTTAAGGGTTGCTTTCATTGTACATTTATATTTTTTGTGTAGTTGTTTCTAAAGAGTTTTTTTTATAAGATATCAAGTATTCCTATCTAATACAAATAACTTTCACAAAGTTATATGGTTTCAAGTATTCCTATCTAATAGCACTAATATTGTTTCAAGTAATTATTCCTATTTAATAATAGTCATCTGTTCAAACAGTTACAAGGATTTTTCAAAAATCTCTAAGCCTCACCAGAAAAAAAAAAGAGCCATAGCTGAACATTTTTGTTGTGGCAATACACTACCGCTTATTATATGACTAGAAAAAATAATTCAGATTTCAGTCTAAATTTCTGCATAGGTAAAGCCCAAAAGTAAGGGTTGTACAACAAATTTAAAATTTTGGTAAAGCTTAGAACTTTTTCAATGACCTACATATATTGTTTCCAGTAACTAATAATAATTCTTAGTAAACAATTATAACTTCAGGTAACTATTCTATATAGAACTAATTTACAGTCATATGGTATCAAGTATTCCCATCAGATATAAATAATTTCTAAACAAATATATTTTAGCCATAGATGGGACCCTAACAAATACTACTACTCTGGATTGGAGTGGACCTGGGAGTAATGGCAAATGAAAGGGTCCTTCACACTCTCTAGATCTCCAGAACTGGAGCCTCAAAATCAGATGTAGTGTTATAGCCAGAACACGTCTATCTGGGATAGAAGTTCTTACCCCTTTACAATGGATACAGTGTATTTTAAGCCCTACAGTCAGGGTGGTAGATAAACAAAAGTCTAATATTTACTTTAATGGCAATTTAGTACATTGTATAGTTCATTTTAAAATCTTTAAATAAAAATAATTACAAAGCTAACTTACCTTTGAGGATTGTCAAAATAAGACCTGAATGAAATAATCATAAAAAAATGTAAAGATAGTTCAACAGCAATAAATTCTCAAGTATAATTGTAAAAATTTACTTACATATTTGGATGGCTTGTGAGTTAGGAGGTTGGTGGAGTACGGCAGTTGTTTTGTGATGTAGAGACTCAATAGTTTAAAATAAAACAAATAGAATAAATAAATAATTTCAGAATTCAAAGAAAAATCTTTATAAAGGGCTTTATTTGCACTCAGCAAACTGAAAAATAAATTTTGGTGTTTCTAGACTATGTATTTGTGTATGTATTAAAAATGATTTAAAACAACCACGTATTTTTAAAATTATCTTTGACAAAAAATTTTAAGAGTCTAAAATGGTTTATAACAAAATAGATGAATTAGGCGCAGTAGTTTTCAAAAGAAATTATCATTCCTCTTTTTTCAAGCAATTATCTACTACATCAGAAAAACAAGAGAGAAATAATTCATCGGTGTCACAGAAAAAAGTTGCAATTTACAGTTGTCGGTGAGGGTTAAGTTGAGAAATGTTTTTAATTCGAATGAGACGAAAGGGAATTATGGAGTAAACCCTCTTTGGTTTAAGATTCATTTTTTGGGGGTGGTGGGGGTGATTTTAAAAATACTTTGATTCAGTTTAGTAGATGTAGTAATTCAAAAAGTAAACAACTAAATAAAGTGTTTTATCGAAAAATTCTCTGAGCTAATTTACGCTGCTTGTCTGACATATGAAATATTTTCAGGCTTTTAACTGCCATTATTTGTTTTGATCAAATTATGTCAGCAGAGTAAAAACAAAACAAAACAAAACAAAAAAAACAAAAAACGACAGAAGCTACAAGGAAGTTTCTAAGAAAGGGATTGAAATTTCACCTCACAATAAGAGATTCGTCGGGAGTATAAAAACAAATTGTGCAATAAAAAAGACACGGAAAAAATTATATATATTATATATATATATATATATATATATATATATATATATATATATATATATATATATTGAATATACACTGAAGACTTATTTTACAACATTTTTAAAGCAAACATTCAAATGTTGTCATTGGTTAAAAAAATTATCATTAACTTCATTATCAGTTGTTACCAAAGTCTTGCACGGCAACAGACAATAATACTTCATTATTCAATACTGACGAGATTTAAAAAAAAAAAAAAAATTAAAACAACTCTTCAAAAGAAACGTTTAAACTAAAAGTCTAAAAAATATTTTAAGAAATTCATTTTTTATTGATTTTTAAAAAATAAAAGGCATGTACACGACGTAAGTTGAAATGCAAGAGAAACTTAAGTTCAAAAACATCCTGTGTGGCTAAACAAAAAAGAAAAAGTTTTAAAATAAATTTTGAAATTAATCTTAAATAAAATAACAGTACATCTTAAACAAGATAAAAATGTAAAATAACTAAATTTAATGGTTTATTATAAACTTAACGACAAATGAAGGCATTTTTTAAAGAATTTACTTTAAAAGGTGGACGCAAACAAAGTTCAATGCAAGCGAAAGTGTTTTGTTATTTTTGGCGTACCTAGCAACTGAAAAAAAAGAAACAGAAATAAAAACTCTTTTTAGAACAAAACAAACTTATTAATATTTTATTCAATGATATATAATGATAATCTACGTCTGAATGAATTAGACACAGAAGGATATTATTTTTAAAATTCTTTTAAAACTTAATAGCCTGTTCGGTTACTAAGAAATATTACTTACCACTTCGGCGCGCAGCAACAGGTTCTTGATAGAGAGTCAATTAAGGGAGGTCACTATAAGAAACTTCTTTTTAGTCACAAACCTGAATGCATGCAATGGTAGTGGGACGGTTAGCAAGCTTGACTAGCAAATCTACACGAGTGAGTTCGAGTCTCATTGGATGCCCCATTCAACCGGCCTTGTGCTACATCGAAGGAAAGAGCTCCGTGAATTACTATTATTTAGCCACTATTCAAACAATGTGGAGATAGATTTTCTATGGAATAAATTAATCTAAAAAAAAAGTTCTGTTATTTGTTATTTAATTCAAAATCCTCTTTATATATATGACTTGTAGACAAATAGTTTGTGGGTAACTCTATTTTAAAAAGGCTAAGAATTCATTTAACTGGTTTCAAGAAGTAATCTACTAAGCTTTTTGTTTTGATATGGCCCAAGGCCGTATGAATATGAGCACTTAATGAGACTTGAACTCACTTGTGAAGGCTTGTTAGTCTAGCTTGCTAACCATTACACCATCCGAGGTGCCCACAAGTTCTTCTATTTAACATTAGTAATCCTCTTTATGAAGTATTCCAATTTAATTTAATATTCATCATTTGTTTGCACACAGTTAATAATATTAATCATTTGTTGGCACAAATTTAAATGTTTTCAAGTATTACTATTTAATACTAATAATTCTATTCATTAAATAGTTTTAAGTATTGCTATCAAATACTAATAATTCTATTTAACATTAATCATTTGTTTGCACGCAGCTAAATGATTTCAAGTATTGCTATTCAACATGAGTAATTCTATTTATCAAGTACTCCTATCTAATATGAATAACTTGCACAAAGTTGTGGAATTTAAAACAATAATAATAAAAATAATAATAAAAGAAATTGAAATTTGACCATACAAACAAAAGGTATATGTACAACCCAGCATTATTGGAATTATTTAAGTGTAATGGGAACATCTTCTTGGAAGGGACTTTTATGGTTGTCACGGCTGGAAGCAAGTGACAGGATTTTTTTGAATTGACACCGCCTGCTGAGAGAATTTCGCTTTTTATTGAAGCCACGAGACTGTCAATACCTCATTTTTAGTAGTCCTGTGAATTTTTGCTGGATGTGCTGGTTTTTAACCGTTGCTGTTCCCTACAGTTAAGGGAAAATTGTGAATAGGGAGTAAATCCATTTGAGAGTTTTGCTGCTGTGCTGGAACTCTCCTAGTGAAATATGCTGTTACCTATATCTGTGAATTTGTGCCGTCTTGACTTTAACCATGAGATATTCCAGAATTACACTCTACTATCAGCGTTCTGGAACTACTCTACTGTGCTGTATTCTTCCAGATGAAACATGATGTTGACTATATCTGAGAATTTGTGCTGTCTCATCTTAATCCATGACGTGAACAATTAAATTTGCTGTCCTATACAAGTGCTGAAGGAATTGCTAAATGAACCCCCTTGTGTCTGCATTATTTGCTGTATTCTTGACGGAAAAGTGAACAGGTTTTCTCGAGAGATAATTTTCACCTAAGAAGCTCTTCCAAATCTTTTTTTCCATTCATGTAACACCTCTTTTTTGAGTTGTAAGTAACCAGCTCCTTTGTTCATTGAAGATATATTAGTTCCTTGTAATTCATGAGTGACCCAGTGTTTTTTTTTTAAACAATTTGTATCATTGTTACTTGATTCAGTTTTTTGACTGGTCGCTAAAATAGCAATTAATTTTAGCAACTAGTGTTTTTAATAAGAATGAATCCTCTTAGCATCTGTCCTGGAGAATGAGAAAAACTCCTATGAGATTTTGACATACAAACAGATCACCTAATCTTGGCCTGGATGACCAAACCTTATAATAATCAACAAAAAAAGAGACCTTGCAAAATTGTGGACCTTGCTGTCCTGACTGACCAGTGAGAAAAATTGAAAAAAAGTGAAAAGAAGGATAAATACCACAACCTTACAAGGAAATTGAAAAACTGTGGAGCATGAAAGTGACAATTATACCAATCATGATTGGTGCTTTTGGTACAGTCACCAAAGGATTATTAATAGGACTGGAGGACTTGGAGGTTGGAGGATGAGTGGAGACCATGTAAACTACTACATTATTGAGAAAGGCCAGAATAGTGCGAAGAGTCCTGGAGACTTGAGGAGACTTGCTGTATCTCAAACTCCAGTGAAAGACCATCAGCTAATGCTGATGTGAAAAACTCTAATAATAATCTCTAGTAAAAGAGTGAACAGTTTTATGAGGCCAATAGATGGAACCCTAACAGGTACTACCATTCTGTGTTAGAGTGGACCTGAGAGTAATGATAATAAAATAGTACTCCACATTCTCCACACATCAAAATTGGAGCCTCACCATCAGATGCAGTTTAATGCCATTTCTAGGATGCTAAATGGCTTCAAGTATTGCTATCAAGCACTAATAATTCTATTCAACTTTTTAATTTGCTTGCACACAGTTAAATAGTTGAATGGTTTCAAGAATTGCTCCATTATACTAATAATTCAATTTAATAGGAATCATTTGTTTGCACATACCAAAATGGTTTCAAGTATAGTAAATAATTAAATAGTTCTCTTTGACTCATAGATGGGATCCTAACAAGTGCTACTACTCCAGGGTCTGAGTGGACCTGGGAGTAATGTCAATGAAGATGTACTCCTCATTCTGCAAAGCTTCAGAAAAATAGCCTTATCATTAGATGCAATTTTGTGTCATACCCAGACTACTCATGAGGGGAAGTCTTACCTTTGCTCAGAGGTGCAGTCGGCATATTCTACAACTCTTGCTGGCCAGGCCAAAAGAAACAACAAAAAGAAACACAATATTCTTAGTATTCACCAATAAAAAAGTACTAACAATTACTACTATAATATATATTTTTTATTATTTGTTTAGAATAATTATTATATTCTAATTTTCATTATAAATTCAGTACAGAAAATATTAAATATTCTACAAGTGTAACTTGTTACTGTACTGAAAAATTGATCTTGTGTCGCATCCTGCAAGTAGGAGAGGAGTTGAATAAATACATATAGGTTCAAATTGTTGGGTGATAAACTTATTTGATACTCTCTCTCACTACATATATATATATATATATAATTCTTTAAATCATTTTTAAGACAAAGAATTTTTCAATAAAAATATATTCTATAGTAAATATTTTTGTGTTAATAATTTTGGGGACATTATTTATGCACATTTGCAATTGTAGCAAAAAGAATTTCAAATTATTGTCTGGCCCAGGAATATTTTGACTGTTTTGGTACCAAACTCATATTTTTGACCAATGAGAATATTTCATGCCATTCTGCGCGGGTTATTTTCCCGGCAAACTATAAAAAGGCGAGGTAACATTCTTTCACCCTCTTCCACGCAGGCCTTTTGAGCAGGACAGACCTGTCCTGTCTTCCTCTTCTCACTTCCCCATTGGCTAAGCAGCAGGACAAGCCAGTCAATATGACAGAGCACACATTCTCTCTCATTGCTTCCAAGCAGCAGGAAGGACCAGACCAGCCAACATGAGTGACAACATTCCCTCTTCTTCACTGACTCTTCTTTACTGACTCTCTCTCACATATTTCGAGCAGTCCACAAAGCACCATGAGGAGACCTCATCCAATTTATCGGCTGTTGGTGTCTGGGAAATCATTCTTTCATCATTCATCTTTCCTGCTAAACTAACGGATCATCAGAGAAACAAATTGGATATTTTTAACTCCTGTTTTAACTTCAGCATTTTAATTCCTGTCCTGACGACAACATCTCAATTCATGCTCTGACATTCAGCTACTTTATTCCTTTTCAAGTCAACATTTGTTCCTCTGCTTCCTGCAACTTACAGCACAAGGGTTCCTTTTGTCTCAAGCTGTTAATAAAACTTCCAAATTGAAAACTATCAATATCTTCGTCAACTCTTTTGTTCTTCTTTTTAATATAACAAAAGGCAACAGAACTCTACAACCTCAACTACCATTCTTGTATAAATGGTAATATCATTTGCCCTCATGTCATACAATATTTATAGCACAAAAATTCTTATTACATTTGTATGTATGTATGCATATATGTATGTATGTATGTATGTATGTATGTAAAAAACAGCACCTCATAGTAAGATTTTTACTAGAACAAATGCATTTAATGATTTTGAAAATAAATTAATTTTTCCTCCAATTTGCAACTGAATGATGATTTTATAGGTTTTCTGTTTGCATAGAACATCAGTTTTGAATCATCTAAATTCTCAGTATGATAGAGAAAACTATGAAATGTTAATTAGAATCTTTTGCTCCTTTCTAAATTGAAGCATCCATATAATCATGGATTTCTCTTACAAAAATAATTCAATAGATTTAAGGATCCTCTGGTTATTCTTTTATCAAATGTTGATATTGAATTAGAATTACTAAGTTAATATTATTGTTTTATAACCACATTATTTAAGAAAAACACTCTTTTCAATAAAAATGGTTACAGTTTACAAAAAGAAAGTTAAAAATGTTAAATGCTCAAATAAAAACGCATTCCTAATAAAATAATTTATGGTGGAGGTCAGATACAACTCTGACCTATATCTTTAATAGTTTTATTCTGTTTTAAATAAACTTAAGTTTTCTCATGATCAGTGGTAGTAGTGAATTCATAAATGCCAAGCCATGAATTCGGATTTGTAATTTTACAGAAATTTATGGTACATACAGTTGAGGCTAACTGATGATCCCCAAAACAGTTATATTACTAACAGAGGATCCTGAAATGCAACTGCTTTCACCAATTAGGACTTAAGAAGGAAAATACATATTCTAACTAGTAAGTTTTTTCAATGCCAAGCTTATTTAAGGAACATTTAAGGAAGCTAGAATGTTCAATTACACTGGTTTACAAAGAAATTGAGGCAAGCACAAAAATACCCGTTTTTGCCTAATTTAAGGGTGATGAATTCAAATTTGAAATCCGTTTTTACTCATCACCTCTAGTTTTTTAAATATGCATAGTGTGCATTTTGTGCATATACAGTACAAAGAGGCATATATGAATTCAGGGTTAATTCTAATATTGTGAGTCTTATGGCTTATTTTTTAGTTATTATGCACTAAATGTAAGTGATAGCATTACATTATATATATATATATATATATATATATATATATATATATATATATATATATATATATATCAAGACGGATTTTGACAGTTAAGGCAGCAGGTCTCAATCCACACTCTGGCAGTCATTGGAAGAGGTTGTCTTGCAGGCGGCGCAGGAGGTTGGTGTCCCTCAACTATCGTGTGACACATCTTTTGGGTTACTAAATATTAGTATTACATTTTCAAATGCACATTTAGTTTTACTTTGTTATATTTTCAGATTCTCCAATGGCTTCAAGCACATCAAAATGTCGAGGATGCCTCAACAAGGCCAATTCTTTCTGCTACGTGTGTGGGGACTTCACAACAGTTGCACAGTGTTGAACCATCACTTCCCTCCTCAGAACTGCTTACTTTCACTATTTTGACTGTAAAATTGGTGATCAGGACAAGTTTTCGGCTCCACACATCTGTTGTAAACCCTGCTACAATGGACTAACTGCATGGTTTAATGGCAAGAAAGTGGCTTTCAACTTTGCAGTCCTGATGGGTTGGAGAGAGCCGCGAAACCACGCAGATGATTGTTATTTTTGTTTAACTAATATAACTGGTTTTAATGCATCTAGGAAAAAGATCAAATATCCCAACCTTCGATCTGCTATGAGACCTGTTCCCCATTCAGATGATCTTCCTGTATCCACACCTCCAGTAAATAAGGATCTTCTTTCCTCATCAGATGAAGAAATGCCTTCAAGGGAGGATTCTGCCGAGTCAATATCTTTGGAAGATATTGAGTCTACATATTCAAGAACAAGTGGTAATGAGCCACACTGGATCACGCAAGAAGACCTGAATGATCTTGCTCGTGATTTGTATCTGTCAAAACAGCAGTCAGAGCTCTTGGCTTCTTGGCTTAAACAGTGGAACCTAGTCCAGGAAGATGTACGGATCACCAGTTTCAGGAATCGGAACAAATAAGGTCATTGGTCTTCTTATGGGTATGCAAGCGGGCTTCACAAAGTACTGTTGTTTTCTCTGTCTCTGGGATAGTCGAGCTGTATCCCAGCATTACAAGCAGAAAGACTGGGGGTCTAGAAGCACTTTTGTTCCTGGCGAACACAGCCTCAAGGAGAATCCTCTGGTGGACATGAATAAGGTGCTTCTTCCTCCTCTTCACATCAAGCTTGGTTTGATGAAGAATTTTGTGAAGGTGTTGCACAAAAATGGTGCTGCCTTCCAACACTTGTCTACTGTGTTCCCAGGTCTTAGTGCTGCTAAGCTCAAAGAGGGCAACTTTGTCAAACCTCAGATCCGAGAAGTGCTGAAGGATACTGATTTTGAAGACCTTCTTAACTTAAAGGAACTGAGAGCATGGGAAGCATTCAAGTCAGTCTGTAGTGGCTTTCTTGGTAACACACGTGTACCAGATTACCAAGCCTGTATTTAGAAGTTGCTAAAGTCTTACAAGGATATGGGGTGCCGTATGTCACTCAAGATTCATTTTCTCCATTCCCACCTCAACTTCTTCCTGCCAAACCTTGGAGCAGTGAGTGGTGAGCATGGAGAAAGATTCCACCAAGACATTACAAAGATGGAGAGCAACTATCAAGGCAAATGGAACCCCGGCATGATGGGAGACTTCTGCTGGATGCTCTTGCGTGACATCCCGGAGGCAAAATACACCAGATCTTCTAAGAAAACACACTTTTGAATTGTGTAATTGTGTCATCCAAGTATATTGATTCAATCAGTGTTCTTTATCTATCCTGTTTTATCTGTTATAAGCTGCGGCAACTCTTGAAATATGCACATATATTCTCTGTTTATACTAAAATGAGACTATTTAAAAGCCAGAAAACTAGAGGTGATCGAGCAAAAACTATTTATAAATTTGAATTCAGCACACCCAAATTAACAAAAAACACCTATCCCCATTCTTGCCTCAGACCAAAAATGTTTTTTTGTAAACCAGTGTTATTAAAGAAAAAATGTTTTATGTCTCACTTGTTATTAGTTTATTTACTGCTGAATAAAAAAAAAAAAACTTAAGGGAACATGTTCTAAGTGTACTGATTCTATAATTTTTGCCAGGGTTGATATCAGTTATATATGTCAGTATAATGAATAATATTCTAATGCGATAATATAAAATTTGATATGAATAATGGTAATAACATTTAATATTAGAACTTAAACAATAAGGGAATATTATGTAAAATAAGTATGAATCATAATAGTAAAATTATACATCATCATTATCAAGTTGCTGTGATAGCACAAAGTTCTCTGACTCTCTCTTGCTATCTGTCTCTATTATTTATCACTGGTAGGTCATCCAGACTGCATTCAGTGGCCACACAGAGCTGATGCAAGTGTCCTTGCTGGTTGGCCAACACTGGCTCATCCATGTGTAGGAATCTATTAAAGAATATCATTTATGAGTTTGTTTTTACTTCTCCTGCAGTGTCCCACATGTCTTGTTCATCTTGTATGGTTTGTGAGATGAGAGGCAGGTAGCCGAACAGCAGCTTTTGCTTCCAGGATTTGTTCAATACAGCATGAAGCATTATTGTGTTGAGCCCATCAAGCTTTTTCTTGATAAGTTTTATTAGCATCCATGTAGTGCATCCAAATAGTTGCATAGACTCAACTACAGCTAGGAAAAAATGAGATTTCCTTATGATTGATAACTTGTGAATAGTATTGCATGCTTTTGCTCGGTATATGTTGATATCACTTTCAGTAGATGAGATGTTGCTGCTGAGTCATGTGAACTGGTCAACTAATTTTAGAGGCTTGCCACTCAAAGTGGAGATGGCTCCTTGTTCAAAACGCATAAAATCTGTTTTATTTGTTTGGTTTGGTTTGGTTTGGTTTGGTTTTATGGCACATCAGCCATTGTGGGTTATTTAATGTCAAATCCATTTTTATACATATAAACAGTTCTATTTCAAACAATTCAGTTTGGTATAAGTATGTGGTTTAAGCATCAAAACAGTTCTATTTCAAGCAATTCAGTTTAGCATAAGTACACAGTTTAGTTTTATTTGACCCATCAGTTGCTAACATTTTGGGTTACAGTGGACCACAGTGGAACAATGGCTTGAAGAGGTACTCTGTATTCCCCAAAGCTCCAGCATTACTGAAACCTCACCATCAGATTGTTTAGTGTCATATGCAGGACACTTGTTGGGGGAGTTTTACTCCTCTGAAGAGAAGCAGTTAGTGTATTCTTCAGACTCAGCCTACTGGGCAAAGTTTTATTTATGTTCACATAGTGGATGCCACTTGCTCCTGGTTATGCAGTAGAGATTTGGCTTAGGCTAGTGTATGTCACCTGTGGCCTTACAAGTAGCTGAACATTTAAAACTATTTAATATCTAAAACCATCTATCAACAGTGGCTTGAGGAGAAAACTCTTTTGTAATTGTCTTTAATCAGGCAAAACCTCTGGAAGAGTTCTAAAAGAGTCTAGACTCATACTCTGTATTACAGATTACCTTCAATGCAACAGTAGGTCCTACCAGTGATAATACTGGTAATATAGTACTAGTAATGATAGATTGTCAGCTATTTCCAAGAGACAGAGATGTTTCTTTTGAAGAAATAATAAGCATCTTCATCCAAACTCCCCTAGTAAAGAAGGTAATAAATAATAGATATGAAAAAGGGGGTCATTTTGGAAAGATATGACATTCAGCAAGACCTGAAACATCTGCAACACTTTTGCTGTTGTAGTGAATTTATATTTCTTTTTTTATTGCTTATTTACAGAAGTGTAGTGAATTTAATAAAACGAAGATAGGCAACAATACAGCAAGTAATTTTAGTTCTTCCGTCAGACATTGAAACTTGGGTGGGACCTTTGCACGCTTCTTTCACCGTGAGAATAACAAAATGTACAGCCACTACCCTATAAACTTGAATGGCCAAACAAGAAAAATATAAGGTGAAAGACTACTCACGTTTAAACCTGTGCAGCAGGAGAAAAACTGCGTTTTCAATTCGGCAGCTACTACATCCCAAGATTACCATGAATCCTTCCTCACTGTCTCTTCGTCTTCTCCTCTTC
Organism: Sepioteuthis lessoniana; assembly: GCA_963585895.1. Taxonomy (NCBI): domain Eukaryota; kingdom Metazoa; phylum Mollusca; class Cephalopoda; order Myopsida; family Loliginidae; genus Sepioteuthis; species Sepioteuthis lessoniana. The sequence continues at coordinate 89,813,827 of OY757929.1, forward strand.
ACGTCTTGAAACAAAAAGAAAAAAAAATGTGCCCTGAGAAGGCTCATTGCGCATGTGTCCCGAGACTCTCGCACCCTTATGTCTTTCTGGTGTGATTCCCTCCGAGCATAAACACAGCTGTGATAACAGGTACCTTAGAAGTTTTACCTCCTGTTTCTACCTGGATTAAATTAAATGGGAAGAGTGTTAGAACGGTTATAAATATAAGTTTTACCAGAAGCTTTCTATTCTAGTTCCTCATTTAAAAGTTGCATTTACACTCACACCCAAGTTCTAATACTGTATCTATGACATCAATTTCATTTCTGACAATTGTTTGGTGAAATGAAGCAGAGGAATGTCAATACCAAAATGTGAGACTGTCTATACAGTCTAATTTACGTGCTGGCATCATTCTTTGATAAGAATTTATTAAGCAATATCAGATCATCTGTGTGAATTTTGGTAGAGAGAAACGCCTATTAAATATGTATAGATGAACTCCATTTTCTTTTTCTCCACCTCAACAATTTGCTAATTTTATCAATGATTGTAGTGCAAGGACTACCAAGTCAAGGAACTATCGTTCTCCAAATAAACACATCATTGCAACTGAAATGAAGAGTGTTCTTGCAGAAGGGATTATTGAATCAGACATTTTCCTCTTGAAGAACTCAAGTTGTAGTGACCACTAATGAGTTACACAAGAAAACAATGATAGATAATTATTCTCAAACTGAAAACCATTTGAAATTTTTAGATGCCTACCTCACCCACCCACTAAAAATTGACAAACTGGTGAACATTGTCATGCAGTATTGATTTTTAGCATTATTCGAAATTTGCCTAACATCAAATCTAAATATTTGCTAAAGACAAGCCATTTATACTGTAGCTATGAAACCTGTGATCTCTTCTACCAATTCTGCTAGATTCCATTTAGAGTAACTATTAACTGTGCTTGCTTTTAGAATATAATGAACAAGTTCATTGCTGACAGCTCACTTTTTGACATGTTTTCTTATTTGAATAGCATAACTATTTGAGAAAAAAAAAATTTCTTTAAATTAGCCTCAGATTTATTGAAGCTGCTGAGAAGTTTCATTTGACATAAGATTATGATAACTACTCATTTCCTGTGACTTCCTTGGGTCTCCTAGGTTAGTCAATTTACTAAAGTGAAATTAAACCTGATCCTGAAAGATTTCTACTGCTAAAAGCAATCCCTCTTCCTCAGCATATGAATTCACTATTTTGTGCTAAAGGTAATTGTCTGATACACACACACACACACACACATATATATACATATATATATATATATATATATATATATATATATATAATATATATATATATATATATATATATATATTATTCTTTCATCCGATTGATTTGAAATCTGCTTACTAACCAATACTTGATAAAGACAAGCCTTAAAAGCCTTTGCTGGTTTCCATTTTGAAGTAACTATTGGGTTTGTTTGCTTTCATTGTACAATAAACAATTTTATAATGGACAGATCAGTTTCTAACACATTTGCTTATCTGGTTGATATAATGGGAAAAAGAAAAGGAAAACACGACAATAGAGGCTGCTGAAAAGTTTAATTTGACATAAGATTGTGATAAATGCTCATTCCATGTGACTTCCATGGATTTTCTAGGTCATATTATTTCTGAAAGTAAAATTGAATGACTTTAGCCGCTAAAAGAATTTCCTTTTCTTCCAGATATAAATGCACTACCTCATGGTAAAAGTAATGTTCTTATAGTGGATTGTCAATTAATCAGAAAAGATTGCTTTTCTCATACATGCTAAGACATTTCCTCTTGCCAATATGGCCAAAAAGGCATTTAAATGCTTGAGAGGGGGAATAGAAATATGCTATGGTGCATTTTATTGATGAAAAAACTATTCCCTTTGTTGTAGAGACAGATGCTTCTGATCATACTATTGCTGCCACTTTAAAACAAGCTGCTAGACCAGTGACTTTCTTCTCCAAGTGATTAAGTGCTAGTTAAGAGAAACACTTAGAAATAGAAAAAGAGGCATATACTATAGTAAAGGCTCTCTATGCAAGTAGAGATATTATTTAAATGAATATCTATCTATTTTTCTGACTGATAGAGATTATGAATGGATCTCAAGTGAATGTCAATTGCTGTTATGTCTATTGCTATGCTCTGCATCAAATAAAGCCTTATAAATAAACTCTGCTTTTACTTGATTGTCATTTACAACATTTGAAACAAAAAATGTCATTTAATAATATTGCTGATAATATATATATATATATATATATATATATATATATATATATATATATATATATATATATATATATATATATATATATATATATATATATATATATATATATATATATATATATATATATATATATATATATATATATATAACAATAATATTAAAGCTATTGTGGAGTCTTGCTTGATTATCAGAGCTAAGAATAGGCTGATTGTAAAACTCCTGCAAAGTGGTATGCTAGTTTCTTTAATGTATTGATATCTTTTATCTGTAAGGTACACTTGGTGTAACTGTTGTCATCGTAGGAAATGGAATTGGCATTCAGAGTTCAAATCCTGGTTGTGGCTGTTTGTATTTCATTTAATGCTAATGACCTTGGAAAAGGCATGAATCCATCCCCCACCCAGCTATTGGTGAAATAGTAGGGCAAACTGACCTCTTTAGATTTGATACTACAACTAGTCTTGGAGAAGGAAAACTTAAAATTCAAACCAGCTTTACTCTTCTTAAAAATTGACCTTGTGTTACCTCCTGCTTGTGTTAGAGAGTTTGGGTCAATATATTCCTTAGGTCATAACAAAATAATCAGCTGTTTTGAATAACAACTTTTAAAATATCATTAATTAAACACAAGTTTGTAAATCAAAGTAAAAAACCAATAGAATTGATACAATATAGTCAATGATTTAACTATGTATTTATTGTCTCATAATAAAAATTGGGTTCATAAGAGTTAACAAGATGCTGAAAGAAATTTGGTACACAATACATCAAAGATGCAGAAAAAGCAGTAAACTGTGGGGTAGATATTTGGAGAATAGACTGAATTGGGCAGGACCTTGATGTCTGTGTCCATTGTTACCATTTATTTTGTTCAAATATTTGATAGGCATTTAGTGGGCAATACATCTTGATATTCATTGCTTGAACCAAATTAAGGAATATGTCTTCTTTAATTTATATATGTAAAAAAATTTAATGAAATTTTCAAAAACCATTGCTATAAACAATATTTCGTTGCGCAGTTGGCTGGGGCTGTAGAATACACAGACTGCATCTCTGCAAAGGGATAAGTCCCCCCCACAACAAGTGTCCAAGATATGACACTAAACAATCTGATGGTGAGGTTCCAATAATGCTGGGGCTTTGAGAAATGTAGAGTAACCCTTCATTACCATCACTTACAGGTCCACTATCGTCCAGAGTGGTGGCACCTGATAGGCTCCTATCTATAGGTCAAATAGAACTAAGCTGTGTACTTATGCTAAACTGAATTGTTTGAAATGGGACTGTTTTTGAGACTGAGACTGTACTTACGCTAAACTGAATTATTTAATATAGAACTGCTTTGATTTTTAACAGTGGGTAAACAAAATCTATACTTATACAAGAATTAGAATAATTGTTTAAATTAGAACTGTTTGACAAAACCAAATAGCTTGAAATAGAAATGTTTTTGACAATTAAATTGTGTATTTATGCTAAACTGAATTGTTTGAAATAGAACTGATTATTTGTATAAAAATGGATTTTGCATTAAATAACCTACTAGGGTTGAAATGCCATAAAACCCAAACACCCAACCAACCAATATTTCAGTGCACTCTTTAAATAAAAGCATAAAAATTATTAATTATATTTTTAACAGACTATTAATATAAATATGGATGATTTCCTTTGGGAAAATCTTTTATTTTTTAAAATTTTTTCCATATCTTCCTGATAAAGACTAATAATTTAGTAGATTAGTCATAAATGTTGAAATTCTTTTTTAGTAATGCTGAAGTTTATTGCTTTGGTGTTATTTTGCTGGTTACTTGTTTTTTAATATTTCTCCTTTCACATAATTTTTTTTCTTTTAGTGTTCTTTTATCCATATATCTCTTGATATTGGGATTGGAAGTAAGGGTACTCTTTAAAGTAAGCTAATGTTCCCTTTAGTGAGCTTAAATTTTTGAATTTCATTTTTATATCAAATAAAGACATTTCTTGTAGTAGTAGTAGTAGTAGTAGTAGTAGTAGTAGTAGTAGTAGTAGTTGTTGTTTTTGTGTGTAATTAAAGCAAATTTAATCTCTGATTGCTTGCAGTGTAATTTCTCTTAATTTTTGCATTTATTTGTGCTCAAGGTATGATTTTTAGTATTTTTGATTTTCTGATTTGATATCTGTTATTATTTATGGGCTTCAGATAACCTCAGTCAGTAGTCAATTAAAATTCTTTTATAAGTCATGTTTTTCCTCAAGGAGTCTTTGAAATGGGAGCTTTCTAAATATAGAAAAATTTATACATTCTTAAAATACCACATCAAATTCTTTGAGACAATTAAACAATATGAAGATTTGCTGAAAATAAAGCTGATGGAATTACAACACTTTGATAAGATGTTTCTAATGACTCAAGATCAAAATGCATCAAAATTCAAGTAATATAGCTGTATTATTGTTGAAAGATGTGACATCTAACAGCAACACAGAGAATAAACTTGTGAAAAAGGTTTAGTTCCAGTTAACTAACAAAGGATTGGTTTCAAGTCCCGAGTCAATAAAGATTGCACAATTAAATCCAGAAAGAGCAAAGTTCATAATAGGCAAGTTTAAATAGTAACTCCAGCATCAAGACATTGTCCTTTCCTTGTAGGAAATGTCATATTAAATGGCTTACATTAGTTAAGTTTGATTTTATGATAATCAAAAGATTTATTTTTCCTGGAATCCAACTTTGATAGTTTTTTATTTTAGACAGAAAGTTGTTTATGGCTTATACCAAAATAATCCAACAATAACAGTAAATAATAATTTGATAATAAACAGGATTACAGTATTTTTTTTTCAAGAGGTATGCATGGAATAATGGTCATTTTCATAGGAAATGGACTTGATGACGAGTTCAAATCCTGGATAAGGCTGCTGGTGTTTCACTTTGCACTAATACCCTTGAGAAAAGTGTAAATACATATCTTCTTTCTCCAACTACGGGTAAATAGTATGGCAACTGGTCAAGGAGAAAGATAACTCTGAATTCAAACTCATTGTACCCTGCTCAGAAATTGACCTTGTGTTACATCCAGTACATAGTGAACAGTTTGAAAAAGTACTTACATTAAATGATCCTATTTAGCAATCAATATATACACAGGTTACAAAAATAAGGAATGTATCAATGGTGCTTAGACCTTATGTACGTACTGTACTCAGACGAAAATTGATAACTTCCTTCAAGGTGTTGCAATTTTATTTTATCCAAGTTTATAATAAGGCATCAACTCATAGATAAACACGGTATGATTTAATAAATATCTGTCTGTCTGTATGTCTCTCTTTCTATGCATAGACATATATTCATTTGTGTTGATAAAGTAGACATAGAGTTAACTGCACTCGGTAACTGTCAGTTTCTCACCAATGGGATCATCAAAACATTTTAGTCTGTTGACCATTTTGGTGAAAAATTGACAGTTTCCAAGTAATGTTGACTCTGTGTTGACTCACTGATATTGAGCACTTTTTCTTTATAAATATAGCAAATCATATGATATATATATATATATATATATATATACACTCACATATATATATATATATATATATAGCCACATACATATATATATATATATATATATACCCACATATATACTTATACATATGTATATGTATATGCTTATGCATATATATATATATGCATATATATACACATTGTCCAACTTAAGTGAATCTCAGCTTTATCTTCTTATAGTAATATTATGTATTGACTTTATTATAACTTTTTAGACTTTCAGTCAGGTTATATGTGATTCAGTTTTGGTCTTTCAACTTAAAAGCCAAATAGCCATGTGGACAGAGAAAAGGGTGCAAATTTTACTAATGAGGAAACATTTTCTGATATAAAAACTTTTTTCCTGGTCTAATAAGTATGCATACTAAATTTGGTAGCTCTTCATTAAATCATTTGATTGACAAACAAAGCCGACTGATATAGATAGATTTATTTTTCTTCAAATTTTTATTTTATTCTATTTTTTTAGATCATACTTTTACAATTTTATAACAACTTTTTATACATCCAGAGGAGAAGAAACAGATTCTATACTCAGCTATTCTCTGATCCTCGGTAGAAGGGCTGGCAAGTGACACAATCATTGTTGATAGAACATACAGACACTACACTGATTCTAAGCATAATTACCAGCCTTGTTGAAGGAGCTTAGAATACACTGACTGTATCCCCTACTGAGAAATAAGACCCCCTTTCAAAAAAAGGTTGTCCTGGATATGACACTAAACTGCATCTGATGGTGAAGCTCTAGTTCTGGAAATCTGGGGAGCATGAAGCACCCTTTTATTGCCATTACTCCCAGGTTCACTCTAATTTGAAGTGGTAGGACCTGTTAGGGTCCAATTTATGAGTCAAATAAATTTGTTAAAAATTATTCATATTCGATTGGACCATGTACAAAAAAAACTCTTAAGAAACAACTAGAGAAAAAAATGAGTATATGACACTACAGTCAGCTGGGGTTGTAGAATACACGGATTGCATCTCTGCAGAGGGGCAAGATACCCCACCACAGCCAACGAGTGTCCTGCTATGACACTAAGCAAGCTGATGATGAGGCTTGAGTAATGCTGGAACTTTGGGGAATGCTGAGTACCCTTTCATTGGCATTGCTCCCAGGTCCACTCTGACATGGAGTGGTAGATAAGGTCCTATCCATGGATCAAATAGAACTGTTAGACATTTAAACTGAGTGCAAACAAATGACATGCTAAATTAAATTGTTTGAAATAGAACTGTTTGTCATTAACTGTGTGTAAACAAATGACTGATGTATAATTGAATTGTTAGTGATACATTACAAAACTTGGAGCCATTTGACTGAGTACAAACAAATGAGTAATATTGAATAGAATTATTAGTGTTAGATTGTAATAATTGAAACCATTTAATTGTGTAGAAACAATTACAATACTCATGTGTAATCAAATTAGTTCTCATTTAAAAATGCAATCACCTATAAACTATTCTCTTACAAATCATGTATGTATATCCATTTAAATGTTTGCAAACAAATGACTGATGTTAAAGTGTTTCTTTTACATAGCAAAACTTGAAACCATTTTTCTGTATGCAAACAAATGATTAATAGTAAATAGAATAACTCGTGTTAGATAGAATACTTGAAACCATCTAACTCTGCACAAAAAAATTGAGCTCAAGCTCACTTAAAAATGTTATGAACAAAAAGGAAACCAAACTAAACTAATCTTCTTGCTTACAAATCATGTACACTTATATTCATATAAACAGGATTTGGCATTAAATAACCTACCAAGGTTGATATGCCATAAAACTCAACCAACCTCTCAGCGTAAAATAATCTGAGATGAATTGACATGCTGTTAAAATCATTCAGTTAATCAATTAACCAGTCTAAAGGCTGGAGAAATACACTCTAATCCTATGCAGAAGGATTGAGGAGTGACACATTTTTTCAAAACAGAACATACAGATACTACACCGTGATACTAAACAGAGGTGCTTTTCCATTTGTAAATAATCCAGTAAATTTTTATGGGTATGGTGCTATTAATTATATAAAAAAATCAACATCTTTTACAGATCTTTGGACAAGTTAGATGATGAAGTCTTTGAATATCTGCAGAATATATTTAGAATATATAGGATAATTAACTTTGTTATGCTGACGACTCTTTCTAAACTTTGCAAGCAACAGACTTTGAAAAATATGATGACAGTTGAATTTCTCTAAGGTCATTATTTGTTCAGTTGTATACTGGTTTGCAGTTCTTAATAGAGGTTTAAACTGGCAAGAAATATGTATTTGGATGGTTTAAATGGGCTCAACATTAAAAATGCTTAGATATTGCATGAATAGTTCTGCTTCTCTGAATTTAGAAACATTCTTGTACTATAGGTCAATTGGGAGTTGTTCAATTTTATTTTGTGGGAAGCAGGTGCTAGATTCAGATTTTTACTTTTTACAGTGATATACTGTAACTTGTGAGATTATTTGATAATAAAATAATCTGTATTACTCAAATTCTCATTACATTTCTGTCGCCGTATTTGACAGCAATCGGCATTATAGATCTCTTTGTAAACTCTCTTGTCTCAACAACAGGTTATTTTATATATATATATATATGTATAAGCAGGATGTGACATGATCAGTTTTTAAGCAGAATTTAGGTTTGAATTAAGAGTTTTCCTTCTGCGAGACTGTTTGCCACTGTAAATTTAAAGAGCTCAGCCTGCCCTACTATTTACTCATAGCTGGAGGGAGAACAGTTGGATTCATACCTTTCCCAAAGGTATTACAGCTATGTGAAAAGCAAACAGCCTTCTTCAGGATTTTAACTCTGGTTTGCTGTGTCCATTTCCAATGATGATTTTAATGGCATGTGAACCTGTTTAGGGTTATTTTATGCTTAAAGTTTAGGGAATGCTCATATTTACATTTCTTGTGTAGTCGTTTCTTAAGAGGTTATTTTTCATTAGGTTCAATTGAATGTGAATAGTCTTCAAAAAGATCTATATGACCCATCGATGGGATCCTAACAGACCTTATTATGCTGTTGCCCAGTTGGCTGGGGCTGTAGAATACACCAACTGCTTCTCAGCAGATGGGTAAGACCCCCCCCCCCATGAGTGTTCTGGATATGACACTAAACAATCTGATGGTGAGGTCCAGTAATGCTTTAGGGAATCTGGAGTACCCTTTTATTGCTATCGCTCCCAGGTCCACTTTGGCCCGGAGAGGTAGCATCTGAAAAGGGTCCTATCTATGGGTTAAATAGAACTAAACCATAGTTTCTTGACTTTACTGTTTTTTGCATTTAAACTGTGTATTTATGCTAAACTGAATTGTTTAAAATAGAATTGTTTTGAAATTTAAACTGCGTACTTATGCTAGACTGAATTGCTCGAAATAAAACTGTTTTGACATCTAAACTGTGTACTAATGCTAAACTGAATTATCATATATAAAACTGTTTTGACATTAACTCTGTGTATTGCCCAATCAGCTGGGGCTGAAGAATACACTGACTGCAACTCTGCAGAGGGGTAAGACCCCCCCCACCACCACCAATTAGTGTCCTGGATATGACACTAAACAATCTGATGGTGAGGTTTCAGTGATGCTGGAGCTTTGGGGAATGCGGAGAACCCCTTCATTGCCATTGCTCCCAGGTCTACTCTAGCCCAGAATGGTAGTACCTGATAAGGCCCTATCTATGGGTTAAATAGAACTAAACGGCATACTTATGTGAAACTGAATTGTTTGAATTAGAACTGTTTGACTAAACTGAATAGCTTTAAATAGAAATTTTTTTCACAATTAAACTGTACTTACATTTAACCTGTGTGCTTATGCCAAACTGAATTGTTTGAAATGGAACTGTTTTTGACATTGGAACTGTACTTACACGAAACTGAATTGTTTAATATAGAACTGTTTTGATATTTAACTGTGTGTAAACAAATTCTGTACTTATACTAAACTAAATTAGCTGAATTAGAATTGTTTGAATAGACTGAATGGTTTGAAATAGAGCTGTTTTTGACAATTAAACTGTGTACTTATGCTAAACTGAATTGTTTGAAATGGAACTGATTATTTGTATAAAAAGGATTTGGCGTTAAATAACCTACAAAGGTTGATATGCCATAAAACCCAAACAACAACCAACCTTTTATGCTGGGTCTGAGTAGACCTGGGAGTAATGACAATGAAGGTCTACTCCACACTTCACAGATCTACAAAACTGGAGCCTCACCATTAGATGCAGTTTAGTGTCATACCCAGGACACTCTTTTTTTAAAGGGACATTTTAACAGGATACAGTTATGCAGACTGGGCATACCACAGTAAAATCTATGTATACATTCCTGTGTCTGTGTACACATGTGTATGATTGTTCATTATACTACTCCTGGAAAAAAATCTTAGAATAAGTACACTAAGAGGGAGTTCACGAAGGTTTTTTTTATTTATTTAGCAGTAAATAAATTAATAACAAGTAAGACACAAAACAGTTTTCTTTTAAAGCTGAACATTCTGGCTTCATAAAATATTCCTTAAACAAGCAACATCAAATAATTTAAATTAATGGTATAATTTTATTCCATGCACTGGAAAATATTATGGAATAATCAAATGTTGAGGAAAAAATAATGGAATGATCTTGTAATTTGCATTCCTAAAACAAATACCAGCAGATGCCGAGATATGCAAATTGGTCTACAGTTAGGAGAATTGGAAACTTCAACAAGTGGTTGAACATAATTGAAAAGAAATCTGGCTCCAACAAAAGAACTGTCCATTGAAACAATGCAAAAAATCATAAAACTTATTTAAGAAGACAATTTGCAGTGGAATGTAACTAAAGACGTTGGTTGCTCCCACTCAGCTGTATCAAAAATTTGGTATAAATAAAAAAGAAATTAAAAGGTTAAACTTTCCTAAACTCTTTTAAACTTCTCCTAAATTGGTTGCCATACCAAAGTTAAAGAGACCAGTCTGCTGTACTATTTTACCCATAGCTGGAGGGAGAATAGTTGGATTCATAGCTTTTTTGAATGGTAATTGCACAACAGGAAATGCTTTGTCCATGATTTGAACTTGCTCCCATGTTAAACTGACAATGTATCACATTCTATATCTATACCCTTTGGAGAAGGAGTCGAATACTTGATCTGAGTATATTATCTGTACACAAAACAATCTAAATAAATATATCATAAAAAAATTAAATTTCAATTTAAAATAATTATCTATTTATTTATATATCTGTTTCTTTTTTTTCTTACTTTCTATTTATTTTTGAGGTAGAAATAAATTTTCTTTCAAATAATGATATCTGTTTTCATTTGCATATCTTGTTTTTATATCTTCATTTGCATTTCTTACGTCTTCATGTCTTATTGTTTAAAAAAAAACAACGTACGATTTCTATAGACAAAAATAATGCACTCTGATTGAAGGCAGCAGTGCACAGAAGTGACACTTTGAGCTTCAGCAGAATGCACAGATATTACCCACTGATTTAAGGCAGAAATCGACAAAAGTGGGGTGGACATCCGATTGGAAAAAATTTAGTATTCAATGCTTTAATTACTTCTAGCAGAAATGTAAGAGGATGTGGGTACAATACAAAGAAACTGAACTGTATATCAGCTTAATTTATGGGCTGATAAAAGGGAATGTTTTAACCTTTTTCAAACAAAAGTAATAAAATTATATCCACACTCTCTTCTTAACCTCTTATCAATCCTGAATGTACTAGCTACTATTCATTCATGAAAAATATGTAGCCAAGAAGTCTGCAATACCTGTGTTCAATCAAACTAACATTGTATCTTATAATTGCCAAATGTATATCCATCTGTCTGTACTACTTAGGCTCAGTAATTTTGGCTCAATTTCAGTGAAACTAACAATTCTTGAAATTGTATTTGGTCAAGATTACCTGATTTTTCTACTCCTCAAAATGAAACTACTTATAAAACATTAAGGGATCAATTGATTTGCCAGAGAGATAACTAAGTAAAATGCTTGACATTTCAAAATAATAAATAACAAAGATCAAAAGTTTTTCATCCAAAGTAATAATGAATGCTATTTAATTATTTTATATCTGCAATTTGAAGAACTACCAATGAAACCAATGAGCAATATTTAGTAAAATGTTATTAATGTATTGCTAAGTCAACTAATCCATTATTTTTTTCCTTTAGAAGTTTTTTGTTTGTCAATTACAAATTTACAATGAACCTATTGTTACAAATGTTGAGTTTATCAAAGGTAAACTGATATGAAAGAGATTTATCAATTACATCTTTGATATCATAAATACCTTATGAAGTTTATATTCTACTGGGGAAAATTTCTGAGGAATTTTGTTGAGGAATATTTTTTAGAAGTGCAACTTGAAGAGATTTGTGTTTATATTTTTGTCTTGGTCTGGATTGTTCATCTTAAGTCAAAACTATTTGACTTATGAATATCATTGACCATCCTAAAAAACAACAACGTATGCATGTATTTACCCAGCCCCTCCAACATGAGTATGATGTAACACAAGGTCAACTTTTAAACTGGTTTGAATTCAGAGTTTTCTGTTTCGTAGCATGATTGTTTTACAAAGGCTAAAGAAGTCAGTCTACCCTACCATTTACTCATCGTTAGGAGTAGAAAAGAAGGATTCATGCTTTTTTCGAGAGAATTAGTGCAAAGTGAAATACAAACGACCTCATCCAGGATTGGAACTAAGATTACCATTTCCATTTTCTTTGACCAGAACTGTTATGTTATACCCACCTCAAAGTGCTAATTTTTTTAAAGCATTCTCACTAGGGTCTTTTATTGAAATCGTCAAAAAAAGATACTACAGAGATTGTATAGTTTATAAGTACTAGAATTGATAACGGTAAATATTAAAACGTCGAATTACTGGCTGTTATTTTAGTTTGAACAAAACCAGCAGGTCAAATGAACTATATATTACAATTCCAGATTTTGATTTAATTAATATTATAGATTAATATTCGACATTCAATTGAACTTGTATATTTGCTAGAACATGCATGGAAAATTTCAGTTATAATGAGGATTACAGGCACATAATTTGATTCTAAGCTGATCTGCATAATATCCATATAATTGGTCATATAAGTCGCTGAAAGGCAACTACGGTGTCAAGTTGTAGTGTTGCAGAGTTAAGAATATAATAGTAGAAGTCATTCTGCTTTATTTGTAGAGAGAGTGGGTGTAGAGAGACTATAATTATCTCCATTAGAGAATTGGTATGTCCGTTGGGCGCCTCGTGGAGTATCACTTGACAGTTCCGAAACCCATTTTCGACTGCTTTTATTTCTATTCATTACACAGGGAAAACATCTCTGAATCTGACGGGGAACTGTAAAGTCACGTGGTTATTTTACTCTTAAGTAAGCTTTTTTACACTTTTGTATCCGTTCATCATATTGCTTGTTTATGGAATAATATGTCTATAATTTTTTGAATTACCCCGAGCTTGTCACTCGTGGGTTCAAAATAAGGGAAAGGAGGTTAAGAAAGCATTAAATGTTACCGACAAGAATGTAGTAGCACTAGTATCTTCTAATAGAAGGAAATAAAAATAAAAGTAATTAAAAAAAGACGAATAAGAACAGGGGAAGGAAAGGAATTCTCAACAAACAAAATCAACTATATTTCAGAGCCAAACAAATACTTTTATCCCAGTACAAAAAGAATTTATTTTAGAAGAAATTTAACACCTGAATTTATTTCAGAAGAAATAAATTTAATACATAACGTTCTTGTTGGCATTGCACTAATTTCGTCGTGCAGAGTTGAGACAAAAACATAATATTCAATTTAACACAAAAAAATAAAACGAAAGAATTAGACAAGCAAATTGACAAGTAATGTGACAGGTACAAAAGAATGCTGTACAATATGACAACAATTTCTCATGAAATACCAACATAGTTTCTGAATGCAAAATTCTCTTTTTTCCCATTTTTTTTGTTTAAATTACCGGCTTCTTGCAGCTATAGTCCTGGAAAAGTCTTTTCTTTTCTTGTTAAATGTCTCCTTTTCAGCGTGACCTACAAGATGAGTCTTAAGGAAGGTGCTCTGAGGAATTTAACGTATTCTACTAAATTTCTTTCACTCTCGTTGCTTTGAACTTCTACCCGTCCTTTTCTTTCAGGAAAAAATATCTCCTAAAATTTACATGAATTGGGAGAACTCATAACTTCTATTTCCTTTGGAATTAAATAAATTCTAGGCTTCTTTTCTCCCGCGGAAACCAATTAATTCTCACTAAGTTAATTGTAAATTTTACACCGTTCCATGTAGAGTGGTGGAGACCTTGAAAAATTAGCCCTTACTTTACAACTTTTTATCAAGTGATTGACGAAAAACCCGCCAAGTTGTTTATATACCCGCAAAGGGAGAGTAACGGTTCAACTTTAAAAATAAGCCAATGACATTCGAACTATTTTTAACTGCACAATTTGCAAATTCCAAAAATATTTCTTGCTGTTGGGACTCGTTTGTGTATTCTTTTTAATACCACTAGTATGTATATTATGTATGAGAGAGGTTAATTGTTATTGTATTTACAAATGAGTTAATTTGTCTTTCATTTTGATGAATTCAGTGTTGATATATCACGGATATATTGATGATACTATTAGTTCTTGATGAGTAGAAACTCAAGAAAATATATTCCTTAGCACCAATATGTGTAAAATTCGATTTTTAGCTGAGAGAGAGAGAGAGAGAGAGAGAGAGAGAGAGAGAGAGAGAGAGAGAGAGAGAGGACAAAGGAAAGAAGAAATAGAAAGTGCGTACAAGTAACACGGCTCTGATAACATATAAAAGTTGAAAACAAACTCTCTGCAACAATAGCAAAACGGAAATTTATTATTCAAAAGGAAATGAATAAGACGTCAAACTGGAAAGAAAAGTTCTGTATGTGTAAACGTAAGTGAGAGAGAAACTCCTTGCAATGGAAAGAGTCTGTAATAAAAATAGTTTCGTGTGTATGCAAATGGTCCTTTTTTTTAATGTCCAAATTATGGAGTTACTCGACAAGCATCTTGTGTTAGTTCTGTTGTGCGGTCTGTCTTGAAATGAATCTATGTCTGCTGGTGTTCTTGTGTGCAGCAATGAACTGCAGTTGATACGTCAGTGGGTATGAGTATCAGCGTCTTTGAGTGTGAAGACCGATTTGACGAGGACAACAATGTACTGCTTACCGTTTTGACGGTAAATGATAAACAAACAAATAATTTAACAAGGAAGTATGTATTCCTAATCGGAATATATTGGATAGTTTTACTGTATGAATGTCTGTTCGGCGAACCACAAGTTTTCTCGTCCAGAAATCGAAGAATGGACTTCCATTCGTGTTCTGTATTTTAGACTGTAGTATCAATTGTGTCTGTTGTGGTTGTCGTGTCTGCTGTTGTCTATTGTGTCTTTTTGGAATTTGCTGTGGAAGATTTCGTGGGCTGTTTTTATAGTAATACACTATCCCGACCAAAAAAGCATGGAATTTAATGCTTTTTGGTCTTTTATTGCCATCGGTTGGTACATGTGGCTTTTGGAATCACATGATTTGTTTATAATTACGTCCCTGCGAATTTGATTTCACTCAAAAATCTAGTGTCCGTGTTCCTGGAAATAATGTTCTATTTTTAGACTTGATGCAAAGTTTATTTCTATTTATTTATTCATTTATTTTTTTGTATATGACTGTAAAAACAACTAATATTTCTAGCACAGCCCTTTTGCATGGCTGAGAAATAATAACAGCTTAGTTCCAGATGGCTTTTCTCCCAGGCAGCACCTACACACTCGTATCGTAGCCGCTTCAGCTACTCAACCAAAAATCTCCGGTTTAGAGAAAACGCTGAATCACGCATGACGTCAGACAACAAAACGTCATACGTTTATGAAGAGAACTTCTGTTACTAACACGAACTATTTGTCGAAAGGATTCATTCTGCTGTCCTTTCGGAAACAAATTTATAACCACAGGATAAAATACATTATATTTAAAAGTTCCTTTTCAAAGTATAATGAAGCATTTCATTATTACTTATATCTAATAAAGGAAGTCCCTGTGTATAGAAGCACTTTCACGCGGCCTAGCAGTGTAGCAGAAGCGAACGCTATATAAATATAGCAGGCAGTAACCAAAAATCAAATCGGCAGCTGGGCTTGCCCAGAGCCACTGCGATTTCAAGGTCAATGACAGATTCGTGGCTGAATGGCTCCTGGCTTCGGCTGGGCTACCTTCGGGTGGGTGAGGATGTCATTGACAAGCATTGTATAGCACTGGACCCCTTGGTCCAGTTTAAGCTATAATCTGACATCTGTGCCTGGCCTCACGTTTGAGTCCATGTCCAGCAAGGCTCATCATGCTCACATTGCACTTAGTGAGGCGATGACCAGCATAATCCAGCAGGGTTCGAGTCTCGGCTAAAACCCCAACTGTAAATCAACATTCAGGTCATTGACCTTGTGTCAAGTCCTGTCTGGTGAGAGGCAGTGACGAATGGCGGCGGCTGGGCTTCGTCCTCACCACCAAACCAAGCTGCCGTACGTGAGGTCTGCGTCCTTACCACTGACTAAAACAGATGACGTGGAATCCAACTAATCACTGCCGCAGACCCAACACAGCCAACCCAAACAATCACGGTTGCTTTTCTCATTCAAACAGTTCTTTTAAGAGCAAACTTCAGAAAGTCTTCCTAGATCACTTTTGGTTTCCTCACTACACTTTCTTGGTAGAGACTACAAGACGACGATGATGCAGTTGCCAACACCAACTGCATACCAGCTCCAGCTTAACCCAACAGCCGTTCCATCGTAACCAAGCAACCAGCATCTGCATCACCTAGTCCACGAGTGACTACACTGCTCAGATAAGCATCAACACTCGAGGACACATTGACACACACTCGGTTAACTAAGGACTGAATAAAGCGGGACATCGATCACACATCCTCTGCGACCAGCATCTGTAACATTTAGATCACGAGTGACTACACTGCTCAGACTAGCATCAACACTCGAGGCCACGTCGACACACACCCGGTTAACTAAGGACTGCATAAATCGGGACATCGATTATCCAGCTTCAGCAACAAATGCGTCCACATCATCGACCATCTCCAGCAACATCTACAACACTGACTTTCAACACTCAACAGAGACTACACCGGCGTGATACAACAATCGTAATTCTATACATTTCGTGTACGATTTCCTCAATAAAACTTGAAATTTAAACATCCACTTGTCTGTCATTTGTCCACTCCTCTTTCAATCACACACAACATACTTCCAACTGTTCGCGGGATCGACGTCCCATCATCAGGGGTCCCGCGGCACTCGTCTAAAAGGAGTTAGGACTGGGTTTATTGCTCAGCAACTGAGGCGCCCGTCAATGGAAATGTTCACGGAATCCAAACAATTTTTAAAACTGATGCGTAGTGAGGCTTGCTTTCCAGTGTAACATTTTAGCTTGATGAGATTTTAACTAAATACGTACTATTATAACTAGAATTATTTTTCAATACATTTCACAACATTATCTCCTCAATGCTCAACATTTTCAAATTTTGTTACAGCTCAGCAACTTCCGGTTTCTATTAAACAGACTGAATACCACAGAAAAAATAAAAGGGTGCCAAAATATTTTTAACCAATTAAATTAATTTCCAAATAATATTTCTCTGGAGTCTACTTCAAAGAATATTTAAGAAAGTCGTGTCATCATCCAAATCAGTTACCATAGGGGTATCGCAGCCTAAAGTTACACCCTATTTTATTCATTTACTGTTTTTCGAAACTGGAAGTTCTGTAAAACTCTACATTGTTGTTTCACAGTCTCAGTATGAATATGCAGCCACAATTATATTTGCCACAAGTCCCTTCCCGACCTCGGACGAAGGGACCAGGCTGTGGCACTGTTCCAGCTGTTCGAAACTGTTCCAGCAGTTCTACACTGTTCTTGTAATTTTGCCTGTCTCTACTTTTAACAATACCTTCTTGCCTTTGTCCTCTTGGCCTTAGCTGTCAGTCGTTTATTTCAAACGTTGCGGGATGGACACATTCATTGGCCCCGCAACAAGCGCCCGATCATGGGCAACAAGCGCCACATCATCACAAACACAAAAAAGAGAACAACAAAAGTTTTTATCAGGCATACATGAGATTCCCCTCCCGACTCGTCACATAAAAAACACTGAAAACTTCACAAAAATCCTGCTAACATTGCTCAACTCTGAAGAAAACTTACTTTAATGGGTGTTCTGGTGCCGATGGCGAGCGATAATGAATAACGCGTGAACACGCAAGCTATCTAATAAGGAAGTATGTTTATTTACATTCAAGGGAGCTAAACCTACAGAGCCGGCCTCACTTTCATGGGGCCGTTTCGTACCCGTGTTTTACGGAGCTATGTACATCATAACATCCCTCTTATCAAGTGATGTTTACACTGAGTTCAAGGTGATGTGTGATGCTGTAAAAGTCCATACTTTGTAATTGTGTGTGAGTTCATTTTTGAATGAAGCTAGTAAAATTCCGAGTAATCAGAGTAAGGCCCCTATGTGCTTTTTTCTTTTCTTTTTCTTTTTCTTTCCTTTCTTCCCCTTTCTCCTCAATTTTTGCTTTGTGCGTCTACCTTTCGATAGGTCGTGGTCCTTTAATCGTGCTGGCACTTGGACAGGACGACTAGATCTACGGGTTTGGATTTCATGAGTCTGTGATGTGCATGTTTGTATGGGAGTGTATTGGGGGTCAGCTGGTGTTTGGTCGGGTAATGTATCTAGTTGCCGGGGGCGAATATTCAGGGGCTTAGTGGGTGCCCGGTCAGGAAATGTGGCCTGTTGGCGTAGGTGGATCCTGTTTCGCCTGTACTGTTGTCCATCTACCTGGACCATGTAGCTGCGTGGTGCTGCTTTGCTAGTGACTATACCAGGCGTCCAGTCGCTGTTAGGGTTTTGTGGATGACACTTCACCCTGATAGGTTGTCCTATGGCAAGGTCTTCCTTCTCAATTTGAACATAGTTTCGCTCCGTTTTAGTAAGTGCTCTGGACGCATACACGATGGGGTGTCCACCCTGTTTTATTACAGCTCCAAGACCAACCTCCGAACTATCGCATTCCAGTGAGACTTCCTTGTTAACATCATAATATTGGAGGACTGGAGCTTGGGTGATGACTTCTTTCATCCTACTGAAAGTCGTTTCGTGTGGTGGCAACCAGTCAAATACAGAGTCCTTGTCCAGTAGGCGTCGCAGCGGTTCACATACAGTGCTTAGTTTGGGTGTAAACTTAGCAAGGTAGTTTGCGACTCCTAGGACTCTCTGAACACCTTGGACGTCTGTGGGGTATTGCATCTGCGAAACTTCCTTAACTTTCTCCGGGTCTGCTGCTAAGCCCTGTGCACTGAAGATGTGTCCCATGTAACTGACAGAAGTTTGTTTGAAGTTTAACTTTTTGGGGTTGCGTTTTAAACCCTTTTCCCGGCATCTTTCGATTAGTGCTCTGAATGCTGTGTCGTGACTTTTGTCGGCCTCCGCATCATTCTCTCCAGAACCATATATTATGGTGTCATCTGCGATAACTTGAGTATTGTCCAGTCCCTCGAAACAGTGGTCGAGTCGTCGTTGCCATTTCTCTGGGACTGAGCTAATTCCAAGTGGCATTCTAAGCCACCGTATCCTGCCAAATAGAGTCCAACACGTTGTCAAGTATGAAGACGACTCATCCAGTGCAACCTGAAGAAACCCATCCTTAGTGTCTACGACCGAGAAGAGCCTGGCCTTGCTCTTCTTTGTCGCTATTTCCTCGACTGTTGGAGTTGGGTAGTGGTTACGCTGGATTGCCTTATTCAAATGGTATGGGTCAATACAGATCCTCAATTTGTGGGGTTTCCGAATGACAACTATGCTGCTGATCCAGGGTGTCGGTTCTGTGACCCATGCTATCACTCCTTGTTCAACCAATTCCTCCAGCTTTTGTTTCAGCTCCATTTTGAGTGGTAGTGGAACTCTGCGGGGGTTGTTCTGAACTGGTTTGATGTTTTTATCAATCTGTATTTTGCATTCTCCTGGTAGTCTTCCCAGCCCGGAAAATACATCTTTACAGTTGTCGAGAACACCCTCCTTGGTGAGTGATTTAACTTCGTCCAGGTGTCTGACGCATTCAACGTTGAAGGCTATAAGCTGGAGTGCAGAGCTGGCCCGTCCAGATAATAAGGATGGCGAATTATTGTCCACTACTTGAAAATGGACTTTTTTCTTGATGTTGTTTGCTTCGCACCACAGTGTTACAGCTCCCAGGGGTTGGAGAATGGAATTGTCGTACAGCTTCAGCTTTATATGGGAGGGCTGTAAGGGTGCTGTGGTGAGGCGTTTGTAGTCCACAAGAGCAAGAGTGCTGCAGCTTGCCCCAGTGTCAATTTGGAACTTGAGGGTTAGAGCTTTCTGGCCTCCTAAGGGGGATACGTGGATGTTTGCGTAGTAGTGTTTGCGGTCTGACAAAGGGTCCAAGGCATATATGCTTTCATCACTGCTGGCAGGTTCGTCATTGACATAACGGACCCTTGCATGTGCTGGCAGTTTATTTGACCGTGGTGGATGCGCTTGGGATTGACACATCCTTGCAACATGGTTACGCTTTAAGCAGATTGCGCAGGTTAATCCATAGGCCTGACATTTGCCTTTGTCATGGCTTAGTCCGCAGAATTTACAGTCCTTGATATGCTCCCGTCTCTGTTTTCTTTTTTCTGCTTTTTGGGTATAATGCACTGTTTCTGTTGTTTTTCTGCTGCCTATCACGTCAACTTGTCTGTCCCTTTGTTCAGTGCTCCGACATATATCTATTGTCCGGTCTAGTGTTAGGTATGGTTCACTGAGGAGTCTGGTCCGAATTTCTTTTTTATTTGTTCCCATCACTATCCGGTCGCAGAGTAATTCATCTTCCAGCGTGCTGTATCTGCACGTTTTTATTAGTTTTCTCAGCTTGTTCAAATATGCATCGAAACGTTCGCATATTTCCTGGTCGCATGAATTAAATACGTAGCGTTCGTATGTCGTATTTAATTTAGGTTCGAAATAGTCCGATAATTTTTTTATGGTGGAGTTGATGTCCGCACGTTCCTCCTCTGTCATGGGCAGATTTTTAATAATTTTTAGGCATTCCTTGCCAACGATAGAGAGAAATGTTCCTACCTGGACTTTAGCCGGTTTGGTATCAATGCGCGTAGCGTCGGCGTAGTTCGTCCATGAGAGTTTAAATAGGGACCAGTTCTCTCTCAAATCGCCGTCCATGTCCATTTTTTCCGGTGGTGAGATGGGGTTAGCCATTATTCCGAAGTATTAGTCTTATCTCCGAGGTATTGTATCCGATTTGTGCCGTGTAATGATCCGGTCCGACTTCCGTGTTTTATGTGTTCACGTGGTGTCCAAAGAGTAGTTGGATTAGTTTGCCGGTGCGTATACACTATTTTAGTTATTTTCCGAAGTAATGTGTGTTTATCCGAGGTGTGGAGAGATGACTTCGCCGAATGTAGAAAAAAAATCCCACTCTGATACCATGTTCTGGTGCCGATGGCGAGCGATAATGAATAACGCGTGAACACGCAAGCTATCTAATAAGGAAGTATGTTTATTTACATTCAAGGGAGCTAAACCTACAGAGCCGGCCTCACTTTCATGGGGCCGTTTCGTACCCGTGTTTTACGGAGCTATGTACATCATAACAATGGGTAACAAGTAGAAAAATTCACTTTGAAACTGCAACTTTTTCATTTTCATCTCCAACCTCTACAAGTCTTTTTAATCCGAATCCCCAAACAAACTCTTACTTGTAAACTCCCTACAAAAAAAACAAGTCAGTGAAATTTTATATTCTTCACCACAAACACATTTTTACACACACACACACACACACACAATAATAATAATAATGATAATAATAATACTAATAATAATGAAGATGGCGTAAAAAAATTCGCATGAAGGAAAATAACAACAACAGCAATAATAATAATAATAATAATAATAATAATAATAATAATAATTACTATAATGAACTGGATATTAAAAGGAATAATTGAAACGATCCAGACTAATATACTCAGAAGAATCCGGAAGAAAACTTGCTGTCATTCAGACTCCAATGAAAGACAACCAGTTAATGCTGGTGTGAAAAGCTCACAATAATAATAATGATAATTATGATAACAGACCGCAATATTATTAAGATCGCCTGGAATATTGAGATGAATCCTGGAGACTTGAAGAGACTTGCTTTCACTCAAACTCTAGTGAAAGACAATCAGCTAAAGCTGGTGTAAAAAAAACTCTTACGGAGTTGTCCAGAATAAAACTGAAAGAAAGTGAAAAGAAGGACAAGTATTTTGACCTTGCTAGGGAATTGAAAAAACTATGGAACATGAAAATGACAATTAGATCAGTCTTGATTGATGCTTTCGGTACGGTCACTAAAGGATTATTAAAGGAACTGGAGGACTTAGAGGTTGGAGGACGAGTAGAGACCATCCAAACTACAGCATTATTGAAAACGGCAAGAATAGTGAGAAGAGTCCTGGAGACTTGAGGAGACTTGCTGTCTCTCAAACTCTAGTGAAAAACCATCAGCTAAAACTGATGTGGAAAAACCCTCAAAGAATAATAATAATAATGATAATAATAATAATAATAATAATAATAATGTAGCAGTCACATATCTATTTTCTCTCGTGAATCAATACCCCCGTTAAGCGATTCGTCCACATACTGACTAATCAGTGGGCAGAGCGCATTGATTCCATCTACCTCTCATGAACTTTTTCTTCTTGCCCTTTTTGGAAGTGGCTACAGGTCAGAGAGCACCCGGCTAGCAGCGAAGAAAGACTTCTATCGCGTCCTCTCCTACGGACATTCCACATGGAAAACCTTCACAAGACAACGCTGCTACTTGTAACACACACAAAAGAACCAGCCCTGGGGCCTGTCACACGAGCTACCTGCTACAGTGACACACCTACAAACTCAAGAACCAACATTCTAACTGGCGACACCAAAAAAGAACCTTTTCTCACTCTGACTCAAGTTTACTTCAGCTATAAGAATAAACCTTTCGTTGTTGTGTTTCAAAGAAGTTTCGTTATTTATTTTGTACTACTAATTAACTTATAGTATTATGGAAACTAACCATTAAACACTAAAATAACAACAACAACAATAATAATAATAATAATAATAATAATAATAATAAGAAGAAGAAGAAGAAGAAGAAGAAGAAGAACCCCTTAAAACTAAGACTTTCATTTCATATTTTTGAATTGCAAAATTACTTATTTTTCTAAGAAATTGAATGTTACCCTTTTTAAGAGGAGGATAAAAAGCCAATTAAAAAAGAAATTATTTTCATTTTTTCTTTCTTCGTCTTTCTTCACACCATTAGCCTAAACGACCAGTGACGATTAGAAGACGAGGGATAAGAAGTCACGTGATAATGTCTCATATGTTTGGTGATCAGCATAAAGATAAATTGGCTAAGCATAACTTTGTTGATTTCTGAATCCTTTAAAGTTAAAACTTTCATTCCACTCTTTTATTATAAAAAAATCGTCATGACAGGTGTCCTTAGATATTTTTTCAACTTGTATAAAAGTATAACACAAGTAAAAGAAATTGAAAAGAAGCAGAAAAGATAAAATAAATTGTTATTTTAACGAATTACAAGTGCC
Organism: Sepioteuthis lessoniana; assembly: GCA_963585895.1. Taxonomy (NCBI): domain Eukaryota; kingdom Metazoa; phylum Mollusca; class Cephalopoda; order Myopsida; family Loliginidae; genus Sepioteuthis; species Sepioteuthis lessoniana. The sequence goes on from OY757929.1 coordinate 89,837,386, forward strand.
ACAACCAGAAGTATAAGGATTAAACTTACAATAGTCTGATGCACTTATCTAGGATTTCAAAAGTAAGATGTAGACCTGTAGGGGCAACATGTTATTGTTTTGGTGTTTTGTTCCCCCACCATTTATGTTGGTATATATTCGAAAAGGCAAAATGAAGTAAAGATGTGAGAGACGCGGAGAAAAGAACTTTCAAAACAAAGCAGTACAAAATTATTTATATATCAAGAAATACATGGAAAAGGAAACATTACAAATATTCTAATATATTCTGTTGAATATTCCTCTGTGTTTGTGTGCGTGTGCGTATGTACTCAACACGAGTATGTGTGTGTGTGTGTGTGTGTGTGTGTGTGCTAACATGGATATTAAGGAAAAAGATTAATTATTGAGAGTGCCATGTCGACTATAAAATGTATGTGGACTGAATATTTCATGTCAGGTATCAATATATAGAAATATAGCAACGTCTCCTATGTTGGTTGTTTGTCTCTTTCGGGGTTTGACGAAATTTCTGTGGTTGTGTTCGAGGCTGGAGCAAGTCTAACCGAAAAGGCAGAACAAGAAAGAAAAATGTTGCGTAATGTATACATTTTCGTGGGGTTGAATGCTGGAAGTCAAAATGTGTGTGTGTGTGTGAGAGAGATAGAGAGATAGAGAGAGCTGTCTCTGTAAGTCACAATGTAAGAGAGTGGGTGGTTGGAAGACGAGAGTATATATAGGCAATCCTTGCCATGCAGTCGGGTCCAAATGCGCGGGACAAAATTAAAGTTGCGGACGTAGTTGTGAGCACTGACCACGTGACTTTCCTGACCAATAGGTTCCCAAGACTGATTAGTTTACCGACGTCCGCCATTTTTGTTTCAGGAACAAGTGGCATCACGGCCATTTTAAAATACAGGAGTGTAAATCCTATATATATATATATATATATATATATTATATATATATATATATATTATTTACAGATCATTTCACAAAGCTTGATTAAAATAGAAAAGGATTGATGGACTTATACAAAACTTACATTTGTTTAAAAGGCATGGAAATTTTTTTATTTGGGACTAACTGACGGTATTCCTCTTTGGAAGAATACCAGGTCACATCTGTGACAGGAGCACAGATAATAAGCAAACCTTGTGTCTGATGTAGCCGCAATATACTACTCTTGATGAAAAATGACAAATATAGATACCATTAAACGTGGGACTCAAATGATAGATTTGAGTGTCATGATTGGTAGGTACTTGCTCAATAGCCAACATTGGGAATTTGATTGGTATCCTGCGAATGTTGGCTGTTCTGTTTTCAGGTACACAAACAATGTCTAAAACAATGATATATCACGCACACACACATTCTCAAAATGGAAAAGAGAAGAACTTAGTCCAAAGGACAAGGAAATTATGACGATGTACAAATTTAGGAAGGGGATTTGCCAGCATCGACGACTGTATTGGTGCAACAATTTTTGGACTCGAATAATACACAAAAAGAGATAAGAATAATTGCAGCAGCCATTAATTGAAATGTCAATCTAATAATAAATCGAAAAACTCATTTAATAGCAACACAAAATAATGCTATGAGGAGCAATAATATCAAAGTGAAAATTAATAAGACTCAACAGACTAGCAAGTTTAGACTATGCGGGGATAAAGATGAAACTCTTAATCACATAATAAGTGAATGCAACAAACAAGCGCAAAAAAAGTAGAATAGGCACGACTGCGAGGGAAAGGTTATCTATTGGGAGCGGTGCAAGAGATTAAAATGTGAACCTATCGATAAATAGTATATTCACAAACCAGAATTAGTCCTAGAAAATGAGATGCATGAAATTCTAAGGGACTTTGGGGTAGAAATTGATCATTCAATCCAAGCTAGAAGACCAGACCTAGTGTTAAACAACAAGAAAAGGATTTGTCATCTGGTGGATTTTGCTGTTCCAGCACATTTCAAAGTAAAAATGAAAGAAAGTGAAAAGATACTTAAATCTTGCCTGAAAGATGAAAAATCTGTGGAACATGAAGTTGACAGTAATACCAATAATAATTGGTGTGCAACGGCTTGGTAAAGAAGACTAAGTGAAAAACCATCAGTTAGAGCTGGTGTGAAAAAAAACTTGTAAGGAATAGAATAATTATAGTAATGAAATGATATTCTCAATTAAAAATTCAAAAATGAACTGGTCAATAGCATTTAACTATAAAAGTACTCAGTATCAATCTAATCTCTGCTAACACAAACTACTACAGTTGCTATACAATATAGATGTTAGGTTAGCGTAGACATAGAGTCAACGGCGCTTGGTAATTGTTTCTTGCTTCTGCAATCATCAGACCAAGTCAAATATTTACCACTCTTTATAAATATTGCAAACTATATATATATATATATATATATATATATATGTTTGTGTGTGTGTGTGTGTGTATTAAAGAAAGATGGAAATAAATCTGACGGTCTGTAAATATAAAATATGAAACACAAAATATTCACAGGAATTATTCTTTGTATGAATTTTTCCAAAGTTTCGGTCCTAACGACTATCTTCAGGGCCGTGTAACTGATGTTTAATGTTTCATTTAAAAAAAATAATTTGCAAATGAAAAAAATGAAACAACTTATTTTTTCATTTGAAAATACAACTACAAACACATATGCAAGGAAATTCTAATCCACTCTCAGACTGGTTTATACACATAAACAAACGCATGAACTTTACCATTCATTCGAACTTTATTTTCTCCTTGAATTTTCTGACATAAATTATTGTTTTTTGTTGATCTCTCTCTCTCTCTCTCTCTCTCTCTCTCTCTCTCTCTCTCTCTCTCTCTCTCTCTCTCTCTCTCTCTCTGTGAGTGTGTGTAGTTGGGTCGCAGTCTTTAATTTAAGCATGTATGGGATACACATTTTTTCTAGTCTTAAAATAAGCAATAAAACATACTTAAGAACATTCTAGAAATTTAGGATCAAAACTGTATTAGCATTTAAGTTACATTTTTATATTTTTCAACCAATCAGCTCAAAACATAGAATAGAACATTCTAGAAAAATAGGATCGGAAGTGAACTAACGGAAAATATTAAGGCTCGAAAATAAAATAGTAAAATACAAATCTGATTGGTCAATAAATGACTACGCGCCAAAGTTTTAGGACGATTTTTTGATCTACCTGTAGGATATAAATAACACAGAGTTAGGGAGCCATACACACAGACGAAAACTTACACGCAAGCTTACACACAGACGAAGACAAGCCACTAAGCCAGTAAAGCAGTAGCTGATACTATGTCCGGCAAATTCCTTTCCTTCCTCAACTAAAGTTCATGACCTATCTTCAAATGGCCGCGAATTACATTCAAAAGAAAAACCCGACAAACTTTCTTTCATCAACGCGACACGCTGTCGCCACAATCATAAAACAAGACATGAACTTAATGTAAGTAAGAACGACTTATTTACGGACTCCGTTAACACGAACATACACACATCTTTAAACAAATTTATTTTCTTCTTGTCAAACTTTATTTTCCAAAAGACCATTTACACATCATGTATTTTATTTGTTTTCATATTCTGTTATATGCATATTAAATTGTTTGTTGTTTAATGTTCGTTGTGTTCTATTCCATTTCTTTCACGCGATTGTAAAGTTTTGTGTTGTATTTGTGGTGGGAATAATTCAGAGAGCAATACCCGTAAAGTATGAATGCACATCTACTGAAATAGCCAAAATTACACACAACCCCCACACATGTTTGATTAAATAATAAAGATACATTTTGTCTATATAATTTCAAGTTTTCTGAAAAGTGTCTTGGTTTCAAGTTGGAATTGGTGGATGAATTTACCCATAGGCCATCGTCGTGGGTTGCTTGTACATATAAGTGAAGTTGGTGTTCTTAGTCAAGAGTGACCTGAAAGCTTCTTTTTCAATAGCTACTACACAGGTGTAGGGAAGGGCGCTACTCCATTCCCTGGATTGCTCCACATTTACCCTTGATCTTTATCTTATAATGCTTAATGTTAAGCAAGGCGGCATCAAGTACCATTTTTTGAGTCTTTGGTATGATTCGACCTAGGATTGAACCTCGGTCTCCCGGACCATTGGCGAACACTCTACTCAAAGAGTGTTTTTAAAAAGTTTTTCAGCTTTTATAACATAACATAACAAAATTACGCAAACGCAGAGTTGGATAAAACTTAGATGCTGATGAATTTAAAAAACGGAACCCTATTAACGGAAATAGAATATCAACCAGAAATATGGAATATTGTCAAAATTAATTTTATTGATTTTAGGATTTTTGTTTTTATATGTAGGGCTTCTAGGATTTGTAGCCGTAGCTTATTAATTCCATGTCCAGTTAATAGTGGTGTTTATAACTAAAATTTTTCGAAATTTTGATTTGGGAATAGAATGGGTTTTAAGTATGGAGCTAGAATCATTAAGGTACATCGTAAGCTGTCTTGAAAGAGTTGTAGTGGTAAGACCAACATACGTATGATTTTCTTTGGAGATACAGTCTCCCAAGGAACATTTGAACATATATACGACGTTTTTCCTATCAAGAAGTTCAGTGCAGTGGGGAGAGTTATTGAAAATAATTAGGTTGGAAGTTTTAAATTTGTTGTAGTAAATGATAAGTCTTACTTTTTTGGTAGGATCGGGAGGGAAAACGTTTTTTTAGATAAGGTTTTTTAGTATATGTTCATCTATCTTATAATTACTATGAAATTGTAATGTAGTTCAGTTTTATTAATGAAATGTTTAATTTCTGTATCAACAATGTTGTTGGGAAAACTATTATTAATTAGTGTAGTTGTTTTATATTTCTAAGTTCGTTAAGGAAGATAGTTTGGGAGGAAGATAGTAGTTTGACTCTAGAAACAAGTGTTTTATAGTTGTTCTTTTATAACGGAAGGGGCATTCACTATGGAAATTGAGGGTGCAGGGATTAATGTTGATATGCTTTTTATATGTGGAGGTGGTAAATCGGTCAATATTGCTTGTGTCTATTAGTACACCAAGAAATCGGATTTTATTGTTGATATTGATTTCTTGTGTAAATTAAGAACAGAATTATTTTGAAATTTATGTTAATTTCATCTGTACTATTAGTGAGAAGGAGTATGTCGTCAGCGTACCTTAAACAAATATTAGGCTTATTGATGGTATTAAAAACCTGATTTTCAAGGGCTGACATGTAAAAGTTACTGAAAATGGGTCTCAAAATTGACCCCATCGCAATTCCATCTTTTTGGATGAATATATTTTCATGGGGATCGTAAAATGGTACCTCAGTAGTTCAGAGTAAAAGTATTTTGCGTAAAATATTCGAGTATATATATATATATATATATATATATATATATATATATATATCCTTCTTTTCATTTTTCTTTTACCGCATGTTTCTTTGATATTCGCTTGCAACCAGAAATCTTAATCTCTAACAAATGGAACACCCAATAAATGGAAAATGCCCGATTTGAAATTTGAAAAAAAGCAATGAAAATAGTTTCACTCACATCTTCGAGAAACAGTGACATACAAATTTTTATTATCACATAAACCAGTGCGCAAACGCACACACAGAGGTTAGCCAAATTAAAAAGGCAATAACCGAGTTAACCAAATAAATAGGAATGCTGTGTCAATACAATGATAGTCGATCACACTCGAGATACGACTGTCAAAGTAGGAATACTGCAGAAGATGATTCACTTTGTTAGTACCACAAGAGTTTCGACGGCGAAGGTCGTAAATGAAACAAGCCTTGCAACGATTGCTTCAGTCAATAAAATCAACCCTATTGAGTGGATCACAGAAGCTAAAAGGAAGTCGCTTATTTTATATCCAGAACAATTTGATGAAGGTGAACTTTCTAATCGACGCTGATGCACAAATCAGTGTCATTGTAAGCACATGAACACTTAAAAAAACGAACTTCAACGTAAAAATTGCAAGTGGAAAATGGATCGACAATACCGACTTACAGCGAAAGAACACTCACCTTGGACCTAGGACTGCAGAGACAATTAAAATGGATATCTATAATTGCAGATGTAAAAATATCCATCATTGGAACGGACATCCTCACAAGCTTCAAATTATGTGTGAATATGGCAACATACACATTAACAGACAACGAAACAAAGTTGATATTTTCCCGTATTCTCAATTCTCATAACACCAATGGAATTAGCACAGCCATTTTACAAAACAGCATATTCACTAAAACACTTCACCAATACCCGGATATAACCCGTTCACTATTACATTCAAATAAGAGTAAACATCACAATTCATCACATACAAAAAGACTACAGAGCCTTCATACTCTACACCACGCGAGTTACGTTCAGACAAACACAAATTCACTAAACAGGGATTTCAACATCTGTTAGAACAAGGCGTTGTTCGCCCTTTGAAAAGCCCGGGGCATTTACAAGATAATCCCTTTGGTTTAATATCACCCGCAACTGGTGATGACCCCAACATAAATTGATATGACTGAACAAAATGACAACAACCAACAACAACACTGCGCAAAGAGCAACAGACATCAACCAGTCAACAGCGATATAACATCTACGTGCAACACATTTGCGTGCACAATTCACACAAAAAGCTAACCCTCTAGGTTTTATGTGATCCTGCAACAATCTCATGGGTATCTCCAATCCACTTGGTTCTAAAAAGAGATTCAACTTGGCATCTATGCAGTGATTTCAGGCGTTTTAATATAGTAACATCACCATATCGCTATCCTTTGATTTTCAAAAATGACTTCATCACTTCTTTGAATGGATCTACAATTTTTTCTATGCTTGACCTAGTACGAGCTTATTATCAGATACCAGTCGCTAAAGAAGAGATATTCAAAACAGTCGTCACAACACCGTTTGAGCTATTCGAATTCACGAAATTGCCATTTTGGCTTTGAAATACTGCCTAAACTTTTCAACGATTTATTGATGAAGTTTTATGAGGAATATTCTTCGTTTTTTTCTATGTAGACGACGTTCTTAAAAGGCAGCAAAAACAAAAGCAAAACCAAACACATCGAACGCTTACATCGAGTATTTAGCAGACAAACACAGTTTTGGGTTAAGGATTAACCCGGAAAAGTGTTTTATGGGCGTTCAGAAATGAAACTTTCTTGTCCGTACTATCTCACAGGAAGGTGTCACACCCATTCAAGACAAAGTCGATACTATTTCAAATTTACCAGTAGCAACTTCAGTACGACAGCTCAGGAGATTTGTCGGATTTATCAACTTCAACAAAAATCCCATTTCATAAAGTTCAGACATTCACTTTCCACTCATCAACTAACTAAACGAAAAAAATAGGAACATTATTTTAAATGCCGAACAAATTCAAACGGCGGAAAATGTTCTAAAAAATTTACTTAAGAATACTAAATCAAATTTTTTGCGCATCGATGACAGTCAAGTTAACTTTAACAACTACTGCATCTGTTGTTGCTATCGGTGCTGTATTACAGCAAATAAGTGACAACATTTTCAATCCATCTCATTTTTTTCTACCAAACTGGATCTAGCTCAAAAAAAATATAGCACTTTTTCAAGATAACTTTTGGCTATTTATCTAGCCATTAGAAACTACCAAAATATACAGGAAGGGAGAAATATTACATTTTTTTACAGATCACAAACATTTAACATATGCATTGGCCTCATCAACAGAAAAATACTCGCCAAGAGAATTATGTCGGCTGGATTACATCTTTCAATTTACTTCAAAGATTGAACATGTTCATGGTACACAGATAGCACTGTAGTATTGATACAGTTATCTTTGACTTCGACAAAATGGCAACGGAACAAGAGAACACTTCATAGGATTTAACAACGCAAGAGACATCACCAGAGTGAACTAAACTACCAGTCCCTTTCAGTGATTAAGTAGTTTAGTTTGATACTAAGTTAATAAATCCGTGACCTTATATTCTTCCGACCTACGTAAATCCATTTTTCAATATTTCCATGGAATGTCACGCCTAAATATCAAAGCAACTTTCAAGATGGTCACACAAATTACTGTGTAACCAGATATGACAACAAACATTTGGAACCGGAAAAAACTCTCTATCCTGCCAGCGTAACAAATTTGGTAGACACAAAATCTCACATCGGAAATTTTAGTGAAACAGACGCACGTATTACCAATGTCCACATAGATTCAGTTGGACCATTTGAGCCATCAAGAGGGTACCAATACATCTTTACAGTCGTTGACGGTAACTCAAATTAGCCGGCAGCATACTTTATCGAAAATACAAACACTTTCTGACTGCTGAATATCACAATTTGGTGTGCCAACAACGAATCATATCTTGCAATTTCAATTCCATTTATTCAGAGAATTCATAAAATACTTTGCATACACCACATCAAAACAACCATAAACCACCCATTTTCAAATAGCATGGTTCAAAGATTTCACCATCAGTTAGAAGCAGCCTTAGTAGTAAGGGATAACCTATAAGATTGGGCGGATAATTTGCCATTGATATTATTGTCAATTAGGAAATCTATGAAAAACAATTTTCAGTGAATTCCAGTAGAAATAGTCTTTGCTACGACTATGATTTTACTGGGTCATTTCTTTGAAAACAATAATAACATACAACCATCAACAACATTTGCACAGGAATTAAAAGTGAAAATGTTGCCACTTTAGTTCTGCACCAACCAGGTAGGTATTCACACAAATATACATTCCGAAGGATCTTCATAATTGCAAAAGTGATTTTCTTCGAAATGACTTTAAAAATCCTTGCATCATTTTATAATGAACAATATACTGTTTGTGATAACGCTGAAAAGTACTTGATGATTCTACGCAACGATAAAAAGGAAACTATACCACTAACAGAATAAAATAAGCCAACATCGACACTGGATATACAACAACATCATCATCACTTGTATCACAGCAATCAGCAACTCTGAGAAATGTAACATCGCTCACAAACCAACAACATCAAACAACGACGGATAATCATCTACAGCACAGTACACAGCGTACCATGAGTTCTAGATGAAAAGTTGTCGAAACATTTCAAGGCATAAATACCTCTCTACTAGCAATCTTGGTAGAATATTGTGTAAGTCTACTGGAATTTAACGTTTCCATGACTAAAAGCCACCCGATGAAATTTTGTTAGAGCTTAATTGTCTCGACACACCTTTTCCAAATGAGTTTGGAAAATGAATTGTATTAACCAACCAGAATGATTCTTGCTAAATCTAAAAGACTTGGACCCATTTATGTCAACGTCACGTTTTTTTTGTCTAAAATCGTCTTGTCAATCATCACCGACCTAATTCACAAGAGTTTACGTCGTCCAAAACGGCTAATACACAAGCTGATCCACATACGAAGCATTCCTTGCCTCTTCTGACCAAAAACTCGCTTTTTACGCAGACAACTTGGAGACAACCTTCAGCCCTAAGAACTTGGATCTCTTCTTACATATAAATCATAAATACATAAACAAGAACATTTTAATCCACACACAGACTTGCTCATGCACATATACAAATGCAATAACTTTACCATTTATTCATAAAAAGACTTTATTTTCTCCTTGCATTTTCTGACATAAATCATTGTTTTTTGTTGATACATGCATCCTTCTTTTCATTTTCTTTTACCAAATGTCTCTTTAATACTATCTTACAATCAGAAACCTTCATCTCTAATAAAAAAAAAACATAACAATTCTATCGACTGTGTAAATTCTACTGTCAACCAGGCATTTTTTGTATACGAGCCAGATAGCTAAAAATGTTGCTCTTTCTAGAACTGTAAGGGACTTTTGTCAATCAATATTTATTACCACTTTTCATGTCGTCTGCTCCTAAAGATACACAATGTTTACCAGTTTGTGGCAGAATACTTTGTTTTAATATTACCTAAACTTTATTGATTTCTCTGTTAGGAAAACAATTGGAATGGCAGATGAACAAATTCATTTGTTGAGTATTTCTGCTGCGATTTAAACGAGATACGTGAACATTAACATTGTGAACTTGCATTTTTACCGCCATCGGCAATGGTTGACCTGGCATGATGACGGCATTCTGCCGTTCATTAATCGAAATTGTCTCCGAAGAAAATGATCGATCCACTTTTCTTTCGAGTAAGCATTCTTGTTCAACTTAATTAACTGACCTCTGAGTTTAACTCAGACTTTCACTTGATCTAGTGCCGCTGCTGTTTTAAACTTCTGTCTGGTAATTTTCGGTTTTGTAAACATTCAATTTTCAATTCTACCATCTACACTTTTGATGACTTAAAAAAAATCAGAAATACCTTCTTTGTTCGCTGTTAGACTTACTATAATTTTGATAGAAATTGAAATCCAAACATTTAAACTACAAAAAATGAGTCATACTGATTAATTAATGTGGGTGATAAAATCAATTTCTCAATTTCATTTGTCAAAAAAAAAAAAAAAAAGAAAAAGTAACGCCCATTGACAAAAACAAGTTAATTCATCATGAATGTCCATAGAATTTACATCATTTAAAAAAAAGAACGGGAGAAAAATACATAAAAGATTTATGACATTATATTTATTAGTTGATTTGTAGTTATAAAAAAATGCTTGTTTCTAACACTGAAATTATGTTCCAATTGATTTTTTTTTACAAATGTAGATACAAATCTAAGCACCCAATAAGTATGTTTCTATATAATTTAAGAAAATAATTTTTATATAAGGTTTTATTTAATTCTTCTTATCTTTATTTTTATTTTAAAGATATCAATTTTATAAAAATCTATTAAAGTATTACACGTGTTGCTGTTATTTTCTAATAAACGGTTAAATGTTTTTTTTACATGAAACGTTAAAAGATGAACAAAATAAGTCCTAGCAAATTTTTGAAAATTATAAAACTTTTAATTAATGTTCTCCGTTTAATGAAATTTTTCTCTAGAATAAAAAAATTACAAAACAAAACAAACAAAACAGAAACCAAAAAACATTACTTTAAACTTTGATGTTTAAAGAAAGTCTATTTTCTGATAGCCAAATAAATTAGAACAAAATTGCAATTTAAGTTCAATAGCGATAAGTACAGTTTTTTAGCGAATAATTTTCATTATTAAACAAATCAGGAAATAATTTTCTCGAGTTCTTTTATATATTTTCTAATGATTATTCCATCTCCTTAAAACCGATGACTACCAAACTCCCAATTCTTCCGTTATCATATATCGACTTTCTTTCTTTCTTTCTTTCTTTCTTTCTTTCTTTCTTTCTTTCTTTCTTTCTTATTTTATTTATTTATTTATTTTATCATAAAAAGGAACAATAAGTCGACGTGTTCATGGATACTGCTAGCAGCTGTTATGATGTTGGGTGTAGCTAGATATAGAGCTGTATCGTAAGAGCGAAATAAATTTGCCTCATCTATTGCCGGATGGGATAGAGATGCTTGCAGTGTTTCCAAAACAGAGCCGCGGAATGTAGATATTTACTTACTTAGGTTAGCTTAGCCATGTATGGCACAAGGCCGCTATTATGAAATGCCACTTGAAGAGCTGCAAACACAAACGTTAAACACAAGTGGAATACCAGGGTAATAAATTTAATAAAAAAGAAAAGAAAATAGAAAAAACAGAAAGTAGGAAAAGATGTGTTATAGTAGGAGTGAAATGATGATAAAATAATCGAGATTTGTAGTGGAGGAAGAGTGAAAACGGAAACATCATTCATTTTGGTCGACATTGCTTTTGCATGTGCGTCTGCATGTGTTCGTGTGTGGGTCATTCTAGGGATAAGAGTCATGTTACAATGGTTTAATGGAGATTCCAGTACGGCCCGACGCTCACCCAACACTTTGCGCAGATTAACAACCTTTGCGCGGGAAAATATGACAGACGAAGGTATGTCTTTTCCTTTTTTTCTTTCTCCCCCCCGCCCCCACCGCTATCACCTCCTTTTGTATTTCGACGGCACCAACTCTTAATTGCATTTGTTCCTTCGCATTCGAAATTGATCTTTAAAAAAAAATAAAAAGAAAAAAAAAGAAGAAAAAAAAGAAAAAGAAAAAGAAAAAGAAAAAGAAAAAAATAATCTAACAATTCCATTTACGTTAGAATTCTTTGCAATTATTCGGAATTACTTTTTTTTCCCCAAAAATGAAAAAAATTAAGTACTTAGAATAAAAAAAAGAAAAGAAAAAAGGGATAAGTCATAGAGATTTATTGTTAATAATAATTTTAATGGAAAATAAATTCAACACAAAATCATGATCAAAGAACGATTGAATCAAAAATCTATTCTATTAATAATTTCGTGATTTGTGATATGGATTTTTTCTCGCAACTTTTTAAAAAATTCAATATTTCCTCGAGATTTTTTCCCTCTAATGTTTGTCTAAAGGAAAAGATAGACCCCAAAATACTTTTGGTAACAAAGTCTAAATATTTCTTAATGTTCGGGTTACATTTTATTAAGGCTCTTGAAAAGTTTTTAGCCGCAAAAAAAAAAAAAACAGAAAAGAAAAAAAAAAAGAAAAGAAAAAAAAAGAAGGAAAAGCAGAATAAAAATAAAACAAAAAACAACTTTTTTAGCTGCCTTATCTGTCAGTTTTAAAACAAAAGATAAAAATAACTCTGGATAATACATGTATGTAATCAATAAACAAGAATCTTGGTTGATTTTTTGATATTTCAATATTTATTCACATCATCCACAGAACTTTACTCTCTCTCTCTCTCTCTCTCTCTCTCTCTCTCTCTCTCTCTCTCTCTCACACACACACACACACACACACACACACACACACACACACACACACACACACACACATTCAGTAGAATTATTTTAAAAAGTTACAAACTAATTAAGGTTAATTTGTAACAGGTTAAAAATTGTTAATTAATAATGATGTTATTTATTTTAATGGCATGTCAACCTTAGCGAATTACCGAATACCAAAGTCATCCTTGTTAAAGAACAGTTGTGGTACTATTCAACCAATAGCTTGTGAGGATAAGGGCGTTTCTACCTTTCCTAAGAGTATTAATCTGAAAGTGAACGTAATTGTGCAACTGAAGTTCGAACTCACTACGATGTCGCGGCACGTTATCAATTTCGTCGTGGGAATAATAGTTAATTATTATTAAAAACACGCATTATAGATTTTGAGGTACAAAAGCACTTTTTACTTTGATGTGAATATATATTAATTGGCCACAACTGGGGTAATCATGAATTTGGCATTATTACTTGTTTCATAAAATCATAATTATTTAGATTGTATAATAATTGATTTTTTAATTAAAAAAACAACCACATAATATACTTGATAATGTAATCATTATTTATTTTGACCTGTGTTTTTATTCACCTTTTAATTTGAAATATAAATATTGATAGAAAGTTAAGTTGCTATAAAAAAAAAACTAAAATTAATTGATGAAAGAAAGTATCTATCAAAATTAAAAATGAAAATAACTAATAATAGTTTATTTTATAAAAATAAAATAAAATATTTTATTATTTCATATAAATGAAACTACAAGATAAACATGGAATTGAAAAGGTTCATGAAGATTGTATTGTGTATATTTTTAGAACTTTCTCTAATATAAACTCATAAAAAGATAGAATCCTATAATTATATAAGAATCTTTTAAAAATTATATTTTCTGTACTTTATAAAAAAATAAAGATACAATTAAAAAAATACACTGTCATTTATTGTTTCACTGTTATTTTTCAGCACATGAAAATGAAAATAGTTTGAAAAATCAGATTGATATGTTTCAATCTGGATCTAGCATTATGAGAAATGTTTTTATTACAACCACTTATAAAACCCAATAACATATAAACAACATCTAAAAAGTTGAACTTGTTTCATCAAGCTTTGATTGTTACTATGGTTTTGAAAATTTATTTCCTAGATTAAAACATACATTGTAGTATATGTGCTTACCACAAAAATACACACTGAGGTCTATAATTTTTTCTTAGTTACTGTCTTTGTTAACTCAGATGAAAACTTTATACTAAAGAATTCATAAACTCTCCAATAATAATAATTATAATAATAATAATAAAGAGTACAAGACTAGACATGACTGGGTGGGGATAGTGATCCACAGGGAATTGTGCAAGGAATTTAAATCTGACCATATTGCCAGATGGTATATGTACAAACCAGAATCTGTTCTTGATAATGAGACAAAATTCCCAAGGATTTTGAGATACAAACAGATCACCTAAACCTCGTTAGAAGACCAGACCTAGTGATAGTTAACAAAAAAAATTGGACCTGTTGAATATTGGACTTTATCGTAGCCGCCCCTGGCTACTCAACCAAAGTCCCTGACATCAGACAACAAAACATTGTACATACATTTCACGAAGCAAACTTCTGTTACTACTGTTAATTTGTCAAAAGGATATTCCCCTGATCTTTTGGAGATAAATTCATAACCACATGATGAAATACATTATATTTAAAAGTTCCTCTTCAAAGTATAATGAAGTATTTCATTATTACTTATATTTAATTAAGAAACTTCCTGTGTACAGAAACACTTCCTTTGGCCCAGCAGTGTGGTAGCAGCTGACACTATATAAACAGCAGGTAGTAACCAAAAATCAGGCCAGTGGCTGGGCTTCAGCCCGGAGCAGTGTTCAAGGTCAAGGACAGATTCAAGGCTGAAAGGCTCCTGGCTTTGGCAGAGCCACCTTTGGGTAGGCGATGATGTGTTTGACAGCATTGTACAGCACTGGACTTCTTGGTCCAGTTTAAGCTATAATCAGGCATCCGTGCCTGGACCCATGTTTGGGTCCATGTCCTACCAGACTCATCAAGCTCACAGGATTCCAGTCTCGGCTCGAGCCCGACCTCCCCTTCCCGCAACCCCCACTATAATCGACCTTCAGGTCATTGACCTTGTGTCAAGTCCTATCTGGTGGAAGGCAGTGACAAATAGTGCCAGGCTTCAGCCCAGAGCAGGTATCTGTACCGCTTCTGCTCCTCAAGGTCAAGGATAGATTCGAGGATGAATGGCTCCCAGCTTTGGCTCACATTGTACTAAGTAAGCCTATGTCCAGCATAGGCCAGCAGGGCTTGAGGCTTGGCTTATGTCTGACTTCCCTCTCCCTTAACTCCCACTATAAACCGACCTTTGGGTCATTGACCTTGTGTCAAATCCTATCTGGTTGGAGGTAGAGACAAATATCAGGTCAGCAGCAACAAAGCAACTAGTACCAACTGCAGACTAGTACCAGCTTAACCCAGCAGCCGTTCCTGTGCAACCAAGCAACAGCATCTGCATCACCTAGTCTACGAGTGACACTGCTTGAGGCCACATTGACACACATTCAGTTAACCAAGGATTAAATAAACTGGGATATTGATCACACAGCCTCTGCAACTAGCATCTGCAACATTTAGTCCACAAGTGACAACACTGCTTGGACAAACATCAACACTTCAAGTCCACATTGACACACACCTGATTAACCCAGGACTGACTAAACCAGGACATCGATCATCCAACCTCAGCACCCAATGCGTCTACATCATTGACTGTCTCCAGCAAATTCTACAACCTGACCCTACAGCTATACCTTCAATCTGCATTACGTACAGTGACCATCCTCACCTTCTAGATGCGCTGTTGCAACAAACTAATAGACAGCTGAGTCTGAGACTTTCTGCAGCACAGACATTCAACACCCAACAGAGACTATACTGATGTGATACAATTCTCAATATGCTCAATAAAACCTGATATTTAAACTTATTCACTTGTCTCTGTCATTTGTCTTGTCCTCTGTCAATTACAACACTTATATAAAACTGTCCACATGATCAATGCATTCATATACCAGTCCCACAACAACCTTGCCATCCCTGCTGACTACAGAGTAAAAATCAAAGAAAACGAAAAAAAAGAGACAAATACTTAGATCTTGCCTGAGAACTAAAAAAGCTATGGAACATGAAAGCGATGGTGATACCAATTGTAATTGGTGCACTTGTAATGATCCCCAAAGGCTTAGTAAGAGAACTGGAAGAATCAGAAATCAGAACACAAGTGGAGACCATCCAAACTACTGCATTACTCAGGTCAGCCAGATTACTGAAAAGAGTCCTGGAGACCTGAGGAGACTTGTTGTCACTCAGACTCCAAGGAAAGACCATCAGCTAATGCTGGTGTGAAAAAACTGCTAGGAGAAATAAGATAATAATTATACATTCTTTCTACAACAATCTTGCTGAATCACAACTGTTATAGAATAGCTTTCTGAGATACATAAAATATGAATTATTGTGCACCTCATATGGTAGGCTAGCATATCTTTACTCATGAGTTAGTTTCTCAATGGGTGCCTAATACTTCTAGATTTGTGCCAAACAAAGCTAAGCTTTGTAAATTATTAGGAAACCTTGTCATAGAGTCATTGATAGCAGCTTAGTCTCACAGACCATTTTCTACTGAGTAGTGAGTTAGAGTCTAAGTGCTTTATATTTGTAACCTTGTGTCAAACCTATGCTTTATTTAGTCTTCTGGAAAGATTATGGTAAAGTCACACGGAAATCCATGCAAGTTTCCAGGATAATGTGAGTGGCGGGTATTCATTAAGTTCAGGAGGCCATGAGAACAAATATGGTTGGAGGAGGCAAATACAAATGGCAGTAGAATGAGGAAAAGTAGTTTATATTGTAAGATTGGTTGGTTGGTTGGTTGGTTGATGGATTTGAATGGTATGTTAACCTGTGTGGGTTATTTTATGCAGAGAGGTTCAGGAATAATCTATGTTATACATCTATATTTACAACATTTTGTTGTTAAGAGTTTTTATTCTGTTTTAAAATGTGTTCACATCATTTGCGATTGCTTTCTAATTAATAGTTTGGTGATTATGTTGAGGGGTTACTTTTTATGGTATTGATTAGGTTTACATTTAGAATTTTATAAAAAAAATATTTACCAAAAATGCTGTATGAATTGACATTCAAAAATTAGTTAACATCATATTCACAGCAGTTATTTTTAAGGAAGCCAGATCTTTCCAACCTGGTAACTGGTTCCTGCCAGATCACCAAAATTAAGCAGTGATGAACCTGCCTAGATGGGTGACTGTTAAAGAACATCAAATACTGAAAACAACCGGATTGATTGATTTTAATCGCATATCAACTCATCTTGTGCTATTTGATGCCTTGATGTTTGGGAATCATATTCATTGTTCATTCATATTTACTTTTTTGTGTGATTGTTTCTTAAGAATTGTTTTTTTTTGCACTGGGTCCTATTGAATATGAAGAATTTTTAACCAGATCTATTTTACCCATAGATGGGACCCTAACAGGTACAACTATTTTGGGTCGGAATGGAGTAGGCAGTAATGACAATGAAGGTGTACATAATTCTCAGATTTGCAGAACTGCATCCTCAGCATCAGTTCGGTGTCATATCCAGGACAATCTTTTTGGTGGCATTCTTACCCCTATGCACGTGATACAGTCAACATATTGTAAACTCTGCTGTGCTAGTCTAAATAAAGGCTACATAAATTCTTATTAAAATGACTTGTTTTTAACCTTGATGGTAAATTGTATATAGTCTGATGATGATAATAGAATCAATATTTACTCTTTTTTGTATTATTGGTATGAGAAGTGAATCACTGATCAGAAATAAAAAAGATGAGAAATTACCGCAGTAAAAAAACATCAAATTTCATTACTTATAGCACTAAATACATCAGCTTCTCATACTGTTCCAAAGAATGGATCTTTTATACAATCAAGTTTTCAGTATTTAAAGAAAAATATATTGAAAAATCTATTCCTGCATTGTGTACAGATTCATTTAACAATATAAACAAATAAACCAGTCATTTGTCCTTCATTTTCTTTCTTAATATTTTCATATCCCTACTTATTTAGGATATATGTGGTTACAGTTGTAGGAAATGGACATAGTGACCTGAGTTCAAATCCTGAATGAGGTTGTTTGCATTTCACATAGCACTTATACCCTTGCAAAAGGTAGGCATCCAATTATTCTTGCTCCAGTTATGGATAAATGATAGCGTGGGCTGAGCTCGTTAACTTTGGTATGGCTACCAATCTAAAAGAAGGAAAACACTGAATTAAAAATTGTTAAACTCTGCTTAAAATTTGACACTGTGTTGCATCTTACTCATGAAGAGGGGTTGGAGAAATATGTATATGTATATACATATATAGTCCACAACCTACCGATAAAAAAGGACATATTTTGCATTGCGAATATTTACTTTTCAATATAATCTCCTTCCTTTTTAATGCACTTAATTCAGTGGTGAATATTAACCATATAGATTTCATAGTGAAATTAGATCAATATTCAGCTCATAATGATGTGTCAGGTAATTGACTTAATGATGTTGATCCTGTCAACCCTCTGTGGAGCCTACTGACATACCATATCTGTGTGTCTGGCCAGTGACATTAAACTGAATTCAGTAGTTAGGCTCCAGTATGGAGTCACCCTTTATTGCCATTATTCCAAAGTTCACTCTTACCATGAGTAGAAGTAGCTGTTAGGGTCCCATCTATTGATTAGATGTTTGAGATTATATCTAAAATAATCTTGGAATACATCATCGTCATCAAGTTATCCTGCAAGTCTGGATTTTCCTCTCTCTCTATCCGTCCCTATCATCCATCCCTCACAACAGGTCTTCCAAACTACATCCTGCATCCGCACAGAGCTGTTGTAGGTAAGTTCTTGCAGGTTAGCCAACACTGGCATGACCATGTGAAGGGATCTATTGGAGAATGTCATTTATGAGTTCGTCCTTGCTTCTCCAGCAATGTTCCGCATTTCTTGTTTGTCTTACTCGGAAGGTTTTTGAGATTGGACACAAGTGGACTTACAGCTGCTGTTTTGTAGGGTGTTGCTTCCAGGATTTGTTCAATATAGCTCATAGCATTTTTGTGTAGTTCCTATCTAGTTTTCTCTCTATATTTTGTCAGTGTCTATGTGGTGCATCCATTGTGTAGTATTGACACCACTGCTGCTTGGAAGAAATCCTGTTTTATTTCATCAGATAGGTCAAACTTCCATATGATCAATAGCCTATTGATAGCAGTTCACACCTTCAGTAGGTGCATACTGACATCACTTTCAGTTGATGAGATGCTGCTGCCAAGGTATGTGAACTTGTCTACAAATTTCAGAGGACCGCCATTTAGAGTGGAGATGTCTTCTTCCCAATTAAAACAAATGTACTCTATTTTGTTCATATTCACATGGAGGCCAATGCCTTCTGCTGCCTGCTCCAGGCTATAGAGCAAGGATTCGATTTAGGTCGGTGTATTTGCAAGATGTGCATAATCTGCATCCGATATAGTTTCTGTGGGATATTGTCTACTTACTTAGTGTGATGGTTATTATTGAAGGAAATAGAATTGGTGATTAGAGTTCAAATTCTAAATGAGGTTTTTAGCATTTCTTTTCATGCTAATACCTTTGGAAAAGGCATGAATCCATCTATTCTCCCTAAAGCAGGGGTGGGCAAACTGCAGCCTGCAGGATCTATGTGGCTGACTGCATTATTCTGTGCAGCCTGCAGGAGCCTTTAAAAAATAAAAAAAAATAAATACTTGCACTTGAAACAAGACTAAATTCTTTTGATTTTAAAAGATGCTGCCCTTTGATAATTCATAACCCAGTGATGTAGCTCTCTCACCAAAAAGTTTGCCTACATCTGCCCTGAAGTTATGAGTAGATAGTTGTCAAGAATGGGTTTTTGAGCCTTGGTTAGGCAAACAGTCTCAGAGAAAGAAATCTCAGAATTCAAACCAGCTTTAATCTGCTTAAAAATTGACCTTCTGCAGAGGTTTGGATTAAATACATCTACTAATAATATATCAGTGTAGTTAAATATGATTAATTTAAAACATTATTATTATGACTAAATATGAGGTATTTATCAATTTAAAATGATTGGGAAGATACATTTTTGTACTGTACATAATCAGAGACCATAAGTATTAAACTGATATTGGTATAAAATAACCCAACAAGAATTGATATACTCTGAAACTAATCCCATACTTTGTCAGTGATGCTGCTGTGTTTCTATAGCAAGTAGGTTTTTATAAATAGAGTCCCATGCCCTTTAGTGTTTCATTCAAAGTTTTATCCTTTTCTTAGATTAGTTTGCTCATCTCTAAGGCTAGAGAGCCTAGTCTACCCTACTATTTACTCATAATTAGGATTTTTTGTCTTTTCTGTGGGCATTAGCATGAAGTGAAAAACAAACAGTCTTGTACAGGATTTAAACTTGCCTTGTTGAATTTATTTCTTATGACAATTAATGTTACACTACTCCCACCACCATAGACTTAATGATCCACCCTTGTAAATTTGGTTTATAGTAAGAGAATATCCTTTAATTATTTATGGAAAATAAAATAAATATAAGAAATGTTTATATTCTAGTATTAGTTATTTTTAGGAACATTCTTTATTAATAAAAACAACAATCAAATGAAGATTAATATACAATATTGACTTAAAAGCCCCAAGAGAAATGGCATCATTCAGTTTGTTTTAAGCAGAAAATTATAATCTGTTTTCCTATTGAATAACTCAGATTCATGCTACTACTTTTGTGTGTTGCATTCACCTCAATGAATATTGTATTATGTCTTGAACCTATTCTCCCTATGTCATTTATTCTTCTTATGAGGAAGCTTCTTGCCAATCAACAGAGCTGATTTAGTGATATCTTTTCCATCTGAACGTCTTTGTTCTCATGAATATTGTAGAGCGGAAAGTAGGAGTCACTTCTAATTTGGTTCCTTTTAAGCCATTTCAAGTAGCTTCAATAGTGACTTAAAAATTAGGATGAATTTATTTGATCTCTAATATATTTTGTCTTGATGGTGTTTAAGCCCATTTGTAATGTCACTTACCTAAACTGTACCCTCAAATTTTTCTGTACTTTTACCAAAACAAAAAAGCAAAAACTACTTGTATAGCGTAGCATAATGCTTGTCATTGTAGGAAATGGACTGAACAAGTTGAGTTCAAATCATGGACAAAGCTGTTTGTATTTCACTTTATGCTAATGCCCTTGATAAAAGCATGAATCCTTCTTCTCCTGCAGATATTGGTAGATAGTAAGAGGGATTAGTATATGTACCGTCGAATTAGATGCTTTACCTTTGGTAAGTCAAGCAGAGGAGAAAAATACTCTGAATGTAATACTTTGGGGCGGGCAAGCAATTTTTCCCCATAAATAATTTACTTGCTTCTGAAACTGGAAACATGCTAAGCATAATGATAGTCATCATAAAAAATGGAATTGCTGACCCAAGTTCAAATCCTGAATTAGGCTGTTTGCATTTCATTTTATGCTAATGCCCTTGAGAAAGACATGAATTTTCTCTTCTTCTCTGAGCGATGGGTAAATAGTAGGGAAGACTGGATTCTTTAACCTTGGTAAGACAACCAGTTTAGGATAAGGAAAACTATGAATTCAAACCAACTGTACTCCCCTTGAAAATTGATCTTGTGTCATATCCTGATTGTGTTGGGGGGACTGGCAACTGAAGCTGCATCATCTTCACATATGTGGTACAGCTGCCGCTCTATGCTCTTCAAGGAGTCTGTAGAATGCAGTTACTTATATAGTAGCAGATTGCTTTGGTAAACACTCAGTTATGAGTGTTAGGACAGAAGTTTCGTTAGTATTTTGACTTGTTATTTACTGTCTAATTTCTTCTATCTATTTTCTCCCATTATATATATCACCTTTTTCAGAAATTTTCTCTATGTTTTTTGGTACTTCTTCAACAAATATTCTTGTCATTTTAATCTCAAGCACAGCATATCAATGTAAAAATTTGGATTCAGTTATTGATGTCTCAAATATTGTTGATAACTTTCAGAAGAGACATTAGCATAAGAGAAATTGCTGAGACAATTGAACTTCTTTTTGTTAACTCTACATTTTTGGAATAGTTTTGTTACTGTAACTAAACCAGGAGTATTTGAAAAGTATCAAGGCTGAAGCTTTATTTATCCAGATAGATAGATAGATAGATATACCAAGTGTGTTTAAAAAGTATCTATACTCAGAAATAGATAGACTGATTGATGCACCTGGAGTGTTTGAAAAGTATCAAAACTGAGGTTGTATTTATGCAGGGGGACATGTTATTTGGTAGATATGTTTGGTCCCCCAAAATTTATGCTGTAGTTTAGTATGTGCTTAGTTTAGTGGTATGTTATGTTTGGAAAAAGCACATGGAGACAAATGTAGTATAGATATAATGATATGAAAGATGTGTAAACGATATGAAACGGTGTGGACAAAAGGAACATTCAAAACAAGTGGCATAAACAAAACAAACTTATATCTTAATAATACATACAATGAAAATATTTGAAACATTACTATGGTTCTATTACTGTTCGTAAAAATATTCTCTGTGTGTGTGTGTGTGTGTGTGTGTTTGTGTGTGTGTGTGACTAACACAACTAAAACTACAAAAAAGGACTAAATGACAAAAGTGTCCTATGCATGTTGACTATGTATTTCTAAATGTTCGTTTCTTTCTGTGGTTTGAAGCAATTGCTGTTTTTGAGGCTGGAAAAAGTCTCACAGACAAGGTATACTGAGGAAAGGAATGTTTGTATGGCCTATACATTTTGTGGCGTTTGATGGCTGTTGGTGAATATGAGAAAGTGATAATATTCTCTCTGGAAGTCACACTGGAGAGAGTGTGTTAGCTCTGCAAGTGAAAATGTGAAAAAGAGAAAGAGTGTTTGAAAACAAAGTATTTATAGAAAATATGTGTTTTGGAGTCGGCTCCAAAAACGCGGGACGAAATTCAAATAAAGATGTAGTTTTAAACACTGATCATGTGGTTCTCCAGGCCAATGATTTCCCAAGACTGAATATTTACGTGCGTCAGCCATCTTTGTTTCGGGAACAAGTGGCATACCACCCATTTTAAATTATGTAAGTCTTATATTTATCAAGATAAAAGCAAACAATGGATGACTGGTTACTCCTCTTGGAATTCAACACACTTATTTGAACAAGTTTTCTATTACTTAAATCACCTGTGAAACTTCATTTTTATATTGTGTGAAGCTGCATCATCATATTATTTTAATGTTCTCTGCATCCTCAAATCTTACCTTTGAGATGAATTTTCTGTTTAGGGAATGATGAAAAAGTTGCATAGAGCTGGAGGTCTAGGAAATATGGAGGCTGCTGCACTGTATTTCACCAAAACCTGTTTTTGAAAAATTATCAAGATTAACTTTTTTATTTTTTCAATCTTTTACTGACTCATCTATACCATAGTTGTGTACACATCTTTACTCAAATTTTGAAATTTTAAAATGAAAAGCATTTAAAGCTTCTGTCTGGATACATTTTTGATCACACCTCATGTTAGTGACCAGTTTTTTCTTTTAGATTATACATTTGATAAAGACTTGAAAGTAAATCAGCTGATGCATTACATTAACATTAAGAATATAGAGAAAAAGTTCAGTTGTACAATAAATTTTTGGCCTGTAGAAACCTAATTTATTTAATTATAAAAACTTGATAGAAAATCACCTTCAAATATGACCCAAAGCAAAGTAAATTGTAATTGTATGAAATAATTTTTGGCAAACTACTGAATAGATATTTTGTCACTTTATTTATACTGGCACCAAATTGCCCTGTTAACAGAGCTTAGAATATGCTAGCTGTACTTTCTGCAGAAGATTTTGACCCCCCACCAAAAAAAACAAACTGCATCTGTGAGTGTGGAATAACTCTCCATTGCCATTACTCCTAGGTCCACTCTGACTTGGAATTGTTGTACCTGTTAAGGTCCTATCTAGGAGTCAAATAGATCTGTTTAAAAATTATTTCTATTTGATTGGGGTTGGTGCCAAAAAAAAAAAAAAGGAAAAACAACTACATAAAAAATGTAAATGTGAACATATAATGAACATAATTCCCTAACCTTGAAGCATAAAATAACCTTAGATAGGTTGACATGCCATTAAAATCAATCAATTAATCAAGCAAGCAAGCAAAGGAAAAAAGATAAATCAAAATCCATTGTCCTATTATTTATACTAGCAAATACATGAAACCTCTGCCAGGTGCAATGATTGAAATTTTAATGTAATAAAACATTATATCAAATATATAAGATTTATGAACACATTTTGTTGATTACACTTTTAATTGAACCTGAGGTCATTTTTTGTACTCAGATAAATGGTTTCAAGTATTTCCATCTAATACCAATAATTCTATTTACTATTAATCCTTGGTTTGCACACAGTTAAATGGCTTCAAGTATTGCTATGTAACTGTAACAATTTAACATCAGTCATTTATTTGCACCCATTTAAATAAATATACATATATGGTTTGTAAGTGACTAGTTTATTGTTTATTTGATTTTTAAATGAGTTAGAACTAATTTGTTTGTACACTATAATTGCTATTGCTTCTACACAGTCAAATGGTTTCAATTATTGCTATCTAACTCAAATAATTCAATATCAATCATTTGTTTGCAGACAGTGAAGTGGTTACAAGTATTGCTATTTAACACAAATTATTCTAGTCAACACTATTCATTCTTTTGCACACAGTCAAATGGTTCCAAGTGTTGCTATGTTATACCAATATTTCAATTTAGGCTCACAGTTAAAGAGTTTAAGTATTGCTAATTAACACTAATAATTCTATACAACATTATTCAATCATTTGCACACAGTTAAATGGTTCCAAGTTTTGTTATGTATCACTAACAATTCTATTAAACATCTGTCAGTTAAATGAATAAACAGTTCTATTTTTAACAATTCAATTTAGCATGTCATTTGTTTGCACTCAGTTTAAATGTCAAATAGTTCTACTTCACCCTTAGATAAGGCCCTATCAGGTGCTACTTCTCTCGGCCTGAGTGGACCTGGGAGTGATGGCAATGAAGGGGTACTCCACATTCACCAAAGCCCCAAAACTGGAGTCTCACCATCAGATTGTTTAGTGTCGTATACAGGATACTCATTGGGGGGGATCTTAAACCTCCACAGAGATGCAGTCAGTGTATTCTACACCCCCATCTAACTGGACTCTTTTTAATTCGTTTGAGGATAAAACAATAATATTAGAAATCAATAAGTCTAAGTTATTATTTTTTAAGAATCAGTATGCAAATTATTCTCATCATATATTATGTAAACCTTTATTTCTTAGGGATATATGACACACATTGCATTAATAACATGGCTGTTTTGAGGCAAAGCTAACTCAGTTATATTTAAATCAAGCCATCATTGATAAATAAGATGCTAATGAAGATTAAATAATGATTATTCAATAATCATTGAAAATATAACATAAATAACTCAGGGAATTATGATGTAAGAAGTGACATAGTTTTGGTGACAAACAAACAGATACATAATTTCCATTAAAATAAGATATATGTTAAAAAGTATTTTAGGCTCAGAAAGTCAAATGGCACTTTGCTATTCGTCCTAACAAGATTTGCAAAACACGATAAGCTTGATTAAAAAGTAGCATTCATAAATTCATAAATAATAAGATAATCAAAAAGAATGTGTTTAATCTTTTAAGAGGATATATAATACTATCAGACATTTTCAAGCTGGCCTACTTACTGGAATTATACTTACCTGGTACATCTATGCTGGGTGGGTGAGAATTGATAACAGCTTAGTTCCAGGGATCCTTTGCAGTAAAACAGCACCTGCCCCATCTAAAAGGGGTATGGTTTGGGTTTATTGCCTGGTGCCTGAGGCACTCATCAAAGGGAATGCTGATTGAAGCTAAGCAATTTTTTACACAGCTCTGTGGGAAGTTCAGCTTCATGCACAGCATCTTACATTAAACCAACCTTTTTGTCATATTTTGGCCTTGTGGAGAGTCAAATAAATCCAATTGCCTGCTGGGATTAGAGTGTAGTGTCTATTCTTCCTTAGCTATGTTCTTGTTTTCAGAAAGAACACAGCAAAGAAAAATCAGGTGTGGCAGGTCCAACTTTGCAGCAATACCTCCCTTGTTGCATCAAAAGGAAAGGGTCGGTAATGCTTTCATGAGAATGATCACAGAGACTAAAGCAATTTTTAATCTTACCAATGAGTGGAACTCCTCATTAAAAAGATCACATATTACATACTACAGCTGAGGATATGTAACTGATCCTTTGGTCATTGGGGAACTATTTATGTAGTGTGTGTTTGGCAGGAATAGCCTGGTAGAGCCCATCTATTTTCAAGTTTACAACTGGTTTGAATTCACAGTATTCCTAGATCAGATGCCAGGTACCCAGTCTGCTGTACTATTTACCTATAACTGGAGGGAGAATAGTTGGATTCATACCTTTTGCAAGGGTATTAATACTATGTGGAATGCAAATAGCCTTGTTCAAGATTGGAACTCTGGTAGCCAAGTCCTTTTCCTAACTATTATTTATGAGTACCTTCAGAATAAATACAGGGTATATATTACAATTGAATTTTTATATTTTAAAGATTTGATTTTATTCAATACTAATAAACACAGTGACTGTTTTTAATTCTGTTTTTCTCAGCATTTTACATGATTTTCTCATGGGAATTTATTATTAGACAAAATACTTAGGTGTTTATTTAAAAGATTCCATCACAGAAAATATTTGATTTATAAAGTATGTTTTACAGATCTCAACTATTTCACCTCTTTAAGTTGCCGGTCGTTTTTTTGTCAAGGAGGTAATTATATTATTCATCTGTTTGCTTTTTTCTATTTCTTTTGACTAAATTGACTAAATTGCTACCTCTATAGCACTTGAGTCTTGATGGGAATCTGATGCCAAATTCTTGTTGCTTTCATTTGTATTTCTTTGAAGAGTCTTGTAATTGAAAACAGAAAACAGAGACATAATGAATCTTGAATCTGACCACTATATTTTTTGTTTATTTTTCTTTCTTCTTGAAGTAATTAACTACTTCGTAATGTTCAAATCACAACAATGGAGATTGTAACATAACATTTTCTTTTGATATTAACATAGTTTTCATCATAAATGACAGATTATTGGCATATAAATCAACAGTTCTACTTGTCTGTGGTTTCAAGATGTTGGCACCAGTTGTGTTGGTGAATTGAGAATACAGGAGCTTCATTGACTGAATTCCTTTCAACAAACTGTTTATTGTCCAGTCGGCTGGGGCTGTAGAATATACTGACTGCTTCTCTGCAGAGGGGTAAGACCACCCACCAAAACGTGAGTCCTAAATATGACACTAAACAATCTGATGGTGAGATTCTAGTATTGATGGAGTGTTTGGAAATGTGGTGTACCTC
Organism: Sepioteuthis lessoniana; assembly: GCA_963585895.1. Taxonomy (NCBI): domain Eukaryota; kingdom Metazoa; phylum Mollusca; class Cephalopoda; order Myopsida; family Loliginidae; genus Sepioteuthis; species Sepioteuthis lessoniana. Next base: position 89,864,808 of record OY757929.1, read on the forward strand.
TTCATTGCCATCACTCCCAGGTCCACTCTAGCCCAGAGTGGTAGCACCTGATAGGGTCCTATCTATGGGTCAAATGGAACTAAACTGCATAATTATACTAAACTGAATTGCTTGAAATAGAACTGTTTTGACATGTAAACTGTGTACTTATGCTAAACTAAATTACTTGAAAAGAACTGTTTTTAAAATTGAAACTGTACTTATGCTAAACTGAATTTTTTGAATTAGAACTGTTTGAGTCAATTGAATAGCTTGAAATAGAAATGTTTTTGACAATTAAACTTTGTATTCATGCTAAACTGAATTGTTTGAAATAGAACTGAGTATTTATATAAAAATGGATTTGGCATTAAATAACCTACAAAGGTTGATATGCCATAAAAGTCCAACCAACAAACCAACCAACCAACCAACCAACCAACCAACCTAACTGTTTATTCAACAGAAAGAAAGAAAGAAAGAAAATAAGCATGGGAAAAAAGTGAAGAGACAATAAGTTGGAAGGAAAGAGAAATCGAAAAAGACAGAACCACAAAGAGAAATAAGACAGAAGTATGTATTTATCTAACCCCTCTGCCACAGGCAGGATATGATACAAGGTCAATTTCTAAGTGGAGTAAAGTTGTAATTGGTTCAGATTCAGTTTTTCCTTCTCCTTGACTGGTTACCTAACCAAAGTTAAAGAACCCAGTCTCTCCTTTCCCAAATGGCATTAATGCTAAGTCAAACACAAATAGCCTCATCCAAGAAAACCGAAGCATACCATCCTATTTTGCCCAACCCCTCCACTCGGGCAGGATATGATTTTTTTTTAGCGGAGTTTAACAGGTTTGAATTCAGAGTTTTCCTTCTCCTAGACTAGTTGCCTTACCAAGGCTGAAGAACCTAGTCTGCCCTATTATTTACCCATAGCTGGAGGGAGAATAATTGGATTCATACCTTTCCCAAGGGTATTAGTGCTATGTGAAATGCAATCAGTCTCATCCAAGATTTGAACTCGTGTTGCCGTGTCCATTTCCTGTGACGATTACCATTACACCACGGGCACCTCTCCATGCATACCATGTAATAGTCTAAGAGAGAGGGGGGAAGAGGGAGAGAGAGGGAGAGGGGGAGAGAGAGGGAGAGAGAGAGAGGGAGAGAGAGAGAGAGAGAGACTCTACCAAGTTATACTCAAGAAAAATCACAGATATATTAGAATTTCTATTAGATGACTGTTTTTTAAAAGAAACTAACATGCCTCATATTACTATAACAATGAAATTTCTTAAATTGAGTATAATAACAATAATGATAACAATAATAATAATAATGAAAATAATAATAGAGAAGAAGGGAGATTAGGACTCACCAGTAATGATGATTGTGTAGATGTATCAATACAAGCACTGAAGAAAAGAACAAAGAAAGATTAATTACAGCAGTCAGTAACAGCAATGGCAACAAACAAATACAAAAACAACAAAAACTAGAAAACAAAAATGAGTTGGTTGGTTGGTTGGTTGGTTGTGTTTTATGGCATATCAATATCAACCTTTGAAGGTTATTTAATGCCAAATCCATTTTTATATAAATAATCAGTTCTATTTTAAACAATTCAGTTAAGCATGAGTACACAGTTTGATGGTCAAAAGCTATTCAGTTTAGTTGAACAGTTCTAATTCAGCTAATTCAGCTTAGTATAAGCATAGATTTTGGTTGCATACAGTTAAATTTCAAAACAGTTCTATATCAAACAATTCAGTTTAGCATAAGTACAGTTGCAATGTCAAAAACAGTTCCATTTCAAACAATTTAGTTTGACATTAGTAAGCAATTTAAATGTAAATACACAGTTTAATTGTGAAAAACATTTCTATTTCAAGTTATTCAGTTTAGCCAAACAGTTCTAATTCAAACAATTCAGTTTAGCATAAGTATACAGTTTAGTTCTATTTAACTCATAGGTAGGGTCTAACAGGTGCTACCATTCTGGGCCAGAGTGGACCTGGGAGCAATGACAATGAAGGGGTACACCACATTCCCCAAAGTTCCAGTATCATTGGAACCTCACAATCAGATTGTTTAGTGTCATATCCAGGACACTAATTGGGGGAGGAGTCTTATCGGTGTATTCTACAGCTCCAGCTGACTGAGCAAAACAAAAATGGGAAGAAAAATAATAGTATGGATATTTCAAGCAACAAACTGGCAAGATTGTATATAAGAAGAACAATGCTATATAGACTAACTAGATTAACGTGAAAACTGATAATACCCTATAGAATAGCAAGTGTTGGTTATGTGGAGAAAAAGATGAAATAGTTAATCACATAATAAACAAATAGAACAAGCAAGTTAAAAAGGAGTACCAAACTAGGCCAGACTGGGTGGGGAAGCTGGTCTGTTGGAAATTGGGCAAGAGATTCGTATTGTATATGCATAATCTAGAATCAGTTCTAAAGAATGAGAGCCATAAAATTCTCTGGGATTTTCAGACGCTTATAGCTTACCTAATCCGAGTCAGAAGACCAGACCTAGTATTAAATAACAAGAAAAAAAACTTGCTATTTTATGGATTTTGCCATTTGGGCAGACCACAGAGTGAAAATAAAAGAAAGTGAAAAGATCCAGACAAATACTTGCATCTTGCCAGAGAACTAAAAAAAAAACTGTGGAACATAAGGGTTATGATGATCCCAATTGTATACTATGAACAGCAGCCAAAGACTTGGAAAGGTGACAGGAGGAATTAGAATCAGAAAAAGAATCAAAACCATCCTAACCACAGCTTAGTTAAAATTGGCAAGAATATTCACTCAGAAGAGTCCTGGAGATTTGAGGAGACTTCCTGCCATGTAGATTCCTGTAAAAGACCACCAGTTAATGCTTATATGAAAAACTCACAATAATAATAATAATAATAATAATAATAATAATAATAATAATAATACCTACTTCTGGCTCCCAAAATGTGAAGGGTACAATTAACATTTACTGACATTTACTGCTATTTACTAAGAATTAAGATTTTGTTTAATTCAAGGTAAATCATTAAATATAGATAAATACAATTTGACTATTTTTTAAAAATAAAATGTTAATTTCTTCTAAAGAGAAGATACCATGATTTTATTATTTCTAATGGAATCTTATAAAATCAAAACATTTCTCATTAAAAATAATTTATAACTAAATGTTACAGTATTAAAATTCTGTAAACAAGAAAAAAATCAAGTTCGGTTTGAAAATTTACTTACTATATAGAATGAAATTAACTTTTTGTATTAATATAAGAATTTACTTAATTTTGGACTACTGTACATTCATATTTTTGGTTTAATACTGTATCCATTTTGAATTAATAAAGTTCAATTAGAAATAATAAACTCCTGCTATCATTGGCTTAGAAGAACATTTTTTATAAAAAGTTTGCAAGGGTAAAAACAAAAACAGAAAAAATTATTTTAAATTTTTACTTAAGCCAAATAAACTTTTTATATAACCCAATAGATGTTTTTTTTTTTTTAATTTATCCCTAATAAAATATCTATTCTGAAAGTTAAAGATATATTTTTATTTCATTTCACTTATTTGTTTATGCAACAAATTTGCATACAGAATAAACTCATTCTGATTGGAAAATTTTAAACTCTCCATCACTACAAAGAATTTGCCAGAAGCTAAATGAAGCATTTATCTTATTTATTCATTTATTTATGAGGATTTTATTAAAGATTTTGATGAGATATTTCTATTTCAAATGCATGTATTACAAAAATAACAATGAGAAATTCCACTCCATTTATTTTAAATAATTGTACAGTTTGTAGTTTGTCATTATCACATAAAAATATAGATTTATCTAAACTCAAAAATAGTGATTTTTAAAATAAAAAAAATAAAATAAAGAAAAATGAAATTCTAAATTTTAGAAATAATTGACTTTGATCATAGGCAATATTTTATATGAAAAGTAGTAAAATTTCCATCCGATTATGCATGGATTTGCAACTTCTGCTGGTCTATAGAAGCCTCAATTGTGTTGGTGAAAAAAAGAAAGAAAGAAAGAAAGTATGGGAAGAAGGAAGTGTAGAGAGAATAAGATGGAAAGAAAGAGAAATTGTAGAAGAAAGAATACTGGAGAACTGAAAATTAGTGAGAGAGAGAGAGAGAGAGAGAGAGAGAGAGAGAGAGAGAGAGAGAGAGAGAGAGATTAAGTAGAATTGCTTACCTAGTTACTCTGTCTTAGTTCCTTTTGCTCCATATAGCATTAAGTAAGGCCTCATATTATCATAAGAATTTCTTATTGTTCTATAGTTAGATAAGGTTAGGTGACTGATACACACACACATACACACACACACATATATATATACATATTGTCGGATTACTATCCATTATTTTCTTCCATATATATATATATATATATATATATATATATATCAGTCACCTAACCTTTTATATATATATATATATATATATATATATATATATATATATATATATATATATATATATAGAGAGAGAGAGAGAGAGAGAGAGAGAGATTGGTTTTGTTTGGTTTGTTTTTGGTATATCAACCATTGTAGATTATTTAATGCCAAATCCATTTTTATACATATAAACAGTTTTATTTTAACCAATTCAGTTTAGCATAAGTACACAGTTTAGTTCTTTCTAACCCATAGATAGGATCCTATAAGGTGCTACCACTCCAGGCCAGAGTGGACCTGCGAGTGATGGCAATAAAGGGGTACTCCGCATTCCCCAAAGCTCTAGCATTACTGGAGCCTCACCTTCAGATTGTTTAGTGTCATATCAGGACACTCATTGGGGAAGTCTTACCCCTGCAGAGATGCAGTCAATGTATTCTCTAGCCCCAACCAACTGGCCTGAGAGAGAGAGAGAGAGAGAGAGAGAGAGAGAGAGAGAGAGAGAGAGAGAGAGAGAGAGAGAGAGAATGCCAAAAAGTTGTATAAAAAGTGCTCAATGCTATTATTAGTAGTAATTTACTAAGCATTTTTTGCTCAGATGTTGCACAAGGCTGTATGAATGGGACACCCAATGAGACAATGTTATTATTATTAGAGTGGGCTTAAAACCAAAAATATCAAAATTAGGTTTCCGCTTAGCTCAGTCTGTTACTCAGAAGTTCATGTGTTGCATACGACCATCAGATGGAAATAAAATGTGTGTTGTACATGAAACTGAGAAACAGACTGACATAATTTATATATATATATATATATATATATATATATATATATATATATATATATATAGGACTCATCTAAGTATTCAAACTGATCTTGATAATGCTATGGTCTATATGTTCTTGATTCTTCCTCTAATTTCCCATTCCTTTAGTTTCCTTTCTGAGTCTTTGGAGACAGTTCCAAGTATGCCAATTACAATTGATATCACTGCCACCCCCATGTTTTACAACTTTTTTCAGCTCTCTGGCAAGTTCTAAGTATTTTTCTTTCTTTCAAAATCCACTAGATGACAAAGGTCTGGCCTTTTGGCTGGGAAAATCCCAGTTGAATGAAAGAATAGACACCAAAACATTAGTAAAAATTTTCAAAAAGATAACTTTTTTAATGAATTCATTAATCCTGACTAGATTCAGCCTTCGTTAGAGAAGGTTTATTTCAGAGCTGTTTACATTTCAAGACAGAAAGACATGAATACCAAATAATTGGCTTTACATGTGAATGAAACTTGAAAACTTTAGCTTAATGACTCCACCATTTGACTTTGTTGGTGGTTATAAATAATTTCAAGAGTGGAAATTGATTGAATGCCATTGAATTTGTGAATTTTTTAGGGTCAAATTTAATTGAATCTGGTGTTATGTTTAAATTAGTGAGGAAATTGTTGAATTTTGTTTCTCCTGCATAAATAAAAAAATGTCATTATGTATCTTGAGTAAAAAATGCAGTCTTTATTATTTTCAGGTATACATAAGTTTCTTTGAATTTACCCATATAGATTGATTGATTGATTGATTGATATTAATGCATATCAATTCATTGAAATTATTTTAGGCCAAGAGGTTAGGGAATTAAATTCATTGTATATTCCTTTACATTTTTTGTTTAATTGTTTCTTCAGAGGTGTTTTTTGCATACAAATGCAAATGATTTTTTAAAGAAATCTATTTGATCTATAAATGAGACCTTAATACTTTTGGTCAGTGGACCTAAGAATAATGGCAATGAAAGGGTTATTCTATGATTCCCAGATCTGTAGGACTAGATCCTCACCATTAGTTACAGTTTGGTAGCATATCCAAGACACCTCTTTTTTTGTGGGGCGGGGTCTTATTCGTCTGCATGAGATA
>OY757929.1:89873632-90288632 GCA_963585895.1 Sepioteuthis lessoniana
GTATACATATGTAAATACACAAATTTATATATATATATATATTGGCCTTGTGGGTAGAGTATTTGCCAATGGCTTGGGAGATCAGGGTTCAATCCTAGGTCGAGTCATACCAAAATTGTCCTGAGTGCTTTTGGACCTTTCATAGGCCATCATCAGGGGTTGCTTGCATGTGTAAAGAGTGTTTTTTAAAGAGTTTTTTAGTTTTTTTTATAACATTACAAAATTACATAGATGTAGAGTTAGATAAAACTGAGATGCTGATGAATTTAATAAACAGAACACTATCTAGGGAAATGGAATATTTTCAAGAAATGTTAAAAAAAAGCTACAAAAACTAAAGGTATTTCAAAACATTGTTGCTATTTTCAAAATTAATTTTATTGATTTTAGGATTTTTGTTTTTATATGTAGGGCTTCTTGGATTTGTAGTCATAGCTTATTAATTACATGTGCTATTATAGTGGTGTTTTCAACAAGAATTTTTCGAAATTTGAATTTGGGAATAGAATGAGTTTTAAAATGTAAGTTTATGGAGCTAGAATCATTAAGGTGAATTGTATGCCGTCTTGAAAAAGTGGTAGTGGTAAGACCAACATACATATGATTTTCTTTGGAGACTGAGTCTCCCAAGGGACATTTGAACATACATACAACATTTGTCTTATCAAAAAGTTCAGTGGAGGGGGAAAAGTTATTTCCAATTTTTGCCTTAAGATGTTTCAGGTGAACTTCTGCCAAATGTTTATTCTTTGGAAGATGGGGATGTACATAGAAAAGTAAGAGCATTTCCAGATGTCCTTTGTTATTATGCTGTATTGGGAACTGGCTCATTGGCCTAGTGGGTAGAGTGTTTACCAATAGTCCAGGAGACCTGGGTTCAATCCCAGGTCATGTCATACCAAAGACTTTAAAAATGGCACTTGCTACCTCATTGCTTAACACTCAACAATATAAGGTACATATCAAGGGTAAAGTGGAGCAATCCAGAGAAAGGAGTACCACCCTCCCCTACACCTCAATGAAGTAGCTATTGAAAAAGGAGCCTTCTGGTTGCCCTCAACTATGGTCACCAACTTCACTACTTTTACTTATCTCCCAATTTGATATTTGCTGAATTTGATGTCTTCTTATGACATAGTCTTTTCTTTTGGATTCATATCAAGGAAGTCCATCTCCAGTGCTCTGATTATAGAGGTAGGTGTGATGGGGGAATTTACTGTTGAAGAAATCTGGTGGTAATATCCAGCTGTGTTTCCTGGGCTGTTCAGAAGTGCCATTGGTCTCACTATACACCATCCCAATTTAGTTTTTACAGCAAATGAATCATGATCTTCCCCTGCAACCACTTTCTTAAGTTTCAGAGCTCCTGCACAGTCACATCCAATTAGAAGTCTGACAGGACAGTCTAGCTTGCCTGACATCTCCTTTGCTATACTGAAGAAATAGTCCCATGTTTCCACAGTTTTACAAGTAGGGATGCTGTTCTTTTCCAGAGGGATGTATTCTCAATTATATGCTGCAGGTAGTTCTATTTCTTCTTGTAAGAAGTACCCTCTCACTTTCAAACCTGATCCACATTGAGATTTGACTATTGAATTTCTGTTAGTCCTTGTTGATAACTTCAACCTGACAGATTCTGAATCTGCATTAATCTTTTTGCAGACATCCTGATCAACAAATGTGTTGCTACTCTGAGTATCCAATAAGGCATACACCAGTATTTCTAGGCTTTCAACCTTTACACAGGAGAGTCATACTGGTATAATCATAGATACATGATTGCTGTTGTTTGCTCTCTTGCAGTACAAAGCAGTAGAAGTCTTCTCTTCCTTGTTTTTTTCAGCTCCTTTGATCTTAGACTGTTCCTCATGAAGTGGTGTGGGATGAATCTGTTTGCAAATATTGCAGGTGACCTTTCTCTTACAATCTTTTACAAAATGGCCTACTCTAAAACAACTAAAACACAAATTGTTGCCGAGAACAAAACATCTTTTTCTTGTCATGTGACAGAACCTGAAATCCTTCACATTTGTATATGAAGTGATTTAGCTTGCAAAAGTGGCACTTCATCTGCCATGAAGTGTAGGCATCTGAATTGTTGAGTTCGGGAGCTTTGTGACCCTCCTTGAACTTGAGATATCTTGCCTATTGTATGCTTGTAGATGTTGCCAGTGCACTGGCTTTCAGATGTTTCTGAATTTTCTCAGAACTTCCTTCTGTTTATTCCTGTCACTAGTGTCAGTCAACCTATTATTTGTCTCATCATTCACAGTCCAATTATTACTATTATTATCATTATCATTGTTGTTAATGTTGTTACTGTAATTGTTACAAGTCTCAAAATTATCTTTAAGAATTTCTAGGAATTCTAATCTTTGTTTAAACCCACATTTTTCATCATATATCCTATTATTTTCATAAAAGATTTTTTATTTTAAGATAATCTATTAATTTCTATATTAACATCATTTGGGATTTGCCTAATTATCGATCTAGGATGGCTAGAATTAACATTAATATAGGAAAGGGTTTGTTTGTGTTTATGGAATGGTTTAAAGCTATTTTCAGATAAATTAAAAGTAATATGTTGTAAATTCCTACTTTTAGAGTAGACATTATCTCAATTTTAAATCCCAGTAATCTAAAAGCCCTTAAATTTATTTTTTAATTCTTGATGGTTTTGGGTTATTACTCTTTTGGATAAAAATGAGGCCATCATATCTATATAAGCCTATTTGCTTAGGGTTGATAATCTTGCTCAGAGTATCTAATATGTATATCCCAAACGGGTCAGAGATTTGCGCAGAGACAAATGAACCCCTGGAGACATCAAAGCTGTCTGTAGTACTTTTAATCCAAGTCAAATTTTTTAATGAATAGTGGATTTTCTACAATTTAATATTATTTCTAATTGTTCATCGGTTATATCAATGAAGTTCTTAGCATAATTTATTCTATTTAACAATAACTCTTTCATGATATATATATATATATATATATATATATATATATATATATATATATATATATATATATATATCACGAAAGAGTAATCAGTAAAAAGTAATTTGCCTACACACACATATATATAAATATATATATATACATACATATTTATGTATATATATACACACACATGTAGACAAATTATTTATATTAATATATATATATATCGACACAAATTATATATATATGTATATATATCTACACAAAAATATCCATATATATCTAAAATTATATTCTAATATATACATGCTTACACAAAAATTCTACATGTATATATATATATTTATAAACATATAGACATGCAAACATTTATTTATATACATTCATATTTATTTATAAATGATTATGATATAAATGGAAATATAAATATGCATATGCATATATATATATACATATGTATGTCATTATGTATGTATCCATTCATAAACATATATATATATATATATATATATATATATATATATATATATATATATATATATAGGTATGAAACTAGACTGCATTTGATGCACTTCCAGTTTCGGATATGTGAGAAGTGTGGGATTCTTCTTTATTGCCATTACTCCCAGAGTCACTTTGACATATTAGGTTCCTATCTTTGGGTAAAAATTAATTTTAAAAAATAATTTTTTTTTATTTGACAGAACTGTGTGAAAAAAAACCTTAAAAAAATTACTATGCAAAAAATTTAAATATGTCCAATGAATAACATTTCCAAACTTTTTGGCCTAGATAGGTTAGCCTGTTATAAAATTCATTCAGTCAGTCTTACTTTGTGTTCATTAGGTTAGCCAAGCTGAATATTCACCTTTTCGTTCAATTGTAGATTTCTTAGCCAAGATTTCAAGTTATGATCTTTTTTCCATTGCTTTTATTGCCAAAGTCATTCTTTCCAGTCACTGGAAAATCAAGACTTAAACAAATATTGTGCTGTTTATTTTTGTGGTATAGGAAACAATGACCATGGGGCCATAAACATTCACATCTCAATCATATTTATTTACTTTTAAGTCCTCAAAAGCATACTCCAGTGTTTTTTTTGTGGGTCTTTTTGGCTAATTATAGAAATAAAAAATTTGTCAATTCAGTTATTGGTTCTATTATATATTTCTGTAGTAAAGTTCAACTCTTTTCCATGAACTGAAGTTAGAATAACAGCAAGTCTCTTTAGTTGTCTTGGACTATTAAGTATCCTCACTGATTTTAACAATGTCATGATCTGGATGTTCTTGGTTCTTTCAGTTCACCAAGTTTATTTTCCAGTTTCTTGGGAACCATTCCAAAGGCTCCAATGACTATTGGTATTAATGTCACTTTCACGTTCCACAGATTTTTCAGCTCTCTAACAAGGTCCAGATATTTGACCACCTTTTTTCTTTCTTTTATTTCTACTCTATGGTGCACTGGAACAGTAAGATCCATGAGATGGCAAATTCTTTTTTTTTTATCAATTAACACAAAAGTCTAGTTCCCAGACCAGGATTTGGTGGTGTATTTGTCCCTGAATGTCCAAGAAGATTTTCTGCATCTGATTTTCTAGGAGAGATTCTGGTTTGTGCATATATAATTTGTTGGGATTTGGTGGTGAATTTGTACCTGAATGTCCGAGAGGATTTTCTGCATCTTAAATTCTAGGAGAGATTCTGGTTTGTGTATATACGATTTATTGGGATTTGGTGGTATATTTGTACCTGAATGTCTGTGAGGATTTTCTGCATCTGATTTTTTGCATCTGATTTTCTGGGAGAGATTCTGTTTTTTTTTTTATATATAATTTGTTGGGATTTGGTGGTGTATTTGTACCTTTGATGTCCCAGAGGATTTTCTGCATCTCATTTTTTTAGTTAATAGTGAATGAAATTTCATTTATGGATATTTCAAATTTATTCCAAAATGAATATGCTTTTTTTATTCTCTAAATGTGAATTTATCATTATTACTTACAGATGCACTTGGACTAATATTCTCATTTTGGTTGTTATCGTAACATTTTCACCACTGGTCTTTCCTACCTTCTTCATATATCACGGTTGGTAATCTACTGGAAATTTGGAACTGAAACTTTTATTTAATCTCTATAAGAAGATTATTCTTATTCAACTATTCATGAAATATTCTTTAAATATGCACAGAGAAATGAAAGCAGTCTACCTGTGTTGATTGAATAAAGGCTTTGGTAAGAGATTCTCAGAATGTTACCAACTATGATAGAAACCTGAAGAAATCTGAAATGTTCAATGGATCAACTGTTATAACTAGAACAACAACCAAGATAAAGACCCTAGTCTGAATACATCAGTAAATACCAAACATTTATTGTTATACAACCTGTTTTCAAATTTAAATACTACTACTACTACCAGCAAAGGCAGTTATACTGTCTGACCATCTTCTTAATCAATAAAGTCACGAATCTAATGCTGAATTCACATAGACTGGACCTTTTCTATAATATTGAATGTTCTCAATATGGCTGACTAGCTCCCACTTAAAATGGCTGATAAGTAATGGCAGATCAATTCTGATGCTCCCTTTTCATGACTTGCAATGCAGCAAACATATGCATGTGCAATTTTTTTTGTTCTCTTTATGGGAAAACATTTACCTTCTTATATAGTTCACAGTGATAAGAAGATTGACTATTTCTCTTTCATATATTATGAAAATGTGACCAACTTTCTAAAATCTCTCCACCAATCAAATTTAATCAGAATTAATGAGAGTATTTATCTTTCTTAAAAGGCCAAGTGCAAATAAATTTTATATGAAATTCTAAGAAGAGGTGTATATTTTATTAAGTGATATATATATTTTTAACTGTTATGATTATCTTTGTTATCATTTTTCATAACATATTAGCTGATTATTTTCCCAATCATTTCCAGGCGAAATGTCTTACACACACACACACACACACACACACACACACACACACACACATATATATATATAGTTGACGATGATTCAAACGCTCCCTTTTCAATAGCTACTACACCGAGGTGTACGAGAGAGCGCTACTCCATTTCCTCGATTGCTCCACTTTACCCTCGATCCTTACCTTATAATGCTGAGTGTTAAACAAAATGGCATCAAGTACCATTTTTTGAGTCTTTGGTATGATGTGACCTGGGAGTGAATCCCGGTCTCCCCAACCATTGATAGACACTCTACTCATTAGGCCAATGGTGGTTTAATTCTATTGTGGAAAGAAGGATAATAATAAAAAAACAGGAAAAAAACTTGTGATTCAGTTGATTCTCAAGTAAACCTGTATTTAATATCTCCTTATCTTGATTGTTTTGCGTTGAATAATAGTATACCTGAAGATTGATAATGTGAAACTCTGAGTAACAACGTTTTATACTGTTTTTTTTTTAATATCATCCTATTTTATACTTGGAAATATATATATATATATATATATATATATATATATATATATATATATATGATAAATAATTTGGATAATGATATCTGATAATGTGATAAAGAAATATGACAATATTTCTTCACCAAAAACACTCACCACACATACATACAAACATATATCATTATGTGTTCATTTACACACATATATATAATATTTTTTATAAATAAGTAAATCTTTACCAATTTTTTAGAAAAATTAATTTTCTTCTAAATCAAATATAACAGGTTTTTATTTCTCATGGAATCATATAAAATGAAAACGGATATCATTAGGTATTATTTTTTTAACAAAATCTGGAACACTAAAACTCTGCAACTAAAAATTAAGTGAATATATATAAGGGGTGTTGTATTTTTTTAATTATCCAAATATGACATCCAGCATAACTGCAGACCCTTGAAAAATTATCACTGATTTGCAAATTGGACTGAAAATTGCTTTATTTTTAAAATTTGATCATATTAAGTATACTCCTCTAATAAAAATCTTCCTATACTATAATATTTTTGCAAAGTTACAGTTACATACTTATTTAAAGGTTGCACTATCCAGAGAGAGAGAGAGAGAGAGAGAGAGAAAGAGAGAGAGAGAGAGAGAGAGAGAGAGAGAGAGAGAGAGAGAGAGAGAGAGAGAGAGTGCTTGATATCTTTGATAGAGCCTCTATAGGCATATTGATATTATTGTTATATCTATTGTTCTACAGACTTCTAGGATCTGTAATGTAAATCTGATTTTTTATATACCATGTTTTCTCTGTACCACTCTCCCATAATACTGATGATTTTGATAGCATGAAATTATTTGTTGTTATATATTGCATTTAATTTTGTGTTATGGTCTCCACACACACACACACACACACACACGCGTGCGCGCGAACACAAATTTGTCAACATATCAGTGTTCTAGGTATGCACTAAACCGCTTCCGTTCTGAAGCTCTGATAGAGAGCTACACATAGTCTGGACAGTTTCAATTCTTCCATGGATCTCTAGTTCCTCTTTTCCTGTTTTTTTTTTTTTAGTGGGGAAGATTGTTCCAAATGTTCCATTAGCATCATCTTCATGTTAGACAACTTTTCAGCTTTTTGAATCGATTGATCGAGATATGTGATCATCTACTGTAATCCAACCAGCATGTTTAATCGTGAGTACATTGAAACACATATTCAAGGAGTTGCGATTTCATTTTCCTCGGTGTAACTAAATTTTATCTTGAGAAAGAGTTATCTCCCCACCTCCGAAAACTAGCAAAAACAAACCACTAATATTTTTAGTTGTCAGAATTTCTGAGACGAAGCTTAATGATTGTTATCCTTAAGAGTTTTCGGACTATTGTCTTCATCTTTATTGTTATTCTGGAAATAACAATAAAGATGAAGACAATAGTCCGAAAACCCTTAAGGATAAAAATCATCAAACTTAATTTCAGAAATTCGGACAACTAATATCCAGTCGGTACGGACCCGATACAATACATCAATGGAAACAGAAAAACTGAATCAAAAATTGGCACGAATGACGAACCACCTTACATTCCGATACAGATGTCAAGATCTCAAGCTAGTTCCACCAGACTTAGCAATAAAAATCCCAGTTCTTTCCAAGAGGGCGCGAAAAGTAACAAGAAGATTAGTTTCCTGAGTTCGACAAACACCTGAAGAAGGCTGGTGGACATATCGGCCGAAACGTGGTGGAAATAACAATAAAGATGAAGACAATAGTCCGAAAACCCTTAATGTCACTAATATTTTAATGAATTCTAGGTTATTTTTCCTAATCGCCCAAGTTAAGTCTCCGGCTAAAATCATCGTACAAGTCAACTGTTTCAAGTGTCTAAATCAGAGTCCCAATTGTGTAACGTTTAAATCCCTTACATGGCAAAATGCGTTACTTCTTTTCTGAAAGCTCTTCCTTTGCAATAGTACTCTTGAATTCTGTGTAATTTCCATGCATCCTGCTGTATTACATAAATACAACAAATTGGCTTAGTAACTGTCTCGATCTATACTTGAATCATTAATTACTACCTATATTGACAGTGATATATATATATACTTGCTAAAGTACTCGTCTATATTGGGGAAGAGATAAAGATTTGGATTGCTGGTTAAATGATATCTTAGTACTGATGGTATGAATTGTTTATTGAATCAAATTATATGAAACTGTTGTAACTATACAGTCCTTGAATTTCTCATGAAAAATCATCATAAAGTAAATATTGTTCTGCAGCCCAGTCGACTGACTGTATCTCTGCAGGAGGGTAGACGCCCCCCACCCCACAAGTGTCCTGGATATGATACTAAACTGCATCTGATAGTGAGTCTCCAATCCTAGAGCTTTGAGGAATGCGGAGAGATACAGTCAATGTATTTTACAGCCCTAGTTGACTGGGCTGGAAGAAATCATAGTCATTAAAATTGTAAAAAACGAAGCTCATTATATGAGGGGCGAGGCTTAAAAGTTCATATGATGATGTCTCATCTGCTGTTGATAACGTTTTTGATCAATTGGATTTAAGCCCTGTAATACCAGTGAAAGAAGTGTGTAGACTGCCAGGGGTATTACGTTGAAAAAATAAATCTCATTTGGTCACATTTCATGGTTAGCCAATAGACTTTTTCAGCCGACCCTCGTATTTAACAAGTATGTTGGTCAAAGACAATTACGCCTATATAGTAGTGCATCACATGACATCCAAAATACGTTCTTGAAAATTGGAGGATTAGAGGAAGTCCCCTTGGCATAGTGACTAACGAGTTAGACATTGTAGTAAGTGTGTCCGAGCTCCACTCAGGCTATTATGTTCACGTTCAGACTCTTGGGAAAGATATGAATTCCATTATTCTCCCAGTTATGAGTTCGATGGTATCACTTCTGTTCTTCCACAAGGGTGAAATTTACGTTTAATAACTTACAAAGGTTGATATGTCACTAAAGAAACTAACATCCAAAAAAAATTGTACATTGTTCAATTTGGACGCCATGTAAACAATGATTATCAGCATTAGTCCACTAGGGGCCTCACAGGGTGTCACATGAGAGTCTCAGAACCCTCTTCTCGACCTTTATTTGCCTCTGTTGTTTAAATAGTTGAGACTTTTTCTCTGCCCTTGTCAGGGAGCGATAAAACCACGTGGACATTATATGTATCAAATTTGCTACTTTTGACATTCGTTGGTACACGTACCGAAATTGAAATATTTGGTACGATTGTACGATTATTTCTCATTGGTCGCAAGGTAATTTCTACTATTACCACAAGGAAGTGACAACCTCCGTTGCCATAGCGACACATCCTGGTAATTAAAAAAATTACAACGATTTTCTTTCTCTTTTCCACAGCATGGCTTAGTGGCCGGACACATTTTCGTCCCACTGTGGACACTCACTTTCATAGAGCTATTTTACACCCTACAAAATATACAATACTGAAAGATTTCACATGTACAGACATGTTTGTTTCGTATATATTCCATGGATATTGAAAGCGCGCGTAGCGTAACTATTATTGTTGCAGGAAATGGAATCCGTTATCCGAGTTCAAATCCTGGACGATACTGTTTGCCTTTCACTTTATGCTAATACCTTTTGGATGGGCATGAATCCAACTGTTATTCCCATCTATAGGTAATAAGGCAGACTGTTTTTTTTAAATTTGGTTAGGCAGCCAGTCTAGAAGTAAAAAACTGTGAATTCAAACCAATAAGGTGACATGAACACTGTTTTATTTCTTCACACACACACACACACACCCACACACACACACACACACACACACACACCTTTCCCTTTGTGCATTTCGTTTTTTTTGGGGGGGATAATAGTTAAAGTGCTGGACTGCGACATCATCGTAAGTTCGAATTCCAATCGTCCTATTACGCTCACTTTTGGACTAATGTCCTTAGGTAAGGTATGAACCCCCTTATCCTCCCAGTTATGGGTTAAATAGTACCACTACTGGTCTTTTGCAAAGGTAGCTTTGGCATTAAATAACCCTCAGAGGTAGATTTGCAATTGAAACCAGAAACTAGTATCTTCTTTTCGGTTTAATTTGCACAGAAATAAAACTTTGCGTTTTATTCTCCCACACGATTTACATCTTTTGAGATAATATTCTTGTTTACTTTGTATTTTGCAATTAATTTCCTCTAAATTTTCTACTTTTTGTTCGTTAAAATTCTTGCTCGATGTTGGCACGTATTGATAAAGCAAGAGTAAATGGAGAAATCTATCAGTGAGATTACGAAGTCAGGGATGAAGGAAATGAAGAAGAACTTAAAGAAATTTAATATCTACAAGGCTTGGTCAGAACCTAACCAAACATCACAAGAAATGGAAGAAGAAAGTTTTTAATCTAAAAAGTATTTCCTTTGCATACTTTATTATTAACTTTTCAATAAAAGTGATACATTGATCGCAATGGTATATATATAATCATGGACTTGGCACGTTTTTGCAAGATTTAGTGCACATTAGGGTGTGGTATTAGTTTGGATGTATATGTTGTGTGTGTGTTCAACGTGTTGGTAAAATGAAAACAATTCACAAAATAAAAAAAAAGCTAACATATCGTTTCTTTTCACGTACCGGTTTTATTCAATATTCTTTGGAAGAAAGTCCTCATGGTATTTTCAATTTAATTTCCTTCTGTGAAGAGTGGGGTAATTTAGGTCCAAGTGCTTAGCCAAGGCAACGTATCATAGAGTTGGGGTGCTTGTGTGCAACTTTGATATCTTCGGGTTCTACGAGTAACGGTTTTTCTCGACGGAGGGTGACAGAAGAGATAGAGCCGAAAAAAAAAAAAAATAAATAAACAAAGGCTCTTGACCAGAAATTTGGAGCCCCACGAGTCAGATGGTCAAAATCCCTCACATGATGAAAAAAATATAAATTCTTGCTCTTTATGTTTATCATCTTATTTTATTTTTAAATTTAATTTCAATTTAATTTTATTATTTTTATACTACCAGACTTTACCCTTTCATTTATTTAATGTATTCTTTATGATCTGCACATTCTGCTTTTATTTCAGTGTAACAAAACATATAACACTTGGTTTTTATCTGCTTCCTATGGGTCATGTCGCCGAACAAATATTTTTTCTTGTAAGAATCGTACTATCATAGAACAGCAAATCTGCGTTCCTTGTTAACTTAGCTTAAAACAGTAAATATAGTAAAACATTTACAATACCAACCGAGTTGGACAGGACTGTTGAATACACCGACTGTATCTTTGCAAAGGAGTAAAAAAAAACCCCCACCTAACGAGTGTCCTGATATGACACTGAACTATCTGATGATAAGGCTCCCGTTCTGGAGTTTGGGGAATGTGGAATACCCCTCCATTACTTCCAGGTTTACTCTGACTCGGAGTGGCAGTACCTGTTAGGGTTTCATCTATGAGTCAAATAGAAATATTTAACCGTTTTCTATATTTCTATATTTGGAACCATTTAACTGTGTGCAAATGAATGATAAGTGTTGAATAGAATTACCAGTGTTAAATATCAATACTTGAAATCATTTAACTGTATACAAATAGAACTACTAGTTGTTGGGTTGGGTGAGGTCGGCAGTGTTGGTTGTGGTTAGACTGGAGCGTTGAGAGTACGTACGGCGTGGTGATTACGAGTCTACGAACTATTTATTTCATTGTAGAAAAAAAAATACAATGAAGGCACAAGGCCTTAAGGTTTTGGGGGAGGGGAAGGGAGCGGTCTTGCTTTAACTATGAATTCTAAGGGAACCTAGCTAGCCACATTTGCCGACCCATTCAACAGTACAATATATAACCATTCATCCATCGCCATGTGCGCTGTAGCCACCAAAATACCACATTTGCAAGACCTACTTAAAACCCCCGAAAGTGATGTATGATTTTATTTACAGTTTATGATTTATTTACAATGAATATATATGATGGGAATGGGAGGAAAACCCCGAAATATGTACAAACGAAAACCAAGGAAAAAATTCCCCGTTTGGTTGCCCTCCCATCCCCCCATCTACGAAAAAATGGAAGCCGACTGTTTTCCGGTGTCCGAAAATACCGAAAACAAGCCGGACCTACCCTAGGTGGGACGGGGGCCCTTGTCTAACGGGCTAAAGAAATACAGGGTTGGGTAGGGTGTGGGTTGTTTATATTGCAGGGAATGTGAATTATATACATATGAACTTTCAAGATCTTCAATAAAGCGGGCTGGGATGCGAGTTGATGTACAGCCGTTTCTTCCATCCCACTGCCGCAGCGAGCGCAGGGTTAGGGTCGCTGTTGATTGGCGCTTATATTTATTCTATATGTGCGCTGTATGGTCATATTTGCGTAGCACGTGTGTGTGTGTGTGTGTGTGTGTGTGTGCAAATACGCATATCTATGAATCGGCGGTGTCACTTCATGAAAACGTCCCCGAACAACATTCTTCCAGCTACTACACATTAGTGTTAACAATACTTGAAACTGCTTCACTCTGTGCAAAGAAATGAATACTATTTAATAGAATTATTAGTGTTAGATAAGAATACCTGAAACCATTTAATTATGTGCAAGCAAATTAGATCTAACTCGTTTAAAAATAAAATTCTAACAAACTATTCACTCACAAATCACACATATATATGTCTAAACAGGATTTAGCATTAAAACACTATCAAGGGTTGATAATCCATTAAGCCAAATAACCTAAAACCATATCCATTTACAATACAAAAAAGTAGTTCATTTTTAGAAAGTGCGTGATCGCGTATTCCTACGTATTTTCCTTTTCTTTTTTTAAATAAATTTTTCTTTTTAGAAAAACGTGATAGAAAGGTCTTTGTTGATTTTATTTATTGAAATTGATCATCAGAATTATCTACAAGTTGAATTGTTCAGTTTGTTTCGGTAGTCAAAATCTTTGTGTGTGTGTGGAAATTTACTAAGCTTTTTGCTTAGATGTGGCACAAGGCCATATGAAAGGGGCACCCAATGAGACTCGAACTCACTCGATCTTTGTGTGTGTGTGTGTGTGTATATGTAGGAGGAAGTGGTGTCGGCGTATCCCTTTGAAATTTGGCTTCCACTGACCGTATGGGGCTTCCCACTCCCCTGTTAAGTGATCGGAGGTGGGGGGGGGGAATAAAACTAAAAGAAAAAAATTCTATTCGAGTGATTGTTTTCCTTTAGATTAGACCCAGTATAATCTTATTTCATCTTAAAATTTTTAATCTGAATTTTTATTGTTTATTTAGTGCGGAATTCTTTTTGGGTTCTAATTTTGGTGATGACACTCTTGTGATAAAATGAAAGGACTTCCAATTTAACAAAATCTACTTTTGACTCGTTTAAAGTATTTAGCAATATCTAACAGAATGAATTAACCATCTATCATTATGTGGCCACCTTGTCTGCGAGGATTATAATAAGCTGACTGTATTCTCAACAGAGAGGTAGGAGCCCTCCTCCCTCCAAGGGAGTGTCACCTACGACAGTAAATTGTATCTGATGGTGAGACTTCAGTTCTAGAGAACTAGGGCCTGTGAAGTACCCCCTAGTTACCATTACTTCCAGGTCCACTCTGACCCGGAGTTATTGTATCTGCTAGGATCTTATCGATGGCTCAAATAGATGTTTAAAGATTCTTATTCGAAAGAACCGTGTGCAAAAAAAAAAAAAAAGAAAATCTTAAGAAGCAACATAAAAAATGTAAATATGAACGTTCAAATGAACGCGATTCCCAAACCTCTAGGCATAAAATAATCCTAGATGGGCTGGCATGTCGTTGAAATCCATCAATCATAACATTACATGAAAGCATTGGAACCTCGTCATGGTATCATGGTTAACTAGCTCGCAGGTTTGTAACTATTAAGCTGTGAATTCGATTCTCACGGTTTTGTGCCAATTTAAGTAACACTTAGTACAGGGTGGAACGATAAAACTGTCGTCCTAAAGAAAACAACACTACTACTTTATTTGAAAATTTTTATTGAAAAAATCAATTCTGGTAACTTGATTATGTAGTAGAGCTGACATTTATTCAATGTAGCCGCCTTCAACCTCAATCACCGCCTCGATACGGATCTGGAACTGGGAGCATGCCTTTTCCACAAGCGCCGGCGGGAGCTCGGCGAATATTCGGCGTATGGCGGTGATCAGGCTGGCTTTGTTGTTGTGGGAAGTCATGTTGGTGATGTTCTCGACGTATGACCAAACGAAGTAGTCCAGCGGGCTCAGGTCAGGGGAGGAGGGGGCTAGTGAGAGAAGGATACAAAGTCGTAGCACTCCTTCTGAAGCCAAGCCTGGGTCTCTTTGGACTTGTGGGCCGGCACCGAGTCCTGTTGCCACACCTAGGGTCAGCCACCGGCCACCTGATTGCATCAGGGGATCACCACATCTTCAGCATATCCAGGTACACTTTGGTGTTGACTTTCAAGCCGACTTCGAAGATGTGAGGTGGCATGGTGTGGCCCTCACTTGAAACCACACCAAAGACCATAACCGTAGCCGGAAACTTTGTTTTCATCATCCTGGGCACGTCCCTGTTATTCGTGGCAATCCAGATTTGCATTTTGAGGGTGCTAGCAATGGCCCTGTTGTCATAACTTGGATCGGTAGAGAGCATGAATTGTACAGCGGCGCATCTCCGATCTCGCTCGTTGAACATTGTGTCATTTTCAAACATGATAGAAGGCTCCTATCGCTCTTGGGATTGGTACACAACTGGCCAACTAGTAGATGGTCTGCAACAAAAAAAAGAAAACCGGTTCTCATTAAACGGAAATGGAATCATGTCGTCTTTTCTAGGGCGATAATTTTATCGTTCCACTCTGTATTAAGATTCCTAATGTAATGGTTAACCAGCTAGGATAGATGTCCATTACTGATGTTGCAGAGTCTCAAAGAAAAGGAATTTTTCAGAGGTCATCATTTGATCCTTACAATGGGAATTAACGATAGCCGCATTGTCACATAAACATCTCACATTCATTTAAGATTTATTTAAGATGTAACATGCTTCTTTGGACCAGTCTTATAAAAAGAAGACGGGACGTGGTTGTGTTCAGTCGATAAAGGAAAAGAGTCACCCTTTCATTTATAAGCCGTTTCCCCTAAATTAGGGATACTTTCGCTCAAATTACACTTTGGCTGTCCGGATCACGACTCAAATAACATTTTTGAACCTAACTAAATCACTCAAAAGCTACGTGTCTGCTTTTAGCCAACCAACGAGAGTAAATGCGTTTTCCACGGGTTTGTTTTAGCATTAATGAATTTTGACTTGTCACTTGTCCATCACATCATCGCAAACGTTCGAAACATCCACCTTAGACGGGTGCCGAAGGTATTATTTGTAGCCATTACATAATACCATTGTTAGTGAGTTCGATTCTTACTGTGTGTCCTTCTGGTCTTGTGCCAAACTAGATTAAGCCCAGTAAATGACTATCTTTATATGTACCGTGCTCCGCATGGAGTGTCGTAAATATATACTAAACTTAATCAATTTTATCTCCAATACTGAGATCGAACCCTACACCAGTCTTTGCTAACAATCGCTCTACAGGAAGTGCCCGCAGTGTTTCGTATGAAGCTGGCGCTACAGAACGCAGTTATTGTTCAAAATAAGTAAATATATATTAAACCAAAATATTTTAAAGTTTATGATATCTCTTAGATTTTCGATGATGGAGGGAAATTAAGCTAAAATTGTGCGACAGCTGTAAATTTTGGACAAGTCTTGGAATTCGCTTAAGGGGATTAAAAAATTATGTACATAAGTACGAAAAGATATTAGGAATATCTTCCGGGAAAAATATCCCGTTGTCTTTTTCATTGAAATGTACTAAGCAGAAAATTACCTGCCATGGTGTGCATTATCTATCTATATCTATCTATCTATCTATATATATATATATATATATATATATATATATATATATATATCGGTATGCATCTATAAACGCATACACTGACGATTAAACATGCAGGTAATATAGTTGGATTACTGTATATGATCATATTTACAAATCAACAGGTGCACAAGCTCGAAAATAAGATGTGATGTGATAATACAGACCAATACTCACGTCCAAAGAAGATACAGAGTTTATTAATATGTTGATTACTATTGATAAACGCATTATTTTGGAACCTGCGTTCGTATTTATCTGTGTATGTGATCATATATTGCAATTCAGCTATATTACCTGCACGTTTAATCTTGAGTAAATTGAAACAAATATTCAGAGTGATACAATTTTTTTTCCATCAGTGTTTACACACACACACACACACACACACACACACATATATATATATATATATATATATATATATATAGATATATAAAATGATTAAAATTTGAAGCTGAAAGTAAAATAGTTTGTTTTGTTTTGGTTTGGTTTGGTCTTATGGCATATCAACCATTGTAAGTTATTCAATGCCAAATCGATTTTTATACATATAAACAGTTCTATTTTAAACAATTCAGTTTAGCATAAGTACACACTTTAGTTCTATTTGGCCCATAGATAGGACCCTATCAGGTGCTACCACTCCGGGACAGAGTAGACCTGGGAGCGATGACAATGAAGGGTTACTCCGTATTCCCCAAAGCTCCTGCATTACTGGATCCTCCTCATCAGATTGTTTAGTGTCATAACCAGGACACTCGTTAGGGGTGGGTTTTATCCCTCGACAGAGATGCAGTCGGTGTATTCTGGGAGTGATGGCAATAAAGGGGTACTCTGCATTACCCAAAGCTCCAGCAATACTAGAACCTCACCATCAGATTGCTTAGTGTCATATCCAGGACACTCGTCGGTGTGTGTGTCTTACCTCTCTACAGAGGTGCAGACGGTGTATTCTACAGTCCCAGCCGACTGGGCCATAAAAGTAAAATAATGTCTTTATAGTGCTCTACGCACAAGCAGAGCAATATTTTCAGCGATAAAATGCAATAAAAACAGGTGGCAAAAAATCACGATTCTGAGTTTTACTTTACCGATCCTCAGGTGAGCCAGTATCGACACGTCTCCAAAACTTACCCATATATAAGTTGATATTGATGGTTTTCAATTTAGAAGTTTAATGACAGCTTGAGACGAAGTTTCCCTTTGTGCTGTGAATACAGAAGGGAGAAGGACAGTTGTAGATAGCAATGCAGGAATTCAGTACTCAGCCAGAAGCTTCGGGGTCCATTTGATTTAGGAGGGAGAAATAATTGACAAGGAATGGTCTCCTAAGGGAAGCAGAGGAACAAATGTTGAAATGTGCTCTCTCGAGATGAAAAGTCCCTCTGTCTGCTGTTTGGAATCATCCCGGGATAGAGACAGAGAATGTTCTCTCGTGTCGGCTGGTCTAACCTTGCTGCCAGCAAGGAGGAAAGGAAAAGAGAGATCGAGCATAGTTAGCGCTGCCTTTTATGGTGCCCGGGGAGGTGTGCCCGGGCAGAAGAGCATCGGTCATTCTCATTGGATGAAATGCATAATTTCAAACTCCAACGGCCAAAACAATTCCCGCACTAAATAATAATTTGTTATTATTTCAGCTACACTATAAGAATAACTTCTTCAGAAATGAAATTTTATTCCTGAAAATCTGAAACAAAATTTAGATGCTGAAGAAGTTGGTTATAACGAAATATGCCTATTATATTTTTCCTCTTTTCGAAATATTTTCCTTTTCTCATTATATATATATAAGAAATTGTTGCATGTCCAACGAGAGAAAAGTAAATATCTAAACAATTAAAAAGTCTGCAAGTGATTTCAATTTTAGTATTTACATTTATTATTTACTCCTTTAGAGTTTTTCACATCAGTGTTAGCTGATGGTTTTTCACTGGAGTTCGAGTCACAGCAAGTTTCCTCAAGCCTAACACACCGATCACTATAAGCACAATCGTTACTTTCATGTTCCACAGCTTTTTCAATTCTCTAGCAAGGTCGAGGTACTTATCCTTCTTTTCACTTTCCTTCAGATTTATTCTGTGGTCCGCCGGGACAGCAAAGTCGACAATTTTGCAGATTCTCATTTTTTTGTTGATTATTATGAGGTCTGGTCTTCTGGCCAGGATTAGGTGATCTGTTTGTATGTTAAAGTCGCATAGGAGTTTATGCGAGTCATTTTCTAGGACAGGTGTTGCGTTGTGCATATACCATTTGTTTGTATGGTCGAATTGAAATTTCCTGCACATTTCTCAGTGGATCACCTTGCCGACCCAGTCGTGTCTCGCCTTATACTCCTTCTGTGCTAATTTGTTGCATTTCCTTATTATGTGATTGATCGTTTCGTCTCTGTCACCGCATAGCCTACATTTACTGTTTTGTTGCGTCTTATCTATTCTCGCTTTGATATGATTGGTTCTTATGGCGTTGTCCTGTGCTGCTATTAGGAGGGATTCCATTTCTCTCTTAAGGTTCCCTTTTCTTAGCCAGGTCCAGGTTTTCAGGTGTGAGATGTTGTTTATTAGACGTTTAAAGCGGCCATAGAGTTGTTTTCCCTCTCATTTTTGTTTCCTAGTCGTCATTCTTTCGCCTATCGTGTTGTCCGTATCGTTTCTGATGGTTGTAATTTGTCCTCGTTCGTGTTTTTCTATGTAGTCTTCGAACCGTTGTATCGATGCGTCAACGGCGTCTTCGATGCCGTTAAGTCCTCTTCCTCCCTCTTTTCTAGATACATATAGTTTGTCAACGTCGTATCTGGGGTGTAATGCCTTATGCATGGTCATTAGTTTTCTTGTTCTTTGGTCCATTTGTTTAAGTTCGTCTCTGGTCCACTCGGGAAAGGGTCCCGAATATCTGACTTGGGGCACAGCCCAAGTATTTATTCCTTTGATGAGGTTTCTACTGGAGAGTTTTGTCTGGAGTAGTTTTCTCGTTCTCGGATCGTGTCTTTCATTTGCACTTGTTTGATGGTGTCAGCCTCCAAGATACCCAAGTATTTGTAGGTTTCATTTTCTTCGAGCGTTTTAATTTTGTCGTGATTTGGTAGTTCCATTCCGTCAGTCATATGTCGTTTGCCACTTTTCATGACGAGCATGGCACATTTTTCTATGCCAAATTCCATTCCTATGTCCTGACTGTATATTCTAACGGCGTGTATGAGAGTTTCCAGTTCTTTTTTCAATTTCCCAAATAATTCAATGTCATCCATGTACATTAGGTGGTTGATCTTCTCTTGCGATCTGCTGAGTTTGTATCCGGCTGCGCATTTTCTGAGTATGTGGTTCAGTGGCATCATGGCTATTATGAATAGTAAGGGTGATAGTGCATCTCCTTGGAAAATGCCTCTCTAGATCTTTGTTTCAGCTATGCATCTTCCTCCTGCTGTCAGCTCCACTCTCCAGGTTTTCATGGTCTGTTCGATGAAGTTTATGACTTCATGTGTTATTTTGTACATTTTGAGACAGTGTAGTATCCAGCTTTGTGGGATCATATCATATGCCTTTTTGTAGTCAATCCAGGTCATAGCAGGATTTTTCCGTCTTGTCTTGCTCTCATTTAGGATGTGTTGATCTATGTAGAGTAATTCTGCTGTGCCTCTGGATCCTTTGCGGCATCCTTTCTGTTCGTCAGGGAACAATCCGCGGCTTGTTAGCGAGTAGTAGATCTTTTCCCTTATTTGTGCTGTTAGTATTTTCCACATCATTGGTAGGCAGGTTATGGGTCTGTAATTGTTTGGAGCAGTTTCTTTGCTAGGGTCCTTTTGGATTAATGTTGTCTTTCCTTTGGCCATCCATTCAGGTACTTGTGCGCCTTGTAAGCACCTGTTCATTTCTAGTGGTAGTCTGCCGTGAATGGAGGTGAATTTCTTGAGAAGCCATGTAATCCATCATGGTCTGGCGCTTTCCAGTTTGATATTCTTTTTAGTGTTGTTTTGAGTAAGTCGACGTGTATTTCCATTTTGGGGCCTTCTTTAAGTCCGTTTAGTTCTCTTGTAATATTGTTTATCCATTCAGCATTTTCGTTATGTTTCTTTGGTTGCCATATTTTAGTCCAAAATCGTTCGGTTTCTTTTATATCCGGTTGTTAGTATGCTTTCGTGTCACTATTATTATTATTATTATTATTATTGTTGTTGTTGTTGTTGTTCCTTTGGGGGTGTCCTCGTGGTGTATTGGTTAAAGCGCTGGACTGCGGAATTGTAGTCGCGCTTTTACGTTCACTTTCGGACAAATACCCTAAGGAAAGGTATGAACCCCCTTATCCTTCTGTTTAACTATGGGTTAAATAGTGCCACTTCTGTTCTTCTAAAGGAATGGTTTTGGTATTAAATAACCTACGAAGGTTGATATGCTCTTAAACAAAGAAACCAAACCAAACTAAAACTCCTCTTCCCCCGACTCCGTATATTTATATATCTGTGCGTCATAGGAAAAGGACCGAGTTCAAATCCTGGACGAGGCTGTTAGCTTTTCATGTGACATTGGGATTAGTTTAATGATGATTCAAATCCTTCTATGAAGTTTTTCCTTTGATTTGAAGCAATGAATGAACGCTCAGGTATATTGGTATTATTTTAAAGTGTCTGTTGCTACATTCGTAAAAGTTTTCTGTTATCTGATAATTTAATGTCTTAATGTAGAGATTGCCCAGACGGCTAGGGCTCTAGAATACACCGACTGCACCTCTGCAGAGGGGTAAGACCCCCCTCCCAACGAGTGTCCTAAACAATCTGATAGGGAGGCTCCAGTGATGCTGGAGCTTTGGGAAATGCGGAGGAAACCTTCATTGCCATTGCTCCTAGGGTCCACTCTGGCCCGGAGTGGTAGCACCTGACAGGGTCCTATCTATGTGTTGAATAGAACTAAACTGTATACTTATGCTACACTGAATTGTTTGAATTAGAAGTTTGACTAAACTGAATAGCTTGAAATAGAAATGTTTTTGACAATTTAAATGTGTACTTATGCTAAACTGAATTGTTTGAAATGGAACTTTTTTTGACATTGAAACTGTACTTACGCTAAACTGAATTGTTTGATATAGAACTTCTTTGACATTTAACTATGTGTAAACAAAATCTATACTTATACTAGACTGAATTGTTTGAATTAGAACTGTTTGAATAAACTGAATAGCTCGAAATAGAAATGTTTTTGAAAAACTGTGTAATCATGCTGAACTGATTTTTTTTTAAAAATAGAACTGATTATTTGTATAAAATGGATTTAAATAGAACGAAACTGCATACTTATGCTGAACTGATTTGTTTGAATTAGAACCGTTTGACAACACGGAAAAGCTTGAAATAGAAATATTTTTGACAATTAAACTGGGTACTTATGCTAAACTGTGTACTTGTGCTAAAATAGAACTGTTTTGACATCGAAACTGGGTACTTAAGTTGAACTGAATTGTTTGAAATAGAAATGTTTGACTAAACTGAATAGCTTAGAATAGAAATGGTTTTGACAATTAAACCGTACTCATGCTAAATTAAATTGTTTGAAATAGAACAATATTCGCATAAAATGGATTTGGAGTTAAATAACCTACAAAGGTTGATATGCCATAAAACCCAACCAACCAACATTAATGTAGATACACGCAGTTGTTTAATGCTTGGGTAAATCTTATGTAATTTTTTTCAGTTTGTGCATTGGATTATCTAAACTACATTTTTGGAGTTGTAGTATAAATTTCTATTTATAATAAATGTTGTTTTGGGGTTTTCGAAAATATAGTATAGTACTAGCTGTACCCGGCCACGTGTTGCTGTGGCTCAGTTTGTTTAAATGGGAAAAAAGAAAATGCATGTTTCTAATATGCTTAATTTTCCAATACTTGTTGATACACAATATTTTTGGTAGTTCCAGTTTCCATGTAGATAAAGAGATTGTCTGGATTGCCGACTCTGGAACAGGCAACATATAATTGCCCATGTAAGAAGCAA
Organism: Sepioteuthis lessoniana; assembly: GCA_963585895.1. NCBI lineage: Eukaryota > Metazoa > Mollusca > Cephalopoda > Myopsida > Loliginidae > Sepioteuthis > Sepioteuthis lessoniana. Next base: position 89,895,953 of record OY757929.1, read on the forward strand.
TCAGAGTGTAAATATAAGCCACACAATTCTAAAGATTATCCCTGTGCTTTGTTGATCGTGATTGCAAATGCCAATCGAATTGGGAATTGCAATCTCTTAAATTGAAATGGCATATCTTTTGGAATCATAGGAATTCGTGGTATGTGGATATCTTCACTTTTGAAAGGCCCTGTCAAAATCTTTGCTTCTATAATGTTGGTCATTAATTTTTATACTGAAAGATGTGTGCCATTACAAAGCTTGGTCTGGTTAATATTTCGCAACATGATAATTGGCACACCATAAAATATTTATTAAACAACAAAGTAAATGGGATATCAATAGTGAAGAAAAAATTTAAGAATAAGTTTTTACAATAAAAAGAAATTTACTTGCTACTGAACCAACGAAAAGCTTAAAGTTTATTAACGAAAGAAAACTTTTTAAGGGATGTCTTTCGTTGAAGTTAAAAAGAAAAAGAAAATAAAATATTTAGTAAACAATTCGTTACTACTGAACCAACGAAATATGGTTTAAAGTTTAGTGTCTTATCGATAATAATAAACAAAAGAAAACTTATTAAGAAATGTCTTTTGTTGAAGTTTAAGAGAAAAAAATATCATATTGAAAAAAGAAAAAAAATTTAGTAAACAATTCGTTACAACTGAACCAACGAAATAGGGTTTAAGAAAGAAAACTTTTTAATGGAAGTCTTTCGTTGAAGTTAAACAAAAGAAGGAATATTGAAAAGATATAAAATATTTTGTAAACAATTCGTTAGAATAAAAAACAATTACTTACTACTGAACCAACGAAATATGGTTTAAAGTTTAGTGTCTCTGTTTAAGTCAACCAAAAAAGAAAGAAAAGTGACAAAGCAGAAAAAGCAATCACGTGTAAAATTCTTGGAAAACGGAAGTAATATTTTCGCGTTCGGCTTTTCTCGGAGAAAAACGACTTATTAAAAATATTTTTTTAATTATTGCAATATCTTTGGATAATAAGTATATAAAAACGCTCCAGAATTCGAATAAAATACTCTCTGAAAATTTTAAACCAATTAGTAGTATAAAACTGGAGATTATCGGTTAGTAACAAACGTTTACATCTTTATTTATATAGATTAACAGTTTTTTTTAATTTTTCGTTAAATTAGCTCAGAAAACGTAAATCAGAATATTCTAGAAAAAGAGAATCCAAACCTCACTTACTTAGAATATTTTTGCACCAATCAGCAAACACATAGATTAGAATATTCTTGTCAAAACGGATCAAACACTAACTTGCCGATAGATTTTTCATAGAACCAAAAAATTGGCGCCTCAATAAATAAGTAATTTCTTCGATTGTCATAGGTTAGATCAGGTCACAAGTTGTGTTTACTCATACGTCCATACATCTGAACTTTAGTTGACGTTAAATAAAATCTACCCGCATAAACTTAAAACATATCGTTTCTATCCACTCAAAGAGTATAAGAACCCAGAATTTTTTTAGTTCAAAAGCAGAGGCAGCACACAGAAGCAGCACACAGGCGGCCACAGACGACACGGAGACGACACACATGGAAAAAAAGTCAGACATAATCAAATACACTAACACACCAACAGTGGGCTTGAATGACCAATAGATTAAGTGACTTAGAAAGACCAGAATTCACACATACACGCTCACATACACACGTATGTAAGTACCAGTTGTTACCTCTCTCTTTCACTCCGTTATTCCTGACTAAAAAAATTCTTGTTTAACACACACACACACACACACACACACACACCTCTGTACATAGCAAAATTTATGAACATTACTACCTTTATTATACAGTTGTGATAAAGTAAAATTGTTTGTTCTTGAAATTCTTGTTTTTGTCAATTTTCTTTCGTCTACGTTTGTTAATAGAAATTGTGTTGTACATTGTGGAGCTGGCATTCGAATTTACATCTTAGAGAAATACTAATTTCTCCACAAGAGGACTTTCTTTCAATGATCTCATTACACACACCGCATCTTTCATTTTTGTAACTCGAGACCTTATGCGTTGTGTTCCTAACATTTAGATGAAGTTAGTGTGTTTTAGATTCTTCGGTTGTCATTAGTCTTTTTGTGTGTGTGTTTAATCTGTTTTAATTCTATCATTGTTTTTACGTTGATCTATTTTTTTTTTTATAGATATTTCTGTGAATAGTGTTGGGCTGAGTTTGAGGCAAATACTAAGGGTTATTCTTAACTATGTTTTTTTAAGGTGTTTGTAGTTTTTCTAGTGGTATTTTCCTGCAAATTTGAATCCTTTATTTATAATTATTGTGGAATATACTTGTTGCGGAGGCCAGATAAATATACCGGTCCCTGCAAACTTTTGAAATATAAGTGATTGACAACGAACTAGGCAAGAATGACAAAACAAGGGTGTTCTTCGAAAGGCCAAACTTTATTATGGCGAATCGTAAATCGGGAAAGCGTATGGCGAACAATCGCTGCGGCCGGATGGCAATCGTTGGAGCAGGATCTAGTCGCTGGAGCAGGCCTGGATAGCTGGTACAAGATTGGTATTCGTTGGATAGGGGGTCGCTGGTTCAGGACTGGTATCTACTGGTGCAGGAAAGTGGTCGCTGGTTCAGGAGTATTAGACTTTCTGAATTAGTCCTGAAAAAGGCTGTTAGATCGAGAGGCTGGATTGTGCCGTTTCAGGAGGTGTTTGGATAGACTTTCTGAATAGCAATGAAAAGGGCTTTTAAGCTGAGAGGCTGGCAATCTTCCTGCTTCGTCTGCGGCTGGTATCAGGACGTCTGCTTTAGGGGAAGCTTGAGCTGTCCTCATGGGCAGCTGCTGCTGATTAGGCTTCAGTCGTAGAACGACCAGGGAAGAATCTGGCTTCTCCCACATCCTCGGCTGGCCTCCAACCCAACTGACTTGACCCGGTTTGATACCGCTGCTTTTTTAGCTACCGTGTGCGACAACGCTATGTGGTCTATGTTGGATGACCTTGCTTATTATTACTATATTATAGTGAGAAACTTCATTCTAATTCGACCATTTGTTTTTAAATACTACCTATTTTGTCCATTAGTTGAGGACTGTCCTTAGAAAGACAGGCTGAATTTAATATTAAAAAAACATTCTGTGCGGAGCAATTTAGTCCCTTAACGTATCGTTCCTAAATACTATTGGCTGACGACATCAGTGACTTATCATTTTTTAGGAATGGGGTTTGTTTGTTTTGTTTTTGTTTAGGTTATGACTTGTCGGTCAACTACGATATACTCTCTGATGGATTGTTCTGAGTAGTTATTCTAAGCTGACCTGTCAGTTTTTGCTGGTGATTATGGGGCAGATCCTACGTGCTCATGTGTAAAGGATGGATTTTATGTAACTTTTGGGATGATGGCTCTTGAAATGGAGGTATTTGTTGAGTATCTTTAGGTTTGTAGTAAATATCTGGGAAAATTTAAGCATTTTGTTATTTAATGAGGATGTCTAAAAACAATAGTTCTTTAAAATTATGTCCAAGGAAAACCCTATGCGTTCAAAACCCCCAAAAGAACACACGTGTTTATATATATATATATATATATATATATATATATATATATATATATATATAAACAGATTAACAGAGACATCATTGGTAAAAAAAGAGGGGGAACTATTCTAAAATAGTAAAATGGCGAAGGCCCTTTCGTCCGCCACTTTTCAAGCTTATTCACCGAAAATTGATTAAAAACGGGGGTATAAATATATAATTTGGATTGCAGGAACGAGGTGAAAAAAATTTTTTTAAAGTCACCCCTGGTTCCAACAGTTCCCCCAAAATATATTAATTCATAGAAATATAAATCGCCTCCAAGACTTTAAGATGAAATTTGTCTCAAGCTCAATGCAGTACAGAGAAACAATCATCTTCATAACTAGTTCTGCAACTATTTATAGTAAGCAAATGCTCACCAATAGCCGAATCAATTGCCTGAGAGTGCCCGTATGTTAGTCGGCCTGACGGTAGAACTCTGGGTATATGCTGTCGAACTCTCATTTCGAGGCGTTGACAAGTCATGCCTATATATGTCTATATCGACATACAAATTTGTATATTAAGTTACTTTGTTCAAAGATAGGTAACTTGTCCTTATTTGTAGAATTAAAGGCCGACCTCGTAGTGAATATTGGTCTTCAGTTAAGAGAAGGAAACACGGATACGTGTTAAAATTCTTAAATCCTGTTAAACTCTTCGATAAAAACGAATTAAAAGAGGATTTTATATACCTACTCTTTCTTCACGTTAATACTAGTTTCATGAGTCGTTCTCAATGGTTAGATGTCTAATTTGATATCTTTCCAAAATCAAATGAACTTTCTAATTATATTTATATCCTGCTTTTATTCTATTTTATCGCTGAAAATGCTTTAAGATCTTAGCATACACACACACATATAATATATATATATATATATATATATATATATATATATATGTGTGTGTGTGTGTTTGTGTGTGTGTGTGTTCACCCAATTCCTTTGCTATGAGCTGGATATCGATCTAAGGTCAATTTTTGGCGGAGTACGGATGGTTTTAATTCAGTGTTTTCCGTCTCCTAAATTGGTTACCTTACCAAGGATAAAGATCCCAGTTTATTGTTCGCCCATAGATGGAGGGAAAATAGTTGGATTCATGTTGATCCCAAGAGCATTAGCGCAAAGAAAAGGCAAACAGCCTCGTCTTGGACTTGAACTCGGGTCACTGAGTCTATTTCCTACCGTGATAACTGTTACACTAAGAGCGCATTCTTGTGTGTGTGTGTGACTGTAACCCTGTAAAACCAACACATTAACGCGAGATTTTAATTTAAGAATAGACTTGAAATTCTCAACCTAGAGAAGACATTTTCCTATTAAATTTGATAATGATGATTTTGTGGTGTGAAAGTTTGTGTTGAACATCATTTTTAATCATGTCAATACTAGATATAACCGAAAATAATATAAAATGTTCATTAGAATCCTAAATAGAACAATTGATATAATCATGGACTGCTATTAAGCAGGAATCAAGTGGATTCTAATGTCATCTAGTAAGCATAAAAAATGCATAACGATGCAAGGAAAAATGATCGTGGTAAAACGAGATGAGTCGGGTTTTTTAAAAGACACATCACGATTTTTGAACAGAGAATAATAATGGTCTATTTTAAGTTAAAGAAAAATCTCCACAATATTTATTCTAATCTTTGTCGTAACATCTTCCTACATCAAAGTAATAGGTTAGCGAAACCACTGGAACTAAAGTAATTTTCAACACTTCTACTATTGGTTTTTGAAATCTGAGAAATTTCTTTAGAAAGGCAACTATGACATTTCATCTGGAAATACTGGTGGGTTTTATTAACATTTTGGTGATATCCTTCTGGTTTAAAGGATTTTAAAATCTACTATAGAAATTTCCCAAGAAGATAAACGTCATTCAGGTATAATAAGTGTTAGCTGATGATTCATATTCCAAAAAAGAAATAAAAAGCCAAATAAATAAATAAATAAATAATAAAAAGAAAAGAAAAAATGTGTGGATGATCCACACTTAGACAAGTCTTATTTTTCGTCCTTCTGGTTGTCTACCCACACTCTTTAATAGGTAGGCCTGGTGGGATGGGGTGTGGAGGAATCGATTTAATCACCAAATATTCAACAACAACGCAATAGGTAATACTGGGTCACACAGTACTAGTAACACTCTTCAAGTGATTCGACACGCACAGTGCGAAGGGTGCTGAAAATCTCTCGGCCCAACCAAGAACCAAATGTTTTTCTTCTAAAATGTTTGTTGAATTTCTTTTGGGGAGGAAGGGTTAAATAAACTTTAGAAACTATGTGCTAAGTGTGTAGGACACAAAATATATATACAGATTATTTTCTCTCTTTTCTCTCTCTCTCTCTCTTTTTGTTTCACTTTGTTTCACACACACACACACACACACACATATATATATATATATATATATATATATATATATATATATATATTAAAATGAATAGGTCCACGAAGAGATTTATATTTTTTAGGATTTATTTATTTATTCATCTCTTTCGATCTTACATAGATTACAAGATTTAACAAGCATTGGACGCAAAAAATTCCAAATTATTTTATAAACTCCTGCATGAAGTCTTTAGTCCTCGTACATCTGACGTTGTTCTATTGGTTTCAAAAGTTGACATTTCTCTCATTAAGGAGTCTGATAAATTCTTGTAAAGTTGGCATAAGCACTTTAGAAATGTCTTTCATAATTCCTCAACAGTTGACATGGAAACCTACAAAATTTTCTTTAGTGTGAGAGCATTACGAGGGGGGACCGATGCCCGAGTATAGATGAAATTAAATTGGCTATCAAGTAAGTTAATAGCGGCAAAGCACCTGGTCTAGAAGACATACCAGTTGGATTATTAGAACCTGGTAGTGAAAATATTGTCGGGCCATACATAACTTCTTTACTGAGTTCATCTGGAGCCTGTATCCCACAAGATTGAGTTGATGGAATCTTAGTGTCGTTTTACAAGGGAAAGGGTGAAAAGTCCATCTGCAACCGTTATCGTAGTATCAATTTGCTAGAAGTGGTTGGACAGGTTTCCAGGTTTCTTTTGAACAATTTATTTAAAGATGTTTGCCTGGCTGTAATTCCTATTGTTCAGAATGGTTTTAGGTCTGCTAGAGGCACAATTGACATGATCATTTCTATAAGATAAATTCAAGAAAAATACCTTTAACAGCGGATACCTCTTTATCAAATTTTCATTAACTTAACGAAGGCTTTTGATACTATCAATCATGAAGCGCTTGAGTAATTCTTGGGAAAGCCGGTTGTCCTCTAATTTTTGTCTACAGGATTAAACAGCTGCTCAAAGATATGAAGGTACAGACAACTCAATCAATCCAGATGATGCTGAAGACTCAAGAGACGACAATCATCTATAAAGTTTGGGTAATTTTATACATATATATATATATATATATATATATATATATATATATATATATAGTACTTATCAAATACCTTTATACAGAACATCAAGAATTTTAAGGTTTTAGAAGTTATTTATTATTGATGAAATATATAACCAATTTGATAAATTTGTTGAAGGGTATGAACGTTTTATGGCTTTTAGGCCATTTTCTTATTGCTCGGACCGAGAATTTTTCAGGACTTCCTCGTGTGTGTTTGTGGCGTGTGTGTGTGTGTGTGTGTGTGAGAGAGAGAGAGAGAGAGAGAGAGAGAGAGAGAGAGAGAGAGAGAGAGTGTGTGTGTGTGTGTGTGTGTGTGTGTGTGTGTGTGTGTGTACACATTGCGTTCTATATATATATGTGTGTGTGTGAGAGAGAGAGAGTGAATACATTGTGCTTGATATTGTAGGAGAATGGACCTGTATTTAGTATTTATGGTCCCCTACAATTTTTAGTTTAGAATTAAAGGTAGTATATGGCATAATATAATATAGGCACATGGATAAAATAGTAAATGAAGAAAGTCAATGAAACAAATGAGTGAAGATATGAAACAAATAAAGGTTGTAAAATAGCGCGGATAAAATGAACATTTAAAACAAGGCGAACGAACAAAAACAAATTTATATTCTACAACAATAAATCTTACATTGCTACATAAAAAATATTACTAACTCTACTAACAAAATAATAGTGTGTGTATATGTGTGAGCTCGTGTGTGTGTGTGTGTGTGTAACACAACTAAGCTACAAAAAGAATTGCAAGTTTAAAATGTCCTTTTTTATGGTTAGAAACGGCCAGTTTCTCAGAGACAGGAAAGCGTCTCATAGTCCTTGTATATGAATGTCTGCGAGGCCCATTCATGGTGTTGCTTTTCTCTCCTGTTGATTCACGCTGAAAGGAGTGTGTTGCTGCTGCGAAGAAATTTGGTCAAAGAGAACGAGGGTGTTTGAAGACGACGTATTTATAGAAAATACGCGTCCTGTAGGTGGCTCAAAAACGCAGGACTTGAATTTACGCGCGGACCTAGTTTTAAACATGTCACGTGGTCCTCCTGGCCAATGGTTTCCCGGGACTGAATATGTGAGCGTCTGCCATCTTTGTGGGAACAAGTGGCATACCACCCAAAATAATTTATAGGAGTGTAAAGTCGTATAATATATATATATATATATATATATATATATAGAGAGAGAGAGAGAGAGTGCTGGAGGAAGAGTGAGATTACTAGCCGTCCTGTTCTATTAATATTGCAAGGTAATATGAATGTGAAAAACAAAGAGAAATACTTCAGATGTTATTAGTCTTCACAGCAAGGGTAAGAAGGTCCTTTGAGTTTCTTAGAGGCCACATGAAGTTGATGATCATGTATAATCTACATTTGATGTTTGTAGTCCAGCACTTTAGTCATTATGCCACCGGAACTGCTCCCTTGTAAACTATTTATATTAAGAATAGTTACTCGAAGATATAATTGTTTACTAAAGATTATTATTAATTACTTGAAACCATACAAATGTCTGCAAATTATTTGTATTAGGAATCGGTTTCGGCTTCTTTGTTTAATGGAATATCAACCTTCATGGATTATTTAATGCCAAAACCATCCTTTGCAAAGGATAGAAGTGGTGTTATTTAACTTTTAACTGAGTATATAAAAGAGTTAATTCTACGATGTCGCAGTCCAGCACGTTTACTTCTACACCACGGAGACTCTTTCTTAGATCGGAATACTTGAAATCATATAAGTGTGTGCAAAAATCTCTTAAACAACAACACAGAAAATGTAAATATAAATTTACAATGAACGCGATTCTCTAACCTTTAGGCCTAAAATAAACTTCCATGGGTTGACATACCGTTAAAATCAATCAATCAATCATAATCGAGGATGTTTCTGCTGTTGATTATTGCGGGATTCATTCGTTCATTGATTCGAGATTAGCGATCGAACGTGTGAACCAAAGAAAACAAGTTGTTGAGGATTAGTTGATACAGTTATATTCATAGTAAAACGTGTTTCAACGCGGCAACTAAACATTGTAATATTGTCAGAAAGGATTAAAAGAATGTTTTCTTCTTTAGCAAATCGTTTCTTAGAAACCAAATTTCCAATGGTTCAGTAGGCGAATAATAGAATGAGACAAGGATCTGGTAATTGCTTGCTGTTAGTGTGTCGTACTACCCAAGATCACATCCTGGACGAGGTTGTTACCGTTTTGCTTCGCGCTAATGCCATTAGGAATAGTATAAATACTTCTCTTCTTCCCCTGGCTATGGGTGAATAATACGACATACTTGGCTCTTTAGCCTTGGTTAGGTAATCAGTCTAGGAGAAGGAAAACTCTGAATTCGAGCCAGCTGTAGTCCGCTCAAAAATTTGGCCGTATCGCGAAATTCCGTTTATAATAATTTTTCATGACGCAATTTATCCCATATGAAAATTTCGCTAAGACTATAATAATAGGACATTAATATTTTTTTCATACAATGATGTATTCAGATTAGTGTCTTCGTCTGGGTTGTTATTGTCACAATGCCATTGTATCCTTCAATCCTCTTCGGGTGTCTCTTAGAATCAGTATCCTTTTACAAATTTATTTGATCCATAACGGGTGAATTTTTCCCGTCCCACAGTTTAATTGAGGATCCCATCCTATATCCACATTGATTAAGAGTGTGCTCAGAAATTTACTAAAGCTTAATGACTGTCAGACAGTTAATGAAAGCCAGACTGGGGTATATTGTCTTAAATGTTTTGACTATAAATACAATAAACTTAAGAACTCAAGACCGACTGCATTAGTGTATTTTGCTGATAATTCCTCATCTTAGAAATTCATGTGAAAATATTTGAAGTTTATTCACTTTGCAAATAGAAACCATTCTCAAAAAAAAAAAAAAAAAAAAATTAGAGAAGCATTAAATTCAAAACCTTAATATATCCGATACAAGTTAACTTTTTACTGAAAATGCAATGTTTTATTGTTCAAAAAGCAAGCGAAAAAGTCTCTTGCTTTTCTAGTTGTCCCTAGATAATTAGTTTTTCATCTTTTTTTTTCTTGGTGAAAGGCAATAGCCATTGGGAATGAGGGTTCGATATAATTTTTTTTGTTTTATTGTTGAATGAATGTTTTGAATATACATCTCATAAATAGTATAAAAGTCTACACATTGACAAGAGGTGTGGTGGACGTGTTGGGTAAATACATATCTGCACAGGATTTTTTTGTCTGGTTTCATATGTACTGTCAGCTCGCCACATTCATGGTAGTTCGGAGCACAGGGCCTTGCAAAAAAAAAAAAAAAAAAAAGAATAGAAAAGAAAAACAACAACCCCGCCAAAAAACAAAACAAAACAAACGATTATAGTTCAGGTTAAACCACGGTAAAATAACCTTTACCGCGATTTTAACCTGAATACTTTTAAAACTATTTAACGAATAAAAATTAAAACGGTGCACTGTACTGCAACGGTAGGATTTATACATTTAAAATTACAATATCAACAGTGTAGGTCTTCTAGGTTGGAAAGTGTAGATTTAACTAAAGGGGAGGTACCTTCAACTGCACCTACCTCATGGCTCTGAAAGAGGTAGGAGTAGGTATAGTCTCAATCTTTGGTACCTGAAGTACCTAACAGAGAGTATTACCGATGGAGTTGGACAACTTTTGTAAACGCTACCTGCCACTGCTTGTATGTAACAGTGTATACAAGTGTTTCCCAAACTTTTTGCGCAAATATCCACCTAAAAAATTTAGATGCCTTTTCATCATCATCACCATCAAGTCGCGCTGCTAGCACGGATTTCCCTGACTCTCTCTCTTATTCTCTCTCTCTCCCCCTCTCTCTCTATCCGTCCTTATCACCCATCGCTCTCGATAGGTCTTCCAAACTACAATCTGTGTCCTCACAGAGCTGTTGTAGGTAAGTTTTCGCTGGTCGGCCAACACAAACATGACCATGTGAAGGAGTCCATAGAAGAATGTCACATGAGTTCGTCTTCGCTTCTCTAGCAGTGTCCCGCACGTCTTGTTCGTCCTACTTAGAGATGGGAGGTAAGTGGTCAAACAGCCGTTGTTTTGTGGGGTGTTGCTTCCAGGATTTATTCAGTATAGCTCGTAGCATTCTTATATAATTCCTATGTAGCTTTTTCTGAATGTGTTTTGTCAGTGTCTATGTGGTGCATCCATATAATAGTATTGACACAACTGCTGCTTAGAAGAAATACTGTTTTAGTCTATTAGATAAATCAGACTTCCATATAATCGATAGCCTATCAATAACAGTCCACACCATCACTAGGCACATTTTGACCTCAATTTCAGTTGATAAGAAGCTGCTGCCGAGGTACGTGAATTTTTCTTCTAATTTCAGAGGACCGCCATTTAGAGTGGAAATGGATCCTTCTCGATTTAAACACACGTACTCCGTTTCATTTGTGTTCAGGTGGAGACCAATGTGTATTCCACACTCCCCAAAGCTCCAGAACTGAAACCAGGTGCAGTTTAATTTCAGAGCCAGGACACTCATTTTTCTGGGGTATTTTCCAGGTATTCTAAGCCCCATCGACAGAGCAGAGTGTTGCAATTCTATTCCCCCTTCCATCAGTATAAGGAACTTCGTCAGACCATGGAATCGATGCATAGGTTACTGGGAATGAAGAAGAAGAAGAAGAAGAAGAAGAAGAAGAAGAAGAAGAAGAAGAAGAAGAAGAAGAAGAAGAAGAAGAAGAAGATATCTATTTCGAGCATATGCTGTAATAAACAGAGAAGAAGCGAAATAAGCGGTATGTGAAATCTTCTGTACACATGCAGACTATCTTTCCGTTATCTTACATTCTAATCGTGAAAAGATTGAAAACTTCATTGTTGGCAAGAACGTTGCAGCCGTTACATTACTCGAATGTGTAGTTGCATTAGCCTTTTATGATGAAATAACCACGAGACGCTTGAGTCCTTTTATTCTTTTGATGAGATTAACTTGTATTACGCATGGATCTAGTTTGCGTGTAGTGTTCAAAGACTGGAATTTCCCTAATTCCATCAGGGCTGAAACTTGACTGACTGCATATGTCTTCCTGTCAGTCCAGTTGTAGTACACAGCTTTGTATAGTTATTTACTTAGCTTAGCTGTAGCACAAAGTTGTACGTATTGTGCAGCGAATGATGATCGAATCATAAATCACTAGTAATTGGTCTGAGAGAATACCCACTTCCCTGCAAAAAATTAAAAAAACAAAAATACTGTTGGTCAGATTTGGCACAAGGTCATCAGTAAGAGGCTTATATAGTGTAACGGTTATCATCGTAGGAAATAAAAACGGCGAACAGACTTCAAAGTCTGGACGAGGCTGTTAACGTTTAATTTTCCGCTTATGAACTAGGGAAAGTCATTAATACACCAGTTATATAGCCTTAAGTTATGGGTAAAAAGCAGAGGAGACACGGTTCTTTAGTCTTGGTGAGACAACCAGTCGAGGAGAAAGAAAACTTTAAATTAAAACGAGTAGTATTCCTCTTAAAAATTGACCCTGTGGCGGGATTTGAATAAATAAACACAAAGCCATAAATATACTGACGATCGAACAACTCAGTAACAATGGATCTGCGAGACAAAAATATCAACCTCGATACGATACGTATCCAAAGAATAGATGACAATATAATATATATAGATAAATATACACGTATATACAGACATTTATATATACATATATATACATGTATATATATGTATACATATAATCACACACACACACACACACACACACACACATATGTATTTAGAATACACATATATATACATAGATATAAATAGACATATTTACATATATAAACATATAGATACAAACATATATATATACATATATATATATATATGTACAAACGAATATACATATATATACATACATATACATACACACATATTTATAAAAACACAAATACATATACGCATATACATACATATATATACCCATACATATGGACATATATATACAGATATACACTTATATACACACACACACACACACATATATATATATGTATATATATATATATGTATATATATACGAATATGTATATACATGCACATACATACATATCTATTAATACATATATATACATATAAATACATGTACATATACCGGCTCCTTGACCAAGAGGGTAAAGCGTTTGCCAACACTTTGCAAAGGTAAAGCGGAGTAATCAAGGGAAAGAAGTAGGGCCTTCCCCTACACCTTGGTGTAGTAGCTAATGAAAAGGGAGCCTTCGGTCGACCTCAACAACGGTCAACTACTTTACTTAGATATAAAAGAATATTGTTGTTGGTCTAAAGAGAGAACAAAAATATTTTTAAATGAGTAGGTCCCCGATGAGATTTGTCTTTTTTTAGAATTTATTTTGTTTTTACATACTTGCATATTTCCAGCTTGATGCTTTCATCAGAGAACATGTATGGCACAAGCCCTGGTTAATGGGGTATTCAATGAGACTTGAACTCACTCGTGTTTGTAGTTGGAATGGTTTTCAGTTGGTTATGGGTTCTTTAATGAATGCTGGTCCTTCCATTTTCTTAGAGTGTGTTTCTCTTAGCCTACTTTACCCCTCATACCAAAGACTTAAAAAATGGTACTTGATACCTCCTTGCTTAGCACTTAGCAATATAAGGTACTATCAAGGGTAAAGTGAAGCAATCCCGGGAAAGGAGTGGCGCCCTCTCCTACACCTAGGTGTGTAGCAGCTACTGAAAAAGGAGCCTTTGGGTCGCCCTCGACTTACTTTACATATATACATATAGATATACATAAACATATATATATATATATATATATATATATATATATATATATATATATATATATATATATCCATTTATATAGTAATACATGCATATAAACATTGGCACATAACTATACATATGCACATAAGTGAACGAGAAGTAAATATGTGGGCGTCCAGAAAATAAAAATTGCGGAAGTTTTTCAATCCTAGATAGTCAGGCAGTCAGATTCGGAGAGTAACCAGCGAGTAGACAGGTGCTTCCCTGGCTGAAACCCTGCTCTGTATCAAAGCTCCCGTCAAAGAAGTAAGAAAAAGTAGAGCCCTGAATATGTCTGTCTCCACGTGGTGTTAATCATAGCAGTCCCCTGTCTCTTCCTCTCTTTCTCTCCCTCTCTCTCTCTTCCACATAACTATCATGACGTTTCTAATAAAGGAGATTATTTTTAATACATAATTAGTGTTGTTGTCACTTGTTATGGCTTTTTCATCCGAGTATACAACATCTATATACATGTATATACTTATATATACATACACATGTACATATATGAATTAACATATACAAATATATATACATATATATATTCATATTCATATATTTTAACATATATGCATGTGTATTTGTTATATATTGACGCTCGACCGAGCCGTCAATTAAGAGATACACCCGTGTAAATAAGCAGAAGAACAGCGGAAGCAGGTGGGTGTTAGACAATAATATAACCAGGTGCCCAGACGGTTCGAGTCAGTTGGAGACAAGATGCCGAAGTGAGAGCCAGCTCCAGACAGAGGGCTTGGGCCCTCAGTGACCCACGGTTGAGCAACCCCAAGCCAAGATGCGAAAGAAGTGCTGCTTGGGTCAATATAGCAGTCTGTCCTTGTCTCCAGCTAATCTCTTACACACAACAAACATCACCCTTTCGAAAATAAAGTGTGAGAGATTTATATTTTTATAAAGAAATGCATTCGTTCGTTCATTTATGTTCGTATATTATATTTGATTATGCTTCTGCTTATATTTGTATTATGGATATACAACATATTCACAAATATAAATATATATATTATAAATTTATAATATATAATTCCTCTATTCAAAAGACATATATATATATATAAACATACATATATACACATATTTACTCATGCATATACACATATGTATACATATAAATATATATACATACATATGTACTCACATATATATACATATATATACAAATATATACACACTTATGCATACATATACATACATATATACATATATATACGCATATACATTCATGTATATGCATACATATATATACATATAAATACAGGTACATATATATGCATATATATCTAGATTTATGTGGACATATATATAAATACATTTATATATATATATATATATATATATATAAGTTGGCCGGCCGTAGTCAAGGGTGACCCGAAGGCTTCTTTCTCACTACCTACTACACCGACGTGTAGGGGAGGGTGCTATTCCTTTCCCTTAATCCGTACCTTATATATATTCACATACACACACGCATATATATATATATATATATACATACATATACATATATCTATAGACATATATAGACATGCATGTATAAATAGAGATGTACACATATATGAAGGCGTTCAATTAATTTTCCTTCAGTTATGCGTAAATAGTAGGACAGACTAGGCTCTTTTATTATGTTATGGCAACCGTTCTAGAAGAAGGAAAACTCTGAATTCACGTCTGTTAAACTCCGACAAAAAAAACTTAAGCTGCTTCCTACTCCAAAAGGGGTATATATATATATATATATATATATATATATATATATATATATGCACACACACATATAAACCTAGCCAAAAATATAAGACCACACTAAAAAAAATGAAGAAAAAGATATTGTTTCCAATTTTTAAATAATGAAAATCAGGTATATGAAAGATAAGGCTTAAAGACAATTAAATTAAAAATTTGAAGAAATTTCAATGCATTTTTATATCTATATTAGCATTTATGCTTAATTTTTAAATTGTTTTGACATAAATATAAGACCAATGAGCAGAACTATAAAATATAAAAGCAAATTCTTTATCTAATATTTTGTTGATCCACCGTTAGCTTTGATAACTTCAAAAATTCGGCTAGGCATACTATATACTAGTTTCTGAAGTTGAATCAAAGGTATTTTTCTCATGTACGAGGATCATTAAATAAGTTTTCAGACTTTTTTCGTATGGGCACTTTTATTGATAGTACACATATGAAACTTTAGTCCCCTTCGACGTAATCTCTTCCGGCTGCAATGCACTTGTTGTACCGTTCCAGCAACTTCTGGAAGGCCCCATGGAAGTCCTCTTGTGTGAGCATGTCAATGACCTTCGTCACAGCCTCTTTCATCTCCTCAGTTGTCTTAGGGAATAAACAAAAGTCACATGGAGCAAGGTCTGGACTATAGGGAGGCTGAGGAAATGTCTTCATGCCTATCTTGGTCAAATAGTCTGTGACAAGGATGGAGTTGTGGACTGGTGCATTGTCCTGGTGGAAATGCCACTGACCCGATTTGAAGAGTGCTGGCCTCTTCCCTAAGAATCTCTTCCTGGACTCCCTTAAAACTTCAACATATTAACCCTAACCCTGACCCTTTGGCCAATCAACTCTGGTGTATTGACTTCCTTACTCCTACCACACCTCTCATCCCTCACAGACTCCCTGCCTTCCTTGAATCTCTTATGCCACTCAAAAACTCATGCTCGATTCATGCAACATGGTCGAAAAGCAGTCTGAAGCATTCCATACGTTTCTGTGGCATTTTTCTAAGTTTAAAACAGAATTTTATTGCATATCGTTCTTCTTTTAAAGTGTTCTACCGTCCAGATTGCATTTTTTAAATTCACCAGCTATGACAATCAGGCTTTAGTAGGGTGTATTCCAATTCCTGCTATAGGTGTTCATTTGAAGCTGAAATCATAAAAATTGGACTGTCATCTCATAAGATGTTTAGCAATAACATACTGAATTTTCAAGAGTTTACGATAATTTTAAATGCCTGTACAAAAAAGTCGGGAAACTAATTGAATGCACCATTTATTCTAAGATTGCATTTTTGAGTTCAGAAATTGAAGAGTACTGTCGACCTCTTTCATAAACTTTTGAAACAATCAATCCCTACAAATGTTTCTCTAGGATTGAGGTCTGGAGAGCACCCTGGGTGGTCAAGATGTCTTATTTTTGTTCGAGCAAGTACTTGTTTGTTATTGATGCGTTGTGGATAGCAGCATTATCTTGTTGAAAAATCCATCCTTCTCCGCGTAGACAACGCCCTTCTTGTGCGAGAGATAAATCATTTAGCATCTTCACATAATCTGCTGCTTTTTATCCACTAATGACAAATTATAGTTTAAGTTTTCCTGAAGATGAGAAGGCCCTCCAGATCATAAGAGATCTTCCTCCATTATATCTTGTTGAGTAATTCTCTTCTGGAAAAATTTTTGCATGCCATTACTTTTGAAAGCCATCTGAACCATCTCAATTGAATTTCTTTTCGTTTGAGAAAACAGCTTTTTACCATTCTTTTTACTCATGGTTTGATATTGACGAACATATTCCAGTCGTTTCCCTTTCTGCTTCATAGTTAACATTGGATGATGAATTCTTTTCTTATGCTTAATTTTTTCGTTCAAATTGTTCTAGTACAACAAAGAGCATTCACTAGATATTTCAATATTTTTGATATAGACAAAGTTTTCTTTTTTATTTCGTGAACTATTCTTCTCTTGAATTGTGGTGATAATTTTTTTGGCCTACCAGTTGGTTTTCTTGTTCCATACTTATTTGGACTTTTCAAGTAATTGCAGATAACAGTTTTACTGCGTCCCAAGGCCTTCAAAATTTCTTTCTGACATTTTCCGACTCTTTTCAGATCTGTAATCTCGCCTTTCCCAAATTCAGATAATTCAGTTCTTTTAGCAGTTTAATGTTTTTAGTATTTTAAGTATTACAGTTTAAATAGCTTTTATATTACGTAGACTATATATAATGAATTTTTCAATTAAATAAGTCCTTTTTTCTTTAGTTTTTATTGGTGATCTTATATTCATGTCAAAAATGAATCTTGAAATTTAGCATAAATGCTAATATACATTAAAAATGAATTGAGATTTCTTCTTATTTTAAATTTAAATGTTTCTTAATCCTATCTTTCATATATCTGATTTTCATAATTTAGAAATTGTAAATAATATCTTTTTCTTCATTTTTAAGTGTGGTCTTATATTTTTGTGTAGGGGTGTATATATGCACGCACACATGTACATATCTATATATCTAATGTATCCATACATAAATTGATACATGTATATATCTCTATAGTCATCCACAGACAAATGTGTTTCGTTCTACCAGAACTCATCAGTGTGGCTAGACAGTAGTTACCCATAGCTGGGATCGAAACCCGGTTTGACTCAAACGCCAAGCCGAAGCTTCTAACCATTCAGCCACGAGCGAAGTAAATTTTAAACGGTTTGCCATTAGCTGCGACACACACACACACACACACACACACACGTATATATATATATGTGTGTGTGTGTGTGTGTATGTATATATATATACATAAATATATGCATTTATATCTATGCATACATATACACACATTTCTATTCATACAAATGTATCTATACACACACATACATATGTGTGTGTGTGTGTGTTCATATATATATATATATATATACTCATATCTTGAATAATTAAATCAGTGCCCCTTAGAATGATGCATACCAATTCTTCCCTATTTTCACAGGCATGAGATGCCATTCTCTGTTCCTCATCTCTTACAATTATTCAACATTGCGTGGATTCTTCTGACTAACTCTTGTCTTTGGTTCTGTCCACATTTGATGATACTTAAGTCAGGACTCTGAGCTGGCCAATCTTTTAATACAGTTTCGTCTTCATCAGCCAAACTTTGTTGTGTTGCACGCGATCTGTGTCATAGAGCTCCGTCATGCTGAAAAATCTCAACGTCATCCAAGCTCCTATTAAATTGTCCTTCAGTAACTAGATGTATATGGCACTATTACCGTCAGTTTTTTTATGAACTTCGTCAAATTTTCCCTTTTTATGTGTCCCTAAAGCATCAGACTTTCCCTCCGAAACTTCATTGTTTCTGTCGTGTAACGTAGATCGTTTCCCTGTCATGGAAGTCTTCTGACAAGTTTTCGCTTGTTTCACCACTGAATAGGATCATATTCCAAGTATCTACGTCCCTATTTCTCACCTCTTTGACTAACTTAAATGGTTTTTGGTTAATGCTAGTTTCTTAGCTGCAATGCACCCCTTCATCTTATGTTCACGGAGGATACGCTTAGCGGTATCTACTGATACCAAATTGGACAACTCCCTCTTATCTATCACTTGTCTTGTAGTCTTTGGCTGAGCTTTTGCTGTCCTAATCAGTTTCCGTACTATCTTGTACTGTAGCTTACGAGGCGACCACATTTTGGTCGACCCGAAACACATCTTGTACCTTGAAACTTCGAGAGGATTTCTGCCATTTCACTTATTGAAATCTTGTGTTCCTTAGCTATTGCTCGCTAGCTCATATTCTTGGCTATCTTTATTCTCTTCATTCTCATTTCTTTGGAAATTTTCGCGAAGATGGCTAGTTAACCGATTTTCTCTCAGGCCGATATTTGAAACAAGGTCATTAGTAAGGAACTACGCGCAAATCGAGACATGCTTGGCTTGATCAGAAAATGCTTGGTCCTTTCGGCATTCCCTGGGAGGAAGGTTCTCTGGGACCAGGCGATTCTGCTTAATAACTCCCACCTATCCCGAACGCCTGACAGACCCCTAGAAAACTAGGAATGAGACAAAGCTGTGTTATCAAAGCAAAATTTTCACCGAGATGGTTATTTAACAGACTTCGCACCAAGCCGATTTATGAAACAAGGCCGTCTATTGTGGGGAAGCCACCACAAATAGAGAATCATGTGCGGCTAGACGAAAAAAAAATGTTTGTTTCCTTTGGCATTCCTCTATAGAGGCACAGTAAACTCAACTCTGCAAAACAGGAATAGCCTGGTAGGAAAGCCCTCAGAGATCCGACGATCATTAACCGCTCACATATCTGGCAAAGTGGCTGGCCGAGAAGCGATAAATTTTCGCCAGAAGTGGTATTTAACTGACTTCCCATCAAGTCACATGGTCATTTCATTGTGGAGAGGAGCACTGATAAATCGAGACACATGAACGGCCATCACAAAAAATGCTTGGTTCCATCGGTATTCTTCATTCTGGGGTACTTCAGGCGCCAAGCTATGAATCCAGCCCTGCAAAGCAGGTATTGTCAGGGGAAATGTCCCTCCCCCGTTGAGACCAGGCAATTTTAACTCAATAACATCTACGTGGCGCGAACACCAGGCAGACCCCCAGAAAACCAGGAGCAGGAGTAGCTCGTGTTATTAAAGCCAAATTTTTTTCCAAAAGTCTTTTTAGATGTAAGAATGTTCACTATATTTATGAAAAAAATCAGTGCTGTTGCGGAAAAATATTTGCATATTAGCCGTGTAAAATTTTTCTGTTTTAAGACATTTATCTTGATTGATCTATGCGAGGTGGACCAAAACTTTTGCACAGTCATTTTTTGAGGGTGGTTTCGCATCTTCCCCTCTCATTCAGAACCCTTACTAGAAAATATAACGATTAGTCATGGAAATGACTCCAACAGGGTTAATGTTTCATCAGTAAAAATGCCATGCGAATTATCCTCTTATAAGTTGATAATTAATAGAAATTTACAATCGTTTAAGGTACTGAAGACTTTTGTTTGATAATGTATATTTTAAACAAGATGGCATGCCTCTGAAATTAGTAGACGATTTAACATGCCTCAGTAGTAATATCTCATCAACTGAAATCGATAACAATATATGCATAAGAAAGGTATGGACTACTATCAACAAGTTGTCGACCATCTGGAAATCTGATCTCTCTGATGAAATAAAGCAGTTGTAACTGCGTCAGTACTGTTGAATGACTGCATAACCAGAACTTTAATGATGCACTTAGAGGCTAAATGGGAACTAAGCAAGAACACTGCATGCTGTTTTGAATAAATTTAGGAATCAGCATCTTACAAAACAAAAGCTGTATGGTCATTAACCTCCCATCTTACAAACTATCCAAGTGAGACCAGTAAGGCATGCTGGATAGTGTTAAAGAAGGAAGTTCTCCGGTAAATTCCCATACATGGTCCCGCCAGTGTTTACCAACCAACAAAGACTTATAATCATCAGTTCTGCGAGGACATTGGATATCGTCCAGAGGACCGATCAAGAGCGATTGCCGATAGGGACCAACAGTAAGTGAAAGTCAAGGGAATCCGTACTATCCGCATAACTTAATGATTTGACCCATAGATAGGATCCTAATAGACACAACCACTCCAGATCAGAGTGGAGCTGAGAGTAATAGCTATGAATGTGTCCTTTAAACTCCCCAGATCTCCTAAACTAGGACCTCAGCATCAAATGCAATTTAATGTCCTATCCAGGATACTCCGGCAGGGTATACAGTCAGAGTGTATTCTAAGCCCCGCCGACAAAATAGCAAGACAGCAAAAGAAGACGGAATAATGATTGGCAAGTTTTATTTGAAGATTTCATTTTTTTAATACATGAAATTTTTTGTAATGAAGCTGTTATGAGGAGGTGAGATAACAATGTGCGCGCGCACGCGTGTGTGTGTGTGCTTAGATTTATATGTATGAATATATACTAATTTGTATAGGAGCATGTGTCTATGTTGCCTAATAATTAACTGTCAGCTGCGACTGCTAAGTTTATGTCTGTTCTCGTCGTGACTTATACCGTAGTTGTAATGCAGATTTAAACAGTGGTCTTCCAACGGGTGCGATTGCGTGACTCGTCTAGTCGCTTTCGGGGTTGTCTGCAACCTACAAATGACTAGAGGACAAAATCAATAGCGGAAAGAAAGTTAAAACTGACATTGTTCTAAACAACCGCGATTTGATATTTGTATGCGTAGAACAAGTGAAAAATCATTTCTGACCATAATCAACAACACTTATCTTTGTTCCCGTTTACACTGCTATGTTGTATTACATAGTTCAGAAAGGAATCTTACGAGAGAACTTAGGTTTACCTTTAAAGAATTTAGTACACACACTTAGCGGAGGTCTTACCTTTCTGCAGAAATGCAATCAGCGTATTCCATAACCCCAGCCGATTGGGCTAAGGGAAATTTCAAAAACCATTTGTCGGGAAATATTTTAGGACGTTCCGGCAAGATTATGATTAGGCTCGAAACCTTTTACTTAAAATTTCCTCTGATATTCGTTTTGTATATAATTATTATCATATACGATATTCCTACATCCAATGATCATATATGTAAAATAAAGTATGATGAATTACCGATACATTTTGGATTCCTGTTAAAAGAAAGTATTATTTAGTAGCTTTAATTGTTTTGATTCAGTTTTCCATCTGATATCTAATGGGATTTTGAACAAATCCGGAAATAAGCATTCTATAAAACGGCAATTATATGGCCACTTGCCTCCCATCACACAAACCATACAAGTAAAAGGAAGAAAATATGCTGGGCACTGCTGGAGAAGTAAAGAGAAACTCATATATGACATTCTCCTAAGGACTCCTTCTACACATGGACAAATCAATGTTGGACAACCAGCAAAAACTTACATTACCAACTCTGTGGGGACACTGAACATCATCTTGAGGACTTACGAAGAGCTATGGTCAGTTGGCACGGATGGTGTGAATATATATGTGTGTGTGTGTGTGTGAGAGAGAGAGAGAGAGAGACAGACAGACAGACAGAGAGACAGAGAGAGAGAGAGAGTCAAAGAAAATCCGTGCTATTAGCATGCCTTGATGATGATGCTGATGCTGATAAAAAAAATAAATGAAAAAGAAAGAAAAGAAAAGGGCTTTCACGCATAGAAGAGAAAACGGGTCTGTTTGTTTTAAGTACATCCAAATATAGAAAACGTTGATTAGAAATGAACCCAATTTTTCTCATTAATACTTTAATTTACGAAATAAAAAAGTGATTACGAGAAATGTTCCGTAATGAAATTCATTTTTATCCACAAAAACTCTATAACCCCGCTGTCGATGGGGCTTAAAATCCGCTATTCTGTGCTGAGTGGTGAGACCTTCTCCTCCGTCACAAAGGGCTGATCTGGTATCATACTCCATTTGGAGATGAGGCTCCAATTCTGGCAAGTGTGGAATGCGTCTTTATTACCATTCGCTCCTAAGTTCATTAAGGTCTCATCTATGGGTCAAATAGATCTGTTTTGAAAATTATTTGTTCAAGATAGTTATACTTGATATAAATTGTTTCTATTAAAAATAGTTACTTGAAGCTATAATTGTTTACTCACGATTATTTTAAGTTACTTAAAACCATATAATTGTTAGTATTAGATAGGAATACTTGATCCATATAACTGCGTAAAAAAACTCTTAAGAAATAACTACACAAAAATGTAACTATAATTATACAATGTACGCAAATCCCTAACCTATTGGCACAAATTAACCCTTGACGAGTTGAAATACAGTTAAAAATCAATCAATATGTATAAATAAGCTTTTAAAAAAATTGAATTTACATACAGAGTTTGTTAAGCTATTTTGTGAAGCCTGGGAATTGCATTTTTAGTAAATTCATAAGCAAACGTTATACGACAATGAAAGGGTATAAAGAAAATGATTATTTTTATAAAATTCCATATCTGAGTACATTTACTTCTACACCTGCTTATATCTCAGCTGCGATATTTTGTTTAGTAAATCGACATTTCTAGGACACCAAACTTTTTACGCTTGACAAATAAAGTTCATCGACTTTTTTTTCTTCTTTTACTTTCTTTCTATAATTTTGCAGAGTGCTTCAAAGAGGAGAAAATGAACTTTTGCCTGCATGACAACGAGGCTCTAAGTCGGCAAATTGGTTTTCCGGTTTAAATTAATTCAAACTCAAATGTTTTTATCAATTCTCTTTTTTCTTTTAAATTAGTGAAGTAATATCGTGAATATCGTACGGACACAATCAACGAATCGTTCAATTTGACAAAGTTCATTTGACACAGCCTTTACTTGTTAAAAAAGAAGGAAAAAAAGAAACATTAACTTATATTCTTTCTCAGGGCTGACTCGAATTCTCATTTATATCATGCAAATATCTACGGAACACTTGAAGAACGAGTTTTGGTGAAGTTGGCATCTCAGTACAGTTAACCAAAGTTATTCTTCTTCGGCAACAGGTTTAGCGATCGATGGGGAACAGGCTTTCAGAAGATCTTCGTGGTCCTAAATGTTTATGACATCTTCCAGGCTGCAAATTTCTTCGTCCAGTTTTCACGTTTTCAATTTCCTCCCATTGTGCTGTCTTCTGGATGGACAATCTTTTCTTTTTCTTTTTTTCTGCAAGTAAACATAATTACCATTGCTTGCTGCCAACAAGATTCCCGCTGGAGAAACACAAGACCGGTGTTTCTGATTCTATTCTCTCTCGGTTCAGCACTCATAGCTTCCTCAGTCTTCCTACCAAAGGTATTGATTTAACTGATCAATAAAGGTCCACTGAGTAACACTTGTGATTCTTATAAATCTCTCCACCCCCACGAGTTCCTATTGACTAGAAACAGGAAATAGTTGATTGTTGCTGCATGTTTACTTCGCCTTGCTAGGTTGTCAGATCATAATTGCTGAAGGTAGCGAGCTAAGGGACTAATAGTAGCGAATTTCTAATGAAAGTAGTGCTACGAGAGTAAAGTGTGTAGCAAATTAACATAACGAGTTACTGTAACAAAATGGAGGTGCTCGGGGTGTAACGGTTATCGTCGAAGGAAATGGACACG
Source organism: Sepioteuthis lessoniana (assembly GCA_963585895.1). Classification (NCBI taxonomy): domain Eukaryota; kingdom Metazoa; phylum Mollusca; class Cephalopoda; order Myopsida; family Loliginidae; genus Sepioteuthis; species Sepioteuthis lessoniana. The sequence goes on from OY757929.1 coordinate 89,920,614, forward strand.
GCATTCAGAGTTCAAATTTTCAACGAGGTTGATTGCATTTCACATTGTGCTAACGTCCCCCCCCCAAAAAAAAGGTATGAATCCAACTATTCTCCCTCCAGCTATGGGTAACTAGTAGGACAGACTGCACTTTTTAACCATGGTATGGCAACCAGTCTAAAAGTAGGACGACTCTGAATTCAAACCAAATAAACTCCGCTTAAAAATTGACATAATGTGGCATCCTGCTCGTAGCAGAGGGGTTGGGTAAATACATATTGCCGTAAAAAATAGCTTAGTATTGTAACAGAGGAATCTACCGGGTAACTATGATAAAAGAAGGTTAATGTTGAAATTAATAATAAAGCAAGTAAAATACAAGGCTTAATACGTACATCATATGAATAAATGGATGGTGAGATGTTGAAATCTTTTTTTATTATTTTGGTAAGACCTTACCAAGGATTCAGTAATGTTGTTTGGCCCCCAAAACTCATTCAGGATAGAAAGCTTATTGAAGGAGTGAAAAAAAAAAAGACAAAAAAAAAAAAAGCAACTAATTGATATCTGAGTTGAAGAAAATACAATATGAAGAAAGACTGAGGATGATCAAATTGCCTAGTCTATACTATCATGGAGCCTGTGGAGATATGATTGAAGTTTAAAAATATACAAATGGTCTTTACTCAACAAATCCCAACCTACAACACATTAACCAAGAAAGTATCACTTGGAGACATGAACTAAGACTTTCGAAAAGATACTGCAAGATAACCAATAGACAATTTTTTTAGTAACAGAGTGGTTGATTCTTGGAACAAACTATCGTCAGCGGTGATAAATGCCTCTCATTAAACTCTTTTAAGTCAAAGTTGGATGAGTAAGGGATAATGATAATTAAACACTCAACAGAAATGTAACTACCACTTCCACCTCAAGTTAAATAGAAAATACAAGTGGCAATAGCGATGACCAACTGACAAATCTTCAGACCTGATAAATCCAGCTGAAGAAGTTATATTGTAATTTTATTCCTTTTCAAGTTTTTCACACCAGCTCATATGTTTCTTCCTGGAGTTTGAGTGATAGCAAGTACATTTAAGTCTCTAAGACTCTCCTCAGTATTCAGGCTGATCTTAATAATGCTGTTGTTTGGATAGTCTCCTCTTGTCCTCTTATTTCCAAGTCACCCAGTCCCTGTATCAATCCTTTGGTGACTGTACGAATAGTTTCAATTACAATTGGTATCACCGTCACTTTTATGTCCCACAGTTTTTTCAATTCCCTAGCAAGGTTCAGGTTCTTACCTTTCTTTTTCCTTTCTTTTAATATTACTCTGTGATCAGCTAGGACAACAAATTCCACAATTCAGCAAGTTCTCTTTTTCTTGTTGATTATTACTAGGTCTGGTCGTCTGGCCGAAATTATGTGATCCGTTTGTATCTCAAAATCCCAGGGGAGTTTGTGCGTCGTATTCTCCAGGACAGACTCTGGGTTGTGCATATACTATTTGTTCGTATGGTCAAATTTAAATTTCTTGCACAGTTCCCAGTTGATCACCTTGCCCACCCAGTCGTGTCTTATACTCTTTCTGTGCTAGTTCACTACCTTAGCTTATCATGTGATTGAACATTTCGTCTTCAACACCACATAATTTACATCTGCTGTTTTGTTACGTCTTATCTATTCTTGCTTTGATATGATTGGTCATTATGGCGTTGTTTTGTGCAACAATTCGAAGAGATTCAGTTTCTCTCTTAAGGTTCCCCTTTCTTAGCCATGTATACGTTTTCTCGTGTGAGATGTCGATTGCTAGTCGATTAAAACGTCCATACAGTTATTTTTCTTCCCATTGTTGTTTTCTGATTATTTTTGTTCAGTTGATCCTCGTGTTGTAAATATTGTTTCTGGTGGCTGTAATCAGTCTTCCTTCGCGCCTTTCTATTTAGTCTTCGAATCGTTGTATCGATGTGTCAACGCTATCTTCAATGTTAGCAAGTCCTATTCCCCCTTCTTTTCTTGACACATATAGTCTGTCAACGTCATCTCTGGGATGCAAGGCCATATGCATGGTCGTTAGTTTTCTTGTTTTCTGGTCCATTTGTTTTAGTTCTTCTCTGGTTCACTTCAAGAATAGTCCCGAGTATCTTACGAAGAGGACAGCCCGAGTATTTATTCCTTGTATAAGGTTCCTGCTATATAGTTTGGTTTCGAGTAGCTTTCTCGTTCTTTTGAGGCACTCTTTTAAAAAGTTTTCTTATTTCTCCGCTTGTTTGATGATGTCAGCTTCCAATATTCCCAAATATTTGTTGACTTGCTTTTCTCCGAGCGTTATATTATTATCATTATCATTATTATAAAAACTTAAATAAATAAAAGGAGGTTGAGTTGTATTGGAGTAGTCTTTCTATGTATTCATATTTTTGGTAATAATCAATAATTTGTAAATATGTTTTTGTGTGTGTGCACATAAATGTTTTTATTATTCTTTTTTCTCACTTGTCTGTCAGCCTTGATTCCTTTGAGGATTAAACTTTGTTATTGTTCTTGAAATTCAGAACTCATATTTTGGTTCAGTAGTTAGCTGAACATTAAAGGATATCTGGTCTGTTCTCTTTTAATACCGGATTTCTACTGTCTAATAGGAGATAGGTGGTCCTAGACTTTTTGCGGTAAAATAGGAAAAAGTTATTCTGGGAAATGATGACAGATTTAGGTCTTTTTCTAGGGAAAGGGTAATTTTAGTTTTATATGTGATGAAACTTTTTGACTTTGAGATCATTACATTAAGTAATCATGTTGTTTAAATACGAGCGGTGATAATATTAATAAATCTATAAAATGATGCAGTGTAATCTATATCGACAAATGAATTATTCTGAAAAGCGTATCAGTCACTGACTGATACGCTTTTCAGAATAAAGAAAAAAAACCCAAAAAAACTGGGCAACTGTAACGGTCGACAAGTTAACACACGAAAATATATTTGTGAATTATTGATTTTTACCAAAAATATATGAATAAGAAGGCAACGTCTGTTCAGCTCACCCTCCTGTTATTTGTATTCTGTTTTCATGTTTTATTTATAATTCATTTCAGCATTAACCTTAAATCACAGTACCCCATAAGATTTATCTGCTATAATATTAAGCTACACTTTGTTACAGTAAGTCGTCACGCTAATTTACCACACTACCTTCCTAACATTACCGATATTTTTTTATATCTCTTTGCCTGGCTTTCTTTACTTATTTTATATTAATTTTATTTATTACTTTTATACGTGTAAATTTATATTTGATATGCCCATAATATCCTTATCATTCTATAAGTAATTGCAGAAATATTTACTCTGGGATGACAATGATGGTGATGATGATATCTTTGATATTAACACCCGCGAAATGTCCATGGGTCCAGTGAGTTATTGTTGCTGATGTGCATTCGTCTTTAGTAACAACGTAGTTTTCTCGTTTTTACAAACCTATGCGGTATTTTCACGATTAGCTAAATTGCTTGAAGAGGAAGGTAATTTCTTTCGGTGCATCTTTATTTGGTAATTTTGTTCTACATTTTGATCAGTGTTTAGAAATAGTTTTGAAAGGCATAAACGACATTCATCATTAGAATGAATAGCGTTCTTACGTGCCGAATTATAGTTATAAGCTTTTTTTTTTTCATTTCTTGGGACAGTATTATTTATTCTATCCAAGAATTTTTCTAGAGAATTGATCAAGATCCTAATCTATGCGTACCGACGATTCTGACATTTTAGTCTTCGATTGATAAAGCACAAGAGATTATAAACTTTGAATGTATCGAGTTTATTTTCTAAACCAAACAAAAGCTCAAATAATTTACTTTCCTGGATTATTGTTGAACAACCAAGATAAATTTATGTATAGGTTGGTTGGATTTTATAGCATATCAACCTCTCATGGGTTATTTCATGCCAAATCCTGTTTATGTATATATATATCAAATATATATGAATTGTAAGCGCATATTTTGTATTTTAGCATTTTTAGACAAACCAGAGCCCACTTTTTTGCACACACTTGGAGCCATTTTAGCTAACATCTGTATATCTATCTAATGTTATTAATTTGTTTCCACACAGTTAAGTGATTGCGAGTATGGAAAATACATCAGTCTACATTTTTGATAGGAAGCCGATTCTTTTCAGAAAGTTCAATATCTGCTTAGGGTCTATTATTCTAAATAGTTCGTTCATATTGTGAACATTATAAAACTTTCGTCGAATGTTGGTTAGTTTTGTGTATTCAATGAAGATGTGTTTTATAGTGTACTAGTTTCCACATGGACATTTAGGGGGAGGATCATATTTTACAATGAAGAAATGAGTGAATCTAGTATGTCCAATGCGTAGTCGGGCAAGAGCGGTTTCTTCTCTTTTGGTATTTTTAGAATCCAGCTTCCTTTCTTTTGAAATAGGCTGTACTTGGAAGAGCTTGTTGGGAGGATTTTTCTCCCATAATTGTTGCCATTCCTTTGTAATTATTTGCCTGATTTTCGGTTCGAGGTCTGTATAAGGTATTTTTGATTTTTTTTTATCGGGCACCATATTGAGAGCAGCATTAGCTAATGAATCTGCTATATCGTTTTCCTGGCTTGGGATTCAGCAGAATATCACCTTTTTGCTATGGTTCATGGAATTGAGTTTGTTTAGAAGCTTGACAATGAAGAGATTATCAAGTTTTGTGTTTTTAAGAGATTGTAGAACAGAGATGGAGTCTCAATGAATGATAAACTTTCCTTGTTTTTTGTTGAAATTAGTTTAAGTGCCAAATTTATTGCACAGATTTTGGCAGAAAATATGAAGGCCGCTTTTGGGAAGTGTTTTTTCAAGGTTTTCTTGTGGAGAACTGCTCCACATTCCGTTCCATTGTTGCTTTTGGAGCCATCCGTGAAAATGTGTAAGTAATTGACATATTTCTCCTGAATGTTGTTTAGTTTCTTTTATAGGTTAGGGGATGTGTTTTATTTTTAGGGAGCTTGTTTAAATCAAAGATAACCACAGGTTGCTTTAATAGCCAAGGAGAAGAGTTCAGTTTTATGGTGTCAAGAATGTTTGTGAGTGAAATGTCTGTGTCTTCCAGTATGTGTTTCATGCGAAGACCGAATGTTTTTATGGTCTTTTCTCACTGCTCAGATAGGTTTTGCTGCTCGGGATTGAAAGTGCAGTCATAAGCCAGATTGGATGGTAAAGATTTCCGTTTACTGTAGTATTGTAGACCTAATTTTGTGAATCTAATTTTTAGAGGTGGTTCGTAGGCTTCAGAATAAAGACTCTCCTCAAGGAATGTTCTAAACCCCCACTAAGACTAGTCTCGATCACTTATGGTGGACTATGTGTAATGATTTGAGGAAGGTTTTTTGGCTACTCCATATATGAAACAGCCATAGTCAATTTTTGAGCGGATTAAGATTCTATATAATTTCAGCAAGGTGTGCTGGTCTTCACCCCAGTCTTTGTGGGCTATTACATGAAGGCGTTTTACTGTTTTGCAACATTTCTCTTTTAAATATTGAACGAGTGGAATGACAGAGAGCCTTTTATCAAAAATAGTACCGGGGAATTTGTATACTGGTCAATGACTGGAATTTCTGATCCGTCCAGATTTAATGTAGGGTTGTTATGCATTTTTTATAATTGACAAAAATGCACACACTGAGTTTTTGTTTTGGAAATTTTAAAGCCATTTATCATGGCCCATTTGTTTATTTTGTTGATGCCCTGTTGTAGTTGACGTTCTGCACTACGTATATATTTGGATGTAGAGGTGATGCAAAAGTCATCAACGAACAAATACTTATCAACACAAAGATTCAGGCAATTGGTGATGCTCTTGATTTTTATGTTGAAGAGGGTTACTGATAGCATACTCCCCTGAGGGACTCCTTCTTCTTGATTTTGGATGTTTGATAGGGTTGAGCCAATACGGATTCGGAATTTCCTATCCGAAAGAAAAGCTTTGATAAAGATTGGAAGTCTGCCTTTCAATTCCATGTTGTGTCGGTCATTTATGAGACCACGCCTCCAATTCGTCTCGTATGCCTTCTCTAGGTCAAACAATATTGCTATGAGATGTTGTTTTTGTATAATTGCCTCTTGTATGGCGGTTTCTAATCTGACCACATGATCCATTGTTCATCTTCGGCTCCTAAAGCCGCATTGGAAGTTGGTAAAAAGATCATTGGATTCTATGATCCAAACTAGACTTTTATTGACCATTCGTTCCATGGTCTTGTACAGGCAGCTTGTTAAAGCTATTGGGCGATAGTTTGATGCGTAAAGATTATTCTTTCCTGGTTTAGGTATTGCGATGATGGTTGCTAGTTTCCAAGATTCTTGGAGTTTGCTATTTTTCCAAATGTCGTTTAATGCAGTAAGTAGGTATTCTAAGGATTTTGGAGGTAATTGTCTGAGAAATTCGTAGTGAATTTCATCTGGACTGACTGCAGTGTTGTGGGATTTTTGGATGGCCTCTTTTAGTTCTGATAATGAAAAGAGTTCGTTGTAGCTTTCAGTGTTACCCGACTTAAAATTAAGCTTTTGTTCTTCTTTCTTGTTTTGTATTTGTGAAATTCTGTGTTGGAGATTGTGGAGGAGGAATTTGATGAGAAGGTCTCAGCTAGTGTGTCGGCAATATCTTTTATATTATTGACTTGAGTATTATTTTTAATGAGCTGTTTAAGTGGAGTAGGCTGGTTTTTTGCCAAAAGTTTTGCGAATCATTTTCCAGATTGTTTGTTTTGGTGGATGAATTAAGTTTATTCACATAATTTTGCCAACTGGTCTTTTTAGCTTGTTTAATGTTTTTCCTTTTGGTTGGTTTTCAGGCACCCCCATATTGTACTGTGACTATTATGGTCACCTAGTTATATTTTAGGTTTAGGAATTTTGGTCAATTAGTTTATCAATTTTTTTATATCGTTTATGGAATCATGTAGAGGTATATAAATGGAGCAGATATTTACTGGTTTGTGAAGTGTAGTTTTGACAACAATCACTTGGAGTTCACAGTCGATATTGATTTGCTGTTGGGGTATGTCCTTCCAAATGAGAATAGAGACACCTCCAGAAGCTCTGTGCCCATCTTTGTATAGGTGATTATATTACTTAAAGTGTTTTATGTTCAACTGGTTCTTATCTTTGAGGAATGTTTCTTAAAGACATACTTTGGGGTTATATTCATTTAGGAGTAGAAGCAGTTCTTCGTAATTAGCTCTAATTCCCTTACAGTTCCATTGTAATATTTTGTTAGACACTTTTATTGTATTTAATCCGGACAGTTATTTGGTGGTTCATTATTAATCCTTTGCCCTGGGCTTTTTGTTGGTTTATTCTTTTGGGTATGAGATTTAGTTTACTGGGAGCTGCTCTGTTTCCATTTTTCAAATATTCTGAATTTATTCATAGTTTCTGTATTTTCTGTTTCTTGTATTTTTGGTTTTGGTGTAGGTTTTTGTTGGTCTTTAAGTATTTTTTATTTGGAGAGGAGTCTGTAGAAGCGGGGGGTCGTATTGGGGAACTTTTGTCTTTTGATATAATTTTAATAGGAGATTTTGTTACAGGATGTTTTATCGGCTGTGTGATTGGTGTTATTGCCATTTTCTCCTTAGTGTCGGTTTTCCCCAGTCCGGTCTCTGTTTGGGCGGATGATTCATCTTTGTTTTCTGCAAGATCCACTGATGTAGTTGATGTATCTGCAGCTCTGGTGGTATCCAGCGAGGCTTTGATTTTATTGAAGAAGCTTCCCCAATAGTCCAGCTCCAATTTGATTAAGGGTTTAACAATCGTCTCATACTTGTTGTATGGAGATTTGTTACACTGAACTGCTTGGGAATATGTAGTGGTCTTAGAGCCTACTAATAATTTACGGGCTTCATAGTAAGGAATATTATTCTGGTGTTTTACTGTTAATACTTCCTTCTCTTGCCTCCAACTCTCACAAGACCTTGCGTACGCCGGATGATCGCAGCCACAATTGGCACATTTACATGGTAATTGACAGTCATTAATGTAGTGGTCCGGATTTTGTTGACTACATTTCCCACACACTTCATGCCCTCTACAATTATCTTCATGGTGGCCATACTTCTGGCATTTGTAACATCGCAATGGGTTGGGTATGTATTGCTCAACCCTCTCCATTGTATAGCCAACTTTTATTTTTTCTTGTATTTTGAGGGTGATAAAATTCATCATATATGTATTCGTCTCTATTGCTTTCCCTTCTTTTTTAATTGATACTCTTTTCATTTCAGCCATACCTTGCTTTGTTAGCTCTCTTTTTATTTCTTTGATGATGTATAAGGAGAGATCTTTACTCCTCACTAACCCCTTACTTACGTTCAGGGAATTGTGAGGGTAAATTTTGACACTGATATTGTGAAACTTTGTCATTTTCTGTAAAGAAATAGCTGGGGATGGGTAATAAGAGCCTTCATACCTTTCTGAAAAGTACTCGTCGAACTTGAAGTTAATATCTGTGGAGTGGCAATAAGGGCGTTCATACTTTTCTGAAGAGTATTCGTCCAAAAATGAAGTTAATAGCTGGGTGGGGTGATGGGAAGATAAGAGGGTTCATACCTTTCTTTAAGAGTATTCGTCCGAAAGTGGAGTTAATAGCTGGGGAGTGGGAGATAAGAGGGTTCATACCTTTCTGAAGACTATTCGTCAGAATCTAAAGTTGATAGCTGGGGAATAACAATAAGAGAGTTCATACCTTTCTGAAGACTATTCGTCCAAAAGTGAAGTTAACAGCTGGGGAAGGGTAGATAAGAGCTTTTATAACTTTCTGAAGACCATTTGACCGAAGCTGAAATTAATTGTTGTGGTATGACGATAAGAGCATTCATACATTTCTGAAGAGTATTCGTCCGAAAGTGAAGTTAATTGCTGTGAAGTGGTAGAAAGGTAAGTTAATTGCACGACTGGAGTTTAAACTCTCTTTACATCGAGAGGCTGCAGTGTACACTTTATGTATTAAGCTACGGGCACTTCCTATTTTTGGAGAACTGGGGAGTGTGGTGTACCTTTGTATTCCCATTACTCTGAGAGTAATCGTCCATTCTAATTTTGAGTGGTAGTATCTGCTAGGATCCCATCTATGGACGAAATAAGTCTGTTGATAATTATTATTTTTTCATAGAAATACTTGATACAATATAACTGTAATTTGTTTGCATTAAGAAAAATCACTTTAAACTGGATTTGTTTGCTTACGATTATTATTATTTACTGGAAACCATATAACTGTGAGTAAACAAATGACCATTATTAAATAGAAATAATTACCTGAAACGACACAATTATTAGTATTTTATTGGAATACTTGAATGCATAAAACTGTATGCAAATTATTTGCCTTAGATAGAATACTTTATATCATAATTGTTAGGAAAAAGACTCTTAAGAAATAATTACAAACAAAATATAAATATAGATGTACAATGAATGCGATTCTCTCAAGACACAAAATAACCCTAGACGTATTGAATGCTGTTAAAATCAATCAATCAATCAGTCTTCTTGGTTGTAAGTAGAGTCACAACGTTTAGGACATTTTATTCTCAGCTGAATGAGAACATTCTAACTCTGTGAATTGAAGAAAGGATTCGAGTTGAAATTCATAAAAGGTTTGGAGAAAAATAGCCGGAGAAATGTTTCTTCTCCACAAGAGGAAATATAAAACCATTTCATTCAATTAACATAATGTTTTATTACCTGAACAAACTAAATAGAAACAATACAAAAGGAATAAATGAAAGTGTACTTATAGAAATGTCCTTATCGTACGAACGTACGTGTGAGTGAAGTTTTTAAAGAGAAATGAAAGTTTGTGAGAGAATAAATATTTGAGAAGATTTATTTCCTTTGTTGAAATTATTAGACCTGACTGAGTGTAAGCAAGTAAGCTTAGGTCACTGTATGGTATATACTATTCTCAGGTGTTATATTTTACGCGACGCGAAGTTAGCTGGAAACTAAAACGTCCATGTCCCTGGAGGACGAAACAGGCCTTATTTCTAAGAGGTTCGAAAATTTCATTCTTTTTCGCGGGTAAAGAGATTTTAGTGCCTCTTTCTTATGTACTATTTTGGAAACGGTATCTAGCGGTCTTTAGCTGAAATTCTCTAATCTCACAGTCTCTGTAGATCAGTAAATTATAGTTATTGTAGAAGGTTTATCTAGTCGTACAAGGCTAGAGGTATGGAGCACGCAGTGAAAATTAAACTCAGTGATAATTATCTCCCCTAACTATAAGTAAAATAGTAGGGTAGTCTGAATTTTATAGCCTTGTTAACACATCACCCGATAAGTGCCAGGCCTAATAAAAACAACTTTTCGGCAAAATTCGACTTGATCAAACATAGTCTCTTTCTAGGGTGATACACTGATTCCAATACTTCTCTAACAATTCGATGCCTTTTTTGTAGAAAGATTTGTTTTTGGCCTCAAAATACACCTCAGTTTCCGATATCACTTCTTCATTGGAGCCAAATCTCTTTCCCTAGAGCATTCTTTTTAGATCTGCAAACAGCCTGCTGTAGCTACTGGGGACCAGATCTGGAGAATAGGGTGGGTGCCTAAGTAATTCGAAGTGCAATTCATGTAGTTTTGCCATCGTTGCGATCGACTTATGACACTTTGCATTGTCTTGGTGAAAGAACACTTTTTTCTTCTTCATTTGTGACTGTTTTGGACGATTTTCTTCTTCAAACGCAACTATAATCCTATATAATATTCGCTATTGATGGTTCTTCCTTTCTCAAGGTAATCGAGGAACAAAATACCTTTTGCATCCTAAAATACGGAGGCCAAAAACTTGTTTACTGATGTTTGCGTCTATGGTCGCTTTGGACAGCTTTTACCTGCTGCTGTCCACTCAGCTGACGGCCAATTTGACTCCGGGATGAAGTGGTGGATCCATGTTTCATCCATTGTCACATATTAAAAACCCCTTTTGGTTAGGTTGAAACAGTTGCAAACAACGCTCTGAATCGTCGATGCGTTGTTGTTTTTGATTGACTGTGAGCAAATGCAGCACGCACTTCGAGCACAGTTTTCTCATTGACAAATGTTCATGCAAAATGGTGAATATACTGCCTTCTAATATCATCAACTTCTCTGCTATCTCACGCAACTTCAATTTACGATCGGCCAAAATGAGTTTATGGAGATTTTTGATGTTTTCCGGGACAACTGCGGAATTTGGGCAACCTGATCGTTTAGCATCATTTGTATCTGTATGAACGCGTTTAAATTCAGGATACCACCTCTTAACCCTCGTTTCCAACGGAGCAGAGTCCGAATAACTCTTATCAAGTTATTGCTTTGCTTGAACAGTATTTTTTCCCATGAGAAAGCAATACTTTATTGTGACGGTGCAATTAAATATTTATCACTGGACGGGAGTTTATTTTTCGCACGTGTGAAGTCGGAGCAGTCTGGCACTTGATCCCTCGCAAAAATAAGTTCCAGTTAAAATTCCTTCATCGGGCAGATGGGGAACTGGCAGATAATGTAGGGGTTAATTTAGGGCTAGACTGACCGCCGCTGGCAAGGGGTTTCCAAATTTCACGTTACACACACCCACCAGAACACTTCATCTCCCTGTCCCTAGGATAATGGAAGACATGGGCCTCTAGGTTTAGATATAATATTATTTTTTATTGTAGTCGACAATTTCAATTTCCCGTGTAATATTTTTAAGGGCGAATAGGACCTTTAGCGAGAATGAATTGAGGCGAAAATGAAGCTGAAAATGAATATGCAAAAGAAGGCAACTCGATGGGTAAACAACATAACAAATAAATTTCAACACGAGAGGATATCTAAAATATAACAAGGTTTTAATACGTGCGGACAAGCAAATTTAAGGTGCCGGCTATATTACCAGCAGACAATATCAAATACAAACAAATGTCTCTCTTTCGTTTTCTTTTCTCTCCTTTCTGTCTTTTCTCTTGAACCTTGAAAAGGTGGCAAAGTCCATTCATATGTTTAGAGTTTGTGAAATGAATCTTTTCATTTCATTTCTCTTCTTGTCTTAATGCATATAATTCTCTATATGCTTCTTTCTTTAAATTGAGTGGGAGAGAATACAATTGCAATACTTAGGAAGGGTTGGGGGAGAAAACTGTTTTAAGGTTTACTTAGCTTTTCGACGGGTTTCAACGGAGAGTATTTTCTCGTTTACGGGCTAGCGGGATTCTGTACAGCTTGGCTTGAAGGCACTTTATCTTCTTGTCCAAAATTCTTTCCGCTTTTCCCCTAAGTTTCGGCGACAGTTTCAATACATCTGGTCACTCCAACTGCTCTCCTGAAACCCGGCTCTGTTTCTTCGCCCGGAGTTGTGGCATCAGATCACCCGTCCTCTCACAGCGACCTCTGTCCTCAAAAACTGCATTCTTCATTCCTATTTCCGCTGACGAAAAGGGTGCTTCCGGCTTTAAGGTTCTGGCCAATCATTTAGCCTCTTTCTTTTTCCTTCACCCTGTCAGGCGATTCGCTCGGACTATGATCTCTATCCACCCAGGTGAGGTTATGGAGTACAGATAGCTTGACCTACATTCTAATTTCCTCTTTTAACGGTCAGGCCGAGGACTTGACCTACATTCCTTATTCCTCCTTTTAACGGTCAATCTTTGAGGTCTGTTAATTCAAACACGGAGGGTTAGGGGAAATTTCTTATTTCTCTCCTCTCAGTGGGAGACCACGTGACATTATCAACACACAAAATTCAGATTTTTCAATTGTTTTGAAAATTTGCGACAGTAGATTCACTTAAATAATTGTAATTTGTGAACTAATAATCCAATTGGGCTCACATTTTGACGCGTGCCATTTGAAGGTTAGTACTTTATAAAAATCATTTGGATTTTTTATTAGTGGCGCCATCTATATGTCAGGCCCAGGACTTATTGAGTGATGTGTTAGGGAAACTGATCTAAGACGAGGAAGACTTCATTCAAAACTAAGAGCTGGAATCCCTAAGGTAGTCTGATGATGTTTTCAGTCTCTTTCTGGCAATCTCTACGGTGATGCCAAGTTGTATCGTACCTCATCTTTCTCTTCCTTTAGTGTTGCGTTGAGGGGAAAACTTGATGCATGAGCAATTGTTGGTCTTTAATACGAACTTGCTAAGACCTGTGTCGAGATCCAGGCGCAGATCAACAGTCTAAGGTTATTTTACATCTAGAGGCTTAGGACTCGCGTTCATTGAACATTTAAATTTTTTGTGTTGTTATTTCCTCAAGAGTCTTCCTTTTTTGTGCTTTTGCACACATTTATAGGGTATCAAGTATTCCTATCTAATACTAATATTTATAAGGTTTTAAGTAACTATTTCTATATAATAATAGTCATTTGTTTGCACACATTTATATGGTTTCAAGCAACAAATAATAATCTTTAGTAAATAATTATTATTTCAAGTAACTATTCTTAATACAAATAATTTACAGTTATATGGTGTCATGTATTCCTATCGAAGACAAATGATTTTTAAACAGATCTATATAACTCATAGATAGCGCCTAAACCGGTACTATCACTCTGGGTAAGAGTAATAGCAATAATGGGTACAACATATTTCTGAGATCTTCAGAACTGGAGCCTTATAATCAGATTTAGTTTAGTGTCATATCTTGGGCACCTTTTGGGGAGAATCTTTAAATCCTTTGCAGAGATACAGTCGGTGAAGGCGACCTAAAAATGATCGAATTCACTACAAAATAATAATTAATCCGCGCGACTTGCATGCTTACCATTATTCTCTGACGGGTAATTTTTGTAATTCATGTTTAATACTAGCTTATCTGCTGGGTCAGAGGACAGTTTTAGATAATGGGGTAATTTTATCTGAATAAACGAATAACGAATTCTTGAGCTCGCTTGGTTTACTATGTACGGTTAAAAGTGAACTAATAACATTTCCATGTGACAGCATGTTTTATAATTACATTATTTCTGTAATCATTAATCTAATAGTCATTATTAGTTCTATTTAGCTGTAGTCCTACACGTTATCTCTTGGTGTGCATTGATTAGGTGTTGACGTATGACTTGTTTTGGCTATTTTTCCTCAATCGATTTTATTTTCCATTTAGAACTTTACACACTTCACTTGTCCCATTGTTTGGTTATTTCTATACAACGCCTCGAATCACCAAACAAGATATTTAGCACCTATTTATAATCTCTTTTGTGATGACTGTCCTGGGTATGACACTAAACTGCACCTAATAGTGACACTCTACTTCTAGAGACCTGGGGAGTGTGGAGAACCCCTTTCATTGTCATAACACTCAGGTCCACTCTGAGTTGGAGTGGTATTACCTGTTATGCTCCCAACTATGGTTCAAACAGATCTGTTTGCAAATTATTGATATTACAAAAGACTTCTTGATACCATATAACTGTGAGTAAATTGTATTAAGAATTATTACTTGAAGCTATAATTGTTTAGTTAGGATTATCATTAGTCACTTGAAGCCATATAACTCTGTGTACACAAATGAATATCATTAAATAGAAATAGTTACTTGAAACCATAAAATTATTAGTATAGATTTATTCAAAATTTATTAGTATTGGATAAGAATACATAAAACCATATAGCTGTGTGCAAACAAGTTGTTATTAATAAGATTTGTTATTGTTAGGAAAACTTGAAATTTAGCTATGATTATTAGCTGCTTAAAACCATATAACTGTACGCAAACAAATAATAATTATTAAATAGAAATAATTACTTGAAACCATATAATTGTGGGCCAACTATTTGTACTTGATAGGAATACTTGATATATAACTGTATGCAAAACCCATCAGAAATAATTGCACAAAAATGTAAATATAAATGTACAATGAACGCGATTCCTTAATCTCTTGTCACGTGGTATGCCACTGAGAGGAGAGAGGTAAGATCAATTTCCCCTACCCCTCTGTGTTTGAATTAACAGGCCCCAAAGATTGACCGTTAAAGGATGAATAGGAATGAAGGTCAACTCTTCGGCCCACCTGTTGAACGAAGTAACGAATCCAGGTCAGAATGAAAGCCAAGAGCTGCCTACATTCTGTGACCAGAATGAATAGCATGACAGGAGGAGGTGGAGGGGGAAGAAAAAGGCCAAATGATTGGCCAGAGGCCTAAAGCCGAAAAAGAGGTCCTCTTCGTCAGAGGAAATTGGAAAAAGGATTTTTTTCAGTTAGTTCTGGAACAGCAGTCGGCGTGACAAGATGTGTTGAAGCTGTAGCCAAAAACTCCGGGAAAAGAGCGGAGCAGAATTCTTGGACAAGAAGATAACAGGTGCCATGCTGCCAATTTCTACAGAACACCGCTCGCCTGTAACAGAAAAGTATCTGCGAAATAAACCAGTTAAAAGCTAAGTACCTCTTAAACTGTTTTCCTCCTAATCTTTCCAAATATTGGAACTTATATGTATTAAGAAAAGGGAAGAAATAGACTGAAGAAATTCGTTTCATAAACTGTAAACGAACGAGAGGACTTAACTACCTTTTCAAGTTTTAAAAGTAAAGAAAAAAAGAAGAAAGAAAGACATTTATGTAGGAGACTGTTTGCCGGGGAAATATAGCCGGCCCCTATAAATATTTGTTTGGACTTCGATTATTAAAATTTTGGTTATATTTTAAATGTCCCCTCGTTGAAATTTATTTGTTGTGTTATTTACCCATCGAGTTGCCTTCTTTCGCATATTTCCTTTTCAGCTTCATTTCGCCTCAATTTATTCTCGCTAAATGTCCTATTCGCCTTTTAAAATATTACACGGGAAATTGGAATTGCCGACTACAGGGAATAATATTTCATCTTAACCGAGAGGTCCATGTCTTCCGTTATCCTAAGGGGTAGGAAGACGAAGTGGCTTAGTGGGTGTATGTAACGTGAAATTTGGAAACCCCCTTGCCAGCGGCGGTCAGTTTAGCCCCAAATTAACCCCCACATTATCTGCCAGTTCCTATATGCCCGAAAAAGGAATCTTAACTAGGACTTATTTTGCGAGGGGTCAAGTGCCAGACTGCCCCGACGTCACACGTGCGTAGAATAAACTCCCGTCCTGGGATAAATATTTAATGGCACCGTCACACTCTAGACATAAAATAACCTTAGACAGATTGACATGCCGTTAAAATCATTCAATTTTTGTGGTGAAGGGTAACAAAGGGATTAAAGTTTTTGGAGCGGGGAAGGAGGAGTTATCCTAGGCTACACTTCCCCTTTGCACTTGAGGAAGTAAAGTCTGTCAAAAGGGAAATGACACCAGGACTAGAAAATTTTCATTTTTACATTGTGGACGAAAAAAAAAATCACTAGTATGCATTTGGTGGGCGGAATTCTGCTTAACAAAGTAATTATTATTTCATAAACAGGAGACTACATTACTTTACTTTTCTTTCTTTCTTTCTTTCTTTCTTTCTTTCTTTCTTTCTATACAGAAATTTCTTCTGAGTTACTAATACAATCGAAACTAACTCACATGCAAAATGAATAAATAAACAAACAAATAAAAACACTGCGAACGTACATTTCAGTTGAAAAAATTTAACATTAACCGGATGTTGTCTAGACGATGACCGAGACCAAAATGAATAAAACAGGTCGCTGTGCAGAAAGGCTCGGAGCATCCATACGCTTGAAATGTAACTTTAAGTGTATAATTAAAAAGGTCCTTTTTTCAACCAATCAGGAACTTTCCCCTCCAAAGTTTTTCGGGACCGACTGATTCCACATGTGGCTATAAAACGCTCAACAAAAGTTTTAAAAAAGTCCGTTGACTCCAGGGGAATTCACATCCTATCGACTGGGGCTGTAGAATACGCCGACTGCACCACTGCAGAGGGGAAAACCCTCCAACAATGGAGCCATCTGTTCGCCGTGGACGGTGACTCGCAAGGCGCTAAGACGGAATCCAGGTGGTTGAGCAGTCATTTATCCGGCGACAGAGTGGTCAATGACTTACAATACACTACTTTGGCCCTTACTTGGTCTGACGGGTAGTCGGATAGGCCCGATCAGATCACTCGGCTGATCATGTCTAGCCCTAGCATCTATAGGTTTTATCCCAACCGTACTTTTAAATCTGCACTTGCAGCAAGTTCCCAACCTTTATATTTTAGGTGCGAGAAGGCGGTGGCTGAAGGTCAATTGCGTTGAGAGAATAGGGATTTGACCAGTGCTGAGAACCTGAAATTGGTAACGGCTCGAAAGCCTACTCTCAGCTCGAGTATACTGGTCGCGCATTCCCGTATCAACCAAGGTGAATGGGTTTCCCCCTTGGTACATTCCCAACACAAGTTGGACTCCATAGTGGGTGGTGGAGTACAGGGCCAGCAAAAAATATACAGCATCTATGGCGTCTTCAAATAAAAAAAAAACTAAACGAAACCTGTCAGAATTAGACTCAGAAAACGAGGCAGCAGACTTCCCCAGATTCATTGTTATTGAATCTTTGGAGGGGGTCCGCCTAGCCAAATTCTCGCCTTTCCTCATAGAAAAAGTTATTTCTATAAGGGCTACTCCGAAATCTGTTAAGAAACCCAGGAATGGCAACTTGCTGGTCGGGGTGGACAGCATACTGAAAATGAAAACCCTTTATACGACGAAATGCATGGCCTACCCGCATGAGAAACTCAACACTTCCTAAAGAGTTATCTGGAGAAGGGAGTTGGCATTGACTACAGAAGAGGAGATAGCATCAGCCCTGGAAAAAACAGGGAGTTACAAATATAAGAAAAATCTCTATTAGAAAAGGCGAAGAACGAATCCAAACCAACACTTACATCCTAACATTTAATCAGTCCCATACTCCAAAGGAGGTAAAGATTGGCTATTGTCTCGAGAGTGTTGAACAATACGTCCGACATGGACACCACAGGGAAGCCTGTAGAGGACGACAGACATGTGCAAAATGCGGTGAAAAGGACCCGGACCACTTGGTGGAAGATTTCTTGAAGGAAATTAGATGTGCAAACTGTCGACCAGATCACCCTACTTACGCAAGATCTTGTGATGTTTACAAAAAAGAAAAGGAAATACTTGAGGTGAAACACAAGAGGAATGTGTCCTTCCTGGAAGCAAAGAAAATTGTAGGGACCTTCGTGGGAGAAAATAGCTAAGTCTCTGTTGCACGGAGGGCGGATACAACCAATCAAGACAAGAAATATAGAACACTCGTGGAGAAATTGTTCCAGTTGGAAGTAAATAATTGGCCAAAGATTCAGAAGCACATCTTATGGGTTTGGGGTGTATTGCAATGTGTAGTCCACATGTTGATAAATGAAAGCAAATTGCAAAATAAAGGATCTAACACACCGTTTCTTTTCACATACCGGTTTTATTTTATATTCTTTGGCGGAAAGTCTGCTTGTTATTTACCATTCAGTTCCTTTGTGTAAAGGGTTGGGATAATTAAGGTACAAGAGTGCGCCTGGCCTAGTGAACGTGTCAGAAAGTTGGAGTACTTGTGTGCTACTAAGCTATCTCCGAGTTCTAAGAGCCGTTGAGAAAGGTGTCTTTTCTCGAGCTAGGCTCGTGCTAGAAAAAAAAAAAAAAAAAGAAAAGAAAAGAAAATCCCTCCGCGCAAAATAGATAAATAAATAAAATAAAATAAAAACAAAAACAAAGGGAGAGCATGGCCCTTGATTGGAGATTTGGAATCCGGAGGTCAGGTAACTAAAATCTCTTGCATGTGGGGAAAAACGTAAATATATATTTTTTATGTTTACTTTTATCACTTTATTTTGTTTCTTAAATTCAATTCTATTTTCAAGTTTTATTTTTTATTTCATTTCTTTATTTTTTTTTATTGATTAATTGATTTTAACGGCATGTCAACCCGTTATTTTACATTTAGAGGTTAGAGAATGGCATTCATTATACATTCATAGTTACATTTTATTATATAGTTGTTTCTGAAGGATTTTTTGCTCACGATCTTATCGAATACAAATAATGTTTAAACAGATCTATTTGACCCCGATAGATGGGACCCTAAAAAGTACTACCACTCTGGGTCAGAGCGGACCAGGGAGTAATAGCAATGAAGGGGTACTCCACGTTTCCTAGAGATCCAGTATTTGAGCCTCACCAGGAGATGCAGTTTAGTGTCAAACCCAGAACTTCTTGTTTTTATATATTGCCCATTCATTTATTTAATGTATTCTTAATGAACAGTACATTCTAATTTTTATATGATTTAACTTAAATCTACGTCGATTTCGAACGCATTCATCGGATCTGCATCTTTATTCAGTAATTTTTGCCGTGACACACCAAGATCATGAAATTGGGCTAGAAGTAGTGAGTTGGATTACTTTTGAAAGGCCAGCGCGACTAAATTTGAAATTTCACAACTCGCGACTTTTTGGACTACTTTTAAAAGAGAACACAGGAGTGCCTCCTGTGTGCTTAATGTAACGGTTATCGATGTAGGAATTGAAATGGGTGACCCGAATTCAAATCCTAGACAAGGTTGTTTGCGTTTCACTTCACGCTTATGCCATAGGGAAAAGCAGGAATCTATCAGCACTCACCTCAAGTTATGGGTAAATAGTAGGGCTGACTGGGTTCTTTAGCCTTGATTAAATCAGCAGACGAGGAAAAGGAAAATTCTGAATTCAAAACAGATGCATTCCGCTTAAAATTTGACCTTGTGTTACATCCTGCCCATATAAGAGGGGTTCAATAAATACTTCATTTTAAAATGAGCTGGGCTAATTTCGTCTATTAATGACAAATAATTCGTCATTAATTATCTATGCTTTTGAGTTTACATTGTGGGGTTGGTATGTATTTTGGTTATTTCAGTAGATATGCATCCGTATTTTACGGGTATTGCTCTCTATATCATTTCCTCCACAAATACAAAACAAAACTTTATAATCGCGTAAAAGAACTGGAATAGAACACAACGAAAATTAAACAACAAACAATTTAATATACATAAAACAGAATGTGAAAACAAATAAAAAACATGATGTGTAAATGGCCTTCTGGAAAATAAAGTTTGTCAAGAAGAAAATAAATTTGTTTACACGTGTATGTATGTTTAGCTGTTAACGGAGTCCGTAAATAAGTCGTTCTTACTTACATTAAGTTCATATCGTGTTTTATGATTGTGGCGACAGCGTGTCGCATTGATGAAAGAAAGTTTGTCGGGTTTTTCTTTTGAACGTGATTCGCGGCTATCTGTAACTAGGTCATGAACTTTGACTGTGGAAGAAAAGGAATTTGCCGGACAGTGTATCGGCTACTGCTTTACTGACTTCGTGGCTTAGTGGCTAGTCTTAGTGAATGGCTCCCTAACAGTGTGTTATTTATACCGTAATAGTGGATCAAAGAATCGTCCTAAAATTTTGGCGCGTAGACATTTATTGACCAATCAGATTTGTATTTTACTATTTTATTTTAAAGCCTAAATATTTTCTGTTAGCTGACTTCCGATCCTATTTTTCTAGAATTTTCTTATTCTATATTTTTAGCTGATTGGTTGAAAAATATAAAAATGTAACTTAAATGCTAATGCAGTTTTGATCCTAAATTTCTAGAATGTTCTTAAGTATGTTTTTATTGCTTATTCTAAGACTAGAAAAAATGTGTATCCCATAACATAAAGGCCCCAGGGAAATTTTTTAACCATCGTACAACAATCAGTCTAGAATAAAAGGGAAAGGCTGAATTCAAACCAGTCATACTTCGCCTAAAAATTACCTTGTGTTGCATCCAGTCTATGGAGTGGATGGGTGTGTAAATGCATACATATAAAGATAAATAATGGTAAGCTATTCGATCATCGTATTTTTGAAAAATGTATTGTTACGAACCATTCTTGCCGCTAAATCGCCTTTCAGAGCCACATTAGTTACTGACTTTTCAAGCCAGGCAGCTGCCAAAATTTGAGACTAAAATTCGGGCAGGTAAAATTAAGAGCAACGATGAGCAGCAACAAAAACACAGAGACTAGAGAAATAAAGCTTAAGAACAGGAAGAAATCTCTCTGTCTTTATTGAAAAAGTGTGTAAATTCTGTTTGACAGTCTAAAAGCAGCAAGAATTTGAAAATGAAGTAAACATAGGAACCGTGTAGACACACAAATAAAGAGAAAATGTGATATAAAAAAGGCAGAATTAAGCCACCTAAGTTCAGTAATACGCGATAAAAGGGAAAACATTCTCAGATTTTAAATTTTCTCTTATTGTAAAGCTGTATCGTTTGTGTCTCGCCTCAACGACCCATTCAATCAAATTGTCTCCCGAAACGATTCTTTTTTCCTACTGTTTCCCGGTGAACTGTCCACTCTCTTTAGAAGGTCATTCATTGGCCTAGTAGGTAGAGTGTTTGCCAATGGTCCGGGAGACCTGGGTTCAATCCCAGGTCGTGTCATACCAAAGACTTTTAAAATGGTACTTGATACCTTCTTGCTTAACACTCAGCAATATAAGGTATGTATCAAGGGTAAAGTGGAGCAATCCAGGGAAAGGAGTTGCGCCCTCTCCTACACATCAGTGTAGAGGCTATTGAAAAGGGACCCTTCTGGTCGCCCTCGACTATGGTCGCCAACTTTACTAGTTATCACTCAAACATCTGTCACTAACTCCAGCATAGTAGTTTTGGCCAATGTTTAAAAGGGAAAAGGAAGGATTCGTGTTCGTAACAGTTTTAATAAATCTATAAAAATGATTTAGTTGGATGTATGTAATAAAATACATTATTCTGATAAGGGAGCGGGTTGTTGGATTCATACATTTTCCAAGGATATTAGCGATATGTAAAATGCAAACAGCCTCGTAAAGGTTTTGAACTCGGATTACCGAATCCCCTTCTGACGATTATAACTGTTAAGCTACGAGCGCCTCCATATCTATAATATACTCCGCTAAATACGTTCGTAATGGTAATGCTAGATATAAACACCCCCAGTTGATTTTAAACAAATTTTTGATTAAGGTTGTATGGAATGGATAAGGTGTGAGTAATTGAGAAGCCGACATCCACATTTTTTTTACCTACGGTCCCAGATCATTGCCATTGTTCCACTTCTTATTAGTTGAGTTATCATAATACATTTTGAAATTTCTCCTTCCTCTGTAACCCACCAAGGTTGATATGCGTTAAACAAAGAAACCATACTATCCTTCCTCAGAAAATACCATTTTCCCCTAAGTAATTTCTTAAAAACCGTCACCAATACATCTATCTACTGATCTAATTCTGTTTCGATCTATGTATTTATCTGCATGCACAATTTTGTTAAAATAAAAAGTTGACCTCCAAACCAAAGATACCAGTATTTCATTATTCCTAGAGTAAAACGGATATTGTTAAGTATCATTCATTACGAAAATCTACGGCGTTGAAACTCTGTAGTCAAAAAATGAATATGCAACACGTTACCAAAATTACATTCCTGTTTATTTTATCTGTAAACACACACACGCGCGCGCGCGCACTTAGTTTTTTTTATTTATTCATTTTATTATAATGTACATATTTTGACCATTATTATCCTTCATGTTTAATTTGTCACGTTTTTTTTTCTTTTTCGTTATTTTTTTGTCTATACAATTTGTTGTGGTTGATTTTCAGTCATGTGCCTGATTTGTGTGCGTTCTGCGTGTTTAGCAACAATTGGACTATATTCTCATTCTGTTCATCAAATAAATCATACTTTTAAGTTAACAATGAAGAATTTTATAACATATCCCCAGACGTGACTGTATGGAAAATGAACGCACCCCCTCCAAATAAAAACTTGTTCTTACATTTAGAAAACTATCATTCAATATATTTGCTTCCTGTAAGTCGTTTATTGTCAATGTTCGACGATTCCAAAGTTCAATATATGCAGATTTATGCTGTCTATACTCTTATTGCCGCTGGTGTATTGTGTGAGTTCTTGTTGATTATTTGTTCACCGAGGCTCACTCTTGTAGAATAGATAATGAAATGACTAAACCTCGAGGACTATTGCAATAACGTGTTCAATATCCTTTAGATAGAGATGATTAGTTGAAGAGAATTGAGAGTAATCAAAAGTACTGAGATCAGTGGTAATGATAGTTTGTTTATTTGGAAGTTTATGAATCATATAATCGTTTTTATTGTGTGGATTTTTGATGTAAAGTACCTTTTAGTCTCGGTAGAAAAGGTCAGAGGACGAAGAAGAAATATAAACTAGTCGAAAGTATAAGTATGATAGCAAAAAAGAGTATTGGGAATAGCGTAATGTTTGGATTGTTGAACAGACATTTTATAAAAAGACAAAAAGCTTTTTTAGCCGGAGGTTTTGTTGTTAGTGTTAGCGAAGAGAAGTTTTGTTTTTAGCGAGGAAGATGGTGTAACGTGCGTGTGTGTTTAGTTGTGTTGTTTCCTCGCTAAGTTTGTAGAGTAAGTAAAGGAAGGATAAAGATGTAAGATGCCGATAGTCAGTGTGTTTTTAAGAAAAGTTTTTATTTGCAGCATGGAATATTGGGTTTGCTTTTTTGTGCTGCAAGTCTCGTAGGAAAGTTTGTGGGTAAGGAGACGAAATGGAGTTATGAGAAAGTTGAGAAAGGCAGCGCGTGTCGTGGGACGTGCAAGGGATTGTGTTCGCCGTAGTTTAGCGAAAGCTATGTTGCCGTTGGAGGAAATGAACTTTGGAGTCACTGTGAGTTTTGTGCGTCTGGTAGAGAGGCGTGCGTTGTCACCATTAAAGTGGCCCAGAGGTGAATTGAGATCTAGGTGCCGAGAGCTTAATTGTGCGTCGCATCGACATAGCCGTTTGGGGGGGGGGGTGACATAAAGTTGTTCCTGTGCGTGGCGTGTTGAAAATATCTAATTTATATTCAACTGGGATTCCTTGCAGGGAATCCATAAATTAGATAGGTTCCCTCATGAGTCCATGCTACTACTATTCAAAAGCGGCCAATGGGACGTCTGCACTGGCCAGCGTTGTCAGCCGAAGAGACTGTGTTTGGCAGCTTACCCAATTTCTGCTGCCCGGAAAAGGAGGTACGGAGGGAAATAGGATAGGTCATCCTGATTGGATGAAATTATGCATCGAGTTAGATTGCGCGCCTAACCAAAATACCTTCTGCTACACTTCCACCAACAATTTTTAAAGGAATTATTGTTGTGAGTAAATACATTTCTGTAATGCCTTAATGTGGTTTGCTGTGGTTTTACTTGTTGTTTTGGTAATGAATATAAGGACAATTTGTACAACTCAACAAATGTTACTGCTGAAGCAAAACTAAAGAGGAAAGAGAATAAATAAATGGGATACAAAAAGAGTGAATGGTGATATGTGTATGAAAAGGTCCTACTATTAAGTATGATTTTTTACCTGTGCTCGTATTCAGATTATTTTTATCTAACCTTTTTGATTATTGGTTCCCATATTGTTTTCATCTCTGTACTTTATCTACTCAAGGGGGTATCCTCGTTGTGTAATGGTTAAAACGATGGACAGCGGAATCGTAGTAAGCGAGTTCGTACTCCAGTCGAGTTATTATGTTTGCTTTCGGGCAAATACCCTTGGGAAAGGTATGAACCTCCTTATCCTCCCAGCTATGGGTTAAATAGTACCACTACTGTTCTTCTAGGAGAATGACTCTGGCATTAAATAACCTACAAAGAGTTGATATGCCATTAAACAAAGAAACCAAACCAAACCTTGATCTACTCAACAGGTCACTGTAGCCTAACATATGTGCTAATTCCTTAAGGTGTCTAATCCTTCAATCTTCTTCTCTATCAATTATTTCAACTTCATCCCGTAAGAGCTGATGGTTTCCCTTTTCCTTCCATATATGGTCTGGCATACCCGACTTTTCAATCTCACCTCATACTAATGCCTTTCGATGTTCTTCTAGCTTTACTTTTAGTGGGCGACCTGTCTCACCTTTGTATATTTTACTATAACTGTAAGGGATGGTGTAAACACAGTTCTTGATCATGTTGAATTCTTTTGGTGGCTTGACCCGGAAGAGATATCTCTGGAGAGTTGAGCCACTTGTGAATACTGTCCTGATGTCATATGGACTACATATCTTTTAAACCCTTCCCTTTGACATAGGGCAGACATACTGTGGTGAGTTTTCAGGTATTGTCCTCTGTCCTCCAATCCAGGTTTCTTGGAGCTGATGTTATGCGCTCTGGGTAGTTGTTGCGATGGAGGTTGTGTCTCAGACTAATCATTTCTTCTTGATATGCATCAGTATCACTATTGTGACGGCAAATTGATTAAAATCCCTAAACGGGACTTTATTTTCGCATGTGTGAAGACGGGGCAGGTTGGCACTTGATCCCCTACAGAAATAAGTCCTGTTCAGAGTTCTTTTCTCAGGCAGATAAGAACTGGCATATTACGTGAGGGAATAATTTAGGGCCAGACTGGCCACCGCTGGCAAAGGGGTCCAAAATTTCACACTATCACACACCCACCAGGCCACTAAACTTCTTTCCCTTAGATAATTGAAGAATACGGGCCTATAGGTCTTAGTTGTAATAATATTAATATTGCTACAGTCGGCAACTCCGGTTTCCCGTGTGATACTTTAGGAATTAATAGGACAGTTCTAAGCAAGATAATGTAAGGCGAATAGAAGCTGAAAGGAAAGCATGAAATAATAACCTAGACCACATGGTAAAATGAAAATACATAGGTTCTTTACTACGGTTATATATATATATATACTTTCAAAATGTCAAAGATATATAATAGTATAGTCCATGAATATAAATGTCTTTTCTTGGCTTTTATCCTTTTCCAAATTGAGAAAGAGAGTGGTAACAAAATTTGGGTGTAAAGGGAAAATGTCCCAAAGTTACTTATCTTATTTTTTTTTTTTTGACGGGGTTCCACTGGAGAATTTCTCTTCTTTCACGGGCTAATAGACTTTGTACTGTTTTTAATGCTGGCTTGAGAGACTCAGGTCTCTCATGTCTCAGTCTTTTGTCTTTAGCCCGGAGTGAAATGGCTATCGTCCGTCTGCCACGGGACTTGCTCAAAAACTACCCTTTTTTGTATTTACTTCCGTTGAGGGGAAGGGAACCCCACTTCCGTTTGGGGTCCCCCCGCCAATCATTTGGCTTCATTTTCTCCTTCCCCTTCCGATGTCCGGCGACCCAAGGTCACTTAGGTGCAAACATCTGTGTGACCCACATTCATTTCTAACGGTCACTTTTTGACTGCTAGATAATTTTAGTTCAACGGGGGGAGAGTATCATTCCCACCTCCTCGTCTCCGTGAGCCATCACGTGACACTATTGATGGTTTTTGCACGATGTTGTAAGCAACGGACTATTCCTTTCTTTACTGTATAGGGATGATGGGAGTTGAAATTGAGGTACTGTCCGGTGAATGTGGGCTTACAATACACAGATGACCTGAACCCTTGCTCAGTGCATGTTACTAATACATCGAGGAAGGGTAATTTGTTATCTTGCTCCTTTTCCATCGTGAACTGTTTAGATGGTCGGATTGAGTTCACGTGATCAAGTAATGTCTGAACGTTCTTCCTAATGAGGCCAGAAAATGAATACGTCATCTACGTATCTTAGCCACATAGATGGCTTTAGTAATGTAGATCCTATACTATTTCTTTGAAGTATTCCATGTATATGTTGGCCAATACTGGTGACAATGGCGAACCAATAGCATGTCCTTCTTCTTGTCGGTATGTATCAGATCCCATCCTGAAGTAGGTTGTCTCCACACAGAAAGTCAACATTTCCATTTGATTATCTATCGGGATACAAGTGCGTTCTTCCAGCAAGGGATCTGCAGCCAGTTAATCCCGTACCACAGCAAGTGTCTCATCAGTAGGTACCTTTGTAAACAGACTTACTACATACAAACTCACCATCTGGTTAGAATGAATGGGAGCATCACTGATTCTCTCCACAAAGTGGGCTGAGTTCTTAACATGATGAGGACTTACTGGTTAGTGGGCTGATGATCTCCACAAGGACACAGCTCAATGGGTGACATGCTGACAATAGGTCTCAATGGAATACCATCCTTATCAATTTTTGTGTGGTAGCTTACTGTAATGTTGAATTAGCTGTCTGTATTTTGTTTGTTGTATGAGATCTTTAATCTTACCAAGGATCTGTGACAGCTTCCTTTTTGTCTTCAGGGTCAGATCCTTGTTTACTTTACAATATGATACTGTTATCATCCTGTAACAATTTGATAGCTTGTCTCTCCTCTTTTGAGATGTTTGGTTTCGGAGGCTTTGATTTTTCAAGTGCTTGTCTCACTTTCCATCGTAACTCATCAGCTCTAGCCTTGGGAATTTTTAAAGGTGTATCCTCAATTAGGGCTATTAGATCTAAGTAAGGAATCTGCTTGATGGTGGCGGCGAAGTTGAGTTTAGTACTGACTTTTCAGGAGTTGTTAGCTGCCGCTTACTTATGTTGACAATGGCTTCTACTGGGGAGTAATGGGATTGGATTTTCATATTGCAGGTTTTCATTTTCGCCAACTTCGTAATTTGGCATGCCTTGACCATATGAAATTCCTGTTTGTATGATTTATCCAGATATTCTTAGAATTCGGGTTATGTCTTCTATCATAGATATTCTTCCCAGGAACAGGGTGAGTTTGCTCAAGATTTCCGACCATAGTTGATATTCCTTCCAACGGTTATTATGAATTCTATCTCGGACTAATTCCTGCTCTAATCTTCTTGTTACTCTCCACGCCCTCCAGGAATGAACTGGGATTTTTATTGCTAAGTCTGGTGGAACTAGCTTGAAATATTGACATCTGTTTTGGAATGTAAGGTGGTTCGTCATTCGTGCCAATTTTGATTCAGTCTTTCTGTCTCCATTGATGTATTGTACTGACTGGATATTAGTTGTCTGAATTTCTGAGATGAAGCTTGATGATTTTTATCATTAAGGGTTTTCGGTCTATTGTCTTCATCTTTATTGTTATTTCCACCATGTTTCAGCTGACATGTCCTCTGGCCTTCTTCAGGTGTTTGTTGAACTCGAGAACCTACACGGAACTGCGAACTACGTCGCCTGTTCTGATTCTGTTAACCATAATTGGGTTCAAGTGTTAAGAATTCCTGTATTGTTACTCAGGATTGAACCAGCAACCTCCAGATGATTGTCTCCTTAGAAGCTTAGGGAACCAACGCCTATAACTGTTATGCTATGTGTCCTGCTGGACAGTTTAGAGTGAATTTTTGGGACTTTTGGAAATTAGAAAAAGTTACATAGAACTTGGTTCAGTAGAGAGTATGTTGGATATTGCACTTGTATAATACTGTGTTTCAGCAAAACTGTTAATCAAAATGTACCAAGATTGCTGATCAAAAAGTATTGAAAGAAAGAAAGAAAGAAAGAAAGAAAGAAAGAAAGAAAGAAATGATAAAGATTGGAAGTAAGGAAGGAAGGAAATGAAAAACTGAAGTTTGGTTGGATGGAAAGAAAGAAAGAAAGAAGGAAAGAAAGAAATTGGAATGAAGGAAGAAAGGAAGGAGGGAAGGAAGGAAGGAAATGAAAAAAATGAAGTTTGGTTAGATGGAAAGAAGGAAATAAAAATTGGAAGAAAAAAAATTGCTCAACAGTGCACAAATCATCCTTTAAAATTAAAAAAAACTTTTAAATTCAGTCTTGATACTTTTTGATCACATCTGATATGGCTAAATATTTTCAGTTTAATGTTTCTATCTTTATCAGTTGTTAAATTTATTTTTTCAGATTTACACAATAGCTGTTCATTGACAAGAAAATTATTCATTTAGAAGAACTTAAATATATGGTAAGATATTGAGAAGGAAAATTTCTTCCTTCTGTTGTCAGATAGATTACTTGTTAAAGCAAATTACCATTTTTTGATCGGTAATTTCCCATACAGTTTTTTTTAAACTTGTCTTAGAGCAATTGAGGATGTTTTTGAAATTCTTTTTATCAGCCATTATAAGAATTCAATGAGGCCTTTCATTATATGGAAAATAACAGTTCGTAAAAAAGTCTGAAGAATAAAAAAAAATTGATCTTATTTTAACCAGGAGTATTGTCCAATAAAATATCTTCAAGCCTGGAGTTTAAATCCATCCTTGACCTAGAATCATATTAAACATTACATGTGTCTAATGCTATTTTCTATTTTGTGTATAAATTATATCATTTAACCTTTCTCTCTTAACTGATGTGGAACAAAGAAAAAAAACACGATAGGTTTCTGGGAAAAAGTGCTGATATAAATCCCTCAAAAATATCATATCTAATTTAACAGGGTGACATACCTGCCAAATTTGAATAATGTTTTCTAGATTTAAAATATCTGTGCCTTTTATAGCTTTGGGATTATTTTACCTTTCCTTTTATTTCTAACTGGCAATCTACTCTTATCTTATTAATGCCCTGTTAGTGGGGCTTACAATACATTGACTATATCTCCAGCCGAGGAGTAAGATCCACCTCCAAAATGGGGGTTCTGGGTATGACAATAAATTGCATCTGATGGTGAGGCAGCAGTTCTGGAAATCAATGGAGTGTATGGTACCCCTTCATTTCTATGGCTCCCAGGTCTACTATAACCAAGAGAGGTAGTACTTATGAAGCTTTCATCTATGGGTCAAGTAGATCTTTTAAAAAATTATTCATATTCGATAGGAATACTTGATACCATATAACTGTAAATCATTTGTATTAAGAATAGTTACATGAAGTTATAATTGCTTACTAAGGATTTTCATTATAATTTACTTGAAACCATATAACTGTGTGCAAACAAATGATAATCATTAAATACAAATAATTTGATGAAACTACATAACTATTTGTGTTAGACAGGAATACTTGAAATCATATAATTGTGTGTAAAAATCTTTTTAAAAAACAACTACAAAAAAATGTAAATATAAAAGTACAATGAACATAATTCTTCAACCTTTAAGCATAAAGTAACCCTAGACAGGTTAACATGCCATTAAAATCAATCAATAAAACTGATGCTGATATAATAAATAAAACAAGGATCAGATAGGAAATTCTCTTAACTTTCACTTATTGCTATCAGGTAAATTGTCTGTAGATAAATTGTATATGTTGATAAATTGAATCTAAGTAAAGGGTATTGAGATAAATTATACCTTTAGGTAAATTGCATCTCAGTAAATTGTATCTAGAGATGAATTGTACCTGTATATAAATTGCCTTTAGGTAAATTGTATCTGCAAATAAATTGTATCCGACTAAATTGTTTCTAGATGAATTATATCAGTTGATAACTTGTCTTTGGGTAAATTGTATCTGTAAGTAAATTGTGTCTTGGTAAATATTATATAAAGTGTGTCTAGATAAATTGTATCAACAGATAAATTGTATCTATAGATAAATTGTGTCTCTAGATATATTATACTTGTAGATAAATTGTCTCTAGGTAAATTGTATCTGCAAATAAATTGTATCTAAAGATAAATTTTAGTCAAGATAAAGTGTATCTCGGTAAATTGTCATGGATGGACTGTAACTGTATATGTATTGCTATAGATAAATTCACTGGACATTGCTTCTTATATGACAACTTCAGGCAAGACAATATTTTGATAGTTGCTCAACATCCAGAGGAAAATAGGAAAGTATGAGTTTCTTCATTTCAATTTATATAACAGTTATTATTATTATTATTATTATTATTATTATTATTATTATTATTATTATTATTATTGTGATATTTTAGTGCAAAAACTATACATATATTTCAAATTTCGTTCTTGGTTTAGAAAAACCGACAGATAAAGTGGGTTTTGGTGTGTGAGAGAGAGAAAATATATAATATGGCAAATGCACATTTTATCAGTTTTCCTCATTCTTTACTTTCTTGGTAAATTTTTATTTAGTTATTTTTTATAGTTAGACAGGGCAGTCATCAGAAATTTAACTCTTGAACCTTTCATTGCATTATTAGGAGGCAGAAGTATGTAAAAGAAAAAAATAGTGATCTTTTTCCTGGAAACAAACTTCTTCTCCCCTGGTTTAGAAAAATAGTTTGTAAAAAAAGAAATAAAAGTTGCAATCATTTGTGTAGAATAAATTATCATCTTTCTAGAAATTATCAGTGGATAAATTGGTTGTAAAATACAAATTAGTCAACCTGAGATGAAATATAAAGACAATTAATGCCATAATTTCAACATTTATATGTATTATCCAATCCCTCTATTATTGGGAGGATGAGATACAAGGTCAATTTTTAAGTTAAGAAAAGATGGTTTGAATTCAGAGTTTTTCTTCTGCTAGAATGATCTCCAAACCAAGGCTTAAGGAAAAAATCTGTCCTACTATTTACCTGAAGCTGGAGGGAAACAGTAACATGAAGTGAAATGTAAACAGCCTTATCCAAGATTTAAACTTGGGTTGCTGATTCCATTTCTTATGACAATGATCTTGAAGCTAAGTACATCACCATAATTTCAACATTTACATGTTAACAGTTGAGAGCAACTTAAGCAGAAAACTATAACAGCCTGTTTCCAATGATAACTTAAAAGTATAGGCCCATCAAAAATATGATGAAAGAGTTGTATAATCAAATATCTAATATCTTATACTAATAAGAGAATGGAAGATCTTTTCATTTCTTACAGATCTTTACTCTAAAGCTTATTTTATGTATATATCGAACAACTATTTATTAATTATTAATGGTCCTTTTTTTATTTTGCAAAGATTTTAGTTGTTTATTTTATTAAGATATACTGTAGACATTTGTTGATTATTGAATAAAATATATGTAGAAAATTTTCTAAAAGATCTATTTTCATTTTTCCTTAAAATTCATTCATGGTTTTAAATGTATTAATTCTTTTTATTATTAATATCATAAATTAAGTTTCAGAAATTGAAAAAATTTTGCTAAGAATAAAATTGTTTTTGACAAATAGAAAAATGTAAAGTTTATGCAGTTCTTTTTGTGAAGAAGATTTTTTAAAAAAGGATATTGAAATTTTTCTTTAATCATACTGCATTTAAGATTTACTTTTGATTACAGAGTTTCCGTGCTGTAGAGTCTGGCAATAAATAATTCCAAATAATGTCCATTTTAATTGTATAATGTTTGGGGATATATTTTCAGGCTTCATTTTCATCCACTCTCTGTGTAGAATACAATCAGTTGTCATATATAATCCATTCTTCATCATGTTACATTTACCTGGGGGAATCAAAAGTTTTGCTGTATTTTGGTACATGCAAGTTTATAACATGTGAACAGAGCAATTCAAATTGCAGAAAGGAAGCCACTGTGGCTGGTAGTATTCAGGTAGTTGGTGTGCTAATATGTTGTGCATTGTTTCATTCCATGCGAGATTTGAAAGCTGCACAGATCAATATGCAATGTACTTGAATTTGGGAACTAATGCTTTAAAAGTTCAAACTGAACCATAATGCCATGGAAGCAACCTAAAACATTTGTTGTGTGAAAGGTGAAGACACAGTTGATCACAGTACAATAACCAGATGATTTGAGAAATCTTGCTCAGTTTACAGGAACCTCCAAGGTTGTACTTCAAGCTGTAGAGGTAAATCTGGTATGTAGCACTTGGATAGTATGAGGCAAGTTCGGTCTGTGCCTCATGTTACCAAAATATTACCAAACTTTTGACTCACCCTAGTTCTTAATCAAGAAATGAATTGATTTTGTTGTGCTAGGGAAATGCAAAGCAGATCTTATAATGGTAAAGATTTTGATTTTTCTTTTAGCTTAAGCAGCATCCATTTGTCAAGCATTTTGTTTTCCTAGTTTGGTATCAATGTCAAATTTATGTTGAATGATTAGCATTTAGTTCTTCTGTAACCTCTTGTGTTGTTTTGGATGGGTCCATTTCAATAATTGTCTATTTGATTGTCTTCACTCATGGAAGGTCATCAACAAGCATCCTCTTTTTCAAGACTCTTATCTTTTATTATGAATTTGACATAATGTTGAGTAGTACATTGATGGATTGTCCTTTTATTTGGTTGATATCATAAGCAGTGGAAACTGTTTTGACTTATTTTGAACACATACAATAAAATCTTTCACATTTTGCTTTTTTTTCCATTTTTGATATAGCAACCTGAAATAAAGAAAAATAAACTGAAAACAAGACCATCAGTTGAAATCATTTGAGTAAAATTTGACTTTTATGGAGCACAAAGATTAGTTGATCATTTGTTTTCTTGGTTGGTGGTAGTTGTTGGGTGTTGGATTTGGGTTTAAGTATCTGATTCCTTTTATTCTTACCTCATTTAACTTTTTTTTGTCTGTGAAAGGCTGCAAGATAATTTAAGGAAGAAAGGAAAGAGACAAAGATACCTTTCAGCTCAACACTTTATTTTAGGATTTAATAACAATTTTGTGGGCAAGGAAATTCTTCTTGAAACCAGTAAATATAGTTGTGTCTCCCAGACAAGGTGTTAAAATATATTAAGAGTAATTTTCAGTGGGTTTATAAAGTTGAGGTTTGTGGTATGTCCAGTAGATGTTTTCAATAGAGGCTGTTGCTAGAGGGGAACATGACCTTCCTCCAAGTCCAAAACTTGGGTAAACATGTGCGCTACCTACCAGCAGCTAAGAGGAGGAAGTCTGTCCAGTCTTATGGGGATGGCTGAATTTCTTTTCAGTACCTGGTAGGCCCTTTCTTTAGGCATGCACCATTCTTGCTTCCTGTCAGAGGTTTCTGAGAACTGCTGCATTATCTTATTTTCTTTCTTTTTTTCTTTTTTCTTTGTTAACCCCCACACTTTAAAACATATTATTATCATTATTATTATGTTCACTCTGTGTAAGTTTTTCATAAGAGTTTTAACTGGTGGTTTTTCTCTGAAGTCTGAGAAAGAGCAAGTCTCCTCAGGTCTCCAAGACTATTCTAAATATTCAAGCTGATCTTAGCAGGGCTGTGGTCTGAATGGTCACAATTCTTCCTGTGATCTCCAGTTTCCTTTGTCTATTTTCTAGGTATTTGGATACCGTTTCAAATGTTCCAACTACAACTCATATTTCACAGCTTTTTAAATCTCTGGCAAGATCCAAGTATTTGTTTACTTTTTCTTTTTCTTTTATTTTAACTCTAAGGTTTACTAGAATGGCTAAATCCACTAGAAGACAATTTCTTTTCTTTTTGTTAATTAATACTAAGTTTAGTCTTCTTGTTGGGATTAGGTGATCTCTTTTTATTCTAAAATCCTACAAAATTTTATGGGTCTCATTTTTTAAGACAAATTCTGGTTTAGGCATATATCATTTGTCAATTTGATCAAATTTTAATCTCTTACACAATTTCCAGTGGATCAACTATCCTACTCAGTCATGCAGTCTCTTGTATTCCTTTAGTGCTAGTTGACTCCATTTGCTTATTATGAGATAAACATTTTCATCTTTGTCACTACTTAACCTACACTTGCTATTCTTCTGCATATTATCAATTTTTGCTTTGACTTGATTTTTTCTAATAGTATTATTTTGTTTTGCAATTAAAAGAGATTCAGTTTCTATCTTCAGTTTTTCCCTTCTTAGCCATATGCAATTTCCTAAGTTTGTCATCCATACAGTTGTTTTCCTTTCCATTTTTTTCTAGATATTTTGATTGTTGTTTTTTTTGTCCTAAAGTAATTTCTGTTGATATTGCTGTTACTGGTATCTGTAATCAGTCTTAATTATTACAATCATTTTACTCATTTAAGAGTCTTTCACACTAGTGTTTGCTGATGGTTTTCCTCTGGAGTCTGAGTGACAGCAAATCTACTCAAGTCTCCAGGACTAGTATCGCGGCCAATCTCAATAATGCTGTAGTCTCTACTTGTCCTCTTATTTCCAAGTCCTCCTGTCCTTGTACCAATTGTTTGGTGACTGTACCGAGTGCACCAATTACAATTGGCATCACTGTCAATTTCATGTTCCATATCTCAAAATCCCAAATCTATTTCTAGGACGAATTCTGTGTCATGCATATACCATTTTTTCATATGGTCAAATTTAAACTTCTTACACAATTTCCAATGGATCACCTTCCCCATCCAGTTATGCCTTGTCTTATATTCTCTTTGTGCTAATTTACTGCATCTGCTGATTATGTGGTTGGTCGATTTGTCTCTATCACCATATAATCTACATTATTATTATTATTATTATCATTTAATTTTTGGTTTTACCTTCAGTTTCTTACAATCTTTCACCAGCTACTTACCAAAGACCTAGGGTGAGGGAAGGTAATGATTATATGTATTCTATGTATTTATATTTTGTTCTGCCTCTATTGGATATCATTTTCTACTCACATTGAGAGTACTCTTCTAAAAAGATGAGCAATTTTTGTATTTCATATTGGCTGGGATTGCTAAGTATCTTGTTAATGTGTTTACCTGTGCCGTTCTTGATAATACTCTAGGCTCCCACAATTAATGGCAAAGTAGTAGTTTTAAGGGTCCAGAATTTTTCATTTTCCATTTCCAGGTCTTTGTATTTACTTATTTTATTGTACTTTTTGACTATACAATTATCTGTTGATATTGTCACGTGATGGCTCACGGAGACGAGGAGGTGGGAATGATACTCTCCCCCCGTTGAACTAAAATTATCTAGCAGTCAAAAAGTGACCGTTAGAAATGAATGTGGGTCACACAGATGTTCGCACTTAAGTGACCTTGGGTCGCCGGACATCGGAAGGGGAAGGAGAAAATGAAGCCAAATGATTGGTGGGGGGACCCCAAACGGAAGTGGGGTTCCCTTCCCCTCAACGGAAGTAAATACAAAAAAAATAGTTTTTGGGCAACGCTCGTGGCAGACGGACGATAGCCATTTTACTCCGGGCTAAAGACAAAAAGACTGAGACACGAAGAACTCCAAAATCCTATAAGCCAGCATTAAAAACAGTACAAAGTCTATTAGCCCGTGAAAGAAGAGAAATTCTCCAGTGGAACCCCGTCAAAAAAATAAGATAAGTAACTTTGGGACATTTTTCCGTTATACCCAAATTTTGTTACCACTCTCTCTCTCAATTTGGAAAAGGATAAAAGCCAGGAAAAGACATTTATATTCAGGGACTATCCTATTATATATCTTTGACATTTTGAACGTATATATATATATAACCGTAGTAAAGAACCTATGTATTTTCATTTTGCCATGTGGTCTATGTTATTATTCCATGCTTTCCTTTCAGCTTCTATTCGCCTTACATTATCTTGCTTAGAACTGTCCTATTAATTCCTAAAGTATCACACGGAAAACCGGAGTTACCGACTACTACTACAGCAACATTAATATTATTACAACTAAGACCTATAGGCCCGTATTCTTCTATTATCTAAGGGAAAGAAGTTTAGCGGCCTGGTGGGTGTGTGATAGTGTGAAATTTTGGACCCCTTTGCCAGCGGTGGCCAGTCTGGCCCTAAATTATTCCCTCACGTAATATGCCAGTTCTTATCTGCCTGAGAAAAGAACTCTGAACAGGACTTATTTCTGTAGGGGATCAAGTGCCAACCTGCCCCGTCTTCACACGTGCGAAAATAAAGTCCCATTTTGGGATTTTAGTCTATTTCCCCGTCACAGACAAGAAATGGGGGCTCGTTTCCGGAATGATTATTATTAATAATATTTATTGCTTGTAGTCGTGTGACAATTCCTGCCGTCTAAATCTACCCTGGGAGACCGTGAAAGGAAAAAAAGGAATATTGCTGAAACAGTCAAATTACTTGTTGATATCACTGTTTGGAAAAATTAAAAAAAAAAAAAAAAATGGACAAAATAGAGAACTTTTTAAAAGAACCCTCCATGGAAAAGTTGGAGAAGCTGAGAAAAAGCGAGATAATAAAAATTGGCGAGAAGCTTGAGTTAAATGTTGAAAATTCTATGAGGAAACATGAACTCGTTATAAAAATAGCAAGACACATGGTCGACGAAAATGTTTTCGAGGAAGCAGTATTAGAAGAGCTACCAACGGAAATGATAAGAATGACTCCAGAAGAAATTGAACTGGAGAAAATTAAAATACAAGCACAAATGGAACTACAGAGAAATAAAATGGAACTGGAGAAAATAAAAATTCAGCAAGAAACAAGGCTGCGAGAAGTCGACTTGGCAATAAGAGGACGCAAAGAAAACCATGACAGTTTCGAAGTAACGAAGCAAGCGAGGCTAGTCCCAAAATTTGAAGAAGCCAACGTGGACGGATACTTCGCACATTTTGAGCGAACCGCGCTAAATCTTGGATGGCCGAAAGAATGCTGGTCGATGCTACTCCAAACTGTGCTGACAGGAAAAGCACAGAGAGCATATGCAACTCTGCCCACAGAAAATTGCGCCGATTATGATTTGGTGAAAGCAGCGGTTCTTAAAAGCTTCGAATTGGTTCCAGAAGCTTATAGACAGAAATTCAGAACACAGAGAAAAACTGAAAACCAGTCTTATGTGGAATTTCTGAGAGAAAAAGAGAATGCACTGGATAAGTGGTGTGACTCTAAGAGGATAGACGGAGATGCTGAGAAACTCCGGCAGCTAATATTAGCTGAAGAATTCTTAAACTGTGTGCCAGAAGAAGTCAGGGTTCACCTAAGTGAAAGAAAAACTGACGTGATCTATGAAATGGCCGCACTAGCAGACGAATACATCCTCACACACCGAAAGACGAAGGAAAAAACCTTCACGGGAAACAGAGTGAAGTTTAAAGCTGAGTTAAGACCTAAGGAAGAGAATAGAAGGACCTTCCAAAGTAGCAGCAGAACAGTGGTCTGCTACAAATGCGGAAAGGCTGGTCACATAGCCATAAGGTGTCAGCTTGGAAAAGGTCCTGAAAGAAACCAGACCCAGCCGAGAAAACCTCAAGGAGCTGTAACAACACCAAGAGGGAACCAGTCCTATCGACCCTGGACGAAAAAAGGGATGATAAGAGGCCCACACGGAGGACCAGTGGAAGTCTCAATTTTACGAGATACCGGAGCATCTCAGTCGTTACTTCTACGAAATAAATTACCTAAAAGGGTAATAGAAGCAACACGTGAGACTGTGATGATAGAGGGTATCGGCGGAAAGAGGGTAAAAATACCGCTGTGTAAAATAACCCTAAAGTCCCAGTGGAAAGATGGACCAATTAAAGTTGGTGTGGTAGACAAGCTACCTATGAAAGGAATTTCCCTCATACTGGGAAATGAAGTAAAAACTAAAAAGTGTCACCCGGAAAAGATGGCCAAAAAAAGCGCCAAAGATGAAGAAGGAAAGATGGCGAGAACGAACGCCAAACATGGACAGAAGATGGCGAAGATGAACGCCAAAAATGGAGAAAGCAAGTTGGCGAAAATGAGCGCCAAAAATGAAGAAAGAAAGATGGCGAGAACGAACGCCCAGCATGGAGACAAGATGGCGGCTGAGCCACGTGCGAGATATAAACGACATAGTCGCTCGCAAAGTGAGAAGGTGGAAAGAAAAGAAGTGAACCTTCCACACCTCAATAAACGGAAAGAGAAAAGGACCAGTCGTCAGAGAAAAGATGAAGGTCCAACGAATATTAGGAATAAATTCCCTAATACTTATCGAGAGGATAAGAGGAAAATAAGAGGACCCTCACAAGTGACTAAGAAGGAAGAATTTAAGAAGGGCGATGAAGTCCTGCTACTATCATCAAATAAAGGACCCCACTGTGGTGGACGATATATAGGTCCCTACGTAATATCACAGAGAATAGACAAGAGGACATATAGAATTGATACCCACGAGGGAAAGAAGCAGACACAAGTGTGTCACACAAACAAATTGAAAAGATATGTCCGTCAAGAAGGCCCACCTCGAAAAATTAAGAACTCGGAAATGCCGAATAAATTCGAGGAGAAATTAAGACAGTTGTCTATTTCAGAGAGAGGGGACTTAGAGAAATTAATAAAAAAATACCCAGGTTTATTTCTCTAACGCCCTACGAAAATGTAGTAGCAGAATATTCCCTCATAGTTATTGAGAGAAAGAAAGAAAGAGAGAGAGAGAAACTAAAGGAAATGAGGAATTCCCGTCCCCAATGTTGAAATATGAGATGGACGAGAAAGCTGTGCGTCAACAAGTGACAGAGAGGGGAAAGAGAGAAAAGAAAAGGAAGTTTCTTCCCCCAGAGCTTAATAACCAAGCTTATAAAGTCGTCAAAAGTGACGAAGAAAGAAAGAAAGAAAAAGGGAGTTACCTCCTCAAGATTTGAAACATGATACGGCCAAAAGCCGAGAGAGAAAAAGAAAGAAAGGAAAACGAGATTAAAGAAAAAGAAAAGGGAGAGAGAGAGAGAAAGAAAGAGAAGAGAAATTGTTTTCCCCTATAGTGAAAATTAGGAAGGACGAAAAAAGGAAAAGGAAAGAATTCGTCAAAGCGTGAAGAAGAAAGGGGATGAAAGAAAAGTAAAGTGAGAAAAAAAAAAAAATGAAAGAAAAGGAGAAAGAACAGTGAATTGAATTGCCTTTTTTTTTTCTATGATATTTCTATTCCTCCCCCTTTCTTCTCTTAAGGAAGGAGGTGTCACGTGATGGCTCACGGAGACGAGGAGGTGGGAATGATACTCTCCCCCAGTTGAACTAAAATTATCTAGCAGTCAAAAAGTGACCGTTAGAAATGAATGTGGGTCACACAGATGTTCGCACTTAAGTGACCTTGGGTCGCCGGACATCGGAAGGGGAAGGAGAAAATGAAGCCAAATGATTGGTGGGGGGACCCCAAACGGAAGTGGGGTTCTCTTCCCCTCAACGGAAGTAAATACAAAAAAAATAGTTTTTGGGCAACGCTCGTGGCAGACGGACGATAGCCATTTTACTCCGGGCTAAAGACAAAAAGACTGAGACACGAAGAACTCCAAAATCCTATAAGCCAGCATTAAAAACAGTACAAAGTCTATTAGCCCGTGAAAGAAGAGAAATTCTCCAGTGGAACCTCGTCAAAAAAATAAGATAAGTAACTTTGGGACATTTTTCCGTTATACCCAAATTTTGTTACCACTCTCTCTCTCAATTTGGAAAAGGATAAAAGCCAGGAAAAGACATTTATATTCAGGGACTATCCTATTATGTATCTTTGACATTTTGAACGTATATATATATATAACCGTAGTAAAGAACCTATGTATTTTCATTTTACCATGTGGTCTATGTTATTATTCCATGCTTTCCTTTCAGCTTCTATTCGCCTTACATTATCTTGCTTAGAACTGTCCTATTAATTCCTAAAGTATCACACGGAAAACCGGAGTTACCGACTACTACTACAGCAACATTAATATTATTACAACTAAGACCTATAGGCCCGTATTCTTCTATTATCTAAGGGAAAGAAGTTTAGCGGCCTGGTGGGTGTGTGATAGTGTGAAATTTTGGACCCCTTTGCCAGCGGTGGCCAGTCTGGCCCTAAATTATTCCCTCACGTAATATGCCAGTTCTTATCTGCCTGAGAAAAGAACTCTGAATAGGACTTATTTCTGTAGGGGATCAAGTGCCAACCTGCCCCGTCTTCACACGTGCGAAAATAAAGTCCCATTTTGGGATTTTAGTCTATTTCCCCGTCACAATATTGACATATGAATTAGTATTGCAAGATTTTTACACCAGCATTAGCTGGTGGTCTTTCACTGGAGTTTGAGTAACAACAAGTCTTCTCAAATCTTCAGGACTCATCAGAATATTCTAGCTGATCTTAACAGTGCTGTAATTTGGACAGTCTTCATTCTTCCTCTGATTTTCAGTTCCGCTAGTCTTTTTTCCAAGTCTTTGAAGACTGTTTCAAGTGCATCAACAACAATTGGTATCACTGTCACTCTCATGTATCACAGTATTTAGTTCTCTGCCAGATATTTGTCTATCTTTTTGCTTTTCATTCTGTTTTATTTTTATTCTGTGGTCTGCTGGAATGGCAAAATCCACTTGATGACAAGTTCTTTTTTTTTTGTTAATTAAAATTAGGTTTGGTTTTCTGGCCAAAATTAGGTGAACTGTGTGTCTCATTCTTTAGGATGGATTCTGCTATGTGCATATGCCATTTAGTTGTATGAATAAGTTCTAATCTCTCACAATTCCCAGTGGATCATCTTTCCCACCTAGTAGTACCTATATTTGTACTCTTCTTGGGATAATTTGCTGCATTTGCTTAGTATGTGATAAACCATTTCATCTCTGTCTCTGCATAACCTATACTTGCTATTGTGTTGTATATTATCAATTTTTGCTTTATTATTATCATTATCATGATCATTATCATTATCTACATAAATCTGTAAGAATTCCTTACATATATTTGTCCACACAAGACACCCATTTCATCCAGATTTTTGCCTGACTTTCTACTGTTAGCATTAATTTTATGTCCTTTCCTTGACGATCATTCTCTTGTTCTTCTATTAGTAAAGTTATTCTTGTATTAATTGTTAATATTATTAGCATTGTCTTTGGGTATTACATGACCAAATCACTTCAGTCTTTTCTACTTGGTAATGTCAATGATTTCATTTTTTCTTGATAATGTTTGTCATTTTATTTAATATTTGAAGGGGTTACTTTTCATATCATCAATTTTGATGTGATTTATGTGTATATTCAATGTAGATAATAAAAAATAGTTCATTTCAAAATATAAACTAAAGTTTGAAATAACAAAAAACTCAATTTTTTCTCCTAATTTGGTGCTAATGTTAAACATCAGTTGAATGGTTAGCATTTAGTTCTGCAACCTCCCAAGTTGTTTTGCATGGGTCTATTTCAATAATTGTCCTTTTGGTTATCTTCAATCATGAAAGGACATCAACCAGCCTCTTCTTTTTCAAGACTCTCATCTTTCTTTTAAATTAGAAATAATATTTGAGTTGTATATTGATGGATGGTTCTCTAACCAAATGTTTGATTGATATTATGAACCAGGAAAAAGGAAGCAAATAAGACAAAAACTCCTTTTTGATTTTTTTTATACCTTGGTCACAATATCTCCAATACTGAAAGTGATGACAACATATGCATAGGAAAGGCATGTACTTATATTGAGAGGTTAACAACCATATGGAAATACGAATATGATAAAATAAAACAGGGATTCTTCCAAGCTGTAGCCATGTCAATACTACTGTTTGATTGCACCACTTTGACTCTTATGAAACATAGATAAAAAGCTAAATAGAAACTACACAAGGATACAGCATGCTGTTTTGAACAAATCCTGGAATCTGTAGCTCACAAAACAGTTGCTGTACTGTCACTTGCCTCCCCTATCACAAACCATTCAAGTCTGTAGCTGGTTTGAAATGTCATATGACACTGGGATAAGTGACTAGAGCTATTTGCTTCTCATACATCCAAATCGATGGAAGAGTCCATTATATATATATATATATATATGTATGTATGTGTGTGTGTGTGTGTGTGTGCGTGCTGCATTTAATTACCTCCAACTTTTTCTGCAAAAACTGTTTTTGGTGTAGTTTCATAGACTTGTAGAGAAAAGTTGGAGAAGTTTTTTTTCAACTGTGTGAGAATTTCATCTCTTTCCCCTTTAGATGTGCCAAACTAAATTGAGCTAAACTAAATGAATAACCAGATATAGTTGACTACATGAGAAGCATGGATCTGAAAATATCAAATATCGTGTCCATTTCAACTCCATATAAAATTGGATAAATGCCTCCATACCAATAATACCTCAATTAACAAAATGAATATGTTCTACTTTCTTATTTTACTCGAAGAAATTTTGTTTTTAGAAGAAGCTATACAAAAAACAAAAACAAAAACATTTATTACTCTGATAGTTTACTTTGATTATTAAAAAAATTGATTCTTATTTAAAATATGGTCGGCCTGTATATGTAGGAAAAATCTTTTAAATTATCCAGAGTGTTTCAAAAAAGTGTTAACATTTCTTAGGGAGTTCCTTATAATATTATGATTTTAAAGTCTCCACCTGTTCACTGTCAACACATTATTGGAATCTTCCCCAAGCGGTCTCCTTATTATCTGTTCTGCTTGTCTCATCAAGATACCCCCATAGAAATATTAACATTTTTTAAATCACCAGTGGGAGATTCCAAGAATGTGTTGACAGAAATAGTAAAATTAATATGGTTTAAAGAATATAAAAATAAAGTAAACAGTATAATTTAAATGTTTTCTTATCAATTCAAAAAGGCATTCATATGCTTTCATTATCAGAATTGATTTATAAATAATTTAACAGGCAATATCTGTAATAAACAAACAAATAAATAAATATACAGTCATCTAGTACTTACATCCATTAAA
Source organism: Sepioteuthis lessoniana (assembly GCA_963585895.1). Lineage (NCBI taxonomy): Eukaryota > Metazoa > Mollusca > Cephalopoda > Myopsida > Loliginidae > Sepioteuthis > Sepioteuthis lessoniana. The sequence continues at coordinate 89,963,867 of OY757929.1, forward strand.
AAAGTACTTTTGATACTACCAACATTTGATTACATGTTCATTGATATGCAGAGATGTGAAGAGAAATTGTTGTGAAGTTATTTCTGTGTAGATTTAAAGAGAAAATCATGGAGTTTGGTATATAATTGCTGTATATAAAATTTGAAACAATAAATTTAAAATATGATAAAAAAAATCAATAAATCAAGATTAAGTAAATAAAATATAATTGAATTTGATAAAAAATCTAGTCCACCCCAACAGAGGGGCTTAGAATACATTGATTGAATCGCCTGTTGAGGGGTAAGATCATAAGGGTACTGACATTCTTTTTAATCAACCTGTATATCATTATATAGAATACAATAAAAATCATTCTTCTTTTAGTTTATGCAACAAGTAAAAAACAAAAGAAAAATATCATACAACTCATTTTATTAGCATTTTATTTTTTCATAAATAAAGGCATCATGGCTTTGCCTTAATCTTGGGATCATCTTATTCTTATCCTATAACAATAACAGTGCTATCATTATAGACAGTTTAACTCACAAGCTCCATTCAAAATTTGGATGATTCTCTAAATGTTGCTCTAAAGCATGAATTATTTCACTGATGCTTTTAGATAAGCCGTCTTTTGTTAAAGTGAGCTGTAAGGGAGTCTTTTCTCAGTTATCTAAATGAGACACTTGTGGTTCTATGGAATTTATAAGTGAGGGAGTTATTATTAGCATGCAATAAATTCTCAATATCACTTGCACCAACTTCTTTAAATTGCATTTCTCATACCATGTCTACAAACCTTTTGCTGATTGAGACTGTTTTATTCTCTAAGAAGTACAAATTTAAGTGGTAAATTTCTTAGGATGAACAAATAAGGAAAATGTATTTTTTGTATGAATTTATCTGTTAAGCTACTGCAATGTTTGGCTTTGTTATAATGAGGTTTTATACATATGAATTATACATACACACACACTCACACATATAAATGTAATGATGTGTATAAACAAAACAAAACAGAGAAACAGATGAAAGGCAGCATCTTCCACTGCCCCAACAAAAATGACCTCAGAATCACTAAGAACTATAGAAATAGAACTTTTAATGCTATATCTGCTAAGGTTTATAATAACTACCTTCTAAATTGTATCCAGCCTGAGTTCACACAAATCAGAATGGCTTTTGGAGAAATTCATCCACATTTCCACAGATTCTGACTATTTGTTGAATTATCAAAAGAGTATGTACAAAGAATCTTGAGGCAACACTATTATTCATAGATTTCTTTAAGGCAATTGATTCCATACAAAGACTACTAGTGTTATATTTTGACCCTCGCCCCGGCCTAAAAATGCTATTCCAAGGTGATACACCGGAAGGAAGTAACACATTCCAACGGCCAGTAATCAAAAGAGATCGCGTGGGCGGATTAAGACTTATGATATGGGACAAGGTGAAGGTCTCATTGTGCCATTACAGTCATGCACCGGAAGAGAGTAACCTCTGAACTGCATGACAGTTATTTCCGCTTGATGACGATTAAACATCCGATTCAAAGATCCAGTAGGCGATCGTGTGGGCGTTGAGTTATTATTCAACTCAGTTGAGTTTGGGTCCCAGAGCAGTTGCCAGCAGACTTCCAGACAGTAGAGACCAGATGTGGTAGGGAAGGCCACACCCGACCGAGGGGGCACTCGGAAAACCCCCGATGCAGTTGCCAGCAGACTTCCAGACAGTAGAGACCAGATGTGGTAGGGAAGGCCACACCCGACCGAGGGGGCACACGGAAAAGCCCCGATGCAGTTGCTAGCAGACTTCCAGACAGCCAGAGACCAGATGTGGTAGGGAAGGCCACACCCGACCGAGGGGGCCCTTGGAAAAGCCCCGATGGAGTGGACCCCAAGGCCTCTGGTTGAACATCAGGAGAACAATAAAGACACAACGTGACGGTCATAACAGTGGGGTCAAAATATGAAGTTTATGTTCGGTCTCCAGCATCCTCTAACACGCAAACCTTACAAATAAAGTGAGAGGTAAAATATTTGTAAAGAAGTCTTCCTGCGTCTTTACTCTTGCGTCTTTATTGTTGTGTCGTTGTGATGCTGAAGATGTATATGCATACAACATATATTAATTTGGGGCTTGTGCCAGGCGAGTTCTTCAAGGACTCAGAATGAACCTAGTTACCGTAAACTGCAGTTTTAAGCATCGCAACACGACAGCAACGAAGAGGACAAAGAAGGATGCTGGAATTGAAAGAAGTAAAACAAAAAAAAAAAAACAAGAAAAAACCAGCAACAAAAAAGAGAAAAGAAAGAAAAAAAATTGTAAGTAGAGCGCTCATTCATATAACTTCTATCTCTCTCTCTGTCATTTAATTTCGGGTCGTTAATCAAAAGGATTTAAATTGATTATAATTGTGAAAGATTAGTTGTAATGACAAGGGCCTTTCTAGAAGCATAAAATTGGAAATAATTTTTTAAAAAAATGTGTGGTCCCTTGATAAAAATTGAAATTACTGCTATGTGTAATATTATATCGTAGTGAGGGAGGAAAAAAGAAGGGAACAAAGATGGCTATGGGACAGTTATTGTCCGTTTTTTGATAGACAGCTTATCGTAAACAATAAATTTTATGATAAATTTTATGGATGGGGATTTTTTATCGTAAATAGGTCTTTGTGAGAAAAAAAATCGTTGTAACTTTTCATTGGTCCAGACAAGTGGTGATTCGAAATGAGAATTTTAATCCGAGAGATGGAATCTTGGGAGCATTAATGGTATTGTTCAAGAATTTCGCACATTGGTGGTTTGTCTGAATGATGCGCATATAATTTTTCGATATTTATGAAGTTGGGAGAATCGATATTTTCGGCGCTGGTAGAATCAGGCCGGTTGTTTTGCTGTAGAAATTGTTGATATCAATTATTGAAGACATAGGTATTGTCTTGAAAACGGTCTTGCCGTGGAGGCAGAGTAACTAAGAGACAGATGTTTTTTGTGTCTGACGATGCAGACAGGTATTTTGTGAGTTCCCCCTGGAGTGAAGCTTTGAGATTGTTATTGGGGAAGATATTTTGAAGCAGGGTTTTGGATGTAATTAAGAGATGCGCAGAATTTTGACAGAACCAAGTGTGGCGAAGATTCGCAGATTCGGTAATATTTTGAATTGGGAAATGTTGGCAGAATTTATAAAAGTTTGGGTTGTTTAGAAAAAACCCGGGATATTTTGTGAAAAGAAAAAAAAAAGAAGAAGAATGCTCGTAAGCTATTGAAAAAGTTGTATTATAAATCAGGCTTAATTTATGGTACTGTAGACTGAAATTGAATAAACTGGGAGGCGAACCTTTAGTTATCATGTTAAGGTAAAGACAGAGAGGTAGATATAAGGTTGAAAAAAAAATAAGGGACATTGAATGAGCAATTTATTATGAAAAAAAAAAAAAATGAAAAAAAAAAAGTAAAAAGAAAATGAAAACAAAAACAAAAACGTACAGAACAATAGAAAAAAGACGGAAAGAAAAAAAAAAAAGTAGAAACTTAAACATTGTTGAACACAGCATATGAAAAAAGAAAAAGAAAAAGAAAGAAAGAACGAACATTTTTTTTAAATAGACAGTACATCACTACATAAATTGAAAAAAAGAAGAAAAGAAAACGGAACATTTTTGAACTGTGATTGTAATATTGTTTTGACTTGTTGTAAAGTGAAAATTTTTGAGTTTGTTTCAGTTTAAAGGCGACATTAGAAAATTTTTTTTCCTGTTCATATTATGAAATTTGACGAAAACCATTAACAGAGCATTTTATTCTAGGTTTAATGATATTTGAAATTATATTGATTCTAAAATTTTTTTTTTAGAATTTGGGGTTTTCGTGGAATAGGAAATATTTTTTTTGGGGGGGGTTCTGTTTTTGAGGAAATCGTGGCTGACGTGAGAATAGGACAGACATTCATCCAATTGGTTTCAGATTGTTGATGGGTTGACGGAAAAGAAAGCAATTCTATCGAAGAATTCGCCGACCCATGAAGCTGTTGAGGGCCTATTTGGCTTCTATTTTTTTTTAGTTTGGAGTTCCGAGGATGGAATAAAAGAAAAAAGGCGTGGCCTACTCCAAAAATTTTGTGGATGATGTCTATGTCTTTCAGTCACGATGATGTTTTGGACTCGTGTGCGATTTGGCAAAGTGAAACGAATCTGGGAAAGGCGAGGTGCCTATATATTGGTAGCCACGAGGGTTCCTGATTAAATTGAAAAGAAACCCGGCGCGGGTTTGATCAGGTAGAGCATGTTTCCTCAAGGGCTTGCAAACCAATGGGCATGGGAACAGAAACTTAATGAAAAAAAAAATGGGTAACACATTGCTAATTAGTATTTTGCGTGGACTATTTTCGGTGGTTTACAGCATGCGTGCCAGATTGTGATACATTTGGATGTATTGTGATACTTTGTTTTGGGCCATGATTTTTGTGGATTTTTGTGGAATGCTTTGAGCCTTGAAGATATTGTGTTTTAGTTCATGAAATTCTCCGGTTACTCCAGGTAGGAACCTGTTGAGCAAAGAACTGGAGTGTGGTCATGAGGAATCCAGGCGAAATGTATTGCTGGAATGACCAGGGTCACTAAGTTTGTGACCAGGATATGGGACCAGAGTATGGTCCTTTTTAGGGTTTTGAAATTTCTTCAAGGAATTATGGAGGGCCCGTTGTGTTGAGAAGATAAAAAATGCATCCGTATGGTACCTTGATGCACACATGTCAAGATGGACAACCACGCAAAGATAGTAAGAGAAATTTAGATAATAATTAGCCGGGCAAGTGTTACATAGAGAGAAGGTCGCCTCCTAAGTAAGATTTTGTTTGCTGTAGTTCAAGTGATTTTTTTTTTATGTTTTCAGCTATTATTGTCCATTGTAAATTATTCTGTAAAATATGTGTGAGGTTGATGGAGACGAACGTGAAGAAAATTCCACATGTGGAATTTTGAAAAATAATTTACGGATGAATGTTATATTTTGACCCTCGCCCCGGCCTAAAAATGCTATTCCAAGGTGATACACCGGAAGGAAGTGACACATTCCAACGGCCAGTAATCAAAAGAGATCGCGTGGGCGGATTAAGACTTATGATATGGGACAAGGTGAAGGTCTCATTGTGCCATTACAGTCATGCACCGGAAGAGAGTAACCTCTGAACTGCATGACAGTTATTTCCGCTTGATGACGATTAAACATCCGATTCAAAGATCCAGTAGGCGATCGTGTGGGCGTTGAGTTATTATTTAACTCAGTTGAGTTTGGGTCCCAGAGCAGTTGCCAGCAGACTTCCAGACAGTAGAGACCAGATGTGGTAGGGAAGGCCACACCCGACCGAGGGGGCACTCGGAAAACCCCCGATGCAGTTGCCAGCAGACTTCCAGACAGTAGAGACCAGATGTGGTAGGGAAGGCCACACCCGACCAAGGGGGCACTCGGAAAAGCCCCGATGCAGTTGCCAGCAGAATTCCAGACAGCCAGAGACCAGATGTGGTAGGGAAGGCCACACCCGACCGAGGGGGCCCTTGGAAAAGCCCTGATGGAGTGGACCCCAAGGCCTCTGGTTGAACATCAGGAGAACAATAAAGACACAACGTGACGGTCATAACAGTGGGGTCAAAATATGAAGTTTATGTTCGGTCTCCAGCATCCTCTCACATGCAAACCCTTAAACAACCCTTTCGAACCCTTGCAATAAAGTGAGAGGTAAATATGTTGTTAAAGAAGTCTTCCTGTGTCTTCCTTCCTGCTTCCTTCCTTGATGCGTCGTTTATCATTGTGTCAGTATTTATCCAGAATATATATGTATGCAACACTAGCATCTGATCTCCCTAAAGAAACTGTTACCACTATAATGATGTTTTACAAAAACACAAAAGCAATGGTTCACTCACCTAATGGTCACACTAACTTCTTTGAAATCTTTGTTGGAGTATTGCAAGGAGATACATTTGCACTATATATGTTTATAATCTGCCTAGATTACATACAACGAAAATCAATAGTTCTGATAAAAGAAAATAGTTTCAGGTTAAAAAGACAAGAAACAGATGATAGCCCAAAGAAACAATAACAGACACAGACAATCCAGATGATTTAGTACTTCTTGCAAATACACCTGCCCAAGCCAAATCCCTACTACATAGCATGGAGGAAGCAGCAAGAGGCATTGGGCTTTATGTGAATGCAAATAAAACAGAGTTCATGTGTTTTAAACAAGAAGAAGCTATCTCCACTTTAAGTGGCAAGCCTCTGAAATTAGTAGACCAGTTTGCATACTTCAGCAGCAATATCTCATCTACTGAAAGCAATGTCAACACACACATAGGGAAGGCATGGACTGCTATTGACCAGTTATTGATTATATGGAAATCTGATCTATTTGATAAATAAAAATTTATTTTCTCAAACCATAAAACGCTGTCAATCATTTTCAAAAAATTCCATCCCATAACATAATAAATTTTCTAATGTGCTGCTTTGTATTATTTCATTTTTCATAAGAAACATTCATTTACCCTGATGATGATTTCCAATTGATATGAACATCTATCAATTGTGATAATTTTATGTCTCACATTTAAAATAATTTTTATAGAGTGTTTTTGAATTCAAAATTTTGAAGTCGAAACACGTTGTCATAAAAACAAACAAAATAAACAAACAATGAAAAAATCATCAAAACTACACCAATATAAATTTTTTGTTTCTTTCATTTCTCTTTCTCTCCCTCTCTTTCTCTCTTTCTCTCTCTGTATATATATATATATATATATTTTCATTAAGAAAAAAACAACGAAACCAATCACAAAGGATTATAAATTTATTTCAATCCTGTTACGCATTTTTGAAATTTTCAAAAACACGAAAAAAAATTAACAGGACTTCATCAGATCAATTAGATAAAAAAACTAGAGTAGACACATGAGAGTGGGAGGGGATAGAAGAGTGGGAGGGGATAGAAGAGGGGTGAAGAGTTATCTCTTCATTGAGCCCACTTCCGTTTTAAATTTAAATTTACGGTTGGCAATGTAGTACATTTATTTTAAAACAATTTTTAAAAAAAAATTTTTTTTTATAGACTTAAATTACAGATATTTCTAATTAGATTTAAATTTTAATTAATAATCTCACGTAAAGATGCAGTAATAGATATATTAAAACAAAAACAAATATTTAATTTACTTAAATATTTTAAAATTTCAAAATATCAGTTACATTTTTTATGCGTCATCATCATCATCATCATGTCGCGCCGCCTGCGCGGATATCCCTGACCGTCTCTCGCCACTTCTCCCTATCATTCATCGCCTCCGGCAGGTCTTCAGGGTTACATCCCGTGTCCTCACACAGCTGCTGTATGTAGGTTCGTGCTGGTCGTCCCACTCTTGCACATCCATGTGTGGGGGTCCACAGGAGTACATCGCTTATGAGCTCGTCCTTGCTTCTCCAGCAGTGTCCTGCGTGTCTGGTTCGTCGAACTTGTATAGTTTTTGTGATGGGGGGCAAGTGTCCGTATAGTTGGAGTCTCGTGGGGTGTTGTCGCCAGGACTTGTTTAATACTGCTCTCAACATTCTTGTATAATTTCCGTCCAGCCTCCTTTCCAGCCGCTTCGTAAGCGTCCATGTGGTGCATCCATATAGCAGTATCGACACAACCGCTGCCTGGAAGAAACTGCGTTTCATTTTATCAGTTAGGTCCGACTTCCATATGATCGAGAGCCTATCGATAGCTGTCCATGCCTTCGTCAGTCGTGTGTCGATGTCTTTCTTGGTTGATGAGACGCTGCTTCCTAGGTAGGTGAATTTGTTGACTAGTTTCAGAGAGGCTCCGTCTAGTGTGGCAATGTTGCCCGTTTGGTTGTAACACATATATTCGGTTTTGTTTGCATTGACATGGAGGCCAATGCCAGCTGCGGCTCGTTCCAGACTATGCAGTAGTGTCTCTGCTTGATTAGGCGTATTCGCTAGTAACGCCAAGTCATCAGCGTAGTCGGCGTCCGTGATTGTTTTTGCGGGGTACCTTTTGCTTCTTCTCTTAGTCAGCTGGAAGCCATTTTCTCTGATTTTGTCGATCGAAGTCCTAAGCACATAGTCTAGACAGATGATAAAGAGGTACGGGGCTAGTGTGTCTCCTTGTAGTACTCCTGCAACTATGTCGAAGTATTCCGTGTCTCCATCTGGTGAACGTGCTTTCACTTTGGTGTTTCTGTAGAGAATCATTATCGCTGCTACGGTTTCTTTTGGTAGGCCGTATGCTAGTAGGATTTGCTCCATCTTCCCTCTGTGTATGGAATCGAATGCCTTGGTAAAGTCGACAAATAGTAATGTCGCCTGTAAGTTTTTTGCCCGAACGCCTTCCAGGATTCTACGGATGGTCAGTATTTGTGAGGTTGTGGATCTATTTCTCCGGAAGCCATTTTGGTTTTTCCTAAGGATGTTGTCTATTTTGGGTTCTATGCGGTTTCGTAGTAGGGCATTGTAGATTTTGGCTGCTATGGATGTAAGTGTTATCCCTCGGTAGTTCTTGGCTAGTCCGAGGTCGCCTTTTTTAGGGAATGGAAGGATGCATCCCTTCGTCCATCGTTCTATCCTATTTTGACTATAGACTGCGTTGCATTGCCGGAGCAGTATATCGTCGAATTGTCTCGTCTTCCACACTTCTGGGGGGATCTCGTCTAGCCCCGCCGCTTTCCTATTTTTAATTCTTCTGAGAACCGAGTCTAGTTCTTCTTTGGTGAAAGGACCTAGTTTTACGTCTAATTGCTTACTAAAAATTTTGGTGATCGGTTCATCCGTTATTTCCGGTGGGTTTCCTAGTAGATTTTTGAAATGCTGTTCCCACAGTTTTACTCTTTCTTGTTGGCTTGCAGCTTTCAATTTAGCTTTGGCTGTGCTCTTCCTTCCACTTACTTCGTTTATTGTTTGCCATGCTATCCTGGTTTGCCTATCTTCCACCGAGTCTATATATATTATATGCTTTTTCATAATTTTCTATCTAATAATTTATTATATTTATTCTCAAAATTAACTCTCATTCTCAAATAAATTTATGCTTTATAAAAAATTTTTTTTACTTATTTAATTATTTATAGTTTAAATTTGGCCCTATGTCTACACCTGGCTATTAGTTCATTTCTCTTATTTAGTAAAATTTTTGGCTCAGGAAAAAGCAAAATGTGGATCTTTTCTTCAAGACATAGATTGCACCAACTATCGAAAGATTTTGGGGTACTAGATCTTTTCAATATGGACCATTGAATGTCAGGGGTTAACCCCTTATTTTTTAATCCCCAATAATGTTTTGATAGAGCAGTTTGATTTTTTTGATGCTCATGGGAAAAGGAATATTTATGATTTCCATATCTAATCTTGAAATTAGTAGAAGAAACGCCAATATAATATTTCTTATCACTTATGTCCTCTTTTGGATAAATAATAGCTTGATATACTACATTATCTAAACTACACAAACCATTCATTGGACAATCACTTTGAGATTTACAATTACATTCTATTTTTTTACTATTAATGTTATTATTATTTACTTGGTTATGAAATTTATTAATTAATTTATTATTATGGCTATTTATTATTTGAGAAATATTATTAGTGCAAGAATAACTTATTTTCAACGTTTTCCTATTAAATATTTTATGCAATATATTATCTTGTTTAAAATGTTTATCTATCAGTCTCAAAAAATATTTACCTACATCTATATTGGCTAGTTTACAAAAAGGGGGGTTAAACCATATAATTTTCCTTTTTCTATTTTTTTGAACATAATTATTATTTTCTTTAGTAAATTCAGTTGTTATATTTTGTTTTAAATACCTAAAATCCTCCTTAAAACCACTATTTTTAAGGGCTTCTATATATCTTTTACTACTCTCTTTGAAAATCTTTTCATTTGCAGATAGCTTACCTATTCTTAAATTTACTGCTTTTGGGATTTGCTTGATTATATTTTTAGGGTGATTTGAATTAACATTAATGTACGATGGGTTCTGATTGGGTTTTATCAAAGGTTTATAGGAATTATTAGATAGATCTAAAGTGACATCCAAGAAATTGGCTATTTTAATATTAGATGAGATTTCTATTTTAAATCCCAAAAACTTAAAGGCCCTTATAATCCTTTTTTGTATGCTAGAGCTAAGAGGGCCATTACTATTTGGGATATATAATAACCCATCATCTCTATAAAGACCTACTTGTTGAGGACTAATGATTCTAGTGAGTATATCTAATATATATAATCCTACAAGGTCTGCTATTTGGGAGGAATCATACCCCCCCCCCATTGGAACGTCAAAATTATCTAATCCATTTTTTACCCAAGTTGAATCGTTATTTTTTAAAACAGTTTTCCTACACGCTAATATTATTTCGTATTGTTCAACAGTTATATCTATATATTTACGGGCATAGTTAATGCTATCTATTAAAATATTTTTTGTTATGGAAGGATAGAAATCGATGATGTCAAATTGTATAAAAGTAGCTTTACTCTTATTTTTTATCCTTCTAAACCATTCAATGGTCTCATAAGAATTCTCCCAAAGATTGCAATGGTTAGCCTTTTTTACACTATTGACAATATTTTGGATAATAAACTTAGATATCCTACCTAACTCTGTTTTAGAGGGGTTAATCAGTCTGGTTGGCAATTTATTTTCAAAATTTGGTTTATGATCCTTAAATAGAATATAAGCATCTTTCTTTTTAAATTTTCCTAACCTATCCTCAATTTGCAATCTACTAGCAAAATTAGAAGTATCCTTATTTATTTGTTCAATAGTATTAATATAGTCTATTTTATAATTATTAGTAATTTTGCTCTTTAAAATTTCTTGATATTTAGAGGGTTTAATTTTATATATATTTTTTGATTTATCTGATTTCACCCATATATAATTAGACTTTTTTACTTCCTTTATATCTTGGCTTAATTTCATTTGAAAATTATTACGTACCTTCTTAAATTTAACCATTTTAATTAATTTAAATAAGTCCGTTTCAAACGAGTCTAGTAGTCTGTTATTTGGAGGAGTATTTTGAGATTTGAGGTTATAAACGTCTTTTTTGACATCGTCAGTATTTTTACATGAATCCAAGTAGAAAAAGGCCTTCCACCGCAATCTTTTGACGAAATCCACAATTTTCTCTGTCAAAGCCAATTGAAAAACATGGTAAGATGGAAAAGGGATATTTTTCAGTGAATATTCCGGAGTGTATTTATCCATTTCTGAATTGGTAGGGTTTCGGATGATTTTTAAATTGGAATTTTCCAAAAGAGAGCTCAACCATTCAGGAGCAAAAAGCTATCTGCAAATGAAAAGATTTTCAAAGAGAGTAGTAAAAGATATATAGAAGCCCTTAAAAATAGTGGTTTTAAGGAGGATTTTAGGTATTTAAAACAAAATATAACAACTGAATTTACTAAAGAAAATAATAATTATGTTCAAAAAAATAGAAAAAGGAAAATTATATGGTTTAACCCCCCTTTTTGTAAACTAGCCAATATAGATGTAGGTAAATATTTTTTGAGACTGATAGATAAACATTTTAAACAAGATAATATATTGCATAAAATATTTAATAGGAAAACGTTGAAAATAAGTTATTCTTGCACTAATAATATTTCTCAAATAATAAATAGCCATAATAATAAATTAATTAATAAATTTCATAACCAAGTAAATAATAATAACATTAATAGTAAAAAAATAGAATGTAATTGTAAATCTCAAAGTGATTGTCCAATGAATGGTTTGTGTAGTTTAGATAATGTAGTATATCAAGCTATTATTTATCCAAAAGAGGACATAAGTGATAAGAAATATTATATTGGCGTTTCTTCTACTAATTTCAAGATTAGATATGGAAATCATAAATATTCCTTTTCCATGAGCATCAAAAAAATCAAACTGCTCTATCAAAACATTATTGGGGATTACAAAATAAGGGGTTAACCCCTGACATTCAATGGTCCATATTGAAAAGATCTAGTACCCCAAAATCTTTCGATAGTAGGTGCAATCTATGTCTTGAAGAAAAGATCCACATTTTGCTTTTTCCTGAGCCAAAAATTTTACTAAATAAAAGAAATGAACTAATAGCCAGGTGTAGACATAGGGCCAAATTTAAACTATAAATAATTAAATAAGTAAAAAAATTTTTTTATAAAGCATAAATTTACTTGAGAATGAGAGTTAATTTGAGAATAAATATAATAAATTATTAGATAGAAAATTATGAAAAAGCATATAATATATATGTACTACGCATAAAAAATGTAACTGATATTTTGAAATTTTAAAATATTTAAGTAAATTAAATATTTGTTTTTGTTTTAATATATCTATTACTGCATCTTTACGTGAGATTATTAATTAAAATTTAAATCTAATTAGAAATATCTGTAATTTAAGTCTATAAAAAAATTTAAAAAAAAAAAAAAAAAAAAATTGTTTTAAAATAAATGTACTACATTGCTAACCGTAAATTTAAATTTAAAACGGAAGTGGGCTCAATGAAGAGATAACTCTTCACCCCTCTTCTATCCCCTCCCACTCTTCTATCCCCTCCCACTCTCATGTGTCTACTCTAGTTTTTTTATCTAATTGATCTGATGAAGTCCTGTTAATTTTTTTTCGTGTTTTTGAAAATTTCAAAAATGCGTAACAGGATTGAAATAAATTTATAATCCTTTGTGATTGGTTTCGTTGTTTTTTTCTTAATGAAATTATTGCTCTGTATAATTGATACATTGAGCTCTTTACCAGGAAGATTTAAATATTCACGAATATTTTCTTGTCCTGATGGAATTACTCCTAACTCCGGTTTAACTGGACTAAGTATTCTATATATATATATATATATATATATATACGTGGTGCATTCAATAAGTTTCCAGAATTTTTTGTACTGGAATTTAAAATTATCGTAGACACTTGAAAATTCAGTATGTTATTGCTATTCATCTTATGAGATGACTGAACAGTTTTTATGATTTCAGCTTCAAATCAACAGCTACAGCAGCAAATGGAATACACCCTACTAAAGCCTGATTATCACAGCTGGTGAATTTCAAAAATGCAATCTAGACGTGAGGACACTTTAAAAGAAGAACGATATGCGATGAAATTCTGTTTTAAACTTGGAAAAATGCCACAGAAACGTATGGAATGCTTTAGACTGCTTTTCGACCATCTTGCATGAATCAAGCATCAGTTTTTGAGTGGCATAAGAGATTCAAGGAAGCCAGGGAGTCTGTGAAGGATGATGAGAGGCGTGGGAGGAGTAAGGAGGTCAATACACCAGAGTTGATTGCCCAAACTGTTAGGGTTACTATGTTGAGGTTTTAAGGGAGTTGAGGAAGAGATTCGGTCAGAAGAGGCCAGCACTCTTCAAATCGGGTCAGTGGTATTTCCACCAGGACAATGCACCAGTCCACAATTCCATCCTTGTCACAGACTATTTGACCAAGATGGGCATCAAGATAGTTCCTCACCCTCCCTATTGTTCAGACCTTGCTCCCAGTGACTTTTGGTTATTCCCTAAGCTCAGAGGCTGTCGTTATGAGACAATTGAGGAGATGAAAGAGGCTGTGAGAAAGGTCATTCACATGCTCACACAAAAGGACTTCCATGGGACCTTCCAAAAGTTTTTGGAACGGTACAACAAGTGCATTGCAGCCGGAGGAAATTACTTCGAAGGGGACGTGAGTTTCATGTGTGTACTATCAATAAAAGTGCCCATATGAAAAAAGTCTGAAGACTTATTTAACGATCCTCGTACATATATATATATATATATATATATATATATATATATATATATAAATACTGTATCCTGAAAAATAGCACCATTCTAATCTTACTTGAAAATGAATTATTTCTTTCAATTTGATATATAAATAAGAAGTATTCATGTTTACAATTATTAACCTCCCAATATGACTTTCAAATCAAAATTTAATTGATCAAAAAAACCTTTTACCACTGAGTTATAATAATTTCTATTTGCGTTATTGTATTATTTAGGTTAATGTTTTCATTCAAGAATAATGGTAATAAGTAATGAATTCAACTGAAAGAAAATAGAATATTTAATGTGTGCAAAAAACATTGAAAAATATTATGCATACTGGCCCATTTTCACTAAACCAGCAGGAACTGAATGATCTGCATACTGGCTTATTCCAATTATATATATATATATATATATATATATATATATATATATATATATATATATATATATATATATATATATCAACTTATTCATATTATGTTGATGGAAAGTATAAATGTATGACAAACATAGATGTAGGTGAAGATTTTATGCCTTTTGGAATGCAACATTATCCTAGTTCCTAAATAATGATAATAATATAGATGCCCAATTGTCTCTGTATTAATGAATCAATTCATTTATGAATACATTACTAATAATCAAGAATGACACTGAACTGAATTAAGATGAATTTCTTTTTTCATGGAGTCAACATTATCAATAACTGATTAATTTTTATGCATGTACTTTTATTATAAATTTGGTAGAGTAGAACAAGCTTCACTAATTCATGTATAAGTTAGTAATAAGGAAATTAGAAAACAATTAAAGATTAAATATCATAGTTTTAAGGGGTTTTGGTTTTCTTTGCATTTTTCATCCCTGAGGACAATCCACTATATATATATATATATATATATATATATATATATATATATATATATATATATATATATATATATATATATATATTAGTTAAATGGCATAGGCATAGAGTCAGCAATACTAGGTGACTGCCAGTTTCTCACCTATGCAATCATCAGATCTACAGATTGACATATTCTCTATCACCAACATTGAGCACTCTTTATTTATAAATATAGTAAAGCATAATTCTATATTATCAATACATAATTATTGAAACCCCTGAATATAAAATAATTGATGTCTATTACAATACCCAGATGTCAGTAATTTATTAACAAAAAATCACTGACATTTAATGTATTTCTATTGTGCTATCTGCTCTCAGATGAATTTGTATGATTCATTTAAAAAATTCCCCAAAATTTGTGAAAAAGCAAAAAAGCAAAAAAGCAAAAGAATGATAGGAAATTGGGAAGAAAGAAGGGAAAAAGAGAATTCAAAAAAGAAATTCATATGTTTTTCTTTTTTTTCCCATAAATCCTTATTCCTATTATTTTGAAAAAATGAAAATTAGGGGCAAACAACCAGAAGAAAAAATATATAACCATTTGAAGATCATGTTCAAATATGTGAAATTTTGAATTAATAGTACTGAACTTTCTTTTAAAAATTTTGAAGCTTTTGAGTGGATTTGCTTAGTAAAAGAATTGAGTACTTTTTTGAAGGATTTTGGACAATTATTTCTCCTAATCATTTATATTAGTATTATTTATGAGGGTCATTCTATAAAAAAAGATGAATTTTTCCTAAGGAGATGGCAATAGAAAGCACAGTTTACAATTACACCCTTTTCAAGGAAATAAATTGTGATGAATCCTTTCATATCCCAGAATGCTGTCAGCATTATCTTCTTTATTGATCACTGAGCCCAGAACTTTCTCTGTAGACACCTCACATTCTTCTGTCAATTTCACATAGTTTGCATTTATCAGCAAGCAAAAATTTGAAGATAGACTTCTGTTAAAGCCTAGACCACTCTGCTTAATTTGCCACCCTTTTGAATAGCCTTAAAACAAATATTTTTGCAATATTAAACATGTTTTGCAATAAACCAATACCAAACAATGCAGAGTTTATAGTTATCGAAAAAATTCTAAAAAATATATATTTTTTTCTTTTTTCAAAAATTCACCTTATTTATTGAATGATCCTTGTATATAATGGATTCTCTTTCATCCCAACAGAGCCGAACCGTTTAATTAAAAATGAGAACTGTTGGACAAACATTACAGATAATTTGTTTATATCAGTGAAGCCATCTACAAAACCAGCTTGATTTTGGTCCTTGGCTATGGGCTACATAGTATCACTACTGTTTCTTCAACAAGGATGGCATTGGCATTAAATAATCAACAAAGGTTAATATGCCTTTAAACAAAGAAACCTTGATTTTGAGATGAACTGATAACAAAATAATTGAGTATCAATGTATCACAGATTCTCCTGAACAACATTCTTTTGGAATTTAATTCAGTTTTTTCTTCTCTTAGACTGGTTAACCCACCAATGACACCAACAGTAATACTGATACCATTAATTTTGCCTTACTATTGTTATTACCATCAATTTTTCTATTGTTAACCTTTATCATATGAGTTTAAATCTATTTTTATGATGGCATTAAAAAATTATATACATATATATATATGTATATATATATAAATATATATATATATATATATAAGAGGAAAGATGGAACAAATCCTACTAGCGTACGGCATACCTAAAGAAACTGTAGCAGCAATAAAGATTCTCTATAGAAACACCAAAGTAAAAGTACGATCACCAGATGGTGACACAGAATACTTCAACATTGTAGCAGGAGTACTACAAGGGGACACACTAGCTCCATACCTCTTTATCATTTGTCTAGACTACGTACTTAGAACATCGATTGACAAAATCAGAGAGAACGGCTTCAAGCTGACAAAGAAAAGAAGCAGAAGGTACCCCGCAAAAACAATTACCGACGCCGACTACGCCGATGACATAGCAATACTGGCAAATACACCCGACCAAGCCGAAACACTACTGCATAGTTTGGAACGAGCAGCCGCAAACATAGGCCTCTATGTCAATGCACACAAAACGGAATATATGTGCTATAATCAAACGGGGGACATCTCCATTCTAGACGGAACCCCTCTTAAACTAGAAGACAATTTCACTTACCTAGGAAGCAGCGTCGCATCAACCGAAAATGACATCGACACGAGGTTAACGAAAGCATGGACAGCTATCAATAGGCTATCGATTATATGGAAATCAGACCTAACCGATAAAATGAAATGCAGTTTCTTCCAGGCAGCGGTCGCATCGATACTGCTATATGGATGCACTACATGGACTCTAACAAAACGGCTGGAGAAGAAGCTAGACAGCAATTACATAAGAATGCTGCGAGCAATCTTGAACAAGTCCTGGCGGCAACACCCCACAAGACACCAACTGTACGGCCACCGGCCTCCTATCACGAAAACTATACGAGTTAGACGAACCAGACATGCAGGACACTGCTGGAGAAGCAAGGACGAACTCATAAGTGATGTACTCTTATGGACCTCCACACATGGCCGTGCAAAAGCAGGATGACCAGCACGAACATACATTCAGCAACTATGAGAGGATACAGGATGTTGTCCTGAAGACCTGCCTGGGGCGATGAACGATAGGGAAAAGTGGCGAGAGAGGGTCAGGGATATCCGTGCTACCAGCACGACATGATGATGATGATGATATATATATATATATATATATATATATATATATATATACATTAGGGTAGGTTGATTTTTCACTTTTCTTAAAATATCAAAAAATCTCACTTACCAAAAGTTGTGAATGGACCTATTAAATACTCATACAAAATATTAGATCAAATAGTTCAATGGTTTTTTGAGCATTTAGTATGAAAGATCATAGACTAAAACATACTGAAAATTCATCGTTTTTGCAAGATTTGGCTTGAATATTAGTGTGAAAACCAAAAAATGTTAGTATTTAAATCAGGGAATGTCCTTTTATTTCATAAAAATGATATTAATTAAAGAAATGATGACTAATCTTCAAATTGAAAATCTGCCCCCCCCATTTTCTGTATCTGTTTTTATAAACTGCTTCTCAGCCTTTTGGCTGGGCCGTCTGGCATTCGTGCCGGATGGAAGATCAATCAATGGCAAGTTCGATTTTGCCCCCAACGAGTGTCCTGGATATGACACTAAACAATCTGATGGTGAGGTTCCAGCAATGTGGAATACCCCTTCATTGCCATCGCTCCCAGGTTCACTCTGGCCCGGAGTGGTAGCACCTGATAAGGGTCCTATCTATGGGTTAAATAGAACTAAACCGTGCTTCTTTCACTATATTGATTTTTGCATTTAAACTGCGTATTTATGCTAAACTGAATTGTTTAAAATAGAACTGTTTTGACACTGGAACTAGTGCTGAACTGAATTACTCTAAATAGAACTGTTTTGACGTCTAAACTGTGTACTTATGCTGAACTGAATTATCTGAAATAAAACTGTTTGACATTTAACTCTATGTATTGCCCAGTCGGCTGGGGCTGTAGAATACACTGACTGCACCTCTGCAGAGGGGTAAGACTCCCCTAATGAGTGTTCTGGATATGACACTAAACAATCTGATGGTGAGGTTCCAGCAGTGCTGGAGCTTTGGGAAATGTGGAATACCCCTTCATTGCCATCACTCCCAGGTCCACTCTAGCCCAGAGTGTTAGCACCTGATAGAGCCCTATCTATGGGTTAAATAGAACTAACAGCATACTTATGCTAAACTGAATAGTTTGAGTAAACTGAATAGCTTGAAAAAGAAATGTTTTTGACAATTAAACCGTACTTACATTTAAACTGCGTGCTTATGCCTAACTGAATTATTTGAAGTAGAACTGTTTTTCGACATTAAAAGTGTATTTACACTTAACTGAATTGTTACATATAACTGCTTGAATAGTTTGAAATAGAAATGTTTTTGGCAATTAAACCATGTACTTATGCTAAACTGAATTGTTTTAAAAAGAACAGATTATTACATAAAAATGGATTTGGCTTTAAATAACCTACAAAGGTTGATATGTCATAAAACCCAACAAACCAACCAACCTGCTTTTTAACATTATGAATTAAGCAATAATATTTGAATACCTTGAAAATTGATTTTTTTTCTGTTATAAGTGAAAATATAACAAACAAAAAAATAAGGAAAAACAAACACTATTTTAATAGAGCTTAATATATAGAGTCAAATTGCTCCCTTTAAAAGCCCTTAGGCAAAAATGCCGTTCTCAATTTCTGACTCAAAACTTTGGCTGTTATGTGTTGATGCCTTGCTTCAAAACCATATACAGTTTGTGAAGCTTCCATTGTTAACTTGACTGCCCATTCCATGGCCTGAGAATGTGAGGGCAAATCTGGCAAGTCAAGCTGGGTTCCATTCAATAATGATTCTCGAAGTTCAGATTCAGAAAAATCTTTCATCATTGGTGGTTCAAAAATGCCACATAATGTTAAATCTATTAATTGTGTCTAATGTGTGGCATTAAAATTAATAGTTGGTATTCTTTTTAACCTTTTCCTGGTTGACTCCCCACTCCTGAAAGAATATGAAAATTAATTAAATGAATTATTAAAAAATTCCAATCTTTACTGTTTTAATAATTATGGTGAAATTAGATAAAATCTTTAAAAATGATTCTATAAATTTGAATAATTGATTCACTGATATATGAATAAATATTTACTTACCTAATGGCCAAAATTCTTTTTAAAGCTTCTTCTCTTACTTCAAATTCAACCATGGAATATAGGTTTTCTGGCAGTAAAGAAAATGTATTACCTTGTATATTTCTTAATGCTATCTGTTGGATTTCATGAGGCTGCTCCTTAATTCTCTGGATCATATTAAAAATGTGCAGTTGCTGATTGTGGAATTTATTATTTCTTTTAATTTCAAACCAACAAGTGACATACACATTTGCAATAAAATTTATTAAACTGTGGAGTTTTGTTGTGAGCCTTTGTCGGTATGCACCATGAGTCCATAAACACATGAGCCTGATGGCCAAAGTCAACCATCTTGCCTGGTTTAAAGGACCAATTTTCTAGGAGGCATATCAAGAGTCAACCTTACCTCTAGAAATACCAACTGCATATTCATACAGGAGTCTTTGGTAACAACTGAGATCGTGTATTTCATCAATTTTCAAAATTGAATCCAGAGGTGTGCTAATAGTGGAAAATTATATTTGGGGTAAATCATGGCAATCATTTGAGCATGATTTCCAAAGCGGGGCACTGAATGCTGTTGGACCTTTTGTGAAACCATCTGTATTTTTAAAAAGGGCTTTGAAAGGTAGTTCATTATGGTGCAGAGAGGAACCAATTGTGTGAAAATCTAAAAAAAAAAGATTTTTTTTCTAAAATTGCAACCATTCCACCTTCACAACCTGTGTTGGCATTAGTGTTGTCAACAAGGATAGCCTTGATTGTGTTCCTACTGTTGAATTCATGCAAAACATCCACCACTTGCTCTGCGTGAACAGCACCTATTGCACCAATATTAGAAAGAACTCTATGTATGATATTTACTTTCATATGGTGTCTCCTTTGTAACAGTTAAATGACATTCTGGTCCTTTAGTTTTTTTCATAGTTTTCTGTCCATTTTCCTCCACAAATTTCCTTATACAGCAATGTGTCCTTATCCATTCTCCCATCAACTGCAATACATATAAGATTTTCTATACTTTGATCATGTTTTTGTTGGACAGTTGTTTTCACTTTAGTCTTTGCCCTGTCAACTTTACATTTATCAATAATAATATTGTTTATATTAATACTGGGTAAAAGAAGGCCCATAGCCTTCAAATCCAAGAGCAAGGCATTGGCAAAGCTGGCTCCAAGATTAGAAGATATGTCTTATCTGAATAACTGGGGAGCATATCTTTGATAAGGCTAATTTGATAAGGCTATAAGGTTCTTTTGGATGACACTTTGGCTGCAAATATTCTTCTTCTGGTTCTTCATTTGGAGAAGATGAGTAGGAGGGGGAAGAAACATTACCCTGGAGATTTGATGTTGAAGCTGTTGGTGTTGAATCTAAATTTTTTCTTGACCCCTCTCTTCCTTTTTTTTTTTTTATAGCACTTTTATCCACCGTATCTAGTTTTTTTAATGAATAAACACTAACTTTAAAAATATAAACAAATCAGAATAATTATATAAGTTGTATTTTTTAATAGTTAAGTCTATTTTAATGATAAATTCAAGAGATATTCATGATAATTAAAATCGTAAACAGTAAACAATCGTTTAGGGAGAGGTAATTTCAACAGGTGAATACCATAAAAAATATACAATAAATAAAACAGCATATGTAAATAGTTATTCATATATTAAATTAAATATTATAGTGATTTTATTCCTTTTTAATTTTCATATTTTCATTTAATTTCTAAAGAAAAGGAATAGAAAACTTTAAAATATTGATTAATAAGTGTATTGTATTATTTTATTTTTGTTAAAACTTGGGTTTTATTTAAGTGACATGTGTTGCCGGTGACACCTTTACCGTGATAAAAATCCCAATTTATTTGGTCTTTAAGTTTGATTCCTCAAATAAATACAAATTTTTGAAGAAAGATATATCTTATGGTAACTTTTGACCTGATTTTGCAACTTTCTTTGAATGCCCTTTTTTACAGTTCCAAAATCGACCTACCCTGTCATCAGCATCTCAGTTTTATCCAACTCTGTTTTTATGTAATTTTGTAATGTTATGAAAAAGCCTAAAATACTCTTTAAAAAAATACTCTTTACACATGTAAGCAACCCCTAATGATGGCCAATGAAAAGTCTGAAAGCACTTGGGACAATTTTGGTAAATTCAACCACCAATTGCAACCTGAAACCAAGACACCTATCAGAATCTTAATAAAAATACATAGATAAAATGTGTCTTTATTATTTAATCAAATATGCATATTTACAGTAGCAAGCATAAAGATCAGAAAGATGTTAAGAAAAAGTCTAAATGTGAAATAACTTTTTATTTTAAAACTTCATAGAACATCTTATCAAGGAAAAATAAGGATATAAGCTTTATATTTTGGAATTATATAATTTATCTTTATATCCTTATTTTTCCTTGATAAAATGTTCTATGAAGCTTTAAAATAAAAAGTTATTTCACATTTAAACTTTTTCTTAACATCGTTCTGATCTTTATGCTCATTACTGTATATCATAATGATTTCTTCATTTCACTATATATATATATATAGTCATCCACAGACAGACTGTTTCGTTCTATCAGAACTCTTCAGTGTGGCTAGACACGCAGGATGCTCGAAGCCGGGATCGAAACCCGTACAACTTTACTGTTATTCAGACCACTCGGCCACCAAGCGGACCACGTTGGCTAAGGGAATTTTAAGGTATTTTTATTTTTAGAAACAGCAGCAGCAGCCTTTGTTTACATTTTTTATACCCTATCGGCTACCAGAGTGCTCAATTCTTTCGAAGAGCTTTGCATTACGCTAGCGGTGGCCGGCAATTCCTTCGCCAGAGAGCTCAACCCCCATGGGGAAGAAATCATTATAAAAATGTTTTTTCTTACTAGGGTGGGCTGAAAAGTTCATATGATGACATAATATCAGTTGTTCATTAATTTTTTTTTACCAATGGGATCCAAGCACTGCAACACCAATGGAAAAATTGTGTTGACCACAAGGGGTTAATATATTGAAAAATAAACCTCATTTTGTCACATTCCATGAGAGTGTCTTGGTCAGCCTATGAACTTTTCAGCCGACCCTTACAAATCATAAAAGTACACAAATAATAGCCAGCAGAGCAGATTAAAATCTAAAATAAATAGAATGTTTCCTCACCTTTCAGCCTCATACCTATAAGTTTCATATATTTAGAAAAATACAAACTTCAGATGAAACTTTTTTAATGTTTCATCAGAACATTGTATTTTTTAAATAGATGAAACTTTTTGTTATGAGACTGACATGAGGAGGGTAAAAAAAAAATTAAAAATATATATATATATATATATATATATATATATATATATATATATATATATTAATCCTTTCAACATTGAATAATAACTGAAATACTCGTGTTAACTGATTTTTCTTTTTAATCTAACATCTTTGAAAAAAAGCAAGAAAAATAATAAAAAAATCAATTTCAAATTTGAAAGTATTCTAAAACTATAACTAAGCTTCTAATTATTGAATAAAATGTGAAAAATTTTCAATTTTCATATATGTATACTCACTTTGAATACATTTATAAGCTGGATAGCTCAATCTGTCTTGAAATATATTCTTCTTAAAATAAAGGCTCCCTGATGATGATCTAAGATTGAAACTGGTTGAGATTAATATCAAATTGATAAAAATTATTTACCTACATTTATATGTTGGTTTTTCACACACACACACACACACACACACATGCAAATTCTTGGAAAGAAAAATGATGGGATTATTTATACATGGACTATAAGAAGTGTTCGTGATATAATGGTTACCATCATAGGAAATGAACACAGTGACCCAAGTTCAAATTCTGGACATTTGCCATTTAATGTGGAGATGACACCTTTTTGTTGAATTCACAATACACTTTGTTAATATTATAAGCATTGCAAATATCTTTGTAACATATCTTGTACTTTTGCCTACAATGGAGTTTCTATAATAAATAAAGCTGACTAGGAAAAGAAAAATGTGACAAATATTTGCATAGCATTAAGTATGTTATCATGACAATTTCTTTTTACTTTGAAGTAAAACTACATTGTATAACCAATAATTTTAAGGATACAGACAGTATCACCCATAAATATGTACACCCCAATAATTTTTTATAAGTTAATTTTCTTCTAAGCCGCTTCCCTTCAGCCCTTATTTGAGCTAGAAAGATGGCTTGCGAGGCCAATCCAATCAATCAGCTGGTCATGGCAAATCCTGGCACATATGATTAAGTCCAGATCATATTCTATGAATTACTCATATGGCAAACAAACACCCAACCCATCTTATCTTAAAAAATGCTAGAAGACAGTGGCTGAGGGTCAATTGTGTTGAGAGAAACGAAACTTTGACCATTGTTTAACCTTAAGGCACAAGGTTTTGACTAGTGAGAGCCTGAAATTTGTAAGGGTACAAAATTCCTCTCCCAACACGAGTATATTGAATGATGTATACTTGTCTCAATCAGGATGAATGGGTATATTCCTTGGAAATTTCCAACTAAAGTTGACTTCCTGATGGGTAGTGGCGCACAGAACCAGTAATTAACAAAAAAATCATATGGCAAATACAAACAAAAAACTCAAACGAAATTTCTTTGAATCAGATTCTTCAGATAATGAAGAGGAAACATTTTTTCCTAGATTTATACCATTTGAATCAACTAACAGCTCACCCTTCATTACAGGAAAAGTAATATTAGGCAATTTTTAACCCCAAATCAGCTAAAAAATTTAAAAAATGCAATTCATAGAGGTAGAAAAGAAAAAATTTGCAAAATTTTGTCTCAAAAGTAATCAATTTTATAATGTTCCAGGCAAAGCCTATCCTCACAAATCCCTAAACATAAGGAGTTGTGAAAAGTCAAGAACTCTCATTGTGTGCAATAGATGAAATAAAAAATAACTGAAAAAACAAGGGGTGAGAGAAGTAAAAACAGTTACAATAAAAGAAAATAATTGAGACTAATATGTACATCATTACTTTCGAAAGTTCAAAAATACCTGGGAGAATCAAAGTAGACTACAATATTAAACCCTGCCAGATATATAGCCACCACAAAGACAATTATGGGAAGTGTGTGTGAAATATGGTCAAAGTGATCTTGATCACTGTATGAATGAATATGACTTTCCACACAAATGTGTCAACTGAGGGGGCAACCATTCAGTTTCTGCAAAATATTGTGAATGTTGGAGACAACAAAAAGAAATCCTGACCATGGAATATACAAGGAACATTCCTTATCATGAAGCATGGAAGATAATAGAAACAGGGTCTCAGGGAGTTCCAAGAGGTTACAAGAACTAATACAAGCTAAAAAAAACTAATTCAGCTTGAACCAGGTACCCAGGAAAACGTCATTATGGAAATAAAAGGTTTGCTTATGCAACACTAAGATAATTCCATCAGAGCTAAACTTAAAGAAGCACAAAAAAACAAAACGATATGTAGCTTTCTTTCCCATCAAGTAGGAATCTCACTCTAAAACCACAGACCAATTTAATAGATCAAAATAAAGGTTTTCTGGCCATCTTCTATCTACCCTAAAAGAATACACAATACTAATACACTCTAAAATGATATCTCCTATAAAATATATCCCTGTAAATGATACTTCCCATAAAACAGATCTCTGATAAAAAGCACCAAAGAAAAATCCCAGAATAACATCCCACCAGAACACTCATAAAGCAAAAATATCAACCCAGATGTCTGACAAACAAATACTGCGAACTTGTTGCAGAGCCGATAAGCGAGTCGACCCCACAAATGAATTTTCGTTTAATGCGTGCAAGTAGTGACAACCAAAGACAAAGAAAAGGACAAAGAGGCAAGGTAACAAATCAACAAGAATGGTAATTTATTGTCTGAAATTACAGACATGGTCGTAATGTTCGGTCTCCAGCTAGATGGGCGATATTGGTAGCTGGTATGTTCGAGTCGTAGGTGCGGTTGGTTGATTGCTGCCGGGGGCTGAGATCAGTCGAGTCGTAGAATGCAGGAGCGTCTGTAACAGCGCCGTGGTCGAAGTCGGTGCTGGCAGCTTGGTAGCATACGGATCGAGCGGGCGTAGTTTGCTAAGACTTAATCGCGTCTTAGTACTGCGGACCGAGTGAATGAACAGATAGTTGGTGGCTAAGGTTCGCCAGGCGGCCTTAGCATATACACAGTCATGCGAGCGGATCGATGAAGCTAGCTGTGCAAGTGTATCGTTTACTGTGGCTATAGCTTTATCGTGCCAGATAGCTGTGTACGCGTATCGTTTATGGTAGCTATGGCTTTGTCGTGCCTGATAGCTGTGCGGGCATATCATTGGGTAGCTACGGCTTTGTCGTGCCAGATAGCCGTGCAGGCGTATCGTTGGCAGTAGCTATGGCTTTTCGCACCAGAGCGGTGCGGACGTATCAAGGTGGTAGCTAAGGCTGTTTCGCGCCCAAGCTGTGCGGATGTATTGAGGCGGTAGCTAAGGCTGTTTCACACCAAAGCTGTGGGGACATATCGAGGCAGTAACTATGGCTGTTTCGCGCCAAAGCTGTGCGGACATATCAAGACGAAGCTAAGGCTGTTTTCGCACCAAAGCTGTGGGAGCAGATCGAGACGATAGCCAAGGCTTTTCACGCCAAAGCTGTGCGGTGGCTAAGGCTTTTTTGCGCCAAAGCTGTGGGAGCGGATTGAGACGATAGCTAAGGCTTTTTCACGCCAAAGCTGCGGGAGTGAGCAGGCCAGGGGGCTGTGGCTAAGATTGGCGTTATCTTAGCGCTGTGCAGGTATCGAAGTGGGAGCTAAAGGCTAGCCTGTGCCTTTAGCGCTGCGCCGCCGAACGGACGAGCGGAACCGAGCGATGATTAAGACCGGCTGGTCTTAGTGAGTCCTCTTCGTGTTTGCCTCCTGGCCGTCTATTTCAACTGGTCATTAATAACCAGTTAGAGATGCTCCGACCCGCAGAAGGAGACCTCTCATAGCCCTTAAAAAGGACCGTATAAAAAAAAGGGTGTTGAATCTACCACTAGAAGTGGCGGTGAGGCAAATGCGACCACAAATAACATAGGATTCTTTTCCTCGTAAGAGCTCCGCAAAGAACGTGCCGATATTTATCCTACGCCCCACCAGCGTACGAATGTGGCACAAGGCCGTTTTTAAGGTGGGTCCTGTCGCAGGCTGAAGCCCAACGTGACAGGCAGTTCCAAAAAACGTGCCGACGAGAGTTGAAAAAGGGCTTATTGATATTACGAAGGTGCTGTGACACACAGCCCCAGCCGCGTGAATATGAAATTCTTTTATAAAAAATGAGTGTAGCAATTAAGTATTTTTTTAACCTGCTATAAGCTTGCGACGACTATTAGTTCCATTTTTATCAAGTTATTTTTGGCCGAAGTGTTTTGTAAATATTGTTAATTTTGATTTATCCCTTTTTTTTAGCTGTAACGAGATGTCAAGGTCGTTAGAAAGAAAAAGGGCTTAGTCATTTCCAGCTGTACCCGGATATAATTGTCCTAAGGCGAGCGTGTAACCTGATCTGTTTACGTTTATCGGCAGGTCGCGGCAAACTAAAACTAAAAACAGATTCAATTAACTGGGAAAAAAATGGAAACAGAAGAAAATCTAAATTCTGCAAAAACCAAAATAATGATAAAAGATAACAATCCAAATCCTCCAAAGGAAACAAAATTATTCAATGGAATATTTGGAGAGTAAAGCCAAATCATAATGAATTACTTCTGCTTTTGAATAACCAAAATCCTGCTATAATGTGCCTCCAAGAAACCTTTTTCAAAGATGACAATATATAAATTAAAAACTATGAGCTATACAAGCATATGCACAACACTGGACTCTAGGCTTCCAGAACTGTATCCATCCTTGTCTGAAATACCTCTGAGCAAAATAGATTTAGATACCAACCTACAGGTAATTGCCATTTAAAGCAACAATGCACAAAAAACATTTGCTTGATATTCCTCCTGATAACACTACCAATAAAAGCAAGCTAAACAAACTCGTTGATCAACTTGAATCCATCAACAGCTAGTTACTCTGTTATAGATCCATAAATGTATGACCCTTTAATCCATATGGATTTTACCTGGAAGGTACATTAAGATACATATGATGATCATCATTTCCCAATTTTACTGGAATACTCCATGCCAAATGAAGATGGCCTTTCACCATTGAAAATTAAAAAGAGTAGACTTGAAAAGATATAAAACTGAATGTAAAAAAAGACTAATCCAGGATGTTAATTCTAAAGACTTAGGAAATCATTTCACAGAAACTCTTATAGCCATGACAAAAGAGTGCTTACCCAAAAGAGAAACATCAAGTAAACGAAACACTGTGGTTTGACAAAAAATGTTGGGATGCAATCAGATTATGGGGAGCAACACAATGTAAATTCAACTATGAACCTACTATATTCATCTTGATGGAATTTAATCATCTCAGTCCAAAGACACAGCAAACAATAAAAGAAACAAAGAAAAAATCTTGGAAAAAAGCATGTAAACAGTCTCAACACTCACTTAAATACCAAAACAATTTGAGAAATGTTTTGAAAAGAAGGAATCAAATCACCCCTATAAAGCATTTCAAGGTAAACAATGATAAAATAACTTGTAAAACAGGAATAGCAGAAACATTCTTAGAAAATTTCAAAACAAGTGGAACCCAGAAATTCTAAAACATCAAGAAAGTAAGGGGAAAAATACTAACTCAATTCTTCATCAAATAATTCAGAATGTTATAAAAAGCCTTTTACATTGACAGAATTGATGGAATCCATTGAATGGTCTCACAACACAGTGGTGGGCCTAGATGAGATACACTATAAATTTATCAAACAACTCACACAAGAATCACTACAATACCTTAGGAACAACTTCAATAAAATCTGGATAAAGAGAGAATTTCCCAAAATATGGGAATAAATTACAATGATTCCCATTCCAGAATATATTGAAGATACTACAGACCCATATAATCAATGAGCTGCCTTTGCAAAAAGATGGAACATATAATATGAGATTGACCTGGTTCAATGAAAAACACAAACTCATAACAAAATACCAGTGTGGTTTCAGAAACCAAAGAAGCACAGTCGACTACTTAATAAGATGATAAACTCATATAAGAGAGGCTAATATAAGAAAAGAACACTTGACAGCTGTATTCTTTGATCTTGAAAAAACATACAATACTATGTGGATGCACCAATTAATGAAAACCTGCATGTACTTAGACTGAGAGGCAGACTACTTAATTTTATAAGCAATTTCTGAAATCTGAAAGAAACTTCAAAGTCTATCTTGGATCATCACTCTCCAATCCCCAAAAGCAAGAAGAAAACTTAAGGAATTATATTGTCAGTGATGCTAAAA
This sequence comes from Sepioteuthis lessoniana, assembly GCA_963585895.1. Classification (NCBI taxonomy): domain Eukaryota; kingdom Metazoa; phylum Mollusca; class Cephalopoda; order Myopsida; family Loliginidae; genus Sepioteuthis; species Sepioteuthis lessoniana. Next base: position 89,992,782 of record OY757929.1, read on the forward strand.
ATCAATGGTATTGGGTGGAGTGCTCTCTATTATGCGGATGACTTTTTGATAAGCTATCCATCAAGATAAATACACACAACAGAGAGACAGTTGCAACAATCCTTGAATAAATTAAGCAAATGAACAACATAAAACAGATTCAGATTCTCAAAAACAAATACTATATGAATTCACTTTTGTCAAATGAGAAAACCTCATGATACCTCAGCATTCAAACTAGAAGGATCAGAAATACCAATGGTTGAACAAAATAATTTCCAGGGTGTGATATATGATTAAAAAAAACTATCCTTTGTCCCTCACATAAAGAACCTTAAACAAAATGTAACAAAATGCAATAACTACTACATGTGGTGGCCCATAGAGATTTAATCAACAAACACTAATGGAATCACAATCTGCTCTAAGCCAGAATATAGCTGCATGATCTATGAATCTGTCAGAAAGTCATACTTGAAAATATTAGATGTAGTATACCATGAAAGAAGAAGACTTGCACAGGGAGCCTTCTCTACCTCTCCAATAGAGAGTCTTTATATGGAAGCAAATGAACCACCACTTATACTAAGTAGAGAGAAATTAGCTGTTCAACACTACCTCAAACTAAAATCTTGTCTTTCCTGTCCGGCATATGAATGCACACTAAACCTAAAATACAAATAACTGCTCAACCAAAAAAGGAACAAAATAAAGATCTTGGGAATTCAAATGGAATAACTTATTAGAGAATCAGTCCCTCTCATGATAATACGCAGAATAGAACCCCTTGGACCATTCAACCACCTAACTTAAGGAAACTGAACAAGCTTCCTAAAACAAAAACTTGCTCTATCACTTACCTTGAAAAGTTCTCAGAAATTAGTGAAAATCCTTATATTATTTAAGCATACCTTTAAAGATTGAGAAAAACAGGTTGTGCTGCGATACTTAACAAAACTATAATCAAAAAATAGTTAGCAAAGGAAGCATCTACCTTTAGCAAAGAAACTTGTGCAATAGAAGTAGCATTAGATCTCATACCCGTGAGCAGACATAAGAAATTCATTATATTTTCAGACTCCCTATCTGTCCTGATTTTACTAGGGGGAAAAAACTGGTGAACCAACTGATTATCAGATTCCTGAACAGAGTAAATGCCATGCATAAAACCAAAGCCATTATATTCTGCTGGATTCCAAGTTGCATTGTAATCAAAAGAAGAGATAGAGTGGACTTAATGACGAAATCAGTAATGGTCATTGACTATAATCACAAATACCTTATACTGATATACAGGTTATGATGAATGGGTACCTCAAAAGGAAATAACAACAATTATGGAAAAATATGCACAAATTAACTTAAAGCTCACCCTGGGAAAATGAGCACCAAAACTTGGTAGAAACTGAAAAAAGAAGATATTCTTAACCTGATTGCACATTGGCCATACATGCCTAACTGATGCCTTCATACTGAAGCAGGATGGAACTGTCCAAATGTGTATGTGGCAGATTAATCACAGTGAAAAATATCCTCCTGGAATGAAAAAGTTAGTCACTATCAGAAAGAGATAGTTTAAGGCAGGAAACATGACAGAACTAGTAAAAAACAGTAATATCATTGACTTACTAAAGAAAACAGGACTATATAATAAATTATAATAATACATACAAAATACTAAAATGAAAATCCTATTTTGTTATAAAATAACACTAAAAGGGTTAAAATGTCATAAAATCCACCAACTTAAACCAAAGATACTAAGAGTTCTATTTTTTCTATACAAGGAAAATAGATATTATTAGTTATCATTTATTACTAAACTCTATGGCATATAATCTGTGTAACCAAAACCATGAATATATAGTCATTCAAAACAAGTATACCCCTTATATATATTAAAGCAATTTTATTTTCAGTTGCAGAAATATTACAATGTCATTGAGTTTCAGTGCTGGAAAGTTAGGTAATAAATAATACCTAATAATATCTGTTTTGTATCCATTAGAAATTAGAAAATCCTATTATCTTTGGATTTAAAGAAATGAACATTTCATAAAAATATGTGGAGAGTGTAATAATTAATGAGTCATTCTGTATATGAAAATTACACTCTATTTCATAAGGGAATTACCAGCTTTATTATGTTATTGTTTCCTTTTTGTCACAACACTGTATTGATAAACTCTTCAATTATTCAAATAGTTTATTAACCCAACATCAATAATATAAGATGGAATAAAGCTAATATTAACTATGGATTTAAACTTTGAAAAAACACTGAGAGTATAACAGTGCTTATTGTAATCTGTTTGTATTATAAAAAAATTTAAAGAGTAGTTAAGATAAATTTGAAAATTTAAAAAAATGTTGATTTATAACATTGTATATATATATATAATAGAATTTAATTGTTATGGTAATAGGAAATGGACTTAATAAGTCAAGTGTGAGTTTCACTTTATGTTAATGCCTTTTTAGAGGGCATCCTTCACTTTTCTCCCTGAATATGAGTAAATAGTTGCACAAACAAGGCTCTTTTAGCCTTAATGAAATAAGGCAACAACTGCAGAAGAAGAAAAAAACACTGAATTAAACACCTGAGGAATGCTGTTTGAAGAATCTGTCGTGAATCTTTCTTCTGTTATCAGCTCATCCAAAAAATGTAGCTAGTCCTACACAAGCCTTCACCACTCTAAGCAAAAAGGCCTGTGTGATTCATTAGTTAAGCTTTGTCTTAATTGATGTTTACTGAATGGATGGATAAAAATCATCATTATGATTATCATTTTTCTTGTTGTGAATTTCATGCATTTTTAACTGGTGGTTATCTCTGAATTGTGAGTGATAGTACGTTTCCTCAGTTCTCCAGGACTCTTCTAAGTATTCAAGCTAATCTTAACATTACTTCTTGGGTCTAGATTATCTCAGTTCTTCCTCTAATCTTCAATCCCACCAGTCTCCTCCTTTCCTAACTTTTAGGACTGTTCCAAGAGCATGAGTAACAATTAGTATGAACCATCACTTTTATGTTATCATTATTATCATTATTATTTTTTTTGCCAATGGCCTGGGAGATCAGGGTTCAATACTAAGTTGAGTCATACCAAATACTCAAAAAATGGTATTTGATGCATCCTTGCTTAAAACTCGGCATTATAAGGTATGGATCTAGGTTAAAGTGGAGTAATTCAGGGAAAGGAGTGGTGCCCTAAAAAGGGAGCCTTCGGTTCGCTCTGACTATGGATGGCCAACTTACAACTCAATGTGTATTTAATTATGACATGAACACCATCTTATGAAGGATGGATTGTTGTTATTTAGAGACATTGGAGTGTAAAGGTATGGAGGTCTTTTGTACAGTAATAATTATGATAATCAGGATGAACATTCACCTGCTGATGCCCGAAGCTATATGAAATTTAAGGCCCTTTACTATAAATATTTCATATTAATGTTAATGATAAAGAAAAATAACGCACACACACACACACACATACACACATATATGTGTACACTACCTACTTATTGCCCAGTCGGTGGTGGCTGTAGAATACACCGACTGCATCTCTGCAGAGGAGAAAGACCTCCCAATGAGTGTCCTGGATACAACATTAAACAATCTGATGGTGAGGTTCCAGTGATGCTGGGGCTTTGGAGAATGCAGTGCACCCCTTCATTGCCATTGCTCCCAGGTCCACTCTGCCCCGGAATGGTGGCACCTGATAGGGCCCTATCTATGGGTTAAATAGAAATAAACTGCATACTTATGCTGAACTGAATTGTTTGAATTAGAAGTGTTTGACTAAACTGAATAGCTTGAAATAGAAATGTTTTTGACAATAAGACTGTGTACTTACATTTAAACTGTGTATTCATCCTAAACTAAATTGTTTGAAATAGAACTGTTTTTGACATTGGAACTGTACTTACACTAAGCTGAATTGTTTAATATAGATCTGTTTTGACATTTAACTGTGTCAACAAAATCTATTCTCATACTAAACTGAATTAGCTGAATTAGAACTGTTTGAATAAAGTGTGTATTTATACTGAACTGAATTGTTTGAAATAGAACTGATTATTTGTTTAAGAATGGATTTGGCATTAAATAACCTACAAAGGTTGATATGCCATAAAACCCAAATAACCAACCAACTACCTACTTAATATTCGAGACCACATTGATTTTTTCTCTAAATTTAGAAAAAATGAATTAAGTTTCATGTCTTTATAAATAAGTTTATTTTTCTTGTAATTATGCAATAATTTCAATCAAAATGAATATAAAATAATTATTATTTTAATTAAAGCAAATTTATATTTTCTTTTCATCAAAGAAACTACCATAAGCATTTATTACTGTTGAACAAATTCTTAGCATCCTTTCTAATAATTTGTAAAAGTGATTCCCAAGCTGTGTAAATGTGTAAACAGTTCTTGCATATTCTTAGGCAATTCACTTTGAACTTAATGATCAATTGCAAAATTAGCTTTTATTATGAACAAATAATTCAGAGTGGTCCTGAGATTTTGGTTGTTAGTATATATATATTTAAGCATGTTTGATTAGATAATAAAGACACATTTTGTCTATATAATTTTATTAGGATCCTTTTAAGTTTTCGGACAAGTGTTTCGGTTTTAGGTTGGAGTTGGTAGATGAATTTACCAACATTGTCCCGAGCACTCTCTGACCTTTCATAGGCCATTATCAGGGGTTGTTTGCATGCGTAAAGATTGTTTTTTTTAAAAAAGAGTTTAGACTTTTTATTACAAAAAATTACATTAACGTATGGACAAATTTAAAGCAGAACGCTATCAATGGAAATAGAATTTTATCAAGGGAAATAGAATATAAAAAAAGATTAAAGACATTTCAAAACATTGTCATTATTTCAAACGAAGGACAGCTGCTCAACTACACACACACACGCACACACGCATGCACGCATATGTATAATTTTTATGAATTAGTAGTAAAGAATAAAAACTATTGAAGTTATAAAGGTATATAAAAAAATTACTAATGCTAATTTAACACTGCACTCAAAAACATATAGAGACATTCATCCAGAAGAATTATTATTCATCCAGAAGTCTCGAGGGAGCTCCTGAGGTGTAATTGCTAACAAATAGACTGGACATGTACATTGTAGCAAGAGAATTTTAAATCCACTCCTGCTATTCTAGTAGGTTGGTTGGTTGGGTTTTATAGCATATCAATCTTTGTAGGTTATTTAATGCCAAATCCTGTTTACACATACATATTAAATATAAATGATTTGTAATCACATTTTTTAGATATCATTTTTGAAAAGGCCTGAGCTCTTTTTTTTACAAACATTTAAATGGTTTCTTGTATTTCTATCGAACCCAATTCTATTTACTATAAATCATTTGTTTGCACACAGTGAAATAGTTACAAGTATTGCTATTTAACACTAATTATTCTGTTGAATACTTCATTGATTTTCAAACAGTTGAATGGTTCCAAGTATTGGTATATATCACTAATAATTCAATTAAAAATCAGTCATTTGTTTACACACAGTTAAAGGATCAAACAGTTTTATTTCTAACTATTCAATTTAGTGTAAGTTATTTGTTTGCACACAGTTTAAATGTCAAACAGCTCTATTTGACCCAAAGATAGAACTCTATCAAGTGCTACCACTCCAGGTGAGAGTGGACCTGAGAACAATGGCAATGAAGAGTACTCCACATTCTCCAAAGCTCAAGGACTGGTGCCTTACCATCAGAAGGTTTATTGCCATATCCAGGAGACTTCTTAGGGGAGCTTTACCCCTCAGCAGAGATAGAGTTGGTGTATTCTATTGCCCCAACTGACTGGACTACCCAGCTATTATGTTAACTTTCGAACTAATACACTTGGGTATAATAAACTCCTTTATCCCCCCCCCGCTATGGTTTAAATTGTATCATTACTGTTCTTTTACAAAGATGGCTTTAGAATTAATTAACCCATGAAGGTTGATATGCCATTTAAAAAGTTAACCAAACTTCATTCTAGCAATTAGTAATAAGAATTCAGGATAAGTAATAATTAAAATCTTGTTTGCCATGGTTGTGAAGAGTAAAGCTTAAATATAAACAGTGTAATTTGGGAGAACAGATGGATTTTCAGAACTGGAGTCTCTAAACTGCAAAACATGAAAATATTGGATATTGAAGTATCATGAACAAGAATGCTAACCAGACATTTGTGTATTTTCAGTGATGGATTGGTTTTGTATGCCATGTTATTTCTGCTTGAGAAGTGCCAATTGTAATTGATACAGTTGATTTGCTGTAATGTTATCCAAAGACATGAGGATGATAATAGCCAGCGGAATTATCATAATTATTGAAACTATTAATAAATTTAGTTCTGTTGACAACTGGAGAAGTGAAAAACTATCCTTAGATTAAGTTACACAACCCAAAATACTTGAATAGCATTATAGATATAATTGCAAATAGCAACTTGTAAAGAATCAAATTTATTTTTCAAGTTGCTTGTGGTATTATTTACATTGATAATTATATGTATTTACTATGTTCAGTCTGTTGAGGTTTGGTTTGATTTCTTTGTTTAATGGCATATCAATCTTTATGGGTTATTTAATGTCAAAGCCATCCTTGTATTTAATCCATAGCTGGGAACATAAGGAGGTTCATACCTTTCCCAAAATAATTTGTCTAAAAATGAATGTAATAACTTAATTGGAACTCAAACTCACTTACTTCAAGGTTGCAGTTTAGCTATTACACTAGGGTGACTCACCCATCGAGTTATGTATATACAATCTCTCTCTCTCTCTATATATATATATATATATATATATATATATAAATATATAAGTGGTGCCTTTAATAAGTTTCCAGCCTTTTTTTGTACAGGCATTTAAAATTGTCGTAGACTCTTGAAAATTCACTATGTTATTGCTATATATCTTATGAGATAACTGATCAATTTTTATGATTTCAGGTTCAAATGAACAGCTACAGCAGCAATTGGAATACACTCTACTAAAGCCTGATTATCACAGCTGGTGAATTTTAAAAATGTAATCTGGATGTGAGGACACTTTAGAAGAATGATATGCAATAAAATTACGTTTTAAACTTGGAAAAAATGTCACAGAAACATATGGAATACTTCACACTGCTTTTGGAGCATCTTGCATGAATCGGGCATCAGTTTTTGAGTGGCATAAGAGATTCAAGGAAGGCAGGGAGTCTGTGAGGGATGATGAGAGCTGTGGGAGGAGTAAGGAAGTCAGAACACCAGAGTTGATTGGCCAAAGGGTTAGGGTTAGGGTTACTATGTTGAGGTTTTAAGGGAGTTCAGGAAGAGATTCTGTCAGGAAAGGCCAGCACTCTTCAAATTGGGCCAGTGGCATTTCCAGCAGGACAATGCACCAGTCCACATCTCTATCCTTGTCACAGACTATTCGACCAAGGTTGGCATCAAGACAGTTCCTCACCTTCCCTATAGTCTAGACCTTGCTCCCTGTGACTTTTGGTTATTCCCTAAGCTCAAGGAAAACCTTAGAGGCTGTCATTATGAGACAATTGAGGAGATGAAAGAGGCTGTGACAAAGTTCAGTGACATGCTCACACAAGAAGACTTCCATGGGCCCTTCCAAAAGTTGTTGGAACGGTACAAGTGCATTGCAGCCGGAGGAGATTACTTCAAAGGGGACTAGAGTTTCATGTGTATACTACCAATAAAAGTGCCCATACAAAAAAAGTCTGGAAACTTATTTTATGATCCTCGTATGTATATTTACATAGGTAATGTTGCCGACCATTGTTGAGGGTGACCCAAAGGTTCCCTTTTCATAAGCTACTAAACCATGTAGGAGAGGGTGCAACTCCTTTCCTTGGATAGCTTCACTTTACCCTTCATCCGTACCTTATAATGCTGCATGTTAAGGAAGGCGGCATCAAGTACCATTTTTTGAGTTTTTGGCATGACACAAATATATATGTATATATATATATATATATATATATATATATATATATTCTTTATGTGTACCTTTGTTTATATGTATGTACTGGTGCATGTTTCTGTGCATATATATATATATAAAACAAACAAAAAACACCAAGGCCATCACCAACTGGTTCACAGCCATAACCAACAAAAAAAGTAAGTTTTATCTAGTTCGACATAACTGATTTCTATCTCTCCATCACAGAAAACACATTCGATAGCACAATGCAATTAGCAGCCCAGTATGTGAAAATTTCAAATGAGGATTTCAAAACAATAAAGTACTGCTGTAAATCACTTCTTTTTCGCGACAGCAAACCATGGATAAAAAACACAATAAACAACTCTTCAATTTGACCATGGGAAGCTATAACAGCAGAGATATGTGAACTAATCAGAATTCTCACACTTTCGCAATTATCTAGAATAACAGACAAAGAAAACTTTGGATTTTACAGAGATGACAGACTCATCATCATAAAAGAACTGAATGGTTCCAAACTAGACAAATACAGGAAAAAATAACAAATGCATTGAAACTACTTGGATTCAAAATTACCATAAAAATAAATCTAAAAATAACTAACTTCCTAGACGTAACACTAAACTTAGATAAAGGAAATTTCAAACTTTTCAAAAAAGAAAGCAATACACCTATTTATATATACATCTCCTCAAACTACCCACCCTCAATTATTAAACAGATACCAATATATATTAGCCATAGACTATCAGACAACTCATCCAACATTGACATTTTTAACAGCAAAAAGAACATATACAACAATGCAGTTAAAAAAAGTGGATACACTCAACAACTAGAATATACACCACCAAAAACCAAACCAAACAACGGAAAAAGAAATATAATCTGGTTCAACCCACCCTATAGCAAAAATGTAAAAACTAATATTAGCAAAGATTTCATAAAATTAATAGAAAAACACTTCCCCAAACACAGCAGCTTGGCCATAATTTTTAACAAAAACAACTTAAAAATCAGCTACAGTTGCATGAAAAACATGACCCAAATTATAAAAAAAAACAACAACAAAAAAATAGAAAACAACTATAGTACAACAGAATGTAACAACCAGTGCAATTGCAGGGACAAATCAACATGCCCCCTACAAGGAAACTGCCTCAAAAAACGTGGTATACAAGGCCACAGTAAGGACAAACAACTCAACAAAATACTACATAGCAACAATTGAGGGAACCTTCAAACAAAGAATATACACCCAAAAACTCTCGTTCTCAAATAAGAAATACTCAAACAATACAACTCTATCAGCATACATTTGGAAACTGAAAGACAAGAATATTACACCAAGTAGTGCTTGCCAATGGACCGGGAGACCAGGGTTCAATCCCAGGTCGAGTCATACCAAAGACTTTAAAAATGGTACTTGATGTCTCCTTGCTTAACACTCAGCATTATAAGGTACGGATCAAGGGTAAAGTGGAGCAATCCAGAGAAAGGAGTAGCGCCCTTCCCTACACCTTGGTGTAGTAGCTATCGAAAAGGGAGCCTTGGGTTACCCTCGACTATGGTCGCCAACTTTATAACTTATAGTATAAGTTATACCCCCACCCAACAAAATATTAAAAAGATGCTAACTTTGCCTCCATGAAAAAGTTGCAATAATCACCCACTCATCACAATATACACTCCTAAACTACAAATCCGAGATAATCTCAAAATGTCGACACAAAAACAAACATCTATCCCAATTTAACCCAAAAATTTAACTAAAACATCAACTAAATTCCTTACACCTTCTCATTTTTAAGTACCACTACTGTTTTCATATTCATAGATATTTCTGCCATCTATGTCCACATTACTTACTAAAGCTTCCTCCTTGTCCTTTCACCATATCCAACTAGCTTCTTCAACACCTTTCTTATTGGCACACCATCCATCAGCAATTACTGACACCACGCTAATTATATAGCAGAACCATCAACTGTAAGTACCACTTTCCTCACATTATCACTTTATGATCACCCACAAGTATTGCCAGTAAATCAAAGTAACATTTTAGTTTTGGCAATAATTATATGCCCTATTTTTTTTCACATTAATGCATTATAAACAACCATAAGTATTGTTAAAAACCATTACGACCATAACTGTTAATTTCATTATTTTACTATTTCTATTTGTTTTTATTTTTTTATATATTTATTATCATTTTCATATATTATTATTGCTATTATCACTGTTATTATTATACATATATTTTTATTTTTATTATTGCAAAAGACACCCAAAACCTATCATTCTTACCTGCCCATAAATACTATACTACATTAAAAAAAAAAGGTAACATGATGATGATTTTAATTTTGATAGTCATCACTCTCAACAAAATTTCCACAAAAAACAGACATTTCATATTCAAATCAAAATAAACTTTTAGCTACCATAAAATTAGAAAGATAAAGAAAATCTGATTGTGACAACTGGTTCACAGCCGTAACCAATTTCCTCCTCCCTCACCCACTCTTCTCACACTCTCTTCCTTTGTTGCACTACTTCCTACCAACAGACAGTGGAAATAAGTAAAGATGTATGCCAGTACATGCAAAAACATATGCACATATGTACACAGGAGCAACAGCACATACACAAACATACTAACATTCAATAACACACAAACTTTAGCGCACATACAAATTAACCTCACTTTTCAAACAAAAATTAACCATATTTATCGTTTTTTTCGAAAGACCTTCACTCTGACTGACAATTGCTGATTGCATGAAACCCAGGGTCACAGCAGTACCATGTAATATATATATATATATATATATATATATATATGCTCTATCATTCATATTGAGCACTATTTAACAATACTGCAATATTTGGTCCTCCATTAACTCACCAAGTGAGCAAGTAAGAACCATAAACCTCTTTTATATATATATATATATATAATATTTTTATATATTTTGTTTTCTGAAGTACTGTTCTGTCATAAAACTTTTAGTAACTGTATTTAATTCCATTTGTGAACTTTTGTGACTTAACCTTTTACTCTCTCTCTCTCTCTCCCTCTCTCTCTCTCTCTCTCTCTCTCTCTCTCAAAATTGTTTTAAAAACTTTCTTAAAAAAAAATTTTCTTCACAAAAATTTTTGTCCTGATTATGACTTAAGGTTGAAACTTATTGAAAACATGCAAAAATAATTATAATTAACACAAAAGAAATATTTCTATTTATCTATCACTTCTGTTCATATATATATATATATATATATATATAGAGAGAGAGAGAGAGAGATAGAGAGAGATAGAGATAGTAACTGTGTTTTTTTAAGAGAGATTATAGACAGAACTTGATATTATATGCTGTAATTGGATGTGAAGGTGGCATAATTATTATTGGCAAGGAAGATGAAATTAGCAAGCCAAATTTAGGTGGTGGCTACATTTACTTTATGCTAATTTTCTTTGGAAAGACATCAATTTGTCTCTTCTTCCCCCAATTATGAGTAAAATTGTAAGGAAGACTAGACTGTAGCCATAATAAAGCAACGAATCAAGAAGAAACACTCTGAATTCAAAGCTTTTGCCAGAGTAAGGTGCATCATCCCCATATTTTACTTCCCCACATTTTACAGATGTTGGGAAAGGCCTTAATACTTCTGTAGACTGTGGGAAAAAATCTGTTTTATAAATGCAAACACCAACTTGTATCATTGTTTGCTTGACTGTTGTGGTGTGAATATGACTAACTGGTATATTCTCTTCTGCTTGCAGGAATATTACATTTAATTATATTGGATTACACATCAGTATGTTGTATAACATGAAATCTTAGTAGGATACAAATTGAATAAAGAGAAATGAATGCAGTTCATATTTCTTTATAGAGTTTCTGAGTTTATAATTTAGGAGTTGTCTGTTATATGGCCAGTAGTCATACATAGATAATATTTGTTTGACTATTAATAAAGGCAAAGGAAAATATTTCAATTATTGCTACTGAATTCTCTCAATCACCTTGTTGGCAGGGCTTAGAATATGCTGACTCTATCACCTGTAAGAAGTAAGACCCCTCCCCTCCAAAAAGGGATGTTCTGGGTAGGACGCTAGACTGTATCTGATGGTGAGGCTTAAGTTCTGCAGATTTGGGAAGTGTGGAATACTCCTCCTCCATTGCCATTACTTCGAGACCCACTCTGACCCAAAGTGGTCGGAGCTTTTAGGGTCCTATCAATGGATCAAATAGATCTGTTTGAAAATTATTTGTATTTGATAAGACCATGTGCCAAAAAACCTTCTTAAGAAACAACTACACAAAAGAAATGTAAATATGAATGTACCATGAATGTGATTCTTTAACCTCTTAGCATAAAATGACCTTAGATGGGTTGAAATTCTGTTAAAATCAATCAATCATTAATTCTCTGAAAAAATGACAAATTCCTCTATGTGCTGATTTCTTATTTATTTAATGGGTGAACTGACAAATTTTGAATGTTTTAAAAAATTTTGGTATTATTTTCAAGTTACCAAGAATATCTAAAAGAGAATGTGATGCAAAATTTAATTATTTTTTAAATCTCTATGAAGCTTGCAAAAAAGCAAAGAAAGATGGTTGGTTTTGCAATCGTCATTGGGTTATTTAATGCTGAACTGATTGATTAATTGATTTTAATAACATATCAAACCATTTGGGATTATTCTATGCTAAGAAGTTAGAAAAATGCAAACATTGCATCTTTATATTTACATTTTTTGTATAGTTTCTAAAGAGATTTTGGCACACATATATCAAGTATTCCTATCTAATACAAATAATTTGCAAAGAGATCTATTTTAGCTATATGTGTGACCCTAATAGATACTACCACTTTAGGCCAGAGTGGGCATGGGAATAATGACAATAAATGGGTACTCCAGAAATGCAGCCTCACAGCTAGATGTCTCATAGCCAGAACAACTCATTTTAAGGAGGTCTTACTCCTCTGCAGGGGATAGTGACCATATTTTAAGCCTCAGTGACAGGGCTATTTGATGCTGAAGTCAGTCTTTTTTTTTTTTTGCAAGCAATTATATGGCTTCAATTAACTAATAATAATAATAATAATAAAGATCAGCCAGAATACTGAGATGATCCCTGGCGACTTGAAGAGACTTGCTGTCACTCAGTCTCCTGTAAAAACCATCAGCTAATACTGGTGTGAAAAACTCACAAGTAGTAATATAATGATAATCGTTAAAGAAAATTCAGTTTTGGTCTATTTGTTTAATGAAATATCAAAATTCATGGGTTATCTAATGCCAAAGCCATCCTTGTAGAATGATAGCTGGATGGATAAGGGAATTCATCCCTTTTTCAAAAGTATTAGTCCCAAAGTGAATATAATAGTCCCAAAGAGAACATAATAGTGTGACTGCAGTTTGAACTTGCTTACTATGATGTCTCAGTCCAACATGTGAACCACAGCACAATGGGGTAATTTATTATTTCAAGTAACTATTCTTAATGCAAATAATTGGTATTCAGTTATATGGTTTAAAGTATTCTTATTTCATACTATTAATTTGTATATGGTTATGTAGTTTTAAGTAACTATTTTTATTCAATACTAATTAATTGCTTGAACACAGTTGTATGATTTCAAATATTCCTATCTAATACTAATAATTTATACAAAGTTACACTGTTTCAAGTATTCCTATCTAATATTAATAATTTATACACTGTTATATGGTTTCATATAACTATTCTTATTTAATGCTAATTATTTGTTTGTGCAAAGTTGTACGGTTTCAAGTATCCCAATCTAATACTCATAATTTGCACATAGTTATATAGTTTTGAGTAATGATTCCTATTTAATGATTTGTTTGCTCACAGTTATATGGTTTCAAGCATTCCGATCCAATACTGATATTTATTTGACTCATAGATGGAACCCTAACATTTATTTCAAACAAATTATTTGTTTGCACACAGTTATATGGTTTCACATATTCCTATCAAATAATTTTCAAAGAGATCTATTTAATTCACAGATTGAACTCTAACATGTACTATCATTCCAAGTCAAAGTGAACCTGGGAATAAGAATAACAAAGAGTTGATTCCACACTTCCCAGAATGTATTGGACTTATGGATACTCTTTTTGCATCACCTTGGTAACATTCCTGAAAAAGTACATTCCAAACAACATTTTATAAAAAGTTAATTTTGTCTACATAAAAGATACCAGGATTTTATAATTTCCAGTGTAACATTATACAATCAAAACAGATATTTTTTACATAGTATCAATTTCCTAACTCTACAGCATTAAAACTAATAAAAAAATGATAATATGCAGAAGTCCAAAAATAGCTAAAACCTTTGTACATATTTATGTTATGATCCTTCTCAACTTCTTACTCAATGCTCAATGCCCATCTCCTCTTCTTGTCACCCTGTTGCCACAGTCTGTGTTTATCATCACTATATTATCTTGTCTCCACATGTTGTTGTTGTCTTCATCAGCCATTGTTTTAAGTACTTCTTTGTTGAAATCAAGAATAACCATGAGACCACAATTCTATATGTACATATTTATTGATGAACTTTCATCTTGCATTACCTGTTTACAACTAATGACAAGCCAGTTGGATCAGAGCACAGATGGAAATTGATTCACTCACTTCAGGCTTCTCTCACTAATTAAAGATACATTAAATTCCACTTCTAAACTTTCTTGGATCATTTGATCATGTGACCTTCTCGTCCAATGAAAGCCAAGCACTCAAAAGATTTTGTGGGTCATCGCACATCAATTGCACTTACTGACCTAACAGTTTTCCCAACCATTTGAAACTATCTACACTACATACCAATAACAGATTTCTCCAACCTATTATTTGACATTTATGCAGTTCTATTTTTGTCTAACAAGTGTTGTAATTTTACTTTTGGTTACAAAGATTCATGCTGTAAATTTTGATAATAAGTAACATCTAATGATATCTATTTTGATCATATAGTATTCTAAAAAAATTAACATTTTATAAAAAGTTTTAGGAGTGTACTTATTTATGGGCAACGAACAAGCTACAACTTAAGGCTTCAAAAACTGCTCATGTCCTCAAAAGAAAAAACACTTTTTGTGGGGGTCTTGGCCTAATGAGTAGAGTGTTCACCAAGGTTTGGGAGACCAGGGTTCAATCACAGGTCGTCATATCAAAGACTCAAAAAATGGTTCTTTAATGCCACTTTGCTTAACACTCAGCATTATAAGGGACAGATCAAGGGTAGTGGAGCAATCCAGAGAAAGGAGTAGCACCCTCCCCTACACCTTGATGTACTAGCTATTGAAAAGAGAGTCTTCAAGTCACCCTCAACTAAGGTTGCCAACTTTACTTTAATATCCTGGTGTAATTTTTAAACAGGTGACTTTTTATAGCTTACCCCACACCAAATCTGAATCCAGTACTGTTTCTCCTTCCAAATAAGAATATTGATCAACATTTATTTTTTAACATTAGTCTTGCTTATGATTAAATGTTTTTCCTTTTAATCCGTCATTTTTCTTGTCTGGAGGTAGCTCATATGTTGTTAACGACTCAGAGTATTGCTGTATTTGCTATATTTGACCTGCATGTTGATGAGGGATTCCTGTTAAGAATCCTTCCTTGGATGACTGTGCACAAGAATTCAGTTGCCTTTCTTGCATTACCAAGGTCAAAGAGCCCAGTCATTCCCACTTTTCTGAATTAGAAGAAATGGGTTCATGCCTTTCTCAAGAGAATTAATACAAAATGAATGTAGCTATTGTTGGAATTTGAACTCTGCTTTCTGACACCATTTTCTTTGCTAATATCCATCAGCCAATCGCAAATAGGTTTAATACCAAGAAAACTGTAATTCATTAATCTATGATAAATGTTAATAAAATATGACTTTCACTGCTTCTAATTGATCCCCTTCATTAAGTAAAAAAAATCTTATAAGAAGTTGACAAATTCTAAAATTTGAAGACTATAGAGACCATTATTAATTTAGTTTTGTACATAATACTCAGATTATTATTGATATTCTCATGAAAGATATTTTGCTACTTTATTTGAGTAAATTATTCAATGATCACTCCAGATTCGTCTAGGTGTTTCTTAAAGTATTTTATTTTATGTAAATTTTTTTGCATATAAAATGATGACCATGACTGGTATCAAAAAGCAAATATCAAGTATTCGTATCAAATATGAATAATCTTGAAATGGATCAATTTGACCGAACAGGTACAACCACTCTGGGTCAGAGTGAACCTGGGATTAATGGTAATGAAGGGGCACTCCACAATCCCAAGACCTCTAGAAATGGAGCCTCACCATCAAATGTTATAACAAGGATACCTCTTTTTGAAGTGTTATAACAAGGATACCTCTTTTTGAAGTGTTATAACAAGGATACCTCTTTTTGAAGGGGATCTTACTCCTTTGCTGAGGGTACAGTCAGTGTTTGATTTGGTTTCTTTGTTTGATGGCATAGCAACCTTCAATGCCAATGTCACCCTTGTAGTAGAGCAGTACTGATACTGTTTAACCCAGAGCTGACAAGGAAATTAGTGGGTTCATACCTTTTCCAAGGATATTAGTCTGAAAGTGAATGTGATAGCGTGACTGGAATTTGCACTCACTTTGAGGTTGCTGTCCAACACTTTAACTATTAGCAGACAGGGACTCCCAACAGTCAGTATATTCTAAGCCCTGCCAACAGTGTGGGACAAAGAAGCACTAAGTAAAAGTTTATATTTATAAATGAAATTAGAGAGAAGACTAATTGTTCTTTAAAGATACCTACAAGAAAATTATGTATATATATGAGGATTAAGATGACTGAGTTAGAACTATTACTTGAACAACAGTTTAACTTGAAATGCACCAATATTTTACTACTTTATATAACATTTGTAGCTCAGTCTGATATTTCAATCAATTCTACTGCAGTTGCTATTATGGAAATATTAATAATTATTGATTAAGATGTTATCAGATTTGTTGTGCTATATTCAAAACAACAAACTTGATAGCATTTCAATTAATAATTATTGATATTATTTTATAGGAAAGACTCAAGTACTTAACCTTATATTTGATTATATCAAGTACAATAAATCCTCATAGATAATGCAGACGCTGTTGCCATAGTATCAATCTTTATTTTCATTTATCTTGCTGATATCTGAATGTAGATCACTATTATAATGATCTGATTTTTGTATGTTTGTCTATGTAATATCCACAAAATGGTATATCATAGTGAGACTCTTATTAATGAAATTGTGTTTAAATTAGAAATTAAAGCAATTATCTTTTGTAACTTAATAATAGTAATGAGGTCTGCATTTGTGCTCACCTCAATCATTATAATTTAATGAAAGCAGATAACTAAGTGCTAATTATATAGTACTTCCCTTTAGGTATTTATTAGCAGTTAATTATAACAGAAATTTGATAAATGAGATGTAACTTGCTTTGGAGCTTAATGGCTGCTGAAGGTGGACTTTAAGTGAGTACACATTAAATATTGTTTTTTTATTTAGTTTCCTTGTTTGATATCAACCTTTGTAGGTTATTTAATGCCAAAGCTACCCTTCTAGAAGATCAGTAGTGGTGCTATTTAACCCATAGCTCGGAGGATAAGGGGGTTCATACCTTTTCCAAGGGTATTTGTCTGAAAGTGGACATAATAGTGTGACTGGAGTTCAGACTCGCTTACTACAATTCCGCACTCCAGTGGTTTAACCATTACACCATGAGTACACCCCCCCATAAACAATTTTAAATACAATCTGTAATCAATTGTTATTATGAGTAGGCTCCAGCTGATTTTATGGTTGGTCATATTCAGTTTTCATCCAATAGCTGGTCTTCCTATGCTGTAAATGCCTTGGTATGTTCTTTATATTCTGTCAATTTCCTCATCGCATTACAATATGGCATCCATATTTCTCTCTTGCAAGGACGAGCTCGTAAGTGATGTACTCCTATGGACCCCCACATATGGCCAAGCAAAAGCAGGACGAACTTACATACAGCAGCTATGTGAGGACACAGGATGTAACCCAGAAGACCTGCCGCAGGCGATGAATGATAGGGAGAAGTGGCGAGAGTTGGTCAGGGATATCCATGCTGGCGGCACGACATGATGATGATGATATTATTGATGCTATTATAAGATTATATACATCTGAAGTGCATTAATGTTTATCATTGTTGTAAATGGAATCAGCAATCTGAGTTCAAATCCTGGACAAGCATATTTATGTTTCATTTCCTTTGGAAAGGCACGAATCCACCCTCTAGCTATGAGTAAATAGTAGGTTGGCCCGAGTCCTTCAGCCTTGGTAAAGCAAACAGTCTTAAAGAAAGAAAACTCTGAATTCAAACTAGCTGTACTACACTTAAAAATTGACCTTGTGTCACTTCCTTCCCATGGCAGTTGCGTAAATACATACATTTGTATAATTATATGATATCATTATCATATGATAATATCAATATATATGATTGATCATATAGTAGATAATGTATATCATAATTATATAATATGTTATATTATAAAAAGATATTATGCACTATTATAATTTTATATTATATTGTTTGTTATATTCTTATTATAACTTTTGTGAGTTTTTCCCACCAGTTCTTATTGAAGTCTAAGTGACAGCAAGCCTCCTCAGGTCTCCAGGACTCTTCTAACTATTCTATCTGCTTTTAACAGTGCTCAGGTCTTGATGGTGTCGTTTCTTCCAGTTCTTCCTGTCACTTTTTCAGATCTTTGGCAACCATTCTAAGAGCACACTCAGGTTGCACAACCTTTTCAACTTTCTGGTAATATCCAGCTATTTATTTATCATTTTGCTTTTTTCTGGACTGAATGGGTGACCAGTTAGTGTCTCAAAAACTTTATGGATCTTATTTTCTAGGACATTCTGGTTGGTGCATATACAATTTGTCAGCATAATTAAATTTTTATCTCTTTTATAATTCCCAGTAGATCACCTTTTCCGCTAAGTTGTGCCTAATCTACTATTCCCTTTGTATCAGCTGCATTTGATTAACTATTTTATCTCTGTCACCTCATAACCTACACTTGCTTATTCTTTTGTATATTATCATTTTTTGCTTTAATATAATTAGTATTCATTAAATTATTTTGTGCCACTATTAATAGAGATTTACTTTTTCTCTTGAGGCATTTTCTTCTTGGCATTTTGGTGCCACTGTTTTGGTACTGACAAATTGGTACAGCTATTTTAGTGTGAAACTGTTTTGGCATTTAACTGTTTTGGTACCCTAGGCATATCTAGAATAGATTGATAAGACTGTTAAGAATGGCCAAATATTGATAATTAAAAAAGAATTAAATTTAGTTTTTTGAATAAAATTAAATCAAATCAAAGGAAGTGCATGTTATACATGAGAGAGTATTATACATGAATAATTACGGTAATTTTAGTAATCACAAGTATACACCCCAGGGCAAAAATGTAAGACCACCCTTAAAAACGAAAAAAAAGATATTGTTTACTATTTTTCAATTTATGAAAATCAGTTATATGAATGCTTAGGTTAAGGTTTAAAATAAGAAGAAATCTCAATTCATTTTTTATATGTATATTTAAATTTATGCTACATTTTAAAATTCCTTTTTGACATAATTATAAGACCACCAATAAAAACTAAAGAAAAAAGAGCTTAATTTAATTGAAAAATTCATTATATATAGTCTACGTAATATAAAAGTTATTAAAACTGTAATACTTAAAATACTGAAAACATAAATGGCTAAATTATCTGAATTTGTGAATGGCAAGATTACAGCTCTGAAAAATCTCGGAGAGAAATTTTGAAGGCCTTAGGACGCAGTAAAACTGTTATCTACAATTACTTGAAAAGTCCAAATAACTATGGAACAAGAAAACCGACTGGCAGGCCAAAAAAATTATTACCACAATTTAAGACAATTGTTCATGAAGTAAAAATGAAAACTTTGTCAATATCAAAAATATTGAAATCTCTCATGGATGCTCTTTGCAGTACTAGAACAATTAGAAGGCATTTAAAAAACAAAAAAATTAAGCATAAGAAAAGAATTCATCATCCAATGTTAACTATGAAGCAGAAAGAGAAACGACTGGAGTATGCTCGTCAATATCAAAACATGAGTAAAAAGAATGGCGAAAAGTTTTCTTGAATGAAAAGAAATTCAATTTAGATGGTGTGGATGGCTTTCAAAAGTACTGGCATGCAAAGATTTTTCCAGAAGAGAATTACTCAACAAGACATAGTATTGGAAGATCTCTTATGATCTGCAGGATCTTCTCACCTTTAGGAAAACTTAAACTACAATTTATCAGTGGTCGACAAAAAGCAGCATATTATGTGAAGATTCTAAATGATTTATCTCTCGCACAAGAAGTGTGTCGTCTATGTGGAGAAGGATGGATTTTTCAGCAAGATAATGCTGCTATCCACAATGCATCAATAACAAAGAAGTACTTGCCTGTACAAAAAATAAGACTTCTTGACCATCCAGGGTGCTCTCCAGACCTCAATCCTATAGAAAATTTGTGGAGATTCATTGTTGCAAAAGCTTATGAAGGAGGTCGACAGTACTCATCAGTTTCTGAACTCAAAAATGAAATCCTAGATACATGGGAAAAAATACCTTCGATTCAATTTCCGAAACAAGTTGATTGTATGCCTAGCTGAATTTTTGAGGTTATCAAAGCTAACAGCGGATCTACAAAATATTAAATAAAGAATTTGCCTTTATATTCTATGGTTCTGCTCATTGGTTTTATATTCCTGTCAAAACAAAATTTTAAAATAAAGCATAAATGTTAATATACATATAAAAAATGAATTGAAATTTCTTCATATTCTAAATCTAATTGTCTTTAAGCCTTATCTTTCATATATCTGATTTTCATAATTTAAAAATTGGAAATAATATCTTTTTCTTCATTTTTGAGGGTGGTCTTATATTTTTGCTCAGGGGTGTATATATTTACCTAAACCTTCCACACAAACAAGGTCATTTTTTAAGCAAAGTTTAATAGGTTTGAATTCAGTTTTTCTTCTCTTAGACTGGTTGCCATCGCAAGGTTTCTACTATTTATCCATAGCGAGAAGGAGAATAGTTGGATTCATAACTTTCCGACCATGTGAAATGCAAACAGCTTTGTTCAGGATTTGGACTCGTTTCACCATGTCTATTTCCTATGATGATAACCATAAGCCCCTTCACATATACACACACACACACACACACATATCATACATTCCAATGTCCTAACTGATGACTATTTTAACTATATTAGACATTATTTAATATGGTGATTAACTTGGGAAAAATTGCATTTCAGTAACATAAAATTAAACTAAAAATGACTATTTTAATGACATGTATTAGTCTTAGTAAATGAAGCGGTAATTTTAGTAATCACAAGTATACACCCCAGGGCAAAAATATAAGACCACCCTTAAAAACGAAAAAAAAGATATTGTTTTTTTTTTTTATAAATAAGTACATCCTTGCCATTTTCAAATAAAAAAGAATATTTCTTCGAGACCAAAGATACCTGAATTTTATAATTTCTAGTTGATCAAAAACATTATTATTAGGTATTATCTATCAGTAAATTCTGTAGTATTGAAACGCTGGAGCCAAAAATAAAGTATTGCCATGACCTGCCTACAAACGTAAACAGATCGGATTACTCATTCGCCCTAGAAAAATTACATCCGGGTACGGTCGGAAATGACAAAGCCCTTTTTTTACTCTAACCGGCCGTTACAGCTAAGAAAGGGATGAATTAACATTTATCAACATTTGCAAAACACTTCTGCCAGAAATAATTCTATAAAAATGGAACTAATTATCTTTGCTAGCCTATACCAGGCTAAAGAAGGACTTATTTTCTACGTCCATTTTTTATAGAAAAACTTTCTATTTACGTGGCATGGTAGAAGTGGTGTTACTTTTCTTTCATATGAAAAAGGCTTCGGTGGCAAAAAATTCAAAGGTCTTCGCAGATGCTCTCAGGAGCCACTTGGCTCCTACGTAATCATTCTAGTGGCAGATTCGCTCTTTTTTTCCATCACATTGATATGCACTAATGGTCTTTTTAAGGGCCATAAGAGGTCTCCTTCTGCAGGTTGAAGTATCTCCGACGGTCCTTAACGACCAGTCGAAATAGACGGCCTGGAGGCAAACACGAAGAGGACTCACTAAGACCGCCAGTCTTAACCATCGCTCGGTTCCGCTCGGTTCTGCTCGTTCATTTGGCTGCACAGTGCTAAAGGCACGGGTTAGCCTTTAGCTACTGCTTCACTATCTGATAACGTCAATCTTAGACTCGGCCTCCTGGCCTGTTCGCTCGACAGTGCACAGCTTTGGCGTGTAAAACCTTAGCTATTGTCTTGATACATCTGCACAGCTTTGGCGCGTAAGGCCTTAGCTACCGTCCGATTCGTCCGCACAGCTTTGGCGCATAAAGCCTTAGCTACCGTCCGATACGTCCACACAGCCTTGGCGCGACACAGCCATAGCTATCATCTGATACGTCAGTGCAGCTTTGGCGCGACACAGCCTTAGCTACCGTCCGATATGCTGCACAGCTTTGGCGTGCAAAGCCTTAGCTACCGTCCGATACGTCGGCACAGCTTTGGTGCACAAAGCCATAGCTACCGTCAATGATATGCCCGCACAGCTAGGGGCATGATAAAGCCCTAGCTTCACCGATCCGCTCGCTTGACTTCATATGTGTTTCCCCGTCCGTTCACTTGGTCCGTAGTACTAAGTCTTAGTCACCAACACGCTCGACTCTACACGACCCAGCTGCAAAAACCGATTTCGACCTCGACGCTCCCACAATGTAGATTCCAGTCCACGTACCGACTCGCTGTTATGGACTGCCCTAGCATTGCAACATCTGGCCTACGTACGACTCGCTGTACAGGATAGCAACCAGATCGACCCCCCCCCCGGTTAACCCAACGTACTGTCAAAAACCGGGACATCGATTTATCAACGACACGACCGACCTCAGCTTCCAACTACGATCATCCAGCTGCATTCAACGACTCGACCGACTTCAGCTACCCACAACGATCGTCCAGCTGCATTCAAACGACTCGACCGACCTCAGCTTCCTGCTACGTTCGTCCAGCTGCATTTAACAACTCGACCATACCAGCTATCGACATCACCCATCTAGCTGAAAACCACATACAACCGCCACGGACTTTACACATACGTTTGTAAATCCGACAATAAATCGTCACTTTTGTTGTATCTGTTATCTCGCCTTTGTTCCCTTCATTGTCTTTGGCTGTCATTACTCGCACGCATTAAACTTAAATCAATTGCAGGATCGACATGCTTATGTACTTATTTTTAGACTGCTTTGTATTCATAGTTTTGATTTTAGAGTTTCGATGTTGTAGAATTATGTGTATGCATATATGTATGTGTCTATGTGAGACAAACGAACCGACAGACAAACAGAGTGTTCATAATAGCAGCCCCATTAGATTATTCCTGGTTGAGCAGTTCTATTTCATCCGTTGTTTCTCTTTTCCCTCTGTAAGCCTGGTACATTTCTCAATTCCAGATCCCATTCCTATATCTCGGCAAGAGATTCTAAGAGTTTATATAAAAGTTTCTTGTTCTTTTTTTCATTCTTGACGAATATCGTGATATTATCCATATACATGAGGTGGTTTATCTTTTCCTGCTACTTTGTAAATTTGTAGCCTCCTTTGTATTTTCTTATTCTATATTCTTTCCATTTAAGCAAATGAAACTGACATTTTCAAGAACATATTTAATCTTTAAAGTATTTAGTTGCCAGTTATTCACAATGAATAGCACAATTGTAAAGAGATGCCTGAGATTATTTTTAAATTTGTGTTCGGAATATAATTTACTAAGGCCAAATCTATACTTCGACATTAATTTAAAAAAGTCTTTGAGGTTCATCCAGCCAAGTTTTGTAAATTTGAATTAAATGAATTGACATAAAAAAAGCATACCAAGGTCATGCTGTGTAGTCACCGATGAATTCTATGTCTGGGATGGTTAATCGTCTGATGAGGAAGGAAAAATACAAAAACACAATTCGTCTAAAGCATTAGGACCCTGTTACGCTATTCTCCTCGTCCAGTCTCTGAAGCCATGAAAAGCAGAAAGTAAATGGATAATAGACACAACGTGAGGGCTGACTTTTTCGTTCTTTGAGGAATCATCTCTTCTCGTATCTTTGATTCATTCCTCGTTCTCAGTTCATACGAATATTGGTCTCCTCGCATCCAGTCCACCAAAAGAAAAAAAAAAACAGAATCAAGAGATCCCATGGTCACCACCCTGCTTCTGTCTCAAGTGGGTGACATTGTCCGATCAGCCCCCGTCTCTATTTAGATGGCCATTGCTAGCGACCTCAGCAAAATCCCATCCAGGGTGATAGATTTATAACGATGGGGATATTATTATTATTATTAGGTTTTTGGTTTAAGTTATTTTTACGTTGGTTATGTTGGTATTACGTTGGTTGCGTTAGTATTACGTTGGTTGCGTTGGTATTAAGTTGGTTGCATTGGTATTACGTTGGCTGCGTTGGTATTTCGTTGGTTGTTATCCCCTCGCTAAATGTTGATGGAAAATAAAGGTGGTGGAGAAGAACGAAGACGTCGTTAGGTTTTAAATGAAGGTTTTTAATGGCAGCATGAAGTAAAGGGGTTTACGCTGGTATGCTGCAAGTCTCGTAGGAAGGAAAGAAGGTAGGAAGTTGTTAGAGCGTATCATCTAATTTGTTTTTAACTAGGATCCCTTGGTCTAGAAGAATAGACGCAAGTGGGTCCGTTAACTAGATTGCTCTCCTCATAGTGGTTGGCGCTGCTGCCGCTATTCAAGAGCAGACAATAAAACGTCTGTTTCTATTGACGATTTCTGAGGGAGAGAGAGTTTCGCGGGCTTCCTTCAATTTTTGGTGCCGCTAGGAAATATGGTTCGGGCTGAATAGGACAGGTCATCCTGATTGGGTGAAAATGTTCGGCGACTCTAACGGTCAAATTAAATTACGCGCCAAACAAAAATACAAGGTTTTTCTGCTACAGATGAATCCTATCTTGTTACACCACGTCCACTTGAAGAGATGTTGAACTTTGTCAACTCATCTTTAAACTGGCTTTTGCTAACTTATCTATTTGTGTCACGGTATCATTTGGTTACTCGATTACAGTCAACTGATTGATAAATGACACTGAACGGAAACGTTTTTATCGAAAAGAAATTTGAAAAACTCAAAATTTGCATTGTAAAATGTAAATGACCCTCAAGCCATGATTTAACATATCAATGAAACATCATACAGAAAAAAGTCTGTGTTGGATTATGTATATAAGTTGGCTTGTGTTTGTGGTGTAATGGTTACCGTCGTAGGAAATGGACATTTCACATCGCGCTAATACCCTTGAGAAAGGTATGAATCCAACTATTCTCCCTCCAGTAATGGATATGTTGCAGTGGTCGATAAATATACCGGTCCCCGGTATATTTTGAAATATAAGTGATTGACAACGAACCAGGTAAGAATAACAAAACAAGGATGTTGCTTCGAAAGGCCAAACTTTATTATGGCGAATCGGAAAAGCGTACGGCGAACAGTCGCCGCGGCCGGATGGTGATCGTTGGAGCAGGATCTAGTCGCTGGTGCAGGTCTGGAGAGCTGGTACAAGACTGGTAGTCGTTGGATAGATGGTCGCTGGTGCAGGACTGGTTTCTGCTGATGCAGGAAAGTTGTCGCTGGTTCAGGACTGGTAGTCGCTGGTGCAAAACTGGTGGCTGCTGGAATCTGCTGGTGCAGGAAGGCGGTCGCAGGTGCAGGACTGGTTTCTGTTGGTGCAGAACTGGTAATCGCTGCTGCAGGAAGGTGGTCGCCGGTGCAGGGCTTGTAGCTGCAGGTGCAGAGCTGGTAATCGCTATTGCAGGAAGGTGGTCGCCAGTGCAGGGATGGCAGCTGCTGGTGCAGAACTGGAAGCTGCTGGTGCAGGAAAGTGGTCGCCGGTGCAGGAGTGGTAGTTGCTGCTGCAGGGAAGTGGTCGCCGGTGCAAGAAGGTAGCTGCTGGTGCCGTCTCAAAGGGTATTAGGTCAGACTTTTTGAATTACATCTGATTGCGAGGCTGGTAGTTGTGTCTGCTGCGTTGTGCCGTCTCAGGGGGGGGATAGATTTTCTGAGTAGCCATGAAAAGGGCTTTTAAGCTGAGAAGCTGGCAATGTTCCTGCGTTGTCTGCGGCTGGAATATGGACTTCGGCTTGAGGGGAAGCTTTGAGCAGTTCTCGTGGGCAACTGCTGCTGATTAGGCTTCGGTCGTAGAACGACCAGGGGAGAATCTACTTTCTCCTGCACACTTGACTGACGTCCAGCCCAATTGATTTGACTCGGTTTGATACCGCTGCTTTTATACCTACTGTGAGCTATGTGGTCTAAGTAGAATGACCTTGCTTATTACTACTATATAATAGTGAGAAACTTCATTCTACTTCGACCACGTGTTTTTATTAATACCTATTTTGTCCATTAGTTGAGGACTGTCCATAGAAAGACAGGCTGAATTTAATATTTAAAAAAAGACGTCCTGTGTGAAGGGATTTGGTTCCTTACGACTCATTCCTAAATACCATTGGCTGACGACATCAGTGACTCATCACTTCTTGGAAAGGGGTTTGTTTGTTTTGTTTTTGTTTGGTTTATGAGTTGTCGGTTGACTACGATAAGTAAATAGTAGAGTAGACTGAGCTCTTTAACCTGCCTAGGAGAAGGAAAACTCTAAATTCAAAGCTGTAAAACTCCGCTTAAAAAGTAGACCTTGTGTCGTATCCTGTTCGGTCGAAGAGATATGTGCATGTGTGGGTGGGAGTGAGCTTGCAGAAGGGTAGTAGCAGAGCAGATGGGGTGATCCAAGACACAGAGACAGTAACGAACCAAGGAGAATCCCGAAAGAGACAGCAGGTAAACCAAGAGACGATGAAGTTTTAAACGCCAAACAACTTAATACATTAATCTTATTTTCCAACCACTAAAGGACACTCTAAAATAATGAATTCTGTGTTTTAAAAAATTATTGCTAAAGCTACTGAGTTGCTTTTCTCACCAGATGATATTTCCACCGATTGGTTCTCCCGAATAATGGTCAGCTGGATGGTCGCCCCTCTGTAATCAGTTGTTTCTCTGTAACATATTTTTAGATCCAGTCCCTCTTGTAATTGCATAAGGTCCATTTCTACTTTACAAAAATTCTTTTCTAAGAAAAAATCAAACCGATCACGTGCGGCACTTGATTTGGCCAGAGTGGAAAAGGGAGAAGTAATCCCAGACAATACGACACCAAAAAGCTACCTCCCAATATTTGTCGAGAACTACTATTGTGTCCCTCACTACGAATTCGAGGACCGAACTGTAAAGGCAGGAAAGAATAGCCAACAGAAAGGTTTCGTCACTCGCTTCTTGAACAGCCGATAAGTATTTTAATCAGGCAAGAAGCTTCCCAAGTAATAAAACCAAAATCAAACAAAAGTATGAATTTGGGGACCAAACTGTTAAGGCAATAAAGAATAGCCAACAGAAAGGTTTCGTCACTCGGTTTTTGAACGTATTTCAAACAGGCAAGAAGCTTCCTAAGAAATAAGAGTAAAATTAAACGAAAGTCGACTAATGAAATTATACCAAGTTAAACAACTGAAAGAAAATTTGACCCGAGAATTCTGCTGAAAAGATAACTTTACAGAAGACTCGAAATTAAATGAAAACTAAACATTTAGACAAAACTGAAAAGAAAAAACAAACAAACTCA
Source organism: Sepioteuthis lessoniana (assembly GCA_963585895.1). NCBI lineage: Eukaryota > Metazoa > Mollusca > Cephalopoda > Myopsida > Loliginidae > Sepioteuthis > Sepioteuthis lessoniana. The sequence goes on from OY757929.1 coordinate 90,020,650, forward strand.
AATTCAAAGAACTTTGTTTCCCAGAGACTTTCTCAGATAAGTTCCTGCAAATTACACTAAAAATTGCTATAATTTATCTTTTCTATCCTTTTTTTTATTGTTTCCTTTGTATAAAATTCCTTTAAAAAACTTTATTGTCTGTATTATCTTTTCGAATCAGTGTCCGAACTAGAAAGCTGCGGGACTTACCGTTTGAACTTACCGTTTAAAATTACACGCTAAAGCCCCCTAAAAACCTTACTCAGTTATATACTAAATTTGGCTTTAGTGACATTTCCTTCGTATTAAATTTTATATCCTTTAAATCCCTTTATATTGCAAATTTTACCCTTTAAATTTTCTTTAACTTTTGATGATTCTCTCAGCAGGGATATGAGAATTCGACGATTATCATAAAATACATCAACCACGAATGGATCCCCCGCCTAAAAATCCTAAAAAATGTAAAGCTGGAATTTAAGCTTCTGCATGTAATGAAACCTAAGAAATTATCAAATTGCTCTTTTAACTCATCTTTGTATTTCTTTTTCAATTTGTAGCCTTTTATCTTAATATCAGGGAATGTGTAGGGATTTAGGAATTAACAGTAAAACTCCCAAACGGATATTGACTCGTCAGCTGCCAGATACAAAATGTATAAACGCGTCGCCACGCATAAGGCTCCACGCATCCATCCGGTTAAAAATCAGAAAAAAGAAAAATAATAAAAAGTAAAGTAGCCAATGGGAAGCGGTCGCGCCAAAATTAGAAGGATTTTGGAGTAGCGAATTTGGAGCCGGTGAAGAGAGATAAATACTCAGGTTTTCTGTGAACCGACCTCTTTTTCGGGTAGTAACGTCGAACCGACAACACCGATTTTACTGTCTGATGTTTTAGGCACCACGCTATGTCTTGGGACGTAGCGTTGGTTAGTCCATTCACCAAGTAAATAAAGGAAAGTATGGAAGAAATGTTTTCGTCTCTTATCTGTTTCTATCTTTTCTTTTTGTATATTTCTTTTGGACTTTCTTTGGGCAAGGCATTGCGCCAGCCAGTCAACGTGGGGTAAAATAATATAACCAAAATATGGAGTCAGATATCTTACGGCAACACAGTCTTGCCCTTAGCCCCTGACTACCTAAAAACCTTTAAAACCCCACATTGGTGACCTCGACGCTAAAAACCTTTAAAACCCCACATTGGTGACCTCGACGCTAAAAAACCTTTCAAAACCCACAAATGTATTAACTTTTCAACGGAGATTGGAAAAGTGTCTGAAGTTTTTTTTGTCTCTTTAAAGATTATTCGGTTCTGAAACCTAAAAATTGTCTAAGATAACAATCTTACTCTTTTCGGGTTTAGAACGGACTGGCTGTATCCCTTGCAGAGAAGTACGATCTCTGTCAAGGGTGTGGTAGTACCTGTTTGTGTCCTATCTATGGGTCAAATAGATCTGTTTAGAAATTACTCATATTCAATAGAACTGAGTGCAAAAAACACCCTTTAAGAAACAACTTCACAAAAATGCAGATATTAATGTACAATGAACGCGATTCCATAACCTCTAGGTATGACATGCCGTTAGAAATCAATAGATCTTACACTTTTCCAGAAGCGTCATGTTGAAAGTTTTATAGATTATTCCTGTTATCAGATCTTGTATCTATTCAACTTTTCATAGTTGACGATAGGAAATTTTAATCTTTTTGGTTTCAAAATTTTGGTTACTCCACAAGTCTCGTATTAAAAAACAAACAAAAATGAACGTTTAAAAGATATTACTTTAAAATCTTTAAATCATAAAATGCAGTTCCCCAGGATGTAGAAAATACGAATCAGCAAACGAAACATAGTATGAAATTCGACTATATCTACGATAATGAAAAGCTTAAGAAAATAATAGGCTCCAAAAGACCTACTCAAAACTGCTCTTTGGCAATTTCACATTGCAGCAGACTGAGATCTCATGAGTTTATCTTCAAGTCTCAGTTCTTCAATAGAATTTCAGAACCGTTCGTAATCTTCTAATTTAAGCATATGAAACTGACATTTTCAACAACATATTTCATAAAAATCTTCATTTTTGAAGTATTTGGCTGCAAGCTGTTCACGGTGAGTAGTACAACAGTAAAGGATGCTTGAGATTATTTAAATTGTGTTGGGAATATAATTTACTAAGGCCAAATATATACTTTGATATGAATTTTTGAAAAAGACTTAGAGGTTCGTCTCTCTAGGCAGCACTGTTCTCATAATCAAACAAAGGGTAAGATTTGTTTTTATTGCTGGATGCTTGACGGAGATTTTTTTACGCTTGCCCACCCGAGAAGCTTACTTCCAAGCGGTCCCTGAATTAAATTAACTTTGTGTTACATCTGTCGCCGCAGATGGAAAGGGTAAAAATTTACACAATGCCTCCACTAAGATACGACACAAGGTCCATTTAAAGCAGAAAACTTCTGGTTTGAATTCAGTGTTCTTCCTCCTAGACTGGCTGCCTAGCAAAGATTACTCATCGCTAGGAGAAGAACAGATAGATTTACGCCTTTCCAATGGCATTAGCGTCAACTGAAACGCTCACAGCTTCATCCACGATTTAAACTTGGAGAGCAAATTCCATTTCACCCGACTATAATCATCACGCTTAGCTCTCCTCTTTTTTATATAATACTGCTATGTATTAACCCAGCCTCTCTGCTATGAGCAGGATGTGACTTAGGGTCAGGTTGCAATTTCGATTTCTTTGTTTAATGACATATCAACCTTCGTTAGTTATTCAATACCAAAATTATCTTTATCGAAGAACAGTCGTGATACTATTTACCCCGTATATAGGGGAATAAGGGACACGAAGGCAATTTTTAAAACAAAGCTGGTTTGAATTCAAAATTTTCTTTCTCCGAGACTGGTTGTTTAACCAAAGCTAAAGAGCCTAGTCTGTCCTACTATTTACTAATAGCTGAAGCGAAAACAGACTGATTCGTGCGTTTGTTAAGGGCATGAGCGCAAATTGAAACGCGAACCTTTTCGACCGGTATTTGAACTTGAGTTCACGATTCCATTTCTTGCAATGATTACCGTCATACAAAACGCACCTACCCCACAAAGGTAAGATTAATGGTATAATTCAATTAAACTATACTCAGGATATATTAACAAGTAATCAGGATAGGACAATTACCATATCCAAAGAGAGTAAACGCCTGAGGAGACAAAGACGTTGTACACTGTCTATTAAAACCAAATAATACGGAGAGAGAATTGAATAGTGATAGAAGTTAACATCTAAATGTTACCATGCTTTGATCTTTTAGGTAGACAACTTTTATCTGTATAGTAGCAGTATTAGTATGCTTGGTAGCAGAGGAGATATTTTGGTCGAGTCTCCACTCTCAAAGAACCAATATTAACATTAGTGTATCCGTGATATACCAACACTGAACATAACGGAAGGAAAAACATATCAACTCATTTTCCATGCGTTTAATATTTCTTTTTATATATAATAAATGTACAAACGCTACTTGGTTATAGGAGGGGCACTCAGTGTAACGGTTATCGTCATAAGAAATGCAATAAGCAACCCGAGTTCAAAACCGGGACGATGCTGTTTATGTTTCTCTTCGTGCTAATACCCTTGGGAAAGACATGGATCTATTTGTTCTCTTCCTCTATCAGCTATTGATAAGTATTACAACTGACTGGGTTCTTTAGCCTTGGTTAGCCAGCCAGTGTAGGAGAAGGGAAACTGAATTCAAACCAACTTTACTCCGTTTAAAAATTGGCCTTGTATTATATCCTGCCTGAGACAAAGAGGTTAGATGAATACATATACATAAGGACTATTAAAAAGAAAGAATACACAAATGGGTCGCAACATCTTGAACTATACATATGTATAGTTCCTGTAACAGCATCTTACATGAATAAGCTGTATGTAGAAGGGGTAAAGAAAAAAAAACAGCAAAAAACTTACTTGATAAGGGTAGATAAAAGATAATAATATAGCTTTGCCGTTCCCTGGAAGGAGCCACAGACACCGTCTCTACTGTTCAAAGAACAGAGGTAAAAAAAAGATCATGTATAGGTTTCTGAAACTGTCAATGTCACCACCTACGGGAATCCCATCGGAAATATAAATTATCTAAGAGAGATAATTATTTTTGTATCCCTACAGCAGTATTGATCAATAAATTTATTCTATCAGTATGTCAACCCATCTTGGATTATCTCATGCCTAGAGGTTAGGCAATTATCTGGTTTCAAGTAACTATTACAATTTGATAATAATTATTTGTTTGTATAAAGTTATATGGTTACAAGTATTCTTATCTATTAGCAGTGAGAGACGAGAGTCAGAGATATCTGGGGAGTCCACGTGGCGTAATGTATGGGGATTTTTATAAGCCCCGAAAAGCCCGGTTTATTCCTACGTTTTGTAAAAGAATAAACCGTACTTCAACAGCAGTAGGGAGTTGGTTGACAGCTTTTAAAGAAAGGAGACGAACGACTTTTAGTGCAACAAAATTTATATACAACAACAACAACAACAATAAACAGGGTTTTACACCAAATGGAACAAACAATGAATATGTAAGAGTTCAAAAAAGAGTTCAAGGTTCAGATAGGTGGTAGGGTTTTGTAAGGTTTGTAAGGTTTAGTTGTAAGGTTGTTATAAGGTAAAGTTATAAGGTAAAGGTTTAAGGTAAGGTAAGGTTTGGTAAGGTAAGGTTTGGTTGGTAAGGTTAGGTTTGGTGTACAGATAAAATGCCTGCTGAAATTTAGCTATGTGTCCTGTTCCTTTTAATTCAGTACGTGCGTTCGTCGCTCTAGGCTCCTGACTATGGAAGGTACCAAATACGTTTTGCCATCAAGGGCTGCTATGAATGAACCTGTTGCTAACAGCGGTGGGAGTGGAACAAAAAGAGGAAGAATCTTCAGTCGTAGCTCTTTTTATAATGGACGCCACGTGACCCCAAGGGGCTGCTAATATTCGGTGAAACCGGATCACCAGTTTCTTAACAAAATTTCTACAAATGTTTAAAGTGCTGGATTGCGACCTCCTCTTTTCTTTGTTTCATTTATATAAGATTTGTTTTCGAAAACTTTGTCGTCAGTATTATCTTTTTGAATTAGTATCTAGAAAACTGCTGAACATACTGTTTGAAATTACCCACTAAAGCTCCAAGTAAAAATATTTTCCCAAAGTGACAAAAAAGTTCATTCGTTAAGGGCGTTTCTCGATCAATATTTTTAACACGAAAAAGAGTCAATCTAAAGAAAATGTCTTATTTGTAACGACAGTCATTGTAAGTTGAAATAGTCTCTGTTCTGTCGAATTAAAGTGAGCATAATAAATTAGAGATTATTGAAATATAGACTTGTTCATAAAATTTGTTTAATGGGCCTTCGTACGAAATTCGAAAAGATGATTTTACCTGATTGTGTTTATCGAACAAGCCCGTCTTGCCAATTCGACACGAATATCTCAAACAAGGCCAGCTTTTGTTTCGACCTTGAGACCAAAAAACCAAAATTGTTTCTATGTATCGAAAACAAAACAAATATAAAACAAAAATAAAACAAACGAACAAAAATACACGACTTTGTTTTTTGTTTTTAGCGGTCAATGACGACTGGAACGGGAGACGCTTTTCTTTTACGTGGTCGGAACAACCACGGCTTATTTTGTTTTGCATTTTGCACCTGTCATCACGAGACAGAAACAGAGACAGAGAGAAAGTCACCAGTACCTTGCTTTTATACAAGTTCAAATCTTAGTAGCAATTTCCTAATTCCTCATGACAAGAGGAGATAAATCGATTTGGTTACTCTGGATAAATAGGTCATTACACAATGAGAGAGAGACAGAGAAAGAGAGACAGAGAGAGAGAGAAGTCACTTGTACCTTGCTTTTATTCGAGTTCGAATCTTCATTTTCATAACATGATAACAGGAGGCACTCGTGGCCTTATGGTTATCGTCGATGGAAGTGGACTAAGCCACTCAAGTAAAAGAATTTAAATTTATAATGAAATATATATAAACATTATTTGAACAAAACATTTTTTAAAAATCAACATGTTATGTACCATACCCATACATGAATATGGGAAATGTACATAGAATGTTCATAACATGTATACATAGAACATAGGAATCCCGAAACACGAAAAACACGTAACGACTTCTTAGTTCAGGTACGAAACCTTTTATTACCTTTGAGTTAAAGGTTTCGACATAAGGAAGAGAGATGCACATTCTTTCTATTCTGGCTTTTCCATCTGCCCCCCATCTCGTGCGGCGCCCATAGCGCGCAAATTCGTCTGGCCTCTGCGAGCCCCGAAAGTCGACCCTTCTCGTTCGGTCTCTAGTTCTCAGGATGCAAATTGAAATAGAAAAAATGTGTTTATTTCTAATTACAATGTAAAAAAAGAGTTATACAAATATGAAAAAAAAAAGGTAGGTACTGCATGAAGGATAGAAAAAGAGGCAGTTTATATTTTTGCTTAGAAATGAGAAACAAAGATATAAACTAGCTCAAATATTTCCGATGAGTGCCTATTTACAATTTAACCCATTGTCGAAGAGATGTTCTTTTTTAAATTACTATTGAAGAAGAAATGGTGTCTTTTTTTAAGGATTGAAATTCTCAGTGAAGTTCATGTTATTGTAAAATACATCAAATCTCTCCTGATTCACCCACTTAACTCTTCACACACCTAACAATTAAATCTCACAAAACACAGACCCACAGACATCGACACTGCTGAAGAAAATAACAGCTACTGGATGTTGACCTATCTACGGCCAGTGTCAAACTGAGAAAATCATGGCTTCTGTGCATAGGCTCCGCCCATAGTCTATCCAAAATCCCCACAAAATTCTCAGTTATAAAAAAAAGGTCTATTTTTCAACCGATCATTTTTTTTCCACAAGTAGTATTTTCTGGAGCCGGTGTTTGAAATCGGGAACATATAAATAGGCCAAGCAAAGGTCACACAAGCAGTTGAATCCGCGGGCGTGCTAAGAGTGTCACCCCACAACACCGTCCGACCAAATCAAAGTAACCCCTTGTCGCCGAATAGATACCCACTCCGTCAGCCGGCCAGATATTTCATCCGCTTGTTTATTTTATTTATTCAATAAGCAAAATAAACTAAATCCTCTTGTCAGTCTTATTTTTCTTGCAACCATACGCTTGTATATAGCATTCAGTAATGTTGCAAAAAGTGGTAAAATGTAACGGTATTTTGAGTAGATTTCTGGTGAAATTCTGGAGATGAAGAGTCTTCTTAGGCTGGGACTTTTTGCTGCTACAAATGAAAAGTTGCTTCTTGGGTATATATAGATTTCTGTTCTGTGTTCTTTCCCGCGTGGGAACTCTTACAGCAGACACCACACGTTGAATGATCTCATTGCGCTCATACCCCTGGGAAAGGTATGAATTCAACTATTCTCTCTCTAACTGGTCTCTATAAGAAAGAAAACTTTGACTTCAAATCAGTTGTAGATCTGGAGAGGGATGGACTCCACCAGGCTATTCCTGCCCAAGATACGTTACATGAATAGCGCTGCCATGACCAAAACTAGTGCATCTCCTTCCTGCTTTTTTATATCAGCATTTTCTAACATTCGTCCCGTAACCTTTAAGTCATGATAATAGTTCCGTCAACCTTTAAGTCGTGATAATTCGAGTGTCCCTCAGAAAGTAAGGCGTTATATTATGTTTATTCTTCCCTAGTTTCGTGAACTAGTTTTGGTTATGACTGCGCTATTCATGTTGCGTATCTTTGGCAACAAGTAGGTCTTATCTTATTTGAAATATGAAATGAATAATAAGAGAAGAAAGGATAAAGAAAGTTATACAATGTTATAGAAATTCTTCTTAAATTGTGTAAATTTATTGAGTTCAGATACAACCAGGCTGAGTTCTGAATTACCTATCTCGAGATGTCTTTCCGAGGCATGAATTCACTTAGTGACGTCACATAACCAAGTGAAATGGTTTCAGGGGTTGAGAGAAAAAAATGTACATAAACGCTTACTTCCAAGTTTCACTCTCTTTTTCCATTCACAGCCCTGCAAAAGCAAGCGCACCAAATATGATTTCGTAATCTTTTGGCACTGTTGGCAAAATGCCTATTTTGGCCTTTAGGTCTCTCTGTCTCTGTCTCTCTTTCACTCTCTCGCTCGCTCGCTTATCATGCTCGGTGGGGAAAAAGATTTTTTTTATTACTTTGATGCTTTTACATCATTTCCATTCATATTCTTAATCATGATGTCCAGTCTACGTATTTGGAAAGAGCTATGAACATTTATTTACTCCCATTTTGTTTTTGACAAGATATTTTGTATAATAAAAATTGTATTTCAGTTAAGATACTTGTACAGAATATATCCCTTCCTCATGAAAATTATGTAAATTTTATTCTAATCAACAAAAAATCTATAATATTTATAGAATAAGACATGAACGCATGTGGATGAATTTTATACCTTATCATTACCTCAAATGGACCATTCCGACTTGACTGCGAGCAAAGAAAGGTGAGGAAATAAAAAGAGAAAAAGAAAGCCCATAAGAAAGAAGTTAAGAGGAGAGAGAGAAAAACATTGAGAGTGCGATTGTACTATAAATCAGATACCTATCGTCTGCTTCAGTAAAATAAAATGAAAGAAGCAGAGAAGAAAAAAGAGAGGGAAAAGGAAGTTGAAATATTGAGAGAAAGAAACAGAAGAGATAAATTGCTAAATAGATAAATTGTCAATACTTATTCATTAACAAATCAAAATAAACTGAACATTAAATCTAAACAGGTCTAATTACTCTTATCTATCAATTTGTATATATGTTAGGAAGCAAATAGTGGGTAATAATGAATATTGATAGTCTATAAAACAATTTACCCAAAAATTATGATACAAGCTTATGTAATTGAAAGGATACATGAAAAAGTTTTCTTTGTAAATTTATATATATAAAGGACTTTTCTTTATACAAACTTTCATTCACTCTTTTTGTATCACATCCTTTTTATGTATTCTCTTTTCTATTTAGTTTTCTCTAGAAATAGAATATGTTCAGTTGTTAATCCTACATATCTATTATCCCAACTCCTATGTCACAAGGCCCAGTCGGCTGGGGCTGTTGAATACACAGACTGCTTCTCTGCAGAGGGGTAAGACCCCCCCCACACACACAAGTGTCCTGGATATAACACTAAACAATCTGATAGTGAGGTTCGAGTAATGCAGGTGCTTTGGGAAATGCAAAGTACCTCTTTATTGCCATCGCTCCCAGGTCTCCCCAGGCCCGGCGAGGTAACACCAGGTAGGGCCCTATCTATTGGTTAAATAGAACTAACGGCATACTTATGCTAAACTGAATTGTTTGACCAAGCTGAATAGCTTGAAATAGAACTGTTTTGGACAATTAAACTGTACTTACATTTAAACCGGGACATTGGCCCAGCGGTTAGAGTGTTCGCCAATGGCCCGGGAGACCTGGGTTCAATCCCAGGTCGAGTCATACCAAAGACTTTAAAAATGGAACTTGACACCACCTTGCTTAACACTCAGCATTATAAGGTACGGTTCAAGGGTAAAGTGGAGCAATCCAGGGAATGGAGTAGCGCCCTCCCCTACACCTTGGTGTAGTAGCTATCGAAAAGGGAGCCTTCGGGTCACCCTCGACTATGGTCGCTAACTTTACTTTTACTTACATTTAAACAGCGTGCTTATACTAAACTGAATTATTTGAAATTTTAGACATTGAAACTGTACTTACACTAAACTGAATTGTTTGATATAGAACTGTTTTGACATTTAACTGTCTGCAAACAAAACCTATACTTATACTAAACTGAATTAGCTGAATTATAACTGCTTGACTAAACTGAATAGCTTGAAATAGAAAGGTTTTCCCAATTAAACTGTACTTAGATTTAAACTGCGTACTTATACTAAACTGAACTGTTTGAAATGGAACTATTTTCATAAAAATGGATTTGGCGTTAAATAACCTACAAAGGTTGATATGCCATAAAACCTAAACAACCAACCAATCCTCTGTCACAGGAGTACTACTGGTTTGAGTTCAGAATTTTCCTTTGAGGAGATTTTTAAAAAAAGAAAGAAAATGAATAAATAAAAATAAGATAAAATAAATTCCAAAGGTAGCTGTTCCCAGCAGCCCCTGACAGGAAGGAGGAACTGCGCATACCTTAAAGACACTTACTGGCCATTCTCACTTCAGCTTTACTTTTGATACTAGATGGATCTTATTTCCCTCGGCTGTTAACAGGCAGCGAATATGTCCGCCCAAGTTTCGTACTTGGCGTAAGACCGTGTATCCTCTAGCAGCAGCCTATATCAAAAACGCCCTCTGGGCATGAACACCCCGACTTTGGACTTATTACCTACAGAACATAACTAACACATTTCAATGGCTTGTTTGGAGATGTGACTGTTTCTCTAATGGTCCAGGAAGTTATTTCCTCGCTATAGAGTAGCCGTATGAAACCCAAACATAGAGTTGAAATTTAAAAGGTATCTTCGTCTCATTCTTCCTTCCTTCAGTAATTATTTTGCTGCCTTCACAAACAAAGAAGACGCCAATGAGTTAAATGGGATTGAGGAGAAACAAAATGGAGTCAGATACGCTAAAGCCAAATACCGAAATAACGAAAATAAAACCAAGTACAACCAACTCTTCCGGATCCCAATACCTTCTATACAGGTTGCCTAACCTACGTTAAAGGACCTAGCCTTCCCTACTATTTAAAAGCTGTGAAGCGGAGAGATCGATTCACGCCTTTTCCGAGAGCATTAGAGCGAAGTGAAACGCAAAGTCTCGTCCAGGTTTTGAACTCGGGTCACCGACTCCATTTCCTACGACGATAACCGTTGCACTGAACATGTTTCGTTAATTATGCGTAATTGTTCTTATATTTGTCTTTGAGAGAAAGCTACAATTCGTATACCACATATATGCAGCCATAATTCCTCCACAATATGGTATCCTTAATGTCGAACACAGACTATTCTTATAATCGAAACCTACAGCAAAATGTACAACTCTGAAAGGAAACCTCTACAAATATCTAAGCGATGCCTAACAGTTATTTAACTTCCAAATTTTCATGGTTGGTCGCGATTTTGTCAAAAGAGCTTTTCTTTTTCTGTATATTTTTACACGCGTGATTGGGTTTTGTTTTACTGGGATTTCGCATAGCTTGATAAGACGAAAGGAAGTGGGGTGATGTATTAACGTGTTCATCGTTCTGACATTCCTGTCTGGAACGTGATTTATTAGTCATTAAATCTCTGCTACTTTTGCTATACTGCTTTAATATTGCACATGGCGTGACTGAGGGGTCGGAGCTAGACTTATTACAGCGGGTGGAAACTGAGCTATGGGTTTGTATTCATTCTTTGAAAAAGAGATTTATTTGCTTAAATATCAGCTAAGCTTTTTAGATCTTGTTTAGTCTTTACTTTGCAGAGTACTATGTTGTAGTTTCTATAGTTACAGCCTCGTCTTTGACTCACTTTGTACGTCCTGTTGACCGAGCTTTATTCACTGCAGAGGATTACGATCCTACTCCTTAAACTACAACTGATGGTGAGACTCCAGTTCTGGAGATCTGGAGAGTATATTGCCTTTATTGCCATTACTTCCAGATGCATTCTGATTCGGAGAGGTAGTATCGGTTAGAGTTCTATGGGTAAAAAAAAATCTGTTTTAAAATTATTCGTATTAGATGGGAACGTAATTCCCAACCTTTAAGCACAAAATAATCCTAGACAAGTTGACATGCTATTAAAATCAATCAATCAATTTGTTTTTGTAGAGCTACCTTCCTTGTTTGCTTAATGACTCCTACTAATGACAGCTAGATGACACTGCCGTAGCAAAAGAGCTGATTTTCAAAGTAAAAGGCTCGAAAACCTCACGCCTTTTACTCGCCGATAGTCTAGAAACGGGGACTTGTCTTGTCTCTCTAAGACTAGGGTGACTATTCACAGTGAAATTAGGGCCGTAGTGAAAACGAAACTACAAATAGAACATATTACATAATGCTGTAAGCTTACCTTCATACATAAAAGCACTCCACACCAGCAACAACTAAAGGAAATTTTCTCATATATGTAAGTCTCTCACAAGTTTTCAGACCTCTTAGAAACTTTATAAACGTACGTACAATAAAGGACTCTTACACACATACACCCCCCCACACACATTTACTCTCTATCTACTTTCTTTCTTTATTCTCTTTATCTAATTTGTTCTGGCCATGAAATATGCTGAGTTGTTAATTGTTTGTATGGCTTGTTTTTAGAGAAAACAATCCTCTCTAAGATGGTATTCCTAACATCGAACATGTGGAAGACTAAGTACATTCCGTAGTTTATGAGAGTTACTTTCAGGTTTCATTTCCACAAATACAACACGTAAACAAATGGAATGTGACAACAGCAAATATTAAGAAACAAGCAATTTAATAATCATAATAAACATGATAAAAGTAATTAAGATACCATGTTCATTTTATGCGCATGTGTGTATATATAGAACATAAAGCTATGGCCAGTTCAATAAAAAATGATTTGTTCGGCCATGTGTGCGTGTGTATATGTTGGGAAAGTCTATTGGATCAATGTGTCCATAGTTAGCCGAAGTAAAGAGGATGAAAAAATTGACTTTACTTAATTACATGTGTATGCGTGTGTGTATCTATGTAAGGGACCGTAAATGTGGACTTTTGTTTTCTTAAGTCCATACGTGCATTTTTATGATCTTTGACGACAACGGGTCGCGTTCCGGTAGCCGGCAAAAGAACGTCGCATGCTTCTTCGCTCTGTGTTCTGTGTCCTTGCCTCTCTCTGTCTGGTAGTTAATTAAATTCTTCGTTATTTATACTTTTTTGGGGGAAGTCAAGAGGATCAAAAGAGGATTTTGTTAAGTTTTATTACGGGTCCTAAAATTCAAGCGCGCAGATATTTCTCGACCAATTAGATTCGTATGATTACTTATTTATTTTGAAGCCTAAACATTTTCTGATAATTAGTTTCTGAGTCGGATTTTCTAGAATGGACTTATTTTGTGTTTTTTGCTGACTGGTTGAAAAATATAAAAGCGTAACTTCAATGTTAATGCGATTTTGATCCGAATTTTCTAGAATGTTCTTATCTGTGTTTTTGGGGTTGATTATTTTAAGGCTAAAAAATGTGTATTCTATAAATACAAACCCAATTTATATCAAAAGCTTCAATACAATATACAATCCTAATGGGTCTTCCGTAAAAAATTGGAGCCATCTACACCTTGTTTTCAAGCTGCATGCAATAATCAGCTACTTCTCTTCGTGAAGGCAGGGTATGACACGAGGCCAAGTTTATTTCGATTATTCTTCCAAGTACGAGTCAATTTCACCAAAAATAGCTCAATTAAATCGCCGTTCTCTTTTAGGGGCGCTTTAGGTATCATATTGTGTTGTTTGGGAAAACGAAAAGGAATTATTTTTGTAACGTGTCTTTTACAAGAAAGTGGGGTGGTATAAAGAAGAAATAAGAATTAGAATAAATTTAGAATGAATAAAAGAATATAAATTTACATTTTTTTCCAACATGCAAGGGATTTTGCTTACTTGACTCCTGAGTTCCAAATTTCTAGTTAAGGGCCATGCTCTCTTTTTCTTTTCTTTTTTACTCATTTGTTACCGCCTACCTCGCTCGAAGATAGACACTTTTCGCAGCAGCTCCTAGAACCCGGCGATATCGAAGTAGCACACAAGTCCTCCAACTTAGTGACACGATCACTTTGTCAGGTGCTTGTACTTAAATTGCCCTAAAAAGAACTGTACGAGGACTTTCTTCCAATGAATATGAAATAAGACTGGTGCGTGAGAATAAAGGTTACATTAGAATTTTTTATTTTGTAAATTGTTTTCATTTTGCCGACACGTGTAATACACACACAGAGTACATAAACCCCAACATATAAACGAGTTACAATTAGAATTACAATGACAAGGCCAGTAATCGTGTTTAGTTGTCTTCCGGTTTGAACGGTGGAGTCTGTAAAAAAGGAAAATTTTGTTATTTATCCTTCACAACTGGCAGGCTGGCCAACTGGATTCAACCTTTCTCTGACTGACTGTGTAACAGACTGAGACCCGTGAAAAAGCGGACTATTAACAGACTGTTAACAGCATAACGATATACTCACAAATAGTATAACAAGTGAGAAAGCATACATTGCTTTCAACTTTTCTCCAACTGACAGACGAACAGACTACTAACAGACTGGGGCCCGTGCAAAAAACAGACTGATGAAAAAAACAAAACAAAACAAAAACACATAAAAAAACAAAAACGCCCAGTCATTTAAATATCCACAAGGAGACTACAACAGTCCAACTTTAAAAATGAGCCAATAACATTCAAGTTATTTTTAATTGCCGACTTGCAAATTCCAAAAAATTACAAGTCGTTTCGGGGTTTTTTTCTAGTTGGTTGTTTTTTAGAACATTGGGCTAATTTGATTCCCAATATTGACTGCATAAAACCCAAGATTGACAACATTCTTAGGAAGAACCAAAATGGCTTCTGGAGAAATAGATCTACGATCTCACAAATATTGACTATCCGTAGAATTCTTAAAGGCGTACGGGTAAAAATCTTACTGGCGACAATATTATTTATCGTCTTTACCAAGGCCTTTGATTCCGTTCACAGAGGGAAGATGGAGCAAATTCTACTAGCATACGGCCTACCAAAAGAAACCGTCGCAGCCATAATGATTCTCTATAGATGCACCAAAGTGAAAGTACATTCTCCAGATGCAGACACAGACTACTTCGACATTATAGCTGGAGTACTGCAAGGAAACATACTTGCCCCATACCTCTTTATCATCTGTCTAGACTACGTCTAGAACATCGATCGATAAAACCAAAGAAAACGATTTCGAGCTGACAAAGAAAAGAAGCAGAAGGTACCCTGCAAAAACAATTATCGACGCCGACTAGGCCGATGACATAGCGATTCTGGCAAATGCACCCGCCCAAGCCGAAACCCTACTGCATAGTTTGGAACTAGCCGCCGCAGGCATTGGCCTCCATGCCAATGCACACAAAACGGAATATATGTACTTTAATCAAACAGGTGACATTTCCACACTGGACGGTAGCTCTCTGAAACTAGTAGACAAGTTCACCTACCTAGGAAGCAGTGTCTCATCGACTGAGACAGGCATCGACACGCAATTAACAAAGGCATGGACAGCTATCAATAGGCTATCAGTCATATAGAAGTTAGACCTGACCGATAAAATGAAACGCAGTTTCTTCCAAGCTACAATCGTGTCGATACTGCTATATGCATGCACTATATGGACGATAACTAAACGACCGGAAAAAAAGCTTGACGGTAATTACACAGGAATGCTGCGAGCAATATTGAACAAGTCCTGGAGACAGCACCCCACAAAGCAGCAGCTGTACGGCCACCTACAACCCATCACGAAAACTATCCAAGTTAGACGAACTAGACATGCAGGACACTGCTGGAGAAGTAGGGACGAGCTCATAAGTGATGTACTCATATGGAGCCCTTCACATTGCCATATAAAAGCAGGGCGGCCAGCTCGAACCTACATACAGCAGCTCTGTGAGGATACAAGGTGTAGCCCAGGGGACCTGCCAGAAGCGATGGACGATAGGGAGGGGTGGCGAGAGAGGGTCAGGGATATCCATGCTGATGGTACGACAAGATGATGATGATGAAGGTGTAAACAACCTTTAAAATACATCCTTTGTTCAAAGTGTTCTGCGATATCATGTGAACGACGTCCCTCACTGTTGTCAAAACTTATAATCCTATGACAGGTTTATTTCTGTAGTTTACTAACGAAAGATAGAAATTTTGCATTTCAGTATTATTTTCTGCAATTGACTTTCGAAAGTATTGAATTAGTTTTTAATTGTTGACTGATATTAACGGCATGTTGACCAGACTACAGTAATTTTATATTTTGAGGTTTTCGTTGTACATTTATATTCATATTTTTTAGGAGTTTCTTATGTTGAAATTTATCAAACACACATGAAATGGGCAAAAAGAACCAGTCATGGCACACCTAGAGGTCATGTGAAGTCCCTGTGGAGACCCTAAAATAAGCTGTTGAATTCTTCAATAGGGCCTCTCTTTTGCCTTGACCTGTCCAGTGTTCAACATCTGACAGTAGTCCTCAGTCAATTGCTATCTCATGACAATGCAAGATGGCCAGTGAGAAAGCTGCCCTTTGTAACCTTTTATATATCAAGTATTCCTATTACATCACCATCATCAAATCTTCCAAACTACATCCTGTGTCTGCACAGAGCTGATGTAAATTCTTGCTGATCTGCCAGCACTGGCAAGTTCATGTGTAGTGGTCCATAAGAGAAGTTTGTCCTTTATTCTCCAGTGGTGTCCAGTATGTCTTATTTGTCTCTCACTTGGATGGTTTTTCAGATGGGGGGGGGATTATGTAACCGTACAGCTATTGTTTTGAAGAGTGTTGCTTCCTGGATTTGTTCAAAATAGCTTTTGTAGTATTGTTATATATAGTTCCCATCAAAAGCTTTTTTCTATGCATTTTGTTAATGTCCATGTGGTACATCAATACAGCAATATTGGAGGAAACCCTGTTTTAATTTATTGAATAGATCCGATTTTCATATGATTGATAGCCTATCGATAGCAGTCAGCGCCTTTGCTAGGCGTATATAAATATCACTTTCAGTAGATGAGACAAATTGAATGGTTTCAAGTATTCCTATCTAATACTAATAATTATATCATTTCAAGTGTTTAATAATAGTTATGGTTTTAAGTAACTAATCATAATCCTTAGTAAACAATTATAACATGAAGTAATTATTCTTAATACAAATGGTTTGCTGTTATATTGTATCAAGTATTCCTATCAATTATGAATAACTTTTTAACAAATCTATTTGACCCATATATGAGACACTAACTGTTGCTACCACACCGAGTCAGAATGAACTTAAAAGTTATAGCGATTAAGGAGTACAGTACTCCACACTCCTAAAATCTCCAGAACTAGAGCCTCACCATCAGATGTAGTTTAGTGTCATACTCGAGACACCTATTTTTTGGTCGGGGAGGCATCTTACTCCTTTGCAAGAAATACCATCAGAGTATTTAAAACCCTACCAGTAGGGCCAAATAAATTTTTGATGAATTTATAGAATGTGCTCAGGACCCGAGAAGATAAATGAATAATTGGAGAAATGAGTTCCTTAAGTAGTCCTGAGATTGGCCCAAGAGAAATACTGTTTTGAAATGTGATTTCTCTTGTCTTGATTGGTTCGAAAATACCACTTGCATTTTTCTGATTGGATAAATAATTTTCTTTTGGTGTTGATAATTTTACTTCTTGGTTGTCAGGAGCCGGAAGTGACAAGAGTTGTAGCAAATTTATCGCTTCAGTGTGTTTTTGTACATTGAAGCGATAACTTCCGGTTGTCTCCTAAAAGAGCTGCACTTTTGAAGTAATTTTTTGCAGACTTATCAAGTAACTGCTTCCGGCACACCTAAATTCTTTTTTTATCCCTCTCCCTAGCCATTACTAAAATTCCCTGACATTCTTTCACTGACTTAAAATTTCATCAATCTTCTTTCCTCCCACCACTCCTCTTGGAACTCAAATCTAAATTTAAAACAAGGATTTAAATTCTTATATATATGTGTGTGTGTGTGTGTGTGAGAGAGAGAGAGAGAGAGAGAGAGTTGATATATTCTTAAATATTGAATGCTCAATATCAATGGTAGAGTATATCTAAGTTAGGATAGTGCTGAAAGTCAACAGTGCTTGATAGATAACTGTCAGTTTTTCATTTATATGATTGCCAGATCAAGTGGTTCCAACATAATTATTATTCTTTTACATATTGTTGTGTGAGGCATGATGGGAAGGATAATTAAGTTTATAGGGCATTCTGGGAAGGATGGTCTTGTTTATACTGCATGGTTATTTATGTGGTTATATCATATTTTGTGATTTATTAGATATTTTATTGTGTTTGATTTAGCTGGGCTTTTATTTACTGCATTTATTATCATTTGATTTCATTCTTATTTATTCACTTTATATATATATATATATATATATGTAAGTCCAAGTCGCATAATAGCTAAATTGTAGGACTGGGGCCTTAAAGTAAGCAAATTCAAACTCCAGTCACACTATTACATTTATTTTTAGACTAATAACATTGGGAAAGGTATGAACCTCCTAATCTTGCCAGCTATGGGATATATAGTATCACTGCTGGTCTTCAACAAGGATGGCTTTCATATCAAATAAATCATGAAGGTTGTTTTGCCATTAAATAAAGAAACCACTTACATACACACACACACACACACATATATATATATATATATATGTGTGTGTGTGTGTGTGTGTATGTAAGTGGTTTCTTTATTACACATATATATATATATATATATATATATATTGGCAGCATTTCTTCATTAATACAAATTTCATTGAACATAATAGACATTTTCTGTCTACATATTTTCTTGTTGATCCTTTCATATTGCTGTATTAATTTTATAGTATTCGGCGGGAGTTGATTGATGTATTTTCCATAATTGTTTATATCCCAAGTACTTTCTGCCCAACTTTGGGCCATCATCAGGGGAGGATCTATTACAAAAGTGATATAACTTTTGTTTTTGCATTACTACTATGTAAGAAGTAGAGCGTCTGTACCATTGGAGTGTGTAGCATTTACTTTTAAATGTGTTTCTATCAATAGTGTCAGTAGCTAAAGACATTTAAGTACATTAGCACTGGTTTGAAAATTAATTTTGTTTAGTGTTAGTTGCATGTTTCTAATATGTAGTGCTTCAAGAATCTGTAGTTTTTGTTTGTTATTTAAATATTCTAATATTGTTGTGTTGTCGGTGAGAATTTTTTGTAATTCTGTTGTTGGGCATGAATATTTTTTTAAATGCTGTGCTATGGAACTTGTATCAGAAAGGTGCATTGTAAGTCTCCTCGATAGGGTATGTTATATTTTGACCTTCAACCCGGCCCAAAAGTACTATTCCAAGGTAATACACCGGAAGGAAGTGACACATTCCAACGGCCAGTGAACGAAAGAGATCGCGTGGGCGGATTAAGGCTTATGATATGGGAAAAGGTGAAGGTCCCATTGTGCCATTACAGTCATGCACCGGAAGAGAGTAACCTCTGAATTGCATGACACTTATTTCCGCTTGATGACGATTAAACATTCGATTTCAAAGATCCAGTAGGCGATCGTGTGGGCGTTGAGTTATTATTTAACTCAGTTGAGTTTGGGGCCCAGAGCAGTTGCCAACAGACTCCCAGAGGGTTAGAGACGAGATGTGGTAGGGAAGGCCACACCCGACCGAGGGGGACCTCGGAAACCCCCGAGGCAGTTGCCAGCAGACTCCCAGAGACTTAGAGATGAGATGTGGTAGGGAAGGCCACACCCGACCGAGGGGGACCTCGGAAACTCCCGAAGCAGTTGCCAGTAGACTTCCAGACAGTAGAGACCAGATGTGGTAGGGAAGGCCACACCCGACCGAGGGGGCCCTCGGAAAAGCCCCGATGGAGTGGACCCCAAGACCTCTGGTTGAGCATCTAAGAGAACAAGAAAGACACAACGTGATGGTCATAGCAGTGGGGTCAAAATATGAAGTTTATGTTCAGGTCTCCGGCATCCTCTCACACGCAAACCTTACAAATAAAGTGAGAGGTGAATATTTTTCTAAAGAAGTCCTTCCTGCGTCTTTATCATGCGTTTTCCTTCCTGCGTCTTTATCGTTGTGTCGCTGTAGATGACTATATAACAGGTAGTTGAGGTTAAATCGACATATATATTATTATTATTATCAGAGATACAATTTCCTAAAGGACATTTAAATTGATATATAACGTTGGTTTTTTGCAAAACTTAAATCGAGGTAGAGGAATTATTTTTAAGACTAAGTTACAAATTTAAAATTTATTATAATATATAATAAGTTTTATTTTTTTATTAGGATCTGTGGGGAGTATGTTTCTATGAATCAATGTTTTTAATATTTTTCGTCTGATTTATAATTGTAGTGCATTTGGTTACGGTAAAAAAGTTTGATATATGTTTATTGACTGGGTGGAGGAGTACAGTTTTTATTTTGTTGGTTAACATTTTTACTCATATGTTTAATTTGTTCATCAACAATATAGTTAGGAAACCCATGATTGATGAGAGCCTGTTTTATGTTTTCTACCTCTTTATAAAATATTGTTTTGGAGGAGGAGATCAGTTTGGCATGGGATATCAGATTATTAATAATTGCTTTTTTATATCTGAAGGGGCTAATGTACTTAAATGCCTTTAGCTACTGACACTATTGATAGAAACACATTTAAAAGTAAATGCTACACACTCCAATGGTACAGACGCTCTACTTCTTACATAGTAGTAATGCAAAAACAAAAGTTACATCACTTTTGTAATAGATCCTCCCCTGATGATGGCCCAAAGTTGGGCAGAAAGTACTTGGGATATAAACAATTATGGAAAATATATCAATCAATTCCCGCCGAACACTACAGAATCAATACAGCAATATGAAAAGATCAACAAGGAAATATGTAGATAGAAAATGTCTATTATGTTCAACGAAATTTGTATATATAAATATATAAATTCTATATAAGTTTTATACCTATTCTTGATGATACAATTTGAAAATAAAAACATATTACACAAACAGATATCTGGGGAAAAATTCATAAAAAAGTAAAGAAAAGACAAAAAACATTCATACTGTTTGAAAATAATCAACCAATAATGTATGCCTCATCAAAAGAAAATACACTGACAGAATATCTTAAGGTAAAACCGAGAATGCTCAATACACTAAGTAGAGTGAAATGTGAATACCTACAGAGTCAGAAGAAATCTATCTAAGTTTTATCTAATTGGATCATCAGAATAATATATATATATATATATATATATATATATATATATATATATATATATATATATATATATATATTTCTAAGCATAAACATTAAACTTATGCACTTATTAAGTTGCAATTTATTGCAAATAAATAAGAAGTGCTCAATAATTTGTATCTAATAGTTATTTCCCTTGAGAAATTATGATTATATGGGTGAGAAGGGCTAAAATTAAGTTATGAATTGGAGTGGAAATTGTTTTATTCTATAACTGTATTTTGATACTCTAGTACTAATGAAAAGTATGGTATGCCATTTTTTATGTAATACAATAACATACAAACATATAATATAAATAAATGTACCAGTATAAGGTAAGGATCAAGGGTAAAGTGGAGCAATCCAGGGAATGGAGTAGCACCCTCCCCTACACCTCGATGTAGTAACTATTGAAAAGGGAACCCTCGGGTCACCCTTGACTAAGGTCACCTACTTTACTTACTTATTAATTTTTATGCATTATATAATTTTGTACTCATGGTATCTTGTTCATTGTCGAATAAACAGAATTAATGATTTTAGTATTTTTAAAAGTAGAATTAAAGGATGATAATATAAGTTCACTTTTAAAGACTACCTCATCACAATGAGTTAAGTCTAAATTTACAGGAGTAATATTTTTCAATTTTGCAGTAGTCAATTGGTGTGTAATTGGCATTGTATTACAGTGGAAGGAAAGTCTGAAACAGAATGTAATAGATCTCTACAGATTCAAATAATTGCCACCTCTCTCTCTCTCTCTCTCTCTCTCTCTTTCTCTCTCTCTCTCTCATTTTTGTAGAGATGGCATGATCTGTGTTGGAATCAATATACATATATATATATATATATATATATATATATATATATATATATATATGTTGGAGATTCATCTCCCTCTAACTCCCCCTGAGTGCTTCCTCACATTAGTTGATTCAGTGTGACTTTCTAGTTCCCTCTTTTCAACAATTTTCTTTATATATATTTCAAGTTTCTTTGACTCGTCCTTCCTCATATGAAATATGTTGATATTAAGAAAGTTGATTACATAAACAGATCTGCACCATATGACTTTGCAGATAACTAACATAATGACAAACCTATAATGCTTATGATGACTGATTGATTTTAATCGCATGTCAACTCGTCTAGGGTTTTTTTATGCCTAGAAGTTAAGGAATCATGTACCTTGAATGTTCATATTTACATTTTTTGTGTTGTTGTTTCTTAAGAGTTTTTTTTTTCTACAAAGATACATGATATCAAATATTCCTATTTAATACTAATATTCTATATACAATTATATGATTTCAAGTAACTATTTCAATTGAATTATAATCTTTTATTTGCAAACAGCTATATGGTTTAAAGTAATTAATCTTATTATAATAGAGATTATGTATCTGCCTGTAACCAAAACAATATCACTACTGGTGTCACTCTTTCTTTCATTATTTATATTCTCAATGATTATTAAATAATTATTATTTAATCTTAATTAGCGTCTTATTTATTAATGATGTCTCTATTAAAGCCTAGCTGATTTAGAGTGGTCTAAGAAAGCTTATGTTGTTAAAGCATTTAAAATCCTACAATGTGTGATATACAAGGATCATTAAATAAGTTTCCAGACTTTTTTCGTATGGGCACTTTTGTTGATAGTACACACATGAAACTCTAGTCCCCATTGAAGTAATCTCCTCCGGCTGCAATGCACTTGTACCATTCCAACAACTTCCCCAGATAACCAGAACTGGAGATACTCTTTCTAATAAAAGTAATGGAATACTCAGTGAAGAAGAACTCATTCATTACTTGTATTTGTTTTTGAGTATAACTGACAAGCTATCAGCACTGTATACCAGATACCTCATTCAGAAATGGTGGGAAATCATGATTGTGTAGTGGCAAATGTGCTGGACTGCCACATCTTAGTAAGTGAGTTTGAACTCCAGTCATACAATTACATTCACTTTCAAACTATCTTTGGTAAAGATAGGAACTCTCTAATCCCTGCCAACTTTGGGTTAAATAATAACACTACTGTTCTTCTTCAAGAATGACTTTGGCATGAAATAACCCATGAAAGTTCATATGCCATTAAACAAAGAAACCAAATGTAACCAAACCTATTCAGGAATATATTCTCTTAGATATTTTTTTCCTTTTACAAAGCAGCTGTTGTCATGGTTGCTTTTTTTTTTCTTCTCCATTTAATTTAATGGATCATCATCATCATCATCATCATCATCATCATCATCATCATCATCATCATCATTTTCTTTTCTTGTGAACAAATCATTCAACAGTTTCATGTTATTAACTAAGTGCATTAAAAGCTATAAACAATTATGTATCAAAAGAGATAGAAGAAATTCAAAAATCTTGGCCTTTGAGAGAGCTTTTTGTAAATTGATAATAGCGTGTGAGGGAGAATCATGTTGAATCAGAGAGAGAGAGAGAGAGAGAGAGAGAGAAAGAGAGAGAGAGAGAGAGAGAGAGAGAGAGAGAATCTTTTGTTAAACTAACGAATAAAGTTCACCTGAAAGCAAAACGTGATTATTTGTCACTCAACTTCTTGTGTTAAACAAAAAAAAAATGAAGAGCAGATCAGTAAGTTTAAGACTGAATCAATTTTGCACTTGTTCTTGTAAGCTTCATTAACTCTAACTTATCTGGAAGCCTACATAGTTGATCTAGGAAGTAATGACTGATTAAAAAAAGTTTTTAGCTTGGTAACTCTGGCTAAAAAATAAGCTGATCAATGTTGATCTTGAATATGTGCGTAAACATTCACATTTGCCTCTTTGAATTTACATAGTAGTAATCTTGTATTATTACAAGTGTGTCATTTTTTTGGTGGCCACTAAGTAATAGCCTCAACAGCAGCAAGAAAAGGAAATGAAAACATTTAAGATAAAATGCTATGGTTTGATGAATAAAATATATAAGGAGACTTAAGGAGACAGAACAATGAAATGAAAACCCAAACAAGAAAGAAATCATATGAGGAAAATAATAAAAATTGATTTGGATTTAATTTTTCTTGAAAAAATAATTTTGAATTGTATTGAATTGTGGTTTTGAAATTCTGAGAAGTTGACAGCTTTTATTTGGGAATATAGATTTTGGATCTTATGTTTATTAAAGTTTCAGAGGTTACATATATCAATACTGTATTACTTTACACATATACAGATACTAACATGTGCACACACACACACACACACACACGCATATTCGGGGATTTTTATGGATGCACACCATAGCCTTCCAATTTAATTGGATACAACTTTGAAGATGATATAGTGCACTCATAAATCTTTGTAAATTATTCTTCAAGTCTCCAATTAAATTAGAAAGTATTGATATTTCCAAATTGATAACACAGATTTATGGGGATCAAATTCAATCAAGTTTTAAGTGGCACAAGGCATTTTTAGATATTCAAGTGACTGAAAAAGAAATACTTTGTTCTAGTTGAATGATCACAAACTGGAAAATGTGAATATTTAAGAAGTTTTAAGCTGGTTTAAATTCAGACTTTTCCTTCTCTTAGACTAGTTGCCTAACCAAAGCTAAAGAAATCATACTGCCCAGCTATGAACTCATAGCAATGGATAAAACAGATGGATTCATGCCTTTCTTAAGGGCATTAGCATGAAGTGAAACACAAACAGCCTCAAACAGGATTTGAACTTGGGCTGCTGATTCTATTTCTGACAATGATAACCACTATGCTAAGCATGTTTCCAAATTGTGGAAAATGTAACAAAACTGAGGAATCCCATCCGATCTGAATGATGTTTGATGGTGAAAATGATTGGTGATAAATTAATGTTGATTAGCTGATTTTTAATCAGCGTTACTAACCTGGAAAAAATGGTCTTGTTACTTTCTAGATAAAGAATTGAAAGATGAGAAAGAATTTTTGGTCCCAGAAAATATTCCTGTGATACCACACCCCACTTTATTCTCCTTGTAACTATTTCGTATTTCCAGAAATCAAGATCTATCACCATGATCACCATTTGCATGGATCAGTTGACTGATTAATTTTAATGGCATGTCAATCCATCCAGGGTTATTTTATGTAAAGAGGTTAGAAAATTGTATTCATTATACGTTCATATTTATATTTTTTGTGCAGTTGCTTCTTAAAAGGATATTTTTTTGTACACTGTCTTCTTGAATTTAAAATAATTTTTGAACAGATCTATTTGATCCATAGGTGGGACCCTATCGGGTACGACCACTCTGGGCTCAGAGTGGACTTGGTAGTAATGGATATGAATGAGTGCTCCATACTCCCAAGAATTGGAGCCTTGCTATTAGATGCAGTGTCATACCCAGGTCAGCCCTTTTTTGGGTCATAGGAAGGTCTTATGCTTTTGCATGGAATACAATGTATTATAAGTCATACTGACAAGGCTATCTTGATAAAGAATTGAAAAAAGAGAAAGAATTTTTATCCTCAAAGAACATTCCTGTGACACTAAACCCTCTTTATTCTCCTTGTGACTATTTCCTATTTCCAGAAAGCAAAGCCCAGCTCCATGATCAACTGTTGGGAATATGCAACAGGTTGTGGCAAACTAAATGAAGGCAGTGTCAGTTGAAGATTTCCAGCGTTGTTTCCAAGAGTGAGAACAAAGACTTCATTGCCATGTAGCTTAACAAGGGAATTGTTTTGAAGAAGATAAAGTTGATTTACAATTAGGTTGATAATAACCTTTTCTTTACAGTCTCATAATAGACTGACATTGTATTCTCTTCACAAACAACCTTGTCCTTTTAAAGCACAAGCAACAACCATAATAATGTATTGCTTTGGTAGCAACAAACTTCTTTCATGTATTCTATGAATATTTCTAATTCAGTGTATAATTAAAGATCTTGTTTTGTTACTTTGTTCAAGTAATTGGACTTTGTTACCAAGCAAGAATTGATTTCTTCCTTGATAAATATACTTTAGCAAAGATGAGGAGTAAAAAGAGTGACAGTGATGATCATTTTCTCAAAATAATATGATAGCAATACTGAAAGAGGACAGATGTATCTGTTTGTTATTTGTTTTGTGTATTCCAAAATATAAGATTCAATTAGAAGATAATTTGAATGTTTACTCTTGAGAGCTTTTGTTAAACAGCAATAACTCATAAAAACATTTAACATATCAGTTAAGTCAATTACATATGTTTGGCAGTGAACTTTCAAGTAGCCATTGAAGTTTCTTTTTCTATTATTTGCATATGTGATGATTTTATTCATTGTTTATAATCTAGATCAGGCCAATGAGAATTACTTGCTGTTGGCACTAAATAACCCAGTATGACCAGTCACATTTTAATTTGCGGAATAGGTAATACCAAACCCAATTGACCTGAGTGATGGTATGAAAATCCCATTCTCACTAGCTTTGTAACCTAGATTGATTGTGAGGGTGCTACTCACGTAACCTATCCCTCAACTGATCTACTTCTAATTTGATTAAAGAGCCTAGTTGCCCTACTATTTACTAATAACTGGAGAGAGAATAGTTGGATTTATACCTTTCTCAAGATTATTTGTGCAATATGAAACGCACACAGTCTTGTTTGGGATTTGAACTTAAGCAGCCATATCTTCTTCCTATAATGATAACTGATATACCATAAGAACCTTCTAGGGAGGTAATTACCTCAATTTATATCCTGGTAATCTAATAGGCTATAAGTTATCTCTCCATCCCTCCTGTAATAATATGAACACATTTTTTTAGATATTTAATAATAGGTTTGTAGGACTGATAAAGATTTTAGATTTAAAGATCATTAAAGAAAAAAATTAATGAAATCTAGATAGAATATTGATAGTTCCATAAATTGAATTACCACGATATAAATACAGATTAAAATGATACAATATATAGAATAGTATTTTACTCACATGACAGTTTAAATTTAAAAGCTCTAGCATAACAAAACATTATAGAAAAATAACAAGTATTCACAATCTTTTTGGATAGAAAGCATTTCTGATGTAAAAAAATAAAAGTTTCACTAGATTTTAAAGAAAAAAATCATATCTTGATTATAAACTTGAAAATGACCAATAATGGTAGAAAGCAATCAGAAAATTTTTACAAAGAATTGAACTCAAATTAAGAAATTGTGTAAAAAAGAAAAAAATCAATAAAATAGTTAAAAGGAAGCATATCTGTTGCTTGTAACAAAAGATTCTTAAGACAAAGACTCCTGCAATATATGTATGAGTGTGTATGTGTGTGTGTGTGTGTGTGTGTTCATGTATGTATTTATACATCTATGTATACATATCAGTTACACAACCTGGTTCCATGATAAAGTCATGCATGAGAAAATCCATTGTTATGGTAACATGAAGCATTATATTATAGACTCTTCTGCAAGAATTTGTATTTTATGTTGTTTTGAATTTGATCAATAAATTTGAATAACTATTCAATGATGAAATGTGAGGAAATAACATTTTTTAAACTGAGAAACTAACTGACAGGGCCATTGGCCTAATGAGTAGAGTGTTCACCAATGGTCCAGGAGACTGGGGTTCTATCCCAGGTCAAATCATATCAAAGACTCAAAAAATGGCACTTGATGCCACCTTGCTTAGTACTCAGCACTATAAAGTAAGAATCAAGGGTAAAGTGGAGCAATCCAGGGAAAGGAGTAGCACCCTCCCTTACAGCTCAGTGAAGTACCTATTGAAAAGGGAGCCTTCAGGTCACTCTTGACTAAGGTTGCCAACTTTACTTACTTAAATACAAGAAATATTGTGTGAAAGGAACTCTAATATTACAACTGAATCTGTGGATAAATAAACTTAAATATATCTATATATCAAAAATTAGTTTCATTTACTGTCATTGTTTTCATTTAAGACCAGGGGCCAAAGTAGAGAATCAGTTATTTTTACGTAATTTTATGCAAGTTTTATTTTCCGGATGCATTGAAGAGAAAAAAGAAAATATAGAACAGCATAAAGTTTTTGATATCTTATAAGTACAATGCAATTGCAAAATTACTTAAATATTGTCATTATTTATCCATTGAATATTTTTTTAAACTCAAAATATAGCTTTTAATGGCTATATTTTGAGTTATTTTGAGGAGAAAATAAATTAACTCTGTTATATAAGCTGCACACAGACTACTTTTCATTGTGTCAAAGTGTCATTTTGTAAGTGTTGTCCCATGAAGAGATATACTTAAATAACTGCAGAAATGTGAGGAGTGTACTCACTTTTGTGATACACTGTGTATATATATATATATATATATATATATATATATATATATATAAACTGGAAAACATTATAAACTAATATATATGTGTGTATATATATGTGTGTGTGTGTGTGCGTGTGTGTGTGTGTGTGTGTGTGTGTGTGTATTTGTATAAAATTAGATATGAACATTATTAACATATATATATGTGTATATAATTAAATTGGAGCATCATATTTTTTTGAATTTACACACAATACCCTGCCCTCATCAGCCCCCAACCAGGAGTGATAACATAGCTTCGGTAGGTCAAGGCGGTACTGCCACTCCTGGTACTACCAAGCAGCTTTTGCCACTGGACAGAGTATTTAAAAATATATATATTTGCCAGATCAACTAAAAGGAGAAATTCATCTTCATTTTTACTGCAGTTTGTGATTTTTAAAATGCGTTTACTTTCAGCTGTTGATGTCATTATGTACTTGCTGTAACCATTTCTTGATGTTATGTAAGGAATGGTGATTCTGTGTGCATTTCATTCATGCTGAAGACTTTTCCCTCTTAACCAAATCCAACTTGATGTATTTTGCACTGTTGTTTGAAGATGATATGAGGTAATTTTCAAACTGCAGCCAGTGATTCCTATTTTTAAAAGAAACGAAATGACTGAGTGTCCTAGAAAACCACGACAACCACCCTCAATAGGAATCACACACACATATATATATATATATATATGTCCTTATAAACAAGAAATGGAAAAATAGTGCAATGAATTGCGAGGCATACTCCTCTTTTGAGGGTGTGCCCACCAATCACCGAATAGTCACGGCGAAAATACGGTTAAGCCTACGAAAGAACGCCAAACGAACAGCGACTACCAAACACTATGACTGGGCCCTATTGAACAACAGAGATATAAGAGATAAATACGTATTAGAATTAAGAAACAGATTCGAAACACTACAAGAAAAGACCGAAAAAAGTACACCAAACGACGAATATGAAAATTTCGTCAATGCACACCTCGAGGCAGCAGTGAAATGCATTCACACAAAACTCAAAACTAAATACAGAGTCCCATGGGAAACTTTAGCGGTGAGAGAAAAACGTGCACTAGTGAAAACAGCCTCCAAAAACTATTGAAAAAACCCAACAAACACAAATGCCTTAAAACTAAAAACGGCACAATATCAATTAGCAGGCATATATATAAAGGAACAGACAGAATACATTCAAAATCAGATAGATAAGATTAGAGACTCGGTGGAAGATAGACAATCTAGGATAGCCTGGCAAACAATAAACAAAGTGAGTAGAAGAAAGAACACAGCCAAAGCAAAACTGAAAGCAGCAAACCAACAAGAAAGAATAAAACTGTGGAAACAGCACTTCGAAAACTTACTAGGAAACCCACCGAAAATAATACATGAACCAATCACCAGAATAATTAGCAAACAATTAGACATTAAACTAGGACCGTTCACACAAGAAGAACTCGACTCGGTTCTCAGAAAAATTAAAAATAGGAAAGCTGCAGGGCTGGACGAAATTCCCCCACAAGTATGGAAGACCAGACAATTCGACGACATACTGCTCCGACACTGCAACGCAGTATACAATCAAAATCCGATAGATAGATGGATGAAGGGATGCATACTCCCCTTCCCTAAAAAGGGGGACCTCGGATTAGCCAAAAACTATCGTGGCATAACACTTACATCGATAGCAGCCAAAATCTACAATGCCCTACTACGAAACCGCATAGAACCCAAAATCGACAACATACTTAGAAAAAACCAAAATGGCTTCCGAAGAAATAGATCCACGACCTCACAAATATTAACCATCCGTAGAATCCTTGAAGGTGAACGGGCAAAAAACCTACAAGCGACATTATTATTTGTTGACTTTACTAAGGCTTTCGATTCCATTCACAGAGGAAAGATGGAACAAATCCTACTAGCGTACGGCATACCTAAAGAAACCGTAGCGGCAATAACGATTCTCTATAGAAACACTAAAGTAAAAGTACGATCACCAGATGGAGACACAGAATACTTCGACATTGTAGCAGGAGTACTACAAGGGGACATGCTGGCTCCGTACCTCTTTATCATTTGTCTAGACTATGTACTTAGAACATCGATTGACAAAATCAAAGAGAATGGCTTCGAACTGACGAAGAAAAGAAGCAGAAGGTACCCCTCAACAACAATTACCGACGCCGACTACGCCGATGACATAGCGATACTGGCAAATACACCTGACCAAGCCGAAACACTACTGCATAGTTTGGAATGAGCAGCAGCAAGCATAGGCCTCTATGTTAATGCACACAAAACGGAATATATGTGCTATAATCAAACGGGGGACATCTCCACTCTAGAAGGAACCCCTCTTAAACTAGTAGACAAATTCACTTACCTAGGAAACAGCGTCGAATCAACCGAAAAGGACATCGAAACGAGGTTAGCGAAAGCATGGACAGCTATCAATAGGCTATTGATTATATGGAAATCAGACCTAACCGATAAAATGAAACGCAGTTTCTTCCAGGCAGCGGTTACATCGATACTGCTATATGGCTGCACTACATGGACGTAACAAAACGGCTGGAGAAGAAGCTAGATGGCAATTACACAAGAATGCTACGTGCAATCTTAAACAAGTCCTGGCGGCAACACCCCACAAGACACCAACTGTACGGCCACCTGCCCTCTATCACGAAAACTATTCAAGTTAGACGAACCAGACATGCAGGACACTGCTGGAGAAGCAGGGACGAAACTCATAAGAGCTGTACTCTTATGGACCCCCACACATGGCCGTGCAAAAGCAGGACGACCAGCACGAACATACATTCAGCAGCTATGTGAGGATACGGGATGTTGTCCTGAAGACCTACCTAGGGCGATGAACGATAGGGAGGAGTGGCGAGAGAGGGTCAGGGATATCCGTGCTACCAGCGCGATATGATGATGATGATGATATATATGTATGTAGAAATATGAAAAAAGAAAGTATTCAGATGAGTTGAATAATCTGCTAACATTAAACATTTCAGTTTTATATAAATCCATCATCAGGGCAATGTTAATCTGTCATTATTTATCTTCTGAATTATATTCAATTTTGAAATAAAATGAAAAAGTGAGAAAAAGTTTTTATATTCTATTATTGCTAACAGGGTTCTGTTTCAAAACTATGTGACCTAATTAGTGCTCAAAATTTATTTTAAACTGTAATGTATTTACTATGGATTTAAAGAATTTTTAGAAAATTTATATGAAAATTTTTAAAAAATTTTATTGCTTTTTGTAATTTAAGAAGAATTATGATTAGGAGAATTGAAAGACAATAAAAAGTGAGTATAAATATAAAATCATGAAATCAAACTAATTTAAATAAGTGAGCTTGTAACTTTTTTGCACTAATTTACAAAGTATAGAAATTAGTTGAAAAATCAGGTCTTTTTTGATAGTATTCTAATTAGAAGTAATGCTTAATTCAACAATATTTCAAAGTAGCTTATTGCAGATATCAATTAAGATTTTGGAATCTTTAAAGTTAAAATTGTGATGAGATTCTAAATCATATTTTGCTAATGTGTTTTTTAATAACCAATTGTCATTTCTCTCTTGTGTTCATAAATTCATTTTTTGATTGATTGTGAAGTTTCACCCACCTATTTTCTATTTCATCCTTCACACTGGATAGAGTGGGTGCCTACATCGGATTTGATATGATTATTGATATTTTTATGATTGATAATATTCTTAATTGCTTTTGAAAAGTTTGTAACTATTTTGATTCCAAAGTTGTTTAAATTCTTCTTCTTTTTTTTGATGATGTCTGTTGTTGAATTATTGGGTCAAATAATGTGTGTAACAAATTATTATTATGAAAATTATCAAGAATTTTTCAAAAAATTTTGTTTGGGAATTTTAAAAGCTTCTATTTTAGCTCATTGTATGAAAGATTTTGGATACTGAAGTTGTGTGAAGGAATTTTTTATACAGTCAAGTTCATCATTTACAGATTTAGGGGTGCAAATCCTAAGGGCTTTAAGGTAAAAACTTAAGATTACTTCAATTTTTACTTTGGTATTATGATGTGATTAAAAATGGATATGGTTTTTCTTATTTGTCGATCTATAATGAACTTTAAATTCTAATTTGTTGTCATTATTTATCAGTAATATATCTAAAAAGGTAAAATGTCATTAGATTCTTGTGTGTAAATAAAATCTATGGTAGGTTTAAGTTTTTTAATTAATCCATGATTTTTATTGTTATGGTTTCATGGATATATAAATAATATATTATCTCGATAATGGAAATAACTAGAATCTTCATGTATTCTTAACTTAAAGAGACCAGATTTGAGAAATTGAAGAAATAGAAATGCAAGGACCCCATTAAGAGGGGAATCCATGGATGAACCAAATTTTTGTTTATAAAAAGAATACTATTATTTTGAAACAAGCAATGTTTAGTGCATAATATGCAAATTTTAATTATTTTGTTAACTGGTGAAGGTCATGTAATATTGGTTTTGGGTTGGTGTCTTTCTTTGATGATGTATCAATCTTCATGGTTTATTTAATCCCAAAGTCATCTTTGTAGAAGAACACGAGTGATACCATTTAACCTATAGCTAGGAGAATAAGGGAGTTTATATCTTTCCAAAGTGTATTAGTCCTGAAGTAAACATAAAATGACTGGAGTTCAAATTTGCTTACTATAATGTCACAGCTCAGCAATTTAGCCTTTACACCCAAATGTTGTTTTTCTTGAAGTGATTTTCTAAATGTTTAATGTATTTATTTACAGGAATATTTGTGTATAATGATTTTATATCAAGACTGGCTAAAGGATTTTGTTTTATAAAAAGAAATCTTTATCCATTATATTGAAAAAAAGCAATGATTAGTGCATAGTGTGTAAATTTGAATTATTTTATTAACAGGTAAAGGTAATGTAATGTAATGTAATTTTCTTGAAGTGATTTTCTTAATATTCAATCCATTCATTTATAAGAATATTGTCGTCAAGACTGGCTAAAGATTTGTTTTCTTTGTTTATACCATTTATTTTGTTGAGTAGATCACCAAAGTTGTTGATGTGTGCATCATACCTAAAAAGAGGGGTTAATATTTTGGTTAAAGATTTTGCAATGTTATGGAGAGCAGTTTCAATCCCAGAAATAATCGATCATATTCTAAATTCGAGATTTCATTGTAAACATACTAAAGTTTTTGTGTTTAGCCTTATTGGTAGAGAATAAATTTCAATGTAACCCTTAAACATGAAAACGTTCTCCATCCCTGATCAAGTCAAAAAATAAGAAGACAAGATTGATACAATCTATACAAGGCAAGGGAGGTTACAAAAAAATTATGCTACTCAAGTGAATTTAAGTTACAGGTTTACTGGTTACAGTCTATGTCTAACACTAGGGATCCAAATTAAACAAGCTTAGCTTCGGGGGCATCCCCCTCTTCAGGCAACACCAACCTCCTCATCTAAGGATGGATCAAGTTTATTGTCTGATAAATGAAGAACACCAGAAAGGGAATGCCAATGAAGCTAAGCTATTTTTGACACCTCCTCCAACTATGCATTTATGTGCATGAGTGCCCCCTCTTTAAATATGACCTTGTGTTGCATCCTGACTTTGGTGGAGGGGGCATATTAAATCTCCCATCATGAACTCTAAATGAGTTCATTTTATCAAATTATAGTTTACATTTCTAAAAATGTTCACATTTGAGCCAAGTATACATGTGTCTATAAATAAGAATAATTAATAATTATAAATACTTGATTATCTTCATTCATGTTCTTTTATAAATAGGCTTAAATATAAAATAGACCACTGTAGCATCAGTAACAAATTATGGCATTCTGCTTATAAACTTGCCTAAAAAGCAAAAACTTAAATAAACTAGAACAAAAATTCTTTCATCCTAAGTATTGATTTAATGCATGGGCAAACTTTTAGATGCATCTATATAAATATTTGCTTGTAGCCAAAAAGACCAGCAACATACATTAATTGTATTATTATATTATTTTGATCTTCCAAATGTCACTCCTTATACTTATACATGACTTTATCATTATTTGTAATCAAAGAGCTGCCAATTTTCTTCAAACAAACTAACCATACAAAGATTTGGCCCAAACCAAAAAATTCACGAAACATTTACATGAAAAATACAATGTGATTAACACACACACACACACACACACACACACACACACACACACACACACACACACACACACACACACACACACATATATATATATAAAATATTCATATATATGATATACAGATACATACATATATGAATTACACAGACATATATATATATATATATATATATATATATTATTTACATATATATAAATACACATGCACACACACACACACACACACACACACATATATATATATATATACATATATATATATATATATATATATATATATATATATATATATAAATAAACATATGTATACAGATAAATATTTGCATACACGTATATATCTATCCACACACACACACACATATGTGTGTGTGTGTGTGTGTGTGTGTGTGTGTGTGTGTGTGTGTGTGTGTGTGGTTAGGAAGCAGTCATTCATTTAAGCATGTTTCATTAAATAGTAAAGACACATTTTGTCTGTATAATTTAATTAAGATCCTTTTGCGTTCCCTGATAGGTGGCTTGGTTTCAGGTTGGAATTGGTAGATGAATTTACCAAAATTGTCCCGAGCACTTTTGGACCCTTCATAGGCCATCATCAGGGGTTGCTTGCATGTGTAAAGAGTGTTATTTTTAAATGAGTTTTGAAAGATTTTGGTTTTTATAACATAACAGAAATATACAAGCACAGCGTTGGATAAAACTGAGTTGCTGATTAATTCAAAAAACAGAATGCTATTATTATAATATTATCAAGAAATACAGAATATAAAAAAAATAGAATTAATTTTGAAACTAGTGACAATGAAATGCCCTAAGAATTTTTTTTTTTAATATTCCGTATTTCTTGATTATATGTTTTTTTAAATTCATTAGCTACTCAGTTTTATCTAACGCTGTGTTCGCATATTTTTGTTATGTTATAAAAACCAAAATCTTTACTATATATATATATATATATATATATATATATATATATATATATATATATATACTTTTGGTTGATTGTATTTATGTTTTATGGCATATCAGCCCTTGTAGGTTATTTAATGCTAATTTCTGTTTATACATATATCAAATAAATATGATTTGTAAACAAATAGTTTGTAGGTAGCATTTTTTAACAAGCCAGAACTAATCTCTTTGCACACAGTTAAATGGTTTTACATATTGCTATTTAGCACTAATAATTCAATCCAACATTATTCATTTATTGGCATACAATTAAATAGTTTCAAACATTAGTATATAAAACTAATAATACAATTTAACATCAGCCATTTGTTTGCATACAATTAAATGGATTCAAGCATAGTAAATGATTACATATTTCTATTTGACCCATACATAGGACCCTAAATGGTACTGCTACTTTGGGTCAAAGTGAATCTGGGATTAATGGGTATGAAGAAGTACTCCACATTGCCAAAAACTCCAAAACTGGAGACTCACCATCAAATGGTTTAGTGTCATATCCAGGAGACTTATTGAAGGGAAGGCATATACCCCTCTGTTGAGATCCACTCGGTGTATTCTGAAGTCCCTGATATATATCTACATACATATATATACGTACATATACACACAGGCACACACATATATACATATACATACACACATGCAAATACACACATACATATATACACTCATTAAGTAAAGTAAAGTTGGCAACCTTAGTTAAGAGTGACCCGAAGGCTCCCTTTTCAATAGCTACTACACCAAAGTGTAGTGAAGGGCACTACTCCTTTCCCTGGATTGCTCCACTTTACCTTTGATCGGCACTTTATAATGCTGAGTGTTAAGCAAAGCAGCATTAAGCACCATTTTTTTGAGTTTTTGGTATGACTCAACCTGTGATTGAACCCTAGACTCCCAAACCATTGGCGAACACTCTACACATTAGACCAATGGCCCAGTTCATACACACAATATACACATAAATCCTAGAAACCCTTCATATAAAAACAAAAAAACCTAGAATTAATAGAATTAACTTTGAATATAGCAAAAATGTTTTGAAATGCCATTAGTCTTTTTTTTTTTAATATTCAATTTTTCTTGATCATATTCTATTTCCATTGATAGCATTCTGTTTTAAATTTGTTCAATGTCATCAGCATCTCAGTTTTATCCAACTTTACGCTTACGTAATTTTGTAATGCTATAAAAAACCTAAAAACATTAAAAAAACAAAAACACTTTATGCATGCAAACAACCCCTGATGATGGCTTATGAAAAGTCCGAAAATTCATCTCCCAATTCCAAAACCAAGACACTTGTCAGGAAACTTAAAAGGATCTTAATAAAACTATAAAGACAAAATGTGTCTTTATTATTTAATCAATCATGCTTAAACACACACAGATATATATACATATATACATACACACAGGCACTCACTCACAGATATATATCATCATCAAGTTACACATAGATTTCCCTAACTCTCTCTCTTCATATGCTCTTATCATCTCTTGCATCTGGCTGATTCTCCAAACTATATTCAGTGTCTACAGAGAGCTTATATAAATAAGTTCTTGCTTGTTAACCAGCCTTGGCATATCCATATATAGTGGTTCATAAAAGAATGTCCCTTATGAGTTCATCCTTGCTTCTCCAGCAGTGTCCTGCATGTCTTGTTCACCAAACTTGGATGGTTTTTGAGATAGGGAGTTAGTAGCCATACAGCTGCTATTTTGAGGGGTGTTGCTTCCAGGATTTCGTCAAAACAGTATGCAGTATTCTTGCATAGTTCCCATCTAGCTTTTTCTCCAGATGTTTTGTTGGTGTCCATGTGGTGAATCCATAGAGTAACATTTACACAGCCACAACTTGAAAGAAATCTCATTTTAGTTTATCAGATAGAACAGATTTCCATATGTTTGATAACCTATAAATAGCAGTCAATGCTTTTGCTAGGCATGTATTGACATCACTTTCAGTAGATGAGATATTGCTGCCAAAGTGATATGTGAACTAGTGTATTTTGGAGGCCTGCCATTTAAAGTAGAGATTGCTCCTTCTTGTTTAAAACACATGAACTCTATTTTATTTGCATCCACTTAGATGCCAATGCCTCCAGCTGCTTGTTCTAGTTTCCTGTAGGGATTCTGCTTGGGCAGGTGTATTTTCAAAAAGTGAAAGATCATCTGCATAGTCTGCATCTGTTATAGTTTCTGCAGGATATTGTCTGCTTCTTGCTTTTTTGGTGTAAAGCCATTTCCTTTTATTAGATCTATTGACATTTGAACTAAGTAGACTAGGTAGATTATAAACAAATATGGTACTAATGTATCTCCTAAAATGTCAAAGAAGTCGCTGTCACCATCAGGTTGTTAAACCATTGCTTTTGGATCATTATAGCTATAACAGTTTCTTTAAGAAGACCATATACTAATAGTATCTACTCCATCTTCCTTCAGCATACAGAATACAATGCTTTGCAGAAATCTATGAACAATAATTTTGCCTTGAGATTTTTTGCCTATACTCCTTCAATGATTTGGCTGATTGTCAGAATCTA
The DNA here is from genome assembly GCA_963585895.1 of Sepioteuthis lessoniana. NCBI lineage: Eukaryota > Metazoa > Mollusca > Cephalopoda > Myopsida > Loliginidae > Sepioteuthis > Sepioteuthis lessoniana. The sequence goes on from OY757929.1 coordinate 90,058,661, forward strand.
TGAAGTTATGGGTTGATCTCTTCAAAAACTGTTTTTTCAAAGAATTTTTTCAATCTCAGGTTTGATATGATTGAGAAGCAAGACATTATAAACCTTTGCAGCTATTGCAATAAAAGTCACACCTCTGTAATTCTTAGTGATTCCGAGGTTACTTTTTTGTGGGGAAGGGGAGGATGCAGCCTTTGTCCATTTCTTTCTTGTGTTTTATTTATGGACTGCATTGCATAATTGTCTTCCATACTTCAGGACTTATTTTGTCAATGGCTGCAGCTTTTCTGCTTTTAATTTTTATCAGTACTGCATCAAGTTAATCCTCCATAATCTGTCCTAGTTTGATGTCTAGTTGACTACTGATAATATTTTTGATAGGTTTATCAATGATTTCAGAAGGGGGAGCTCTTCCTTCTGCTCACTTCATTTACTATCTGCCACGCTAATCATAATTCTCCATCTTCAACTGAATTTATGATTTGGTTGATTTAGCCTCGGATGTATTCTAGTTATTCTTTTTGGTATGTGTTAGTTCTATCTGGGCTTTCTTAAGTTTCTGAGCATTGGCATATATTGGGTTTCTTTTATTAAGTAAGGATGTTTTTTAAAATGTTATCTTGATTTCATCTAATTGCTATTGCTTCCTATGGAACTTCATATTTGGCTTTTGGTATGGTTGGAATGCTCTATATGGGCAGTAAAAAATTTTTCATATTTGTCACTCAGAGTATGTCTTTTGGATGTCTCCTGAAGAGTATCAAACTTGTTTTTTTACAATTACTGTAGAATGATTTCCAATATCACTATTTGTGATAAATGGGGACCACTCATATTGTGAAGCTTATACTGTTTGTGTCTTCTTTCTGCATTGACTCAAGCAAATCTTTTCTGAGACAATTCCATGATTGGAAGATACACCTTCAAACAGGAGTGTGACTCACAGTTCAGAGTTTTATTTATATATTTATATATAAGCTAAAAACAACTTAAATTGCATTTGCTTAGGATTATTCCATAATGAATAGTTTCAAATGTTTTCTTTAAAACAGAAAACACAATCTTCAGATGAAAGATTTGGGAATGAAATGGATGATTAAAAAGGAATCATTGAGTACTAAAAATTCCTAGATTTATACAATGGCATAAATTACTGCCCAACACAGGAGTAAAACCTTTCTGAAAAATTGAATTGATCAGAAAGTCAGTCAATGCTATGAAAATTATCTGATAGTTGGCGCTCAAAGAAAGATAAGGAGAAGGATCAAACCAACTATGATAATATTAAATTGCTGCAGTACATAACAGCAGAGATAGGATTTTAATATTCAGTATTTGGTCAAATAAAAATTATTTTATGACCAAGCAGACTTATAGTAAGGATACTGAATAGGAAATGGATTAACACTGAAAATTGAAATAGTATTGTACAAGTTCCAATAATGGAGAAAAATTATTGATAAAAATGTGTTGAATAACCTTTCATCATATTATAATTTAGGACTCATGACTGACTCCTATAGATTTATATAGTTGATATTTAAATGGTCAGAGGAGAGGTAAAAATTGATAAGCATGTTATCAGGTTGGTTAGTTAGGGGTTAGTTGGTTTTATTGCATGTCAGCCTTTTTGTGTTATTTTATATCAAAATCAGTTTAACGATAATAATCTCTAATTGAATATGATACAAAAATATATCTTCATAATCATTTAAAATAGCCATATACATTTTAAGTAGAAGTGTATTCATTTCTATATATAACATTGAGTCTTTTACACTGTATGATATACAAGATGTATCCAAAATGTATTGAGAATAAAGCCATATTTACCTATTTAGTAATGAACAGTCAATGAAATATTAATTTTCTCCAAAATAGTCTACTTGTCATTCAATACAATTATTCCTGCAAGTTTTCCATTGGTTGAAGCACCTGCAAAACTTCTCTTATGGTGTGAAGATGTACTGCTTTTTAATTTTTAATGTATCCCATGGAGCTAGGTTTGGTGAGTATAGAAAGTGTTGCAATTTCACAATCCTGTGTTTCACCAAAAACTGCTTTCAAAAAGACTAGATTTTTCAAATTGGCTCTGATTAATCTTGACATCATTACTTTATCATATAAGTTTTTCAGCTCTGCATTTATCTCTATTGAAATTTTAAAATTAAAAAAAATTAAAGCTGTAGTCTTGATACGTGTTGACCACATTTCATATAACCCATACATAAGACAATAGACTGTAAAAGGATAAAAAATGTCATGTTGGTTGATGCCAGTCTTATGCCAGTCAGTTTAACAATTAAAGTTTCCAATTATATACAATACAAAAATATATCTTCACAATAATTTTCAATAGGTAAACCCTTCATATTTATTTGCAATATTAATGGTGGAAGAACAAATGTATTTGTCAAGTTCAATCATTTTAAAAAGATACTTAGTTGCAATATCAATGTTTTAAGTGCCAATGTATTAATTTAGTTAAAAATCATTATCATCATTTTCTGTTTAACCATAGATAGAATTCAAACAGGTACTACCACTACAGTTCAGAGTGGACATGGAAGTAATGGCAATGAAGGGGAGATTCCACACTCCCTAGAGATTTATAAGTGGAGTCTCACCTCTAGATGCGGTTTAGTATCATACACAGGAAAAAATATTATCAGGTTCATATAGCATCATCTATAAATACACTTCTAACAATTTCTTTTTCATATCATTTTATTATTTCATGTGAAATATTATACAATCAAAATGCATATTGTTCGGAAACATTATAAAACTCTACAGTATTGCAACTAAAATATGAATATCTAGCAGTCAAAAAATAAGTATACCTCTTGTATATATTTATACAATTGCCTTTTTGGTTACTGAGATGTTCAAATTTTATTTTTGGTGACAGCATTTTAATGCTGCAGAACTGGGTGATAAATAATACCTAAAAGTATCCATTTTGATTTAGAAATCCTAAAATCCAGCAATATAGTTTGGAAGAAAATAAGATTTTTATTTAAAAAAATGTTAGAGATATACTTATTTTTGGTTGATACTGAATATTAATTTCTAAATCTATACAATCAAAATTGAAATTATGACTACAACTATTTGTATGTCCTGTTGGCTAATAATACTTTAACTATCTCCTGCAGAGGGCTAAGACCCCCACCCCAAAGGATGTCTTGATGATGATGATAAACTGTATTTGATGTTGAGGATACAGTTCTGGAGCCCTGGGGAGTGTACAGTACTCTTTTATTACCATTATTTCCAACTCCGGAGTTATAGTACCTCTTAAGGTCCTGTCTGTTAGTCAAATAGATGTGTTTGAAAATCATTGGTATTAGATAAAAATACTTGATATCATATAACTGTGTACAAATAAATGTTTGTAGACAAATAAAAGTGTAATTAAAAACAGTTAAATAGAATATTGAAGATATATTAATGTTTACAATTCAAACATTTACAAATAAATCAAATTTCACCATTAAATAAACCATAAAGAGTTGATATACATCCAAACCAAACCAAACCAAACCAAACCAAACTATTATCAATACGACTATTTCTACAAGAATACTTAAAAGAGTTCTGGAGACCTGAGGAGACTTGGTGTCACTTTAGTAAAAAATCACCAGTTAAAATTGATGTACAAAACTCACAAGAGATAATAATGATCTCTTATAATGATAAAATATCTGTCATATCACACAGCAAAAATGCTTAATTAAGTAATTTCTCATTCAATTTGAAAAAACTAATAATATGGCATCTTCATTCACACAACCCTCATCATTATCATTTTTCAAGGGAGATAACTTTTTGATGTTAATCATAGAGTATATCCCCTTATCTAGTTATTTGCAATTATTTATTATGATATAATTCCTGTTAATAAGGTACAACTTGATATTGTGCTGTCATAGGCAGAAATTAAATGAGTAATAATAATCTCTATTATGATGAGCTAATTCTTTATGCATGTTATTGTAACACAAGGAAAACGACACAACAGAAAAATGTTTGATTATTTGATGCATATTACAGAGTACTTCCCCTTATTTTTTGTAATTATAATATGAATTTTATGAATAGGATGTGACTCTTTCTTTGGTTCCTTTGCTTAATGGCATATAGACCTTTGTTGGATATTTAATACCAAAACCATCCTTGTAGAAGGACAGTAGTGGTACTTATTTAACCTCCCATGGCTTGGGAGGGTGACAGAGGGCTTCATACCTTCCCCAAGAATATTAGTCTGAAAGTGAACATAATAGCATGTCAGGAGTTTGAACTTGTTCACTACAATGTTACAATGCAGCACGTTAAGTAGTACATCATGGGGACTCACTCCCTCTTGAAAAGGATGTTACTCAACAGTTAACTTAATGGTTGCCAATGATGACCTTTAAGTAAATAATAATAATCACCATAACCCATGTATAATTATCTTAGTAAGTGTAATAGTATCAATGTTATTGCTGACTAAAACTGGTCTCTAGAAACTTTGAACTCATTTTTAAACTACACATCATTCCTTGTTTAATGTTCCTTACCTACACTGACTCTTGTTGATATATCTCTCCTGAACAAAACAAAGTAAGAATGGTAGACTTAAAAGATTTTTCAGTTGTTCCACCATTCATTTGTCGTTAGGCTGATTTTTGATGTTGACTCTTTGGTAGATGTCCAACTTGGCTTTCCAAATAATTTACTCGGAAAAAGAAATACTCTTTTTGAAAGATAGAGCAAATCTAATAATCCATGTATATATGTCGATAAAAAATGAATATAATTGTAAAAGACAAGCCTCTACAACCTTAGCTATTCTTCTTCAGGATTGAGTGCATGTATATATATATATAGGTGCAGTAGGATTTTTTTCTGGATCAGTAAGATTTGTTGAAGTAGATTTCTGTATAGAGCTTGAGGCAGTCATGAAATCAATGTAAATATCACATGTCAGTCAAAATTTTAATAGGAAAAATTTCTCTCTGATTCTGAAGTTACAATGCAACTACAAGAAACTTATAAACATTATACAAGGGGATGCTGTAAAGTTCTCATTCTGACCAAGAAGAGAATGATCTAAAACCATGAAACACATATGCTTTTCCATATATTAATATTAGTTTAATACACTTAGCACATCATTTCAAAAAGTTTTTTAAACATTCTTGGTTGATGTGTGAACTCTTCAGTATCTTCCTCATATAAGAATTTCTTCTGGCCTTTGTTGCAATTGATTGAATGACATGTCAACCTGTCTGGAGTTATTTTATGCCAAGAGGTTAGGGAATTGCATACATTTATATTTACATTTTTTGGTTTGGCTTGGTTTGGATTCTTTGTTTAATGGCATATCAATCTTCATGGATTATTTAATGTCAAGGCCATCCTTGTAGAAGAACAGTAGTGGTACTATTTAACACATACTTGTGGCAATAAGGAGGTTCATGCTCTTCCCAAGGATATCAGTCAAAAATTGAATGTAATGGCACAAGTGGAGCTTGAATTTACTTAACAACAATATTACTGTCCAGCATGTTAATCATTATACTATAGGAACTCCTCCTTTCCATTTTTTGTGTAGTTTTTGCACAAATTTATATAATATCAGGTATTACTATCTAATACAAATAATTTTCAGGCTGATCCATAGCTTGAACCCTAACAAGTACTTCTCCAGTGGACCTGGGAGTAATGGCAATGAAGGGGTATGCCACACTCTCCAGATTTCCAGAATTAGAGCTTCATTGTAAGACGTTGCTTTGTGTTATATCCTCGACATCCCTATATTTTAGGGGAGCTGTCTCACTCATCTATTGCATTTGAAGACAGGATTTTGTTTTCTAATTAAAATGATTGCCTTAGAGTCAATATGTTTATTACTAAATGAATGAAATTACTTCATTTATTGCTTTTTCTTTTTCAAATTAAAAAAAATCTAAATTTTTAACCATTTCTAAAAGTCAATCCTTTTATGATTCTAAAACCAGTTGGAGAAATTCAATTCTTGTTTCCAGTTTTTGTTTTGTGATTCTAACACTAGTTCTCAAAATGATTTTGTTCGTGAAATATTATTCAGACTTAATGTGTTTATTACTGAATTCTCACATGATTTGCTGTGCTACCTGTTGTGTGTAAAGAGTGTCATACATTTAAATGAAGGCTGCAAACAGAAAATCAATAACTCAGTCAAATAGGTAATAGAAAATTTACCACCTACTTGCCAACGGATAATGCTCCTAATATAACCATCTTTTATTCACTTACATACAAGGTAGGGAAGAAGTAAGTCAAATTGGACATAAGAAGAAATTATTAACCTACCTATTACTTCTACCTCCCTTTCTATGTCAGGAAGAAGTCACTAATATATATATATATACATATATATATATATATATATATATATACCAACACACACACACACACACACACACACACACAATCACACACACACATATATATATATATACACAAATGTATATATACATGTACACACATACACTCATATATATATATACATACAGATATATATGCATATATATACACATATAAACATATATATATATACACACACATATAAACATATACATACACACACATATATATACAAGCATATATATATATATATATACACACACACACACATATATATATATATATATATTTATACACACACATATATGCATATATATATATATATATATGCATTTATATATATATATATCTTTATATTAACACACACACATGCACACACACACACACACACACACACACACACACACACGCATATATATATGTATATATATATGTGTGTATTGTATAAGTCTTTTAAGCTAAAGGAGGTTGTTGGTGCTAGTGCAATCGCATCCTCAACTGATAGAAGAGATTTTCCATATTAATGAAAGCAATGTCACATTACAGATGTTTGACTGTTGAAGCAGAATGCTTGGACAAAGAGGGAAAATATGTTCTAGTTTCGTGACATATCAATCTTCATGGGTTATTTAATGCCTAAAGACATCCTTGTAGAAGAACAGCAGTGAGACTGTTTAACCCATAGCTTGGGGAATAAGGAGACTCATGCCTTTCTCAAGAGTATTAGTCTGAAAGTAAACATAATGGAGGGACTGAAGTTTAAACCCATTTAAAGGTCACAGTCCAGCATATTTAGCCTTTACCCTATGGGGAGTCCCAGAAAAATTTAATAAAGATGTTTTAGAGGGTGTTATATGAAACAGATGGACCTAAAAAGAATTAAGTTTCCTTATAAAGACAGTAAATATCATCCAACCAATACCTGTCAACCAGAAATTATGAATGTTCAAAAAATCTGACCAATGCAATGCATGCTGGTAGACTGCTTGCTTCAAGCATATTCAAACTGGTTGTGAGTATTTACTGAAAAACTACATATAGAGAATTAGCAGACCATTTCTAAGGTTACAAAGAAGTGCTGTGAAGCTACCAATAAAATTTTGCTTGAAACAATACATTTTCTAAAAGAAAGAAACATTCAAAGAATTACTTTTCCAAATAAGTACATATCCTCATTGCTTGATGGTTGTACAAACTGGAGCATTATTGTAGATTTGGAATGTCATCTCACCTCTCCAGTTAAGATAATATTAACCATCCAATGTCTAGATCTTGTGATTGGGTCAGTTAATTCAAAGAGTTTGTTATTGAGTTAATGTTTCCTTTTGAAGAAAATATTGACTTGGCACATCAACATCAGCTGTAAAGTATAAAGTTTTGTAAGAGTAATGGATACAGAATAGCTGGGCTACCAATATATTTCCATTGAAGTCAGATGCCAAGGTTTTATTGCTAATTTGATCTCAGCATATCTGATTAAATTTGGCTTTTCACCAACAGAAAAACAGAAATATATCAAGCTCCAAGATTAGGTAGAAGGTTGATCTGCTTTAATCTAGTATCCCTGCACTGTGAGGTAAAATCAACAAAGACAGGTGGTATCATGAATTACTGCTGGGGTGCCCTGAGTAATGATGCTTTGGATCCAAAACTATACCTGACTCCAGGGTCATCATCTGATGAAGGCTTTTTTGGCGAATGCTGTTATTGTCTTTGCAGTAGCAGTTTTATGAATCTATTGTTATATATATATATACATATATATATATATATATATAATAATGTTGTCTGTCAATATCAGTGATGACTATAAACTAAACAGTGACTTAAGAATTTTAGCTAATAACAGAAGAATGGTACACTAATGGACCATATCTTCACACCTCAGATTTTGAATTCATTCTTTCCTTCTAGATTCATTGCACTTACAAAACTCAGAGATTGTGTCTTACTTTTTTCCCCATTGGTGAGGAAGAGATGGATAGATACCTTTCCCAATGATATTAATGCCAAGTGCAAACAGCTCTGTTCAAAATTTCTACTTGACTTTCTTTTCTTCACTAATAATCATTACACTAATCACACCTCCATATATTTTGATTTTATTATTGTATGCATATATTTACGAACTCCTCTGGATGCACAGGATGTAATACAAGGTCAATTCTTTTTTCAAGTGGAGTTTAACAGGTTTGAATTCAGAGTTTTCCTTCTCTTAGACCAATTGCCATATTAAGGTTAAAAAGCCCAGTCTGGCCTACTATTTACCCATAGCTATAGGGAGGATAGTTAGATGCATAACTTTCCCAAGGGTTTTAGTGCTATGTGAAATAGCAAACAGCCTAGCTGAGGATTTGAACTCAGGTCAACATGTCCATTTCCTATGCCAAGAACCATTATACTACAAGTGCCTCCATATTTTATATATATATTATATATAGCTGAGATCCCCAGGTACCAAAACTGAAGCATTAAATTTTTTAAAGATAGATATGGATACAGTTCAGTATTTTTTATTTTTTTTTTTTGGTTAGGGACAGGATGGTCTTATCTTTCTGCAGAGGATGCAGATGATATATTCTAAACCTCATCAATAGGGTAGAAACTTACTGAATGGGAAACTAAACTATAGGTAATAATGAGATAATCATAAAAAATGATACTTTGCCCAAAATGGAAGCTGTAAATTCATGATTATATTTGAATTTCTGTAAAGTTATTTTTCTGTGAATAACATAGTTCATAGGTTGGCTAAGACACTCTCATAGAATGTGACCAAATTAGGTTTATTTTTCAACATAGTCCCCCTTGTAGTTCACACACTTCTTCCATCATTGTTGTAATGCTTGGATCGCATTGGTCAAAAAAGTCATCCAGCAGATATGATGTCATCATATGAACTTTTCAGCCCACTCTCATAAGCATTTACATATTACATTGTGTTACAATAACAGTGATTTTCTCATTTCTTAACTCTTTGTAATAGAATATTCTGATAACCCAGAAAAGTGTTCGGCATAATAAATATATATATATATATATATATATATATAAATGTTCTGTTTTGTTTATATTATTTGACCCTGTCCCAGTATCTTCTGTGTATACCTTCTTTTGCCAATATTATTTATCTCTTCCTGTAGTTCTTTCTCACTTGTCTGCTGTTTTGTTTTGATCTTTTTATCCCAATATATTGTGCATTTTTCCTTCCTTAGTATTTTTGCTTGTTGTCGCAGTTTCTTTACCTGTCCTTCTAGTCTAATTTCCCGTCAAAGCTTGGTATTTTTGTTCGGTTTTGTGGTCTTGGGGATCTGTGGTGTTTTGGTTTTTAATAGCTTTTGTTTTCATATTTACCTTCTCTTAGACTGGTTGCAGTACCAAGGCCTGAGTCTATTTCATTTTATTCTTATTTGTTTATTTTAGTTTATTTATTTTCATTTGTCTTTGGAGTAATTAGTTTTCAGATGGATTAGTAGGTATTTGTTTTCATTTCTACCTTCAGGACTGGTTGCAATACCATGGCTAGATAGGCTAGTTTATTCTCCTATTTAAGTGATCAATTTCAGCCTTTTCTAAGGGCAATAGCAAAAAGTAAAATGCAGTCTCATCTAGGATTTAAATTTGGTTTACCAAATCCATTTCCTATTATGATAACCATTTCACAATTCATGCCTCCACTGATTTGAATGTTTATCTTTATTTGTTTAGACATTGCATTTCAGTTGACACGTTCTCCAATCTTCCTTAAATGTTTGTTGCATTCAATAATTCCTGAGTGTTATTCAATATTTCTTGATTTTATAATTTTGCCTCTTTTGTGTTATACTGAAAACATACAAATTTAAATGGCTATAAGGATCAAATCTGGAAATAGAGCATCTTGAGGAAAATAATTGTCTCTCATTTTATAAAAAATTCACAGATATAGAAGGACATGTTCATGGTTTAATTTAGGAAAAAAACTCCCAAGTGAAGTAAGCAGATTCTCTCTAAAACCAACAGCTCAATACTAACCATCATAGTGAGATGCAATTTTTATTTTTTTTGTCAAAGTCATCGTTCCATATTTCAGTTGTGAGCATGCTGAAATATTTCCTTGATATTGTTTTAAAATTCTGGTTTCTTTTTGGATAGGTCTTGTTTATACATTATAAACACTTATTCATATTGTATATATATATATATATATATATATATATATATATATATATATATATATATATATATATATATATGTCTTTTAAGCAAAAATGAATAAAATCTGTTCATTTTTTAATTTTTTGAATAATTTTTAAAAATGTAAACAAATTATTTTGAAATAATACTTGGGAGTGTCAAAAGTTTCGCAATATATCGGTGTGTTCTTATTTGCAGTATGTGTATAATGAAGTGGTTCATGCTGTGAATGGTACTCACTTAAGTTGGTAGCTTCATAGTTGTTGGTGTGCTCACTCATTGTGCATGGCCTCATTCTGTGTTTGATTTGAAAGCCACACAGTTAATGTCCAGTATAGTCTTTTTTAAGAACTTATGCTACATTAATTCTGATTGGACCATAACTGTAGAAGCAACCAAAAAGACTTATTGTATGAAAGGTAAAGGTGCAGTTGATCACAGTACAATAACCAGATAGTTCAAGTAATTTTGCTTGGGTTGCAAGAACGTTAAGGTTCAGACAAGGTTAGTTAAACTTTAAAATGTAGATTCTGAGGTCATGCTCTAAGCCATAGAGATAAATCCTGTGAGTAACATTTAGAGAGTATCAGGCAAATTTGGCATATCACAGTCCATTGTGGCTTGTAATTTTCATGACCTCAGCAAGAGCTGCTGAATTTTGCCACACTTTACCAAAATATGTTTAGCTTGACAGCAACTACACAAAAATGCTACGAGCAATATTGAACAAGTCCTGGAGGCAGCATCCCACAAAGCAGTAGCTGTATGGCAACCTACCACCCATCATGAAAACTATCAAAATTAGACAAATCAGACATGCAGGACACTGCTGGAGAAGTAGAAACGAGCTCATAAGTGAACTCCAGCAGACCCCTCCACATGGTTGAGCAAAGGCAGGACGACCAGCTTGAACCTACATACAACAGCTCTGTGTCGATATGCGATGTAGCCCTGAAGACCTGCTGGAAGCAATGGACGATAGGGAGTGGTGGCAAGAGAGGGTCAGGGATATCCATGCTGATGGGGCAACATGATGATGATGATGATGATGATGATTACCCTTCTGCAAAAATGAAGTTGACATATTCTGCAGCCCCAGCTGACTGATCTATGCTATGGGAACTTCCCTATATTTACCAACCCCTCTGCTTGGGCAGGATATGACACAAGGTTAATTTTTAAGTGGAGTTTAACAGGTTTGAATTCAGAGTTTTCCTTCTCCTAGACTAGTTGCCCTACTATTTACCCATAGCTGGAGGGAGAATAATTGGATTCATACCTTTCCCAAGGGTATTAGTGCTATGTGAAATGCAATCAGCTTTGACCAGAATTTGAACTCATGTCACCGTGTCCATTTCCTATGACGATAACCATTACACCACGGGTACCTCCATATGCTATGGGAACTTCCCAGTTGTATTTTTGTTTCTCTTTATCCATCAGACAATGACCATCACTAACAACTTCTCACTAACTTACCAAAATATTGCAAATCTTTTGACTCACTCAAATACCTTCATTGTTGAATGTGATTCTCAAAAGCCATTGATTATGAGTTTGTTATTTACTGAGCTCTCTAATAATGCAGGCACCTGAGTGTTATCTGATATTTCTTTATTTCCTAATCTCGTTACTTTCCCACTTTGAACAATTCATAGATACAGACATCAATGTTTTGTGCTGACTGGGAGATTGTTTTGAGTGAGAGAGTGGTGAGAAAAGTGACGAGAACACTTAAGCCAAACAGCAAAGATGACAATTGTTGATATATATTCATGTTGAGTGTGAGCCTAGAGTATGTCAGGGCAGCTGGCACTGGTAGTTAATTTACATAGCAGTTGTGGTGATGGTGATGGTGTTTGGCCATTCAGAGTTTATTTTATTGCTGTATAAATTGGCTGCTTTATAAGCATAGGGGTGAACTAAGAAAGAATGTTGACACAAATAAGTCGAAATAAATTTATTCAATATCGGCAAATTATTAAACAGTATCTTCAATTTATTTCATTGTTCAAACTAACAAAAATATTTTATATTCATTAAGGCTTGCTTTTTGACTGAAGAAAAAAAATTGTAGGTTTTTAAACTTTTATAATACTATGCATGATCAAGTGGAAAAGATGTGATAGCTCATTTACAAATACTTTTCATTGTTAACTTTTAAATCATTTATATAACTAATTTGATATACAGTATTTTCATAAGTAAATGTGTCTTATTAGAAATTTAATGGTTTGAGTTATTTGTTTATCTCCAGAACTGGAGCTTCACTACTGGATGCAACTGATTGTTGTAACAAGAACACCAAAAATTAATGGCCCTGTTTTTTTCATATATAACAAAAACGAATTTGAAAATGATATACAGGAGAATTTTATTATTATTTTTATAACTCATTGAAATTTGCAACCTGGGTGCCTTGGATGACATAATGGTTAGTGTGTTAAGCTAGCAGACTATTGTTAGTAAGTTTGATTCTCACTGGGTGTTCTATACTGAGGGCCTTGTCCAAGATTTCACTAAGCTTGGCAGTTTTTATGCCTTTCCTTCCCTACTGACCTTTCAGTCTTTCACACATTCTCTCTCTCTCTCTCTCTCTTTTCTGTCTTTATTCATTCCTCCAATCTCCTCTTCTCCCTTCCACACCTGGACACCTGGTATTGTGTGATAGCTAGTGAATTAGGCGAGAAGACTATCTTTAATGAGTTTGATTCTCACTGGGTGCTACAACTTCTGGCCTATGCCAAACTTAACTAAATTTTGTAAGTTACAACTTTCCAAAAGACATGTATGTATCAAGTATTCAATAAGACAATATGCCAACATAATATCAATTATTCAGTTGACAATATACAGAATTTCTGATTTGGAAAATATTTTGAGTGCTCGTTAATTTAGATGAAAATTAGATGATTTTGACTGTTTTCATTTTTACTTAAAGCTTAGTGTGTGTAAACAGGATGAACAAAAGTTTATAAAAGATAAGTTACATTATTTACAAGGAGCATTCTGAAAAAACGTCTCATATCTATTTCCATTTGAATTAGCATTTATATTATTTAAAATGTAGGTGTACTTCATAATCAAATTTTGAGACCATATTTTCTGACCATCATGTTTGGTTTTGGAAGTAAGAAATACTATCAAAACCTTAAATACCCTGTTAATATATATTTTTTGATTATAAGTTGCCTCTTCCAGATTAATATTTAGTTTGGAGTTGGTAGAAGAAAGGTCACTTGAAGTTAATTTGAGTTTGCGTAGCTATTATTTTAGTTATGATTTACTAGTGTGATTATTCACACACAGAAGAGCTCTGATCTTGCTCTTGATATTTCTCTGAAAAATATTGAAGAGAAATCTTAACACTAAGTTTAGAACACTAAAATAATTTATGAATGAGAAAATGATTTAATTCTTTAACCCTTTCAGCCATACTCTGTACCTTAGCTCACAAAAATCACAAAACAATTTCATACAAAACACATTCAAATGTTGCTCAATGATCCAAATTTTCCAACACTGCCTTGTAGAAAGAATAACAAGGAAAAAATATTTCTAAATTACTGCTTACATAAAAATCAATTCTATCTTGAATTGATAACTGCTGAATGACTGTGAGAGGCACTCTGAAAATACTATCTCCTATCTATTTCCATGGAAACTACAACAAATATAGAGAGAAAAATGACATTGTTAGATAGAGTAAATTTTCAGCTAAAAACACTTTTTTCATATAGTCACCACTATTGACTATGCATCTTTGTCAACAATGAACAATGTGGAGAATAGTGTTTTGTAGCTGAAAACTTTCTCTATCCAAATGTGGTGTTTTGCTCCCTATGTCTGAGTCTTCCTTGTATATTTGTAGCTAACTTAAAATGTATATCCTTTCACAGTGGATAATTGAAAGTGACTGGACAATGTCCTAATACACTATGGGGAAGGTTCTTAGGGGTCTTTGCTAGCTATATTAACACCAGCTCAGGTATCTAATTGAATGGAACAAGCCACTATTGTTAGAATATTTCTATAGAATGAAATTAAGACATGAGAATCAATGAAACAAACAGTTAATCTTTTCTGCTTAATAACAGAAGTTGTCTCAATAATCTGACATGGTGCTTAGTGAAAAGAAATGAGTTGTTTAGAAGAATTTATTGAGTATAGTAAGCTATGTTTGTTTTATAAGTAATGAGAAAATTGATCTTTTGTTTTATATAATAATACTGGTTACCAGTTATTAGTAATGGTTGGTGCTTGGTTATGTCCCAAACTGACCAAAGTCCAATCTTAGTATTAGTATATCCAATGATATGCTAACACAGAATAAACAGAAAGAAAGACAAAGTAAGCTCATTTAGACATATAAGAACATTTAATACATATACATAAAACATAAGAAGTATTACAAAAATACACAAAAGTGTACCAACAGATAAACTGTGGACATTTTTTATGAACTAAATATATATTAAAGGTGTACAAAAATGATAAAAAGTTTTGCTTTTCTTTGAGGTGCAAAATCATGTGGACCTTATGTTTCAATGCAGTGACAAGACAGAATGCATCACAGTGACTGAAGACAAAATCTCTCTTCTATTCAAAGAACAGAGATAAAAAAAAAGGCATGTCTTATCTATTGAAAGAATAAATTTAAGCACATAACCATCATCTTCTCACTGGGGATATAATGTTGGTTATGTTCATAATGTTCATAATTAGTTGCAATATAAATGATTTACATCATCTCAAACTGATCTATTTGACCCATAGATGGAACTCTAACAGGTACTACCATTCTGGTTCAGAGTGGTTCTGGGAATAATGGTAACAAAGGGGTGACTCCATTCTCCACAGAGCTCCAGAACTGAAGCCTCACCATTGGATGTAGTTTAGTGTCATATCTAAGACAGATGATCATTGAATAAAATTTTAGTTTAGAAAAATTAATAAAATTTGTTACATTATGTTATAAGAACTCTAGTTTACCTGTTCTGTCAAAAAATTATGCATTATTTGAGTTTTTGATTTACCCTTTCATATGCAAGCTAAAAATTAACTTATAGCCAAAATAAATCAAAGACATAATTATGGTACTTGTATTCTATTTGTTTTGTTTAAAACAATATTTCTATATGACTGGTGTTTTATGAGTTCATCATTGAATATATATGAAATCTTATTTATCAAGTTTAATATAACATAAATTTCTTTCTTTCTTATCATCAGAATGTGTGTGTGTGTGTGTGTGTGTGTGAGAGAGACTTTATTTTACACACTTCATATATTTTAATATAATGTAGTCTATTCTCATGGCAGTCTCTTCTTATTTCAAAACTCAAGCAGAAGTACTCAGACCATGACTGGACAAAAAGAATTTTAGGAACACCAGCAAGTGAGGTAGAAAGTGGGAAGAGAGGAGTAAGCTAAAAATTAAAAATGTCTTTATTTGTAGTTAAAAGATTTTGCCTATTAATTCAAATGAAAAATATCCTTTTATTTTATGAATTGTTTTTCCTTTTTTATTCTTTTTTAGTTTATATTCAAAATAATATATAAGAATATGTAATCCTATACTGGTGAAAGGTTTAAAACATTTTTATGATTTTTTTTATTGCCAATAATTTTTTTTACAATTTGTGCTCAGTTACAGAATACATTTTTAGTTAATAATTTTTGAAAAAGCAGCACAAAATTTGGAGTAATACAATTATAAAGAATAATGTCCTATGTATTTGAATTACATGACAGGACATCTAAAATAAAGACATAATTCTGCATCATACCCATAAAAAATGATTGGTTCATTAACATACACTTCTGTCTAGGATCAGTATAGCATCTGGACGCTTTGTCTAATTTAGTATTTCCAAGTTAATTTTGTTGTTCAAACAGCAGAATGCTCACATAGCAGATGTCACCTGAATTACAGACAGAGAAGCAAAGGAACATGCATAAAAAGTCACATTTTTTCATTATTATGTATGATATTCAAGTATAATTCATCATCATCATCATCATCTTCATCATGCACAGAAGATTGGGCACTCAGGATCATATTCAGTATACATCTTTATAGAACAACAAAATTTGATCAATTCATAGAAATACATAAGAAATTCAATCCTATGCCTTTTTAAATGATGCATGTTGCAATTGAAAAGAGCAACTTCACTGATTGTTTGTTGCAGATTGACAACTAAGATGGACCTAAAAATGCCGACTCTGTTAAGCAATAATCACCTTTCATTGGTCGGGCTTCCGTTAATGCCGTTGAGTTTCAAGTTATGTAAACAAATGCAGAAATAGAGTAAGTTTTCAGCTACAAAACAATATTCTCCACATTGTTCATGGCTGACAAAAATGCATAGTAAATGGTAGTGATGATATGGAAATATAATTTTTTTAAAACTGAAAACTTGCTCTATCCAATTGTGTCATTGTGTTCCTGTATTTGCATCTCATTATATTATACTCATTTTATCTGTGAGAAAATCTTTTCATTTGATCAAGTTTGTTTTCTTTTCATGGTTGGTCAGTTGTTTGGTTTCATGTCCTATGAACCCTTGTTGAGTTATTTTATACCAAAGTCAGTTTAATAATTATAATTTCAAAAAATGTATCATCAGAATCATTTCAAATATGTAAATACTTCATACTTAGCTGTAATATCAATGTGTTAAAAGTAAAGGTCGTCTCAAAAATATTCACCTGGAATAAACTTTGGCCAATTAGAAAGTCTACATTTAAATGCAAATGTTAAGCAGATGATTTTACAAGACACGAAAATCAATGATTTAAATAGACAGTTACCAAAGATTTACCTTTGAGCAGGACTTCATAGCAACAGATATGTTCCTTCTAAGATTTTCTAATAGATTTGTTTTCAAATTTAGCCCCCTATCCCCATGTCTAGCACTAGTCACTTTTCTATTACTGAGGAAATCTGTGTTTGATCTGGGCTGAAAGTATTAAAATGTCTCCATTCGCATATTAGGAAGTATTAGAAGCTTTACTTTCATAGCACAGGTTCAATAGAAAATCAACAATCTGGCAATAGGAAATCTACGTGGGGGGGGGAGAAATATTATGATATAAGAATAGTCAATTGGACTTTAACTAAGTTAAAACTTTAATAAAAGGAAGCACCGCGCTTTTTTTCTTCTTTTTTTTTTTCTCGTACATATGGGAAGCAGCATGATGGTCGTGTGAACCCTGCAGCTTAATGCTCAGGATAGTCAGTTCGATTGGGGAACTACTGCTGCTCATCTATAAGAGTAGCTTCTATAGATGAGAATAAAAACAGCCATCGAAAGATAACCATGACCCACACTCAAACCACATACATAAACCGCATCGCTCTTCGCGCGGGTAAAAAAGGGGTGCGTCCTGCTGAGGTTGGAGCCCTGGCCTCAGTGTTTGAAAAATCAGCTACAGAGCTCAAACAAAAACTACTAAAATGCAAACAAACAATGCAAATAGCAACATTTAACGTTAGAACCCTAAATAGAATAGGTCAACTACCGGAACTTATCGCATCAGCCGTAGAACATAAGATAGACATAATTTGCATACAAGAACACCGATACATGCACACCGAAGATATTAAATATCACCAAACAGGCAATGGATGGACGCTGGCCACAGTATCAGCTTGGAAAAATTCTGTCAATGCCATGGTAGGAGGGGTAGGAATGCTTATAGGACTTAGAGCGATAAAAACACTTAATAGCATTGAGAGAATTCAACCTAGGATGATGACAGCCACGTTTAATGGCCAACCCAGAGCAACAATCATCTCATGCTACAGCCCTACCAATATTAGCGAAGAAACCAAACTAGCCACCTTCTACGATGAGCTATCATCTCTAGTGCGTAGCATTCCGAAACACAACCTGCTAATCATTGGAGGAGATATGAATGCCCAAATCGGGAAAAACAGACATAACAAATACAGCCTACACAACACATCAAATAGAAATGGACAACATCTAACAGATTTCATGATAGAAAATAGATTAACTTGCCTCAATACAAGCTATCAAAAAAGAGAGGGAAAATAATGGACCTACACATACGCGAACAACAGTAAAGCACAGATAGACTACGTCTTTATAAATAAGAAATGAAAAAATAGCGCGATGAATTGCGAGGCATACTCCTCTTTCGAGGGTGTATCATCTGATCACCGAATAGTCACGGTAAAAATACGACTAAGCCTTTGAAAAAACGCCACACGAACAGCGACTACTAAACACTATGACTGGGCCCTCCTTAACAACAGAGATATTAGAGATAAATATGTACTAGAACTAAGAAACAAATTCGAGACACTACAAGAGAAGGAAGAAAAAAAATACCCCAAACGATGAATATGAGAATTTTGTTCATGCACACCTCGAGGCATCATCGAAGTGTATTCCAACAAAACTTAGAATGAAATATAGAGCCCCTTGGGAAATGGAAGAGGTTAGAGAAAAACGTGCACTTGTGAAAACTGCCTCCAAAAGCTACCGGAAGAACCCAACAATTGCAAATGCCTGGATACTAAAAAAAGCACAATATCAATTAGCAGGCATATATCTAAAAGAACAAACGGAATTCATATAAAATAAGATAGACAAGATTAGAGACTCGGTGGAGGATAGGCAATCTAGGATAGCCTGGCAAACAATAAACAAAGTGAGTGGAAGGAAAAGCACAGCCAAAGCAAAACTGAAAGCGGCAAACCAACAAGAAAGAATAAAACTGTGGAAACAACATTTTGAAAACCTACTAACTAACCCTCCAAACGTTATGCAGGAACCGATCACCAGAATTATCAGTAAGCAATTGGACATTAAACTAGGGCCGTTCACTAAAGAAGAACTCGACTCGGTTCTTAGAAAAATTAAAAATAGGAAAGCTGCAGGGCTTGACGAGATACCCCCAGAAGTGTGGAAGACGAGAAAATTCGACAACATACTGCTCCGACACTGCAACGCAGTTTATAACCAAAATCCGATAGACAGATGGATGAAAGGATGCATCCTCCCCATCCCTAAAAAGGGTGACCTCGGATTAGCCAAGAACTATCGAGGTATAACACTTACATCCATAGCAGCCAAAATCTACAATGCCCTACTAAGAAACCACATAGTACCCCAAATCGACAAAATCCTGAGGAAAAACCAAAATGGCTTCAGAAGAAACAGGTCCATGACCTAACAAATATTGACCGTCCGTAGAATCCTAGAAGGTGTGAGGGCAAAAAACCTACAGGCGACATTACTATTTGTTGATTTTACCAAGGCTTTCGATTCCATTCACAGAGGGAAGATGGAACAAATCCTACAAGCATACGGCCTACCAGAAGAAACCGTAGCAGCAATAATGATTCTCTACAGAAACACCAAAGTGAAAGTGCTGTCACCGGATGGAGACACAGAATACTTCGGCATTGTAGCAGGAGTACTACAAAGGGACACGCTTGCCCCATACCTCTTTATCATATGTCTAGACTATGTACTTCGGACATCGATCAATAACATTAGGGAAAATGGGTTCGTGCTGACAAAGAAAAGGAGCAGAAGGTACCCTGCAAAAACAATTACCAACGCCGACTACGCCGATGACATAGTGCTACTGGCCAATACACCCAACCAAGCCGAAACACTACTGCATAGTTTGGAACGAGCCACTGCAGGTATTGGACTCCATGTTAATGCACACAAAACTGAATTTATGTGCTTTAATCAGAAAGGCAACATCTCCACACTAGACGGAACCTCCCTGAAACTGGTTGACAAATTCACCTACCTAGGAAGCAGTGTCCCATCAACTGAAAAAGACATCGACACACGGCTAACGAAGGCATGGACAGCTATTGATAGGCTTTTGATCATATGGAAATCAAACCTGACTGATAAAATGAAACGCAGTTTCTTCCAGGCTGCAGTCGTGTCAGTGCTGCTGTATGGATGCACTACTTGGATGCTGACTAAATGGAAGAAGAAGCTGGACGGCAATTATACAAGAATGTTGTGAGCAATATTAAACAAGTCCTGGCAGCAACACCCCACAAGGCGCCGACTGTACGGTCACCTACCACCTGTCACGAAAACTATACAAGCTAGATGAACCAGACATGCTGGACACTGCTGGAGAAGCAAGGATGAGATCGTAAGTGATGTGCTCCTGTGGACCCCCACATATGGCCAATTAAAAGCAGGATGACCAGCTCGAACATACATACAGCAGCTATGTGATGATACGGGATGTAATCCTGAAGACCTGCCGGAGGCGATGAATGATAGGAAGACGTGGAGAGAGAGGGTCAGGGATATCCGTGCTAGCCGCACGACATGATGATGAAAAGTAAAGGTTGTTAAAAATCATTTTAAATATTTTTGCCAATATATCTATTTGATCTATAGATGAAATCCTAACAAGTACTACCACTTTGAGTCAGATTGAACTAGGGAGTAATGGTAATGAAGAGAGACTCCAATCTCATCCCAGAGCTCCAGAACTAAATACAATTTAGTGTCATACACAGAATACTGATCTCTTTTCATGCTTCTACAAGAAGAAAAAACAGTGTTAATTAGTTTATTTCACGAGACCAAGTTTATGCTATGTGTGAATATTCAGTTGAAGATGGAATATCATTTTTAGATATAACTATTGCTAAAACTAGATCAGTAGTTTTCAACTTTTTTGTTTTGTAGCTGAACCAATCTGACTTGTAACTTGCTTTTATGTAAATGGGTAAATATTTGGCCAGACTGCGTTCTTTAGCCTTGGTAGGAATAAAAACTGAATTCAAACCAGTTGCACACAGCTTAAAGACACCCCATCAGTGTGGCTTAGAATAAGCTCTAACAGAAAAATAAGATCTCTCAAAAAGGGGTGTCCTGGATATGACTTTAAACTGCATTTGGTGGTGAGGATCCACTTCTTTATTGTATTTACTCCCAGAGGGGTAATATATGTTAGGGTCTCATCTAGGGATCAAATAGATCTATTTGAAAATTATTAGTATTAGATAGAAATACAAGAAACCATACAATTGTGTGCAAATTATTTGTATCAGATGGGAATATTTGATATCATTTAACTATGTTCAAAAACAAAAAAAAAAAGAAACAACTAATGAGAAATGTAAATATAAGTGTATGCAATTCTCAAATCCCTTGGCATGTCATTAAAATCAATCAATCAGCTTAAAAATTGATCTTGTCTAACATCCTATTGCAAGCAGTTGGGTTAGATAAACCTAGATACTTTTTTCCTCTTATCTACCCAATATTATATGGAAAAAATTCAGTTTACATTTAGAAATACTGTTAATACTGTTTACATTCTTAAAATACATATAAATTACCATTATTTCTGTGGTTCCACCCATATCCTTTTTATTTCATGCCCCCCCCCAATGTGGCTTTGTCCTCAGTGTGGGTCACATATTCTCAAGATGAAAACTAATGTACTAATTTCTATGTACTGTAGGTTATATACTGATTTATTGCAGTTGTGATACTGTTGCTGCTGTTGCTAGTACCATTATTTACTAGCTCAATTGCTTTGTTTCATACTATCATTAAATTCTCATGAAAATGAAATGAAGCCAGACTTTCTTAAAGAAATCCCATTTTTGTTCATTAATAAATGATATTCTGAACAAAAATATTTTAAAGAAAATCTTCATTCAATTTGTTATACAAAGTATTAATAATTTTACTCATTAATTTGGATGGCAAAAAAAGTAAAAGAAAAAAATGAAGACAAAAGAAACTTAAAGCCTTAAATTATAAAAAACTTCAGTTTTGAATCATATCTGCAACTGACGCATAGTCAAGTTTTTAAAGTTAAGGGCAATGATCAAATAAAAACAGTGCTAGGGACATGCATAAAAAATTCACTTGATGATTTTCGTTTATATCTTATCCTTTGAACCTGAGTGGCCAGAATTTTAACAGGCTGCAAAGAAGTTGAATAACAGATTATAACAGTTATACTTTCAGCTATTTTTCAAGGTAGAGGCCCAGGGTGGAAATGTCTACTGTTGTGGGAGGCACATTATTCAAAGGGTTAAAATAAAATGATTGCTTGATTATGTTTTATAGTATATCAACCCTTGTAGGTTATCTAATGCCAAATCCAGTTTATACATATATATCAAATATATATGATTTGTAAAAGAATAGTTTGTCAGTAACATTATTTTCAAATGAACTCATTTACTTGCCCTCAGTTAAATGGTTTCAAGTATTGCTATGTAATACTAATAATATGATTTAGCATCAATAATTTGTTTGTACACTGTTAAATATTTTCAAGTTTACAAAATGATTATATATTTCTATTTGGCCCATAGATAGGACTCTAACACATACTTCCACTCTAGATTAAAGTGAACCTAGGTTTAATAGTAGTGAAGAGGTACTCCATGCTCCCCAGATCTCCAGAACTAGAGTCTCACCATTAAATGCCTTAGTGTCGTCTCCAGGACACTCATTGGAAAGGGTCTTACCCCTTTGGAGAGATGCGGTCATTGTATTCTACAGGTCCAACCAAGAGGGTGGTTAAAATAGAATAAAATGGAAAAGACAGTTTTAAATACAATACATGTTTTGATGAAATTAACATGTTGATGTTTCAAGTATTTTTACTTATACATATCATCTAGGTATCTCATTTTGCTATACTGGTGAGGAAGATAATTTTGCAGAACAATTATGACTGAGTAGTGAGTTTGTTTCTTACTAAGTGACCTTGCTCTAAATCTAAGCTATACTTAGTTTTTGAAGGTGCCTCATATAGAATAATGATAAGCATGGTTGCATTGCAGACCATTGTTTGATCCTTACTGGGTACCGCATATTTCTGGTGTTCTACCAAATTAACCTGAGATTAGTAAATGGAATGTGTTGTCTGGTCAAAAGTACCGAAATTCATTGTTTTAGTATGAGTGTAATTAGGTGTTTTCATTCTACATTTTTTAAGAGGGCTCCCTTTTTGCTTTTGCTTAGCTGGGGTTTTTAAAGTCCTTCACTCATGCCTTCATTCATTAATTGGTTTTATGGCATATCAACACTTGTTGCATCGTTCAATGATGAAGCTTGTCATTTTCTTACAAACAATGATATGGTTTCAAGTATCACAGAATAATAATCAATTATAAATCAATTATAGTAACTATTCCTAATAGAAATAATTCATACACATTTATATGGTTTAAAGTAATTATTCATGTTTAATGATAATGAACATCTGTTCGCACACAGTTATATGGTTTCAAGTATTCCTATCTAATACTAATAATTTGCGCACAATTATATGATTTCAAGTATTTCAAATAATTTTGTGATTTTACCTAATTAATAATGATCATTTGTTAACAATTATAGTTTAAAGAAACTATTCTTAATACAAATAATTTGCACATAGTGATATGGTTTCAAGTATTATTATCAAATACTAACAATTTTCAAGCAGATATATTTGAACCATAGATTGGACCCTAATATAAAATATAAAATATAAGCATTTGTTTGCACAGTGTTCTGGTAGTATGGTTTCAAGTATTCCTATCTAATACTAATAATTTGTACACAATTATATGGTTTTAATCATTCATTTCTATTACTAATAAATTGCAAGAAATTATATTGTTTCAAGTACCCCTTTCTATTTAATACCAGTCATTTGTTTACACACAATTATATCATTTCAAGTATTCTTTTCTAATACTAATAATTTTCGAACAGTTTTATTTAACTGATATAATCTGAATTATAGTGGACCTGGGATTAATGACAATGAAAGGGTGACTCTACAATCCTCAGACCTCCAGAACAGGAGCCTTACCACTAAAAGCAGCTTAGTGTCATACAAAGGACACTGCTTTCATTGTGTGATGAGTAAAGCTGCCTAGCAGTTCTGTATCAATGTTTTATTTGTTGACTATCATATTTTCTTTTACTTTTATCATATCATGTGTACTAGCTATGATAGGCTATTCTGTTTAGCCAAGAAGCTATAAAGATCATTTTTATTTTCAAACTGATAACTTTTGCAACTACTGGCAAATATGGTGACAAAGCTGATGTTCTAAGTTGGAAAGTTGGCCATTATATCAAGTGTGTCTTTTTCACCCTCTGCCAGGCAGCTTTTTGGGAGTAACCAACTATCTTTGAATATAATTTGAGGCAATGCAGCTGCCATTTTGGGCAATATGGAGTATCCCTTCATTGCTATTACTTATAGGTCCAATATGACCCAAAATGATAGTACTTGTTAGGGTCCCATCTATGGGTCAAATAGATCTGTTTGAAAATTATTACTATTAGATAAGAATATGAAATACAAATAATTTACAGAGATATGGTGTTAAAAATAGTGACTTGAAACCATATAACTGTGTGCAAACAAATGATTGTTATTAAATAGAAATAATTACTGAAAACCATATAATTGCATATAAATTATTTGTACAAAATAGGAATACTTGATATATAATTGTGTACAAAAAAAGATCTATTAAGAAACAACTTCCCAAAATTGTGAATATGAATGTGATTCTCTAGGTATGATATAACCCTAGACGTGTCTATAAGACATTGAAATCAATCCATCAATAAACTAGTTGATATTTTTCTTTTTTCTGCCATTTCATGACAATGTTGTATTATTGTTTTTAAATTCCTTGTCAGTATGGTGTGCATATGTGAATTGTATCCTGTTTGTTTGCATTGGAATTATTTTGTCATTTTTTCATTAAATATTATTTATTGTTGCTATGTTGTCATATTACTATATGCTCATTCTATTCAGATACTGCTACTTTAAACTGAACACCCCACATTTGAATAACCAACAAGGAAAATAAGCAGATAGTAAACTTTAGAACAATATAACTTTAAATTACGTCAGTGTTAACCTCAACATTAGAAACAATATATTTCTATGATATAATCAAATGAAATCTTTTCTTCTCTAAAATTATATAATTACCACAATTAATCAAAATAAACTGACCTAATATAATTACTAGGCAGAATGCACTAAAGCTATCAAGCTTAACTTTGTTTGGCACAAGATATATGCAGTACCCAGTGAGGATGGAACTCATCAACAATGGTCAACTAGCCTAGCTCATGAAACCATATGCTTCATGAAGCACCCTTGCAGATGAAAGGACATGATGGTGTCAAACCAGTTGATACAGCTGACTGTATATTTTGAACTGGATTCTGGCTTTCATGATAGGACTCCTAACTTTACTCGACATAGCATTTTCTGAATGGCTGAAAAAAGTTTATCTATGTCAACTCCTGATAGATACTAGGTATTATAATGGTGAGCAAGGCTAACAAATCATTACTAAGTTCAATTCTCACTTGGCATCTTGATGATTCTGGCTTTGTGCCAAACTATGCTAGGCTTTGTAAATGACAACTTATGATCTGAATGCTAAATAAACAAATAAATAGAAATGAAAGAGACAGAAATAATCAATAAAGGAAAAAATTCTTTGTATGGAATTTTACAATGGATGGTTGACACTGATGATTCCACAGTAAATATACTAGAAGAATACCAGAGGCTACATATTGTGAATAAAGAACATAAACAAGGAAAATAGTTCATCTAATACAAAATGATTTTCTGATGAAATTAAAGTACTGAGAGTCTTTAGTTATTTTCAAAAGGTCACCTGTTTTAGATGTTATCTAACAAACTCTATGAGAAAAAAGAAAGAAGCTCGAATTTTCATAACAAAGGATTTCTTTAAAGAAGCAGTATCCATATTCAATAGGCATATAGTAATGTGACAACATAATAACCACAAACAATATTTAATTACAGTGAAACTAGAATAATTCCATGGTAAAGAATAATATAGATGAGAATAGATTTTATATAAATGAATCCAAGGTGAGATGAAAAAAAAACTTGATTTATAAAACTTCATTGTTGCCTAAAATTTTTGATGTGTTCTTATTTCAAATGTATGAACATATAAACCAAAAATGTCTGAAGAACATCACATGCTGATAAGTTGTCATATACTAAGCTTAGCTGAGTATAGAACAAGGCCAGAAATACAGGACTCCCAGTGAGAATCAAACTCACAATCAATGGCCTGCTACTTGGCTATAAAATCATTACACTGTGTGAAGTGACCATCACATGATTATAATTTACTGCATCGTTAGGTTTGGTTTATTCTGTTTAATGGCATATAAATCTTCCCAAAGCTATTCTTGCCGAAAAAACAGCAGTAATACTATTTAACCCATAGCTGGAAAGGGTATTTGTCCAAAAATGAATGTAATAGTGTAACTGGAGTTTGAATTTGTTTACTTAGAGGATGCAGTCTAGCACTTTAACCATTATGCCACTGAGACCACCTGCCGTTAGATTCATGCAATTTGTTGCTGTTACACACAGACATCACTGCTATTATTTGATCTGTGGGCCATTTGTAAAGTTTACAAAAATGAAATTGTATTCAATAACCTGTTCTTAGTATGACAGTAAACTTCAACTAGTGGTAAGGCTCCAATTCTGGGGAATTTTACCTAAAGAGTTGGTGGTAGAAAACACTGTTTACAGTTGCACCTTTTTCAAGAAAATCAATAATGATGGGTTCTTTTATGTCCCAGAACCCAATCAGTATCATATTCATTACAGTTACATCTAGAATTTTTTCTTTACTGGAGAGTCAATGTGCTTCCACACTGTCGACTGTCTTTTCGATTCAGGCTTGTTGTGGCAAACCCAAGTTTAGCCCTTTTGTAAACATTTTTTGGGCTGAAACATGCTTTTCTTACCACATCACACATTCTTCTGTAAATTTCACAAGGTTTGGCCTTCTCAAGCATCAAAAAATTGATGACAGAATTTTGTTCAACCCAGACATAATCTGTTTGAATAATCCCAAAACAAATATTTTTTGAGATTAAAATAATTTTTGCTATAAACTAATTCCAAATAATGCAGAGTTTACATCTATCAAAAAATAATCAGGAAAAATTTTTTAAAAAAATATCTTACTTTTTTAAAAGAATTCCCCTTATTGAATGACCCTCATATTTAAGTCCAAATATAAAAGAAATAGTTTTGATAATTGACCAGGTTGAATATTCTGCAATGCTGCCAAGATACAAAATACACAATTCAAATTTGCTTCTAAAGTTTGACTTGAAGAATAAATAAAAATTAAGTTGGAGTCAATGTATGGAGGTGTGTGTAAATTAATGATTATCAGCATGGGAAATGGAGTTGGGAAGCAGATATTAAATTTTAGGCAAGGCTATTTGAATTTACTTTAGGAAAGGCATGATATCATCTGTTCTCTTCCGAGCAATGAGTAAAATAGTTGGGCAGAATTGGTAGGCAACAAATCTAAGCAAAGGACAATTCTAAATTCAAAACCAGGTGACATAGGATTAGCAATTTCACTCTATAGAACAACATGGTGAGGCTCGAAGCCCCACAAAAAGTGTGTAGGTCGTAATTGTAGATGAACCAGTGTATGTTGTTTTTTGCTTTTTTTCATGGGTTTTATAATGATTCTAAACATTTCTTCACACACAATTATGTGGTTTCAAGTCAATCATTTCTGATGATAATGTCCAGCTAATTTTTTTTCCTCCATTTTTTTTAAATTTTTGAACAGGTATAACCAATTGTCTAAAGGGATGTTCATGACCCCTAGGTTTCTTTTGATAAAGTTCTTATGCCTGAAATTTGGTCTACCTGTTTTGTATGATCCTTCTATAAGTTGAGAAAATCTGTTTTGGCAGTTTATTCTCCACAAGTCTGTTCAAGTGGTCAGCCCTTCTTTGGTTGTGCTAGGTGAGTATATCATACATGCCAGCGAGTTTAGATTTCTGCCAGGATGAATTTATTTGGGATATGCTGCCATCACTTGACATTTAGCATTTTGTGCAAGTGACTCATCATATAGATGTGAAGACTTAAATTGACTGGTATTGAACAGGTTTGCACCTGATCTAGTCTGTGTATATGCTCTTTGGGTAGAATCAGTGAAGGCATCAGACAAGACCATAGAAAGTATGGGAGCTCTGTTTCACTTGTTCCCAATCTCAAATGGTTCTGGGGGTTTTCTTAACTGATGCCTTCATTCCTGTATGCAAAGTAGATATAAGCCTGATGAAGTGGTCAGGACACCCTAGTTTTCATAACATGTTTTATAGAACTTCTTTATTCCTAGTGTTGAAGGCTTTCATCAAATTGACAAATATCATGTAGAGGAACATACTCTGTTCAATGCATTTCTCCTATATTTATTGCAAGAAGATCATGCCCATGTTTTCTCAGTTTACACTGAAGCCACATTGTGCCTTAAGTAGGAAATTCTTCACTCGAGTTGATAGTCTGTTTAGGAGTATGTGTGTGAATACTTTCCCTGGTATAAAGAGATGACAGATCCTGCATTAGTTGGCCCAATCTTGTCTGTCTCCCTTTTTGAAGATGGTGGCTAGTTGAGCATCTGTCCAGTCTGCAGGGACTTCCAAGTTTTCCCAAGCATCTTTTATGATGGTGTAGAGTATCCCTATAAGCCTCCTACCTCCTCTCTTAATAACATCTGGGTACAGTCTATTTGCACAAGGAAACTTTCCTTTATGAAGCCTTCAAGTCTTGACATTTACACATCCAGTGTTGGGTTGGCATTTGTTCAATGTAGTTAATCACATGTTGTTCCACTGTTGATGTGAGGCAAAGTGGTCCTTCCACTTGACAAGAACCTTGTGCTTCTCTCTGATTATTGTTTTGTTATCATAGACTAGCAGTTGTTCTGAGTGGTTCACTCTTCGCCCCCACTGCTCTCATACTTTGGTAAAAATCTTTGGGGTCATTAGAGTCTACAAGTGTCTGGAGAAGTTGACAGCATGTTCTATATCTGGCCTTAGCAGATTTGTTCTTGCTATGCATGTTATTCTGGGTTTGGTTCCTTTCATTAATAAGTCCTTCCAGCTTCATGTTGTTTCTGTCAAACTAGTCTTCATGCTTCCTTACTGCAGTGTCTAGTTTCTCTTTTAGATACCTTGTACATGATTGATTTGAAGGCATCCCACTTTTCTTCAACAGTATTTACTGGAATTTCAGGTAGCCTGTCCTTTATTGAGGCTTGCATGTCATCCATGACTGTTGATCTTGATCATGTTGGTTGCAAGCTTCTTGATTAACATTTTGTTTTTCCTCTCTGCCTCTCTTATAGCTTTGTAGTGAACTTGATCATAACATGGTCTGTACTGCAGTTGGTTCATCTCATAGCTTTTGTGTTCAGAAAGTTAGAAAGATCATACTGTCACATGATGGTATAGTCAATAAGGTGCCAGTGTTTGGACCTTGGGTGCATCCAGGAGTTCTTATAGATTTGCTTATGTTTGAAGCAGGTGTTGGTAATGACCAGATGGATAGCAGCAGATTGCCATTGTGATTAGCCTTCACCATTCCAAACTTACTGTTGTGTTGTAGCACATCACTTGTCAATATGCAAGTCTGTCATGGGACTAACACTGTCGACATGCATGTAAATTTACATCTCATCTACACAAGATGGAACGTGATTGGTTAATATCATTACACTTACCAAGAACCTTTGGCCAGGTATAATGCAATTGGTTAACACAAGCATTAAAATCTCCAAGAAGGATGATTTTGTTTGCATCTAGAATAGCATGAAGTATTTGGTCAAGCTGGTTGTAGAAACTGTTTATTGGGGGGGTCATAGTTGGGGCATAAGCAGCAATCAAGGAACAATTATTATATAGTTTCAAATAACTAATAATAATAATCCTTTGTAGTTAGTTATAGCTTCAAATAACTATAAATGATGCAAGTAATTTACTTACAGTTTTATGGTTTCAAGTATTCCTATCTAATACTAATAATTTCTAAACAGATCTATTTAACAAATAGATGAGCCCCTAAAACGTACCACCATTCCAGGTCAGAGTGAACCTAGGAGTATTGATAACAAAGGGGTAAATCTACACCCCCTACAGCAATAGAACTGGAGTCTTACTACTGGATACAGCTTAGTTTCATACCCAGGACACTTCGTTTTTTTGGGTTTTTTGAGTCTTACTCCTCAACAAAAAGTAAGCACATTAAAATATATGGTATAATGCAGCTTTTTTTAAATACAAAATTTCAAGTTAATTTCTGAACAACTTTTCATTTGTAACTTTACAAAAACATCTCATTGGTACAGTTTTAAAAGTTTTTTTTTAAATTTTTTGGACACACCTAGTATTTGATTTGTAATTTTCATGCAGTTTATTGATTTTTCTATGTGCCTAAATTTGGTTGTTCTTTTATAGACAAATTGTAGGCTCCTCTTATGTAAGAAGCTATATCAGAAGCATTCTTAAATGTATCAGTCTTTTTCATGTCTTTAATAAATATATGTTTTTCAGTTAATTGAAAAATAAATAGTTAAATTTTGAATGATTATTGCAAAACAGAATCACACATTCTGCTACTTTATTTGTACACTTAAGGCAATGAAAAATAGATTTGTTCTTAATTTACTGCAGACTTTTCCCCCTCATCTTAGTAGTTTTTGTGTTGTTTCTTCTTTCACTACGTTTCGGCCAAATTTCACCTCTGGCCTTCTTCAGGTGATTTTACAGCGACCTCGGATAGGAATGCTGAGTCTTGTAACCGTATCCCCAGTAATTACTGCCTTCCATAGTTGTTGTCTATCGCACCACGTTTTTGACCAAGTAAACCTCTGGCAGACTTGGGTAGGATTTGAAACCACTATCTTCCGACAATGCTCACCTGGAACCGAAGAGACTCAACGCCTCTATCCGCTGCGTCACGGGACCCGAAGGGCTATCAAGGATGGATTTTTTGGTCTTATAAATCCTTATCTGGTCTTCCAGAGTCGGGTCCGTACCGAATGTTTTGTACTTGTCTTTAATTGGAATCATTTTGAGATGAGGCTTTTTTAATCTGAGAATTAATTTTTATTTATTGCGGACTTTTCCCCCTCATCTTAGTAGTTTTTGTGTTGTTTCTGGCCTTCTTCAGGTGATTTTACCGCGACCTCGGATAGGAATGCTGAGTCTTGTAACTGTATCCCCAGTAATTACTGCCTTCCATAGTTGTTGTCTATGATGTTGTCAAAATGATTCCAATTAAAGACAAGTACAAAACATTCGGTACGGACCCGACTCTGGAAGACCAGATAAGGATTTATAAGACCAAAAAATCCATCCTTGATCGCCCTTCGGGTCCCGTGACGCAGCGGATAGAGGCGTTGAGTCTCTTCGGTTCCAGGTGAGCATTGTCGGAAGATAGTAGTTTCAAATCCTACCCAAGTCTGCCAGAGGTTTACTTGGTCAAAAACGTGGTGTGATAGACAACAACTATGGAAGGCAGTAATTACTGGGGATACAGTTACAAGACTCAGCATTCCTATCTGAGGTCGCGGTAAAATCACCTGAAGAAGGACAGAGGTGAAATTTGGCCAAAACATAGTGAAAGAAGAAACAACACAAAAACTACCAAGATGAGGGGGAAAAGTCCACAATAAATAAAAATTAATTCTCAAATTAAAAGCCTCATCTCAAAATGATTCCAATTAAAGACAAGTACAGATTTGTTCTTCTTTGATTTTTAAAAATATATACTTTCATACATTTTTTCAATCTATCATTGTTTCCAAAAATTACTTTGTATTCATTATCATTCTACAAGATTAAAGCTTACATAGAATCAACTAAGTAACCAACAGTAATTTATTTGAATAAGCCAGATTTTTCAATCCAGAAGAAAATATTATGATCAATAAAAAATGAAACAGTATCAAAATATTTTGATTTTTTTTTAAAAAAAAGGAATGGTTAGGAATAAAAAGAGAAGACTATATATATATATATATATATATATATATATATATATATAAGACTGTAATATAATCCAGTAAATCAAGAGTTGGGAACAGTTCCAAGCCGGAAAATTAAAATATTCAAAAATAGAATATTAAATTTAAGTAATCTTGGTCAAGAGCTCAATGCAAATAAAATCCAGAGCAAATTACTTTTTCAAAAAAAAAAACAACAATCAGTCACATTAAGATGATAAATTTATTTCCATCCCGTTAAAAAGCATTGATATAAATCAATGGTCTAAAAAATCAACATGACTTTTTCAGATCTGACAAAGTCTTGTTAATTTAAAAAAAATAATATTTTTAAAAAAAGTATATATATAATAAATATATATTAGTTTATAAATATATCTTATAGCATGCATGCTATTAGATATATATAAAACATGTATCTAATAGCATCCCTGCTATTGAATATATATAAAAACTAATATATATTTATTTATTCTTATATTATATAATAGCTCTATCACAGATATTGAGCCCTCTCCAAATCATACTGCATTTGGTCTACCACAAACCCACTGAGACAATGACAACCATAAACTCTAGTAATATATATATATATATATATATATATATATATATATATATATATATATATATATATATATATATATATATATATATTGGCCTAGTGGGTAGAGTGTTCATCAATGGCCTAGGAGACTGTGGATCAATTCCTGATCGAGTTATGCCAAAGGTAAAGGTAAAGTGAATCAATCTAGGGAAAAGAGCAGTGCTCTCCCTACTCCTCAGTGTAGTAACTATTGAAAAGAGAGCCTTTGGGTCACCCTTGACTACAGTCGCCAACTTATATATATATATATATATATATATATATATATATATATATATATATATATATATATATATCAGTTGGGATAGAGCATAAATATGTAGAGAGAGAGAGAGTGTGAAAGATTCATTGACTTTTTCCCCAAATCAGTATTTTTCAAGTAGGTAACTGCAACAGTCTATTTATTTTGATTACAGAAGCAACCCGCACATTTGCTTTATTAATGAAAAAAGAATAGCAAAAACACTCTAAGTATAATAATTTTATGGCAACAATCAAGCATAGTTATGTAACTAGATACATAAAATATAATTATAACAATCTGAACTAATGTGACAAGTTGGGTAAATCATATATATTAAATCAGCTTTCTATAATCAGACGCTACATTAAAACTTAAGAAAACAAATTAAGATAATAATGATAATAGAAAATGAATGACAATTTGTGGAAAAATTTTTCCCTCAAATACTGAAATTTTGACTGTAAATATTTGTATCTTCAGCTGAGGATAATTTTTGATGATAAGATATTTTCACTTGTTACTTCAGAAATAGGCAAGATCACATTTTACCATAGAATCCTGGAGATGTTGCACATGCTGTCCTTTTTTGGGGAACCATTATACGCTAGAGAAAGGCATACATGAAATATTTGATAAACACTTTCCAATCCTGAAACATTCTAGTAAATCTAATAAATGGACTAGCCAAGTTCAAATCCTAGATGAAGGTGTTTGTCTTTCACTCTTGTACTTATCCCCTGGCAAAAAGACATGGATCCCATTCTTCAATTAAACCTGTCAAAGGGCAGAGAAACTCTTTAGTAGAATCAATGACCATCCAGAATACATGTTCTGTAAAGCATGAGAAGAGTACCCCTTGCAATGAAGCTTGGTATGGCCATTCACTGTGACTTATCTCTCACTAGCTGTCCTGGACTGTACTTTGTGAGATGCCAAGAGGGTGGGACTAGACCTTACTCCCCCAAATCCAATCATGCTTGTGCTGTTCTATTTGAGGAACCATTATCAGCAAGGATGGATAGCAAAAAAGAAAGCAATATAGTCTTTCATAAAGACCCTCCAATCCTGAAATGCTGGAGGTACATGGCGTAACAGTTTACATCTTAGGAAATGGGCTCAACAAGCCAAATTTATATCTTAGATGAGGCTGGTAAAAGGTTCAAATCTCTTTCTCCTTCTAGGTATGGGTAAATATTACATCAGACTTGGCTATTTAGCTTTGGTAAAGCAACCAACCAAGGAGGAGGGAAAAAAATTTGAATTTAAAACCAGGGGACATGGAGCAATGAATTTCACCTCATAAAACCTAGTTGCTACAAAACTGCAGCAGTGCCCTCAAAGATGTATATTACATCTTCAGTCTCAGATTTTTTTTTATGATAAAATATTTTTCTTTGTTACTCAGAAAATAGACAAGAACAGTCTTCAGTCAAAATGTATATTTAACCCAGTGTGTTTGCTCAAAGAATGACAGGAAGATGGCTAAAAGAGATTTACTTTTAGCCTGCTGCATTCTGAACCAACATTTTCATTATGAGAAACTGTCAATATATCTATAAGGGTACAGACGGAAATCACTATTTATATTTAAGTTGACAGAGGATTTATTAAACTGGAAATTTACTATTATTTTGAATATGTAGGGCTGGGATTTCAGATGCTACTCAAAATTTGAACATTTGAATGATTTAATGAGTTAAAAGTATTCAAGAGCAGATGAAATTTATTAGAATAAACAAAAACATCCAATAATTTTATAACAGAAATGTTACTTTCATAATAACTCGGTCATAATTAAAGAAATTGTATTTTCTGTCCTTTATTTAATTTTTTTACATAATGAATATTTTAAATATAATTTGATTTCTCAATGTATGCTTAATTCACAGAAGATTTGGAATGTGATTTATCCTCTTTTTTTTCCACTTACACTTTTTTCTAATAGCGTCGTTTGCTTTTTGTTTGTTTTTAACAATTTGCTGTGTTCAAATATTTATGAATTAAAACTATCAAACCTTCCAAGATGATTTAATGCCATTGAGTTTTTTGGCATTGGATATTTTGGCATCCATTGTTTAGCATTAAACATTTTGGCACGTGGCTAATTTTGATGTCCACTGTTTCTCAAAGAACATTTGGCACTAAGAGTAACAGCATTAACCATAACACTAAATCTAATATTGATATTTCTTATTAAAGCCAAAAAATCAATAGTATTTAAATGAGATATGTATTTGAATGTCTATATTTTTAATTATAAACAGGGTTAATCTGGATAATTGAA
This sequence comes from Sepioteuthis lessoniana, assembly GCA_963585895.1. NCBI lineage: Eukaryota > Metazoa > Mollusca > Cephalopoda > Myopsida > Loliginidae > Sepioteuthis > Sepioteuthis lessoniana. Next base: position 90,094,251 of record OY757929.1, read on the forward strand.
ATTTTTGCTCATAAAATGAAAATTTTGATTTACCATGAATATCTTAAGATTACAAAAGTATCTTTTTAAATATCCAGCACTGAAATATCAGTGCCAAAATGCCTGATTCCTAAAAAAAAAAGAAGTGTGTTGACTCATCAAAAGAAAAATAATATAGGGAAATTTTCAGAAAATAGTAACCTACCTCTCTACCTATTTGCACACATCTCTACCAATTTGCATACCTCTCTATGTACTACCTACTTCTCTATCTATCTATTCATGTACCTCCATAAACTTACCTACCTACCTACCTATCTATGCATAGATTACTAAAGTTATCAATATGCTTGTACGTAGCCATAACTCAGCAAAAACAGTACATTATAGCAAGATTTTTATGAGAACAACATACTTAAAATTCTCTAACTTAGAAAAAAATAGCAATTTCTGATACAATTTGTAAATTAATGATAATATTGTAATGTCTGCATTCATGCTGAATGTCATTGTTTAATCTTCTAAATTATTGACATAATGAAATACTAATTAGAATCCATAATTCCTTCCTTAATAGAAGCATCAACATTATCATGGACTAAAGCTACAATGGGAATAATTCACAGGTTATCTAGTACTCTATTAAAAATTGAACAAATACTGATTAGAATAGTAGTCTGTCTGTCTATCTATATATATATATGCATAGAAAGAGTGGGGCATCCCACTTTTAATCAACCTTGTGCTACATCCTGGCCTCATTAGGAGATAGATAAATATATAAGAGTCATACAAAGAATAAGGTGAATTTAACCTAAAGAGTTAGCAATAGTACAGTTTACAGTTGCACTTTTTTTAAGGAACTCAATAGTGATGGGTCCTTCCATGTGCCAGAATATTGCCAGCATCACTTTCTTTGCTTGCCTTTGCACACAGAATTTTTCTTTACCAGAGAATCAATGTGTTTCCACTCAGTTGACTGCTTTTTGACTTAAGGTTCATTGTAGTAAACCCATGTTTAGCCCATTTGTAAACATTTTTTTGATTAAAACATGCTTCTCTTCTGTAAATCTCATATGGTCTCATATGGTTTGCACTTCTAAGCCCCTGCCCAATTTGATGACAAATCATGTTCAAGCCTGGACCATTCTGTTTGATATACCACCATTTTAAATAACCTCAAAACAAATATTTTGCAAGATTAAAATAATTTTTGCTATAAATAAATTCCAAACAACGTTGAGTTTACATTTATAGAAAATCAGTTTTGAAAAAAGAATTTTTAAAAAAGATTTGCCTAATTTATTGAATTATCCTTATATATATATATATATATATATATATATATATATATATATATATATATATATATATATATATACTGCAAAAAACTAAACAAAAAAAACAAGAAAACAACATCTATGTAGCCAATGATGCCTTCATCAGATGATAACACTGGGGCCAGAGCTCCCCTGCAATATTTTACAATAACACAATACTTTTGGGGGTTTCCATCACATCATGGGAATCCCAGATCAAAATGCTGCCTTTTTGTATAATCCTTTGTTGCATTGACATAAGCATTATGTAAGCACAGAAACAGAAACAGATGTTTCACAAAATCAATTTTGGATAAATGTGGACTGATATTCTAATTTACGATTTCCATTTTTTTTTTGAATCTACATCTCATTTGAATTAATCAAACAAACAGTTCCGCAAAATATGGAACTCTGTTTTCTGTTAATAATGAATAAAATAATTTTTTTCAGTAAATTTATTAAATTATTATTATTTTCTTTTTCTTTTTAGGTAACTGTTAAAGCTTTATTTATAAAGAACTGTTTTCAAGAATCTTTTCAAAGTATTCAAGTTTGAACATCGTAAATATGAATTAGATGAATGCACCGAGAAAAAATAAAACTGCAATACCCTTAAGGTTGATACAGTTTTTGAACAGGGTCCATGGGGTCTAAATATATTTGATACACTTCTTACTTTGAAACTAGTACATATATTTATAATTCATATCAGTATTTTCCTACATTTTTCATAAATACCAACTAAAAAACTTTTACCATCCTTAAATTATACGCATATGTAAGTCACTGCTCCCTCATATCTTCGAACATTGCCAAGGGGGTTATACAGACCACGCTGGAAAGTTAATTTGCTTGTTTGAACAAAAAAGTACAAATAGAGGGAAACTATAAAAACTTTTAAGCCATTCTGTTACTCTGGTAAAATATTTTGTCGTTTACTTTACTTATGACCTGCTACCTTTTATTGAATTCTGACGTCAATTAAGAACAGTTTGGTTCTCTTGAAGGGATGCAACATTCAAGGATACTCTTCCATTCATTGGCATTAGAATTTGCCATCTATCCATCACAGTTTGTTCTTTTCTTTCTATCTATCAATTTCAATCTGTTCATTTTCTTCTGTCCATCTCAGTCTGTTGTTTTCTTTCTGTCTATCTATCTCATTCTGTTCTTTTCAAGGTATCAATCCCACTCTTGTCTTTCCTTCTTGTCTATCTCATTCTGTTCTTTTCTAGGTATCTATCTAAATCTTGTCTTTCCTTTCTGTCTATCTATCTCGCTCTGTTCTATTCTTTTGTCGATCTTTCTCAATCTATTTTATTCTTTCTGACTATCTATCTCAGTTTGTTCTTTTTTCTGTCTTTCTATTTCTGTTCTTTTCCTACTATCTATCTATCTATCTATCTATCTATCTATCTATCTATCTATCTATGTGTCTGCCTGTCTGTCTGTCTGTCTGTCTGTCAAAGTCTGTTCTTTTCCTTCTGTCTATCTATCTCAATCTTTTCTTTTCTTTCTGTTTATCTATCTATCAATCTCCATTTGTTCTTTTCTCTCTATCAATCTATCTTTGTTCTTTCTCAGTCTTGTCTTTTCTTTCTGCCTATCTATCTCCATCTGCTCTTTTCTTTCTATCAAACACAGCCAGTTCTTATCTATCTATCTATCTATCTATCTATCTATCTATCTATCAGTCTGTTCTTTTTGTTCTATCTATCACAGTGTGTTCTTTTCTTTCTGTCTATCAATCTCAGTCTGTTCTTTCCTTTCTATCTATCTATCACAGTCTGTTCTTTTCTTTCAATCTATCTGTCTTAGTCTGTTCTTTTCTTTCTGTAAATTTTTTTTGTTTTTTTCTTTCAGTCTGTCTCTCACTGTCAGTTCTTTTCTTTCTGTCTATCTCTCTTTGATCTTTTCTTTCTGTTTATCTATCTCAATCTTTTTTTCATTCTCTATATCTATCTCAGTCAGTTCTTTTCTTTCTATCTATCCACAACAAAGTGTTTTTTCTTTCTATATATCTACCATGGCCTATTTTTTTAATCTATCACAGTCTGTTTGTTTTTTCTATCTATCTCAATCTATTCTTTTCTTTCTATCTATCACAGTCTGTTCTTTTCTTTCTATCTATCTATCCATTCTGTTCTTTTCTTTCTTTCTATCAATCACAGTGTGTTCTTTTCTTTCTATCTATCTACTACAGTCTGTTCTCTTTCTATCTATCTCTGTCTAAGTTTTTTCTTTCTATCTACCACAGCCTGTTCTTTTCTTTCTGTCAACAATAGCCTGTTCTTTTCTTTCTATCTATCTAACACAGTGTATTCTTTTCATTCTGTCTACCTATCACAGTGTGCTCTTTTCTTTCTATCTTTCTTAGTCTGTTATTTTCTTTCTGTCAATTATTGTCTGTTCTTTTTTGTCTATTTATCACAGTCTGTTCTTTTCGTTCTGTCTATCTATCTCTGTATGTTCTTTTCTTGCTGTATCAGTATGTTCTTTTCTTTCAGTAAATCCATCACAGTCTGTTCTTTTCTTTCTATATATCTCAGTCAGTTCTTTTCTTTCTGGGAATATCAATCTGTTCTTTTCTTTTTTTCAGTCTGTTCTTTCTTTCTATCTATCATAGTCTGTTTTTTCTATCTATCTATCTATCTATCTATCTATCTATCTATCTATCTATCTATCTATCACTATTTCCTCTTTTTTCTGTCTATCATAGTCTGTTCTTTTCTTTCTTTCTGTCTACCCCTGTCTGTTCTTTTCTTTCTATCTTTCTGAATCTGTTATTTTTTTAAATATCTAACTCAGTCTGTTATTTTCCTTCCATCTATAGTAGACTATTCTTTTCTTTTTATCTTTTGATCACATTCTGTTCTTTCTTACTATCTATCCATCTCAGTGTGTACTTTTCTTTCTATCTATCAAAGGCTTTTCTTTTCATTCAGTCTATCACAGTCTATTCTTTTCTTTCTATCTGTCGTAGACTGTTCTTTTCTTTCTATCTATCAATCACAGTCTGTTTTTTTTTCTATCTATCTCAGTCAGATCTTTTCTTTCTATCTATCTCAGTCTTTCTGTTTCTTTCTGTCTATCTAACTCTGTAAGTTCATTTCTTTCTCTCTATCTCAATCTGTTCTTTTTCTTCTATCTATCTATCTATCTATCTATCTATCTAGTTTCTTCTTTTCTTTCTATTTATTTATCACAGTCTGTTATTTTTGTTCTGTCTATATATGTCAGTCTGTTCTTTATTGCTATCTCAGTATTTTTTCTTCTTTCTGCCTATCTGTCTCAGTCCTTTTTTTTTTTTTTCTATCTATCTATCATAATCGATTATTTTCATTCTGTCTATCTATCTCAGTCTGTTCTTTTCTTTCTATTTATTAATCGGTTCTTTTTCTTCTATCTATCTAACTGTTTTTTTTTTCTTTCTATCTATCGCAGCCTGTTCTTTTCTTTCTATCTATCTATTGCAATGTATTCTTTTCTTTCTATCTATTTCTCCCAGTCTGTTCTTTTCTTTCTATCTGTCTATCACAGTTTGTTCTTTTCTTTCTGTCTATGTTTGTCAGTTTTTTCTTCATATCTATTTCAGTCTGTTTTTTTCTTTCAATGTTCTTTTATATCTGTCTATCTCAGTCTATTCTTTCCCCTCTATCTATCATAGACTATTCTTTTCTTTCTATCTCTGCCTGTCCATTCTTTACTTTCTGTCTATCTATCTCAGTACGTTCTTTTCTGTATATCTCTCACAGTCTGTTCTTTTCTTTCAATGTATCTATCTCAGTCTATTCTTTTCAATCCATCTTTTCTTTCTATCTATCTCAGTCTGTTCTATTCTTTCGATCTATCTCTGTTCTTTCCTTTCTATAAATCTTTCAGAGTCTGTTCTTTCCTTTCTTTCTATCTATCTCAGTCCGTTCTTTTCTTTTTGTCTGTCTATCTCAGTCTGTTTTTTCTTTCTTTTATCTATCTCAATCTGTCCTTTTCTATATGTCTATCTATCTCAGTTTGTTCATTTTTTCTGTCTATCTATTTCAGTCATTTTTTTTCTTTATACCTATTTATCACTGTTTGTCCTTTCCTTTCTTTCTATCTATCACAGTTTGTATGTTTCTTTCTGTTTATTTATCTCAGTCGGTTTTTTCTTTCACTCTATCTATCTCTGTTCTTTTCCTTCTGTCTATCTCCATCTGTTGTTATCTTTCTCTCTATCTCTCTCAGTCTGTTCTTTCATTTCTGTCTATCTATCTTTGATCTTTTCTTTCTTTCTATCTATCTCAGTCTGTTCTTTTCTTTCTTTCTACCTATATCAGTCGGTTCTTTTCTTTCTATCTATCTCAGACTTTTATATATATATATATATATATGTGTTCTTTTCTTTCTATTTATTACAGTCTGTTCTTTTATTTCTATCAATCCCAGTCTGTTCTTTTCTTTCAGCTTATCTATCTCAGTCTACTCTTTTATATCTATATACCACAGTCTGTTCTTTTCTTTCTATCTGTCTATCACACCTGTTCTTTTCTTTTTATCTATCTCAGTCTGTTCTTTTCTTTCTATCCATTTCAGTCTGTTCTTTTATATCTCTCTATCACAGTCTTTTCTTTTCTTTCAGTATATCTATCTCAGTCTATCCTGTCTTTCTTTCTATCTATCACAACCTGTTCTATTCTTTCTATCTGTCTATTGTGGGGGGAGTATGTAATTTGGTTATTTCTGTTGATTTGCTCTCTAAATTATTCCCACCACAAATACAACACAAAACTTTACAATCACGTGAAAGAAATGGAATAGAACACAACGAACATTAAACAACAAACAATTTAATATGCATATAACAGAATTTGAAAACTAACAAAAATATATGATGTGTAAATGACCTTTTAGAAAATGAAGTTTGACAAAAGGAAAATAAATTTGTTTAAAGATGTGCGTAGGGTCATGTTAACGAAGTCCGTAAATAAGTCTTTCTTACTTACATTAAGTTTATAGCGGGTTTTCCTTTTGAAAATAATTTTCGGTCATTTGAAAAGAGGTCACGAACTTTAGTTGAGGAAGGAAAGGAATTGGTTGTACATAATATCGGCTACTGGCTTAGTGGCTTGTGTTCTCTGTGTCTTCATTTGTGTGTAAGCTTGTGTCTTTTCTGGCTTCCTAACTGTGTTATTTATATCCTACAGGTGGATCAAAGAATCGTCCTAAAACTTTTGCGCGTAGACATTTATTGACCAATCAGATTTGTATTTTACTATTTTATTTTCGAGCCTAAATATTTTCTGTAGGTTCACTTCCGATCCTAATTTTCTAGAATGTTCTATTCCATGTTTTTAGCTGATTGGTTGAAAAATATAAAAATGTAATTTAAATGTTAATACGGGTTTGATCCTAAATTTCTAGAATGTTCTTAAGTATGTTTTTATTGCTTATTTTTAAGACTAGAAGAAATTTGTATCCTATATACCCCCCCGCAGATTGATAAATATTGAAAGTATTTATTAATATGTAATATAAGTCTTAAAATGTTTCGGCCAATGTACCTTTCTTCCAGATTTTGTGGTGATGTTTGCTGGTGTATTTGTCGGTGTGGGGGTTGGTTTGGATAATGTGGTTTTTGTAGGTGTAGATTGTTCGGTCATACTTTCCGTTATTGGTAAGTCCAAGTACGCCGGTTTTAGTCTGTCTATGGAGACAGTATCGAATTTGCCTTTTATGGCAAGCTTAAAATATTTGGGGTGTCGTTCAACTACCTGGAAAGGTCCGGAGTAAGTAGGACATAAGGGTTTTTTGACTGCATCATTTCGAATAAAAACGTATTTACAGTCGTGAAGGTCTTTTGGTGTGTAAAGTTCTTTTGTTTGTGTTCTTGTGGGTGTGTAAACTAAATCGTTCATTTTCTGTTTAAAATTTTTGACAAATGTTGTTGTAGGTTGCAAGGAAATGTTTTTTTCACAAAATTGACCTGGCAGTGTTAAGGATGTTCCAAAAACCATTTCGGAAGCTGTACATCCCAGATCTTCTTTGATAACATTCCTTATTGATAATAAAACAAGGGGCAAATTATCAAACCATGTTTTGGAGTTGTTGTTAGCTGTTAAAGCTGTTTTAAGTTGTCTATGAAATCTTTCAATTAATCCATTTGCGCAGGGGTGATATGCTGTTGTTTTTATATGTTTGACTCCCAATAACTTTGTAAACTCATCGAAAAGCGTTGATTGGAATTGGGAGCCTCTGTCTGTTGTTATTACTGAAGGACAACCAAAGACTGAGATCCATTCTCGTAATATGGTTTTAGAGATAGTCTCTGCTGATATATCTCTAAGTGGGACGGCAACAGGCCATCTTGTAAATCTGTCAATGATGGTGAGTATATATTGACAGTCATTTGCTATTGGCAATGGTCCGACAATATCGATGTGTAGGTTTGTGAACCTACCATCTGGTTTTTTGAATTGTCCTGGAGGAGACTTTGTGTGTCTGTTTGTTTTGCTCTTCTGACAACTCAAGCAGGTTTGAGTCCAGTTTTTTATGTCAGTGTGCATATTGGGCCAAACAAAACGGTTGCTAATTAATTTTGTGGTTGCTCGGCGTCCAGGGTGTGAAAGGTTGTGGAAATGTGTAAATAACCTTTTTCTAAGTGATGGTGGTATATAAGGTCTTGAGTGACCTGTTTTGACATCGCAAAGTATTGTTTTTGTTCCGAATGGGACAGGGTATTCCTTCAGCTGTAGGGAAGTGTCCTTTAGTTTGTCTAATGTGGCATCTTTTCGTTGCTCATCTGCAATGAGCTCGAAGGTGAGATCTACCGAATCAATAGACTGTATTGTGGAGCGTGAGAGTGTGTCTGCCACAATATTGTCTGAGCCTTTTATGTATTGGATATCCGAGGTAAATTGCGAGATATAGTCCAGTTGTCGAGTATCTCTGGGCGTATATTTCTCGGTATTTACATGTAAGGCGTAAGTGAGTGGTTTGTGATCAGTGAAAACGGTGAAATCTCGTCCTTCGAGTAAGTGTCGAAAGTGCCTTATTGACAAGTAAATTGCCAGTAACTCCCTTGAGAAGGTGCTGTATTTTCGCTGTGCGGTGTTCAATTTCACTGAGAAAAAGGATATTGGTTTTTCCAAGCCATTTTGTGTTTGTTGTAAGACTGCTCCAATTGAGTCTCCTGAAGCGTCTGTTGTTAGAGAAAGTGTACTAGTGTTCTCATTAGAGATGTAGGAGAGCTTGGTAAAATCTGCTAATGCTTTTTTAGCATTGTGAAAAGCAGTTAAAGCTTCTCCTTCAATTTGAATTTTTGCGTTTTTATTTTTTTGTTGTTGCAACATGTTTGTGAGTGGGGTTAATATTCTGGAACAACCTGGAATAAATCTACGGTAGTAATTTACCAAACCGAGAAATCTCCGAAGTTGTCGCAGTGATGTTGGTTGTGGGAAATTTTGTATAGCTGTCACTTTTTCTGGGACAGGTGTGATTCCCTGTTCATCTATCGTATGGCCTAAGAAGTTTAATTTCGAGACAGCAAACTCACATTTGCTTAAGTTGATTTTCAAGCCGAAATGTGTTAGTCTCTCGAAAACTTGGAACAAGTGGTCTTGATGTTCTTTGGTGTCACAGCTAGCAATTAGGACATCGTCGATATAGGCAAAGGCGAACGGTAACCCTCTCAATACCTCGTCAATGAGTCTCTGGAAAGTTTGAGCGGCATTACGTAATCCAAATGGCATTCTGGTGAATTCGAAAAGTCCAAAAGGAGTTGTAATAGCTGTTTTTTTTATATCTTCCTCTGCTACTGGAATTTGGTAGTAAGCCTTAACCAAATCCAGTTTTGTGAAGATCTTGGTTCCTTGCAAGCCCATGGCGAAATCGTGTAGATGTGGGATTGGATACCTGTCAGGAACTGTTTTTGCGTTGAGGTTCCTGAAATCCCCACAAGGTCGCCATGCGCCTGTTTCTGGCTTTTGAACCATATGTAGGGGTGAGGAGTATGGACTACTAGAAGGGCGTATGATTCCTAATTGTAACATGTGCTGAAATTCGTCTTTTGCTGCTTTATATTTCTCTGGATGTAGTCTGCGTGGTGATGCATGTGTGGGTGGTCCAGAGGTTGTGATATAATGTTTAGCTGTATGACGAACTTCATCAGAATGTTTAAAGGGCGTAGTGAGAGTTGGAAATTTAGTGATCAACTCTTGTAATCCATTCGCATCTGGTATTGCCGCACAAATTCCAGTTGACCGGTAGATTGAGGTGATTCCCTTAGCCGTCAGTTCGGTGTTGCAATCGACGAGAGATCGCGTAGCCATGTTCACAGAAACGTTAAAATGGGACAAAAAATCAGCTCCAAGAATCGGTGTTTTGACTTGGGCTATGGTGAAAACCCACGGAAAAGATCGACGTAAACCCAAATTGAGCGTTAGTGCTATCTCTCCGTAGGTTTCAATTCTTGATCCATTTGCCGCTTGCAGTGTGAATGAAGATGGTTGGTGTTTTTTCTTGGGATCCGGTGGAATAACGCTTATTTGTGCGCCGGTGTCGACTAAAAATAAATATCCGGTATTTTTGTCCCGAATGTAAAATAGACGACTTCCTTGTTTTAAACCAGCAGCTAATGTCGTCTTTACTTGCTGCCGGTGTAACCGTTTCCCTGATTCTGTGTTGATGTAGGTGTGGTCGAATTGAAGTTGCATGGTTTTATGCACTTCCTTGCCTCACATCCAAATTTGAAATGATACCAACAGGTATCAAAGGTGCGTCGCCTTCTGGGAGGTGAGTTCGACCTATTTCGTCTTCTGTTCTGTGAGGAGGTTCTGTCAGGACTGGAATGTTGGGATGCTTTGAGCTTCACCAAATTTTGGACTTGCAGGGATAAATTTTTCATGCCCTGTAGCAGCTCAGTTAACATGTCTGGCGTGGTTGTCTGTGATGTTGTGTTTGTTGGCGTTGTTGTATTCCTTGGTGTTGTGTCATTTGTTGAGTTGTATGATGTGGCGTAAACGTTCTGGTTTTGGTTATTTTCGTGTATTCTATCAGCTATTTCCGATACACTCTCCAAGTCTAAATCTTCAGGAAGTGATGCGAGTATTTGTGTTGTATGAGTGTGGAGTTTGTCCGTCCATAGTTTTTTTAAAACTGTCTCGGACATGGTGTTGCTTCCTAACAAAGATTTTATTTTTCTCAAGAGTTGTGAGGGTGTCATATGTCCAAGGGTCAAATTGTAAAATAGATCATGTAACTTTTTTCCATCAGATGTACCCATACGTTTAATAATGGCGTTCTTTAGCGTATCATATGGTTTGTCTTCAGGCATATGGTCTAGCAAATCGACCACTTCTGCCGCCACGTCGGTGGGAAGTTTTTCCACGACGTATGCATACTTTGAGGTTTGCGATGTAATTTTTTTAGCGCTAAAAAGTGCATTTAGTTGCGAAAACCATACTGGTATGTTAGTTGGGTTGTAGCTGGGAATGCTGGCTGTTATTGTTGCTGTTGTGGGTTCAATGTCGCTGTTTTCCATTTTTACGCGTTGTAATAATTTTTTTTGTGCTGTTTTTTTTAAAAAATGAGAGCTGTTTTTGTTTTTATGTGTGGTTGCGTGCTTTCACTTGTCGGAAGGTCACCAATTTGTGGGGGGAGTATGTAATTTGGTTATTTCTGTTGATTTGCTCTCTAAATTATTCCCACCACAAATACAACACAAAACTTTACAATCACGTGAAAGAAATGGAATAGAACACAACGAACATTAAACAACAAACAATTTAATATGCATATAACAGAATTTGAAAACTAACAAAAATATATGATGTGTAAATGACCTTTTAGAAAATGAAGTTTGACAAAAGGAAAATAAATTTGTTTAAAGATGTGCGTAGGGTCATGTTAACGAAGTCCGTAAATAAGTCTTTCTTACTTACATTAAGTTTATAGCGGGTTTTCCTTTTGAAAATAATTTTCGGTCATTTGAAAAGAGGTCACGAACTTTAGTTGAGGAAGGAAAGGAATTGGTTGTACATAATATCGGCTACTGGCTTAGTGGCTTGTGTTCTCTGTGTCTTCATTTGTGTGTAAGCTTGTGTCTTTTCTGGCTTCCTAACTGTGTTATTTATATCCTACAGGTGGATCAAAGAATCGTCCTAAAACTTTTGCGCGTAGACATTTATTGACCAATCAGATTTGTATTTTACTATTTTATTTTCGAGCCTAAATATTTTCTGTAGGTTCACTTCCGATCCTAATTTTCTAGAATGTTCTATTCCATGTTTTTAGCTGATTGGTTGAAAAATATAAAAATGTAATTTAAATGTTAATACGGGTTTGATCCTAAATTTCTAGAATGTTCTTAAGTATGTTTTTATTGCTTATTTTTAAGACTAGAAGAAATTTGTATCCTATACTATCTAAATCTGTTTTTTTTTATATCTATCTCAGTCTGTCCTTTTCTTTCTATAGGTCTCAGCCTGTTCTTTTATATCTATCTTACACAGTCTGTTCCTTTCTTTATATCTATCTTACACAGTCTATTCTTTTCTTTCTATATCTCTAGCACTGTCCGTTCTTTTTTTCCAATCTATCTTAGTCTGTTCTTTTCTTTCCATGTATCTCAGTCAGTTCTTTCTTTCTACCTATCTTAATTGGTTCTTTTTTTTTCTATCTATATCAGTTTGTTCTTTTCTTTTGTTCAATCTATCATAATCTGCTCTTTTTTTTTTCTAGCTATCACAGCCTGTTCTTTACTTTCTATTTATCTCAGTTGGTTCTTTTCTATCAATGTATCTGAAATTGTTCTTTTCTTTCTGTCAGTCATAGTCTGTTCTTTTCTTTCTTTTTGTCTATCTTGGTCAGTTCTTTTTTTTATTCATCATAGTCTATTCTTTTCTTTCTTTCTATCTTTCTCCGTCTGTTTCTTTTTATTTTTGTCAATCTTAGTCTATTCTTTTCTTTCTATTTATCACAGTTTGTTCTTTTCTTTCTATCTATATCTCTCTATCTGTTCATTTCCTTCTATCTATCACAGTTAGGAGGCATTGGTGGTGTAATGGTTATCCTTGTAAGAAATGGACATGTGAACTAAGTTTAAATGCTGGACAAGTTTATTTTCATTTTACATAGTGCTAATAACCTAGGGAAATGTATGAATCCAACTATTCTTCCTCCAACTATTAGTAATTAGTAGAGTAAATTTTGATCTTTAGTCTTGGTATGGCAACCAGTCTAGGAGTTGGAAAACTCTAAATTCATACTTGTTAAACTCTGCTTAAAAATGACTTTGCATTGCATTCTGCTTGAGTGGTGGGTTTTGGTAGATACATATGTATCTCAGTCAGTTGATATCTATCTATCTATTTCAGTCTGTTCACATCTATATACCGTATTGCTCATCAATGAAATATGCAGCTACCATTAAGAAAAAAAAAACATTAATTATCTTCTAAACTAAAGACACCAGGAATTTTTTAAAATTTCAGTAAAACATTAAACAAAAAAGATATTATTTGGTATAATTTATTACTGCTACACTAATTCTTAAATCTTGTATCAATATATGATTAATATTTTCATTATAAACTGATAATACAAGATTTTTCAAATTTAACCCTGACACCATAATCTGCATATCTGCATATGGTCAGATACACACACAGCAGCTACATGCACACACAAGATCATGTAATTAATGAAATTTGACAGCATAGAGTGTTTTCCCCTTTTCTATACTTTTCTGATGATGATATACAAATTTGCTTACCACTCCTTCAAACCTCTAAACACAATCTCTGGAATGATTTTAATCCTAGTCCTCTCATAACACTTAATATCACCTTTAGTGGGCAGTATGGACCCCATTGAGAATTACTGATTTATGCATTTTTTTCTCAAAATCAAAATCACTCTGAGCAAGGCCAGTTGGCAAAGCATTACAAAATAACAAAAGAAGAGTAAGGATGTAGTGAAAGACTATTATAACAAGACAACAAAACAGAAATCCCAACTAAGACATAGTAAGACACTTAATAACTGTGATTAATCCAAGGTTGTAGCTGGGAAGAAAATATTGATGAGGGAGTTTGATTCACAGTGCAGATGTTCTAAGAAAGAAGCTGTTGGAATGGAACATGCATCTGGTGTTGGGAAAATTCAGAGTAAACAGATGCTGCTCACAAGATAAAGCAAAATGAATTCTTATTGGAAGCTCTTGAATAGGAGATGTCTCTGAATGTGGGAATACAGGCATGCTAAAGATAGCAAATAACTTGGATCACTGTTTAAAACACCATATCTAAACAATCAAAAGTAAATGGAAAGAAAAAGAACTCATCTATTATAGTAAATAGATATCAGTTAGGTGAAGATGATAGCAGTGGTCTTTTAATGTCAATATTGTATCCTTTGAAAAAATGTGGCTCTCTTGATCAAGTGTGTATTAATCTAACCCCTTCCACCATGGGCAGAATGTAACACAGTCAATTTTTAAGCAGAGTAAAACTAGTTTGAATTCAGTTTTCTTTCTCATAGACTGGTTGCCTAACCAAAGTTAAAGAATCCCATCTACTCTACCCTTTACTCATAACTAGTGAGACAATAGATGGATTCATGCTTTTCCTAATGGTATTTGTGTAATGTGAAATGCAAAGAGCCTCAGCTAGGCTTTGAACTTGGCTTGCCAATCTCATTTCCTTTGATGATAACCATTATTCTAAGTGCACCTCCTGTCGTGATCAAGTGTTAGACATCAGGTTTATGTAACTGTGGTTTGCACTCAGTACATAAGGAGGATGAGGTCAAAACTCTCTTTACATCCTTAGAAGATCATGGGTTTGTTAAATTACCTCCTTTGCCTGCAATACACTTTACATAACTGGTAGAAAACTTCATCTTCAGTAACTATAGTGATATCTCCTGGTATAAAAGCAAAGGTCCCAAGATAAATTTTTTCCTCTTTTTATTACCATGTAGCAGAAACATGGACATGTCCTCATTTCTCTGTGGAGTTCATTATTAGTTGATCTTGTGACACACTTGTAAGGAGAAACAGAATAATTATCTCCCTTAGAAAAGAGATATGTCCACAAGGTGTCTTGTGGAGAGTCACATAATAGTCAGGAACCCATTCTCAACGTTTTTTGTTTTTGTTTCTTTGAACAGGAGCAATTTTTCCCATATCTGTTAAGAAATGATAAAGCCATGCGGTCATTTTACTTTCTATGATCAAATAAGTGTTTTTCCATTTTTGTAACTGTTCTACATACTGCTTGTTCAGGGAAAATTATGTGTATATTTCTAGTTGCTGAGAAATGTTTGTGAATTCTTTCTTCTCAATACCATCAGTATGTATATAAAAGGTTACATGTTCTTGTATCTACAAATGCATTTATCTTATCTTTCCTTCCATTATGTTCAGTATTAGTATATTACAGATATACTAATGCTAATATTGGTTCTTGGTGAGTGAGAACTTGATTAAGTATCAACCTACCACCATTACCAATGCACTAAATATGCATACTCTATGTTATAAACTAATCAACATAAGACACAACTTTTACATACAATTCCAGACAGACACTACCAACATGTATTTACCTGATTCCTCAGCCAGAAGTAGGATATAACACAAAGCCAATTCTTAAGTGGAGTACAGCTAAGAGTTTTCAGGCTTTTCCTTCACCTAGACTAATTGCTATACTAAGGCTAAAGAGCCCAGTTTGCTATATAATTTACCAATAGCTGAGGGGAGTAGAGATGAATTCATGCCTTTTCCAAGAACTCTAACGAGTATATATTTCTCTTACAGATACATAACTATTTTATAATAGTTTCACATGTGTACATAGCAGCAAATGAACTTTCCTTCATACATCTCTCTTTTGTATTATTTGTTCTTGTTTTTAGTGTGTTCTTCTTTATTCATTTTATGGACCAACAAACAAAACTTATCAAATTTCAAGACTTGTCATTGCCTTACATTCTTCTATCAACATTACTGGCAAAAAATAATGGTAACTTAAAGGTTTCTTATTTTTTATCACCTTTCACAACTGTCACCTATGAAACCTTACAAAAATCCAGCATTTACTCACAGCAATAACACCACAATAGATTACTTGTTCTGACAAAGTGTAGCATTCACATAATGACTTGATTGATCTAGAGAATTGTGCAATTAAACCAAAACATCAGAATAAGCAGCAGAAAAGTATGCTCTTGGTGATACATCTACAATAGGATTATCCTTCCAAGTGCAGTACTTTTAAATCAAAATTGTTGCTGGCAATCTCTGAATTTTATTATTCTTAATTTTATGAGGGTAGGTCAAAAGTTTTGCAATACCTTGATACTGTGAGGTACAATTTGGCACCTCTAGTTGTTTTTGCCAAGATCATGAAGGTGATAAATCACACTGGACTATGAAATGTTGACTTGCTATTCTCTGAATGCAACTCATTGCCTCAATGACTTGGAGTACAGCCTCAGAATTCAGTTTTCGGCCTACCTGACCTTGCCTGATCATTGAGGTTCTTGCAACTTTGCAGTTTCTTGAACCACTTGGTTACGGTACTGTGATCAACTGCACCTTCACTTTAACACAACAAATGTTTTGGCTCACAACCACAACATTATGACTGAGTTTGAACTTGTGAATTATAAATTTCCAAATTACACTGCATTTTACATTCCTCTGGATGGCTTTCAAATCACACATAGAGTGAATTAATGAACAATGTGTCAGTACACCGATTAACATAATACTACCAACCACAGCAGGTACCTTCTATGACTTGAACTGCTTCAGTCACATGATACAAGTTGCAGACTAGCACATACCAAAAGACTGCAAAATTTTTTACTTACCCTAGTACTAGACTGCTTAGAAGCAAACATGAATGCTAGTGATTTCTGATCAGTATAATGGGTAAAGTTAATGTCCCCACTTGCACAGAGCTTTCACTATTTCCTTTTTTTTTTATCAAGTGTTTTTGTTCATTTACATTCATTGCCCTTTAAAAGAAAGCTACTAGTTTACCAGCTTGATTCATAGTAACAGTGATAATTGGATTAGAGGCATTGACCTCTAAAACAAAAGGAATTTTTTCAACAATAGAATGTATCACAGTATTTTTCTTCAGTAGCACTTGAGCATTTAGTGAACATTGAGGATAACAATTCTGTTTGAGTTGTTGAATGAAGTTCTAACAGGTTACAACTGTTGAAATCTGCACTCAGTAAATAGTATTAAAATTAAAGATGGGACTAATTACCTCCCTTGGACCCTAAAATCCTTTTTATTTGTAGAGGGCACTGAACCCTTTTTTTTTCTTTTTTGTCACTCTCCTGTATGTCAGTCATGCTGAATAAACGTATTTGTTACGATTTTTTTTTTAAACCTTACAGATGTCTTGCTCATTGATTGAACGTTATTTTACTTTGTCAACAGCCAAAAGGTTAAGGCGGCATGGTTTTTATTCCAAACTCTTCTTCAACAATAACAAATTGAAGACAAAAGATGAGAATAGCAAACAAAAAAATGATTGGTTGCAAAACTAAACTTTAAAATAAGGAAGAAAGATCTTCAGAAATAATGTAAAATTTAAAACTTTATTAAAGCCTTCTTAGGCTTATGACAGCAACAAATTTATACTCTATGTACATGTGCAAATTCCTTAGTATGATATTGAACTGCATCTGATGACAAAGCTCAATTTCTGATGGAAGTATGGAATGCAACTTCAATGCCATTACTACCAGGTCCATCCTGACCCTGAGTAATTGTACCTATTTGGGTTCCATATATGTATTAAATAGATCTGTTTGAGATAATGTTTAAGTGTTTTATTTGCATACAGTTCAATTGAATACAAATAATTTTTAAACATATCTATTTAACTCATAATTAGAACCCTAGCATGTACTATGATTTTAGGTCAGAGTGGACCAGGAGTAATAGCAATGAAAGTGTACTCTACACTTCTTAAATCTCCAGAACTGGAGCATCACCATCAGATGCAATTTAGTGTCATCCCCATGGCACACTCTTTTGTGGGGGCTTACCACTTAAACTACATTTTTTGTTTCAAATGTTGTAAATGACAATCAAGTAAAATCAGAGTTTATTTATAAGCCTTTATTTAATGCAGAGCATAGCAATAGACATAACAGCAATTGACATTCACTTCAGATCCATTCATAATCTCTATCAGTCAGAAAAATAGATAGATATTCATCTAAATAATATCTCTACTTGCATAGAGAGCCTTTGCTATAGGATATTTTTTCTATTTCTAAGTGTTTTTTCTATTTTCTTTTTCTATTTCTAAATGTTTCTCTTAACTAGCATTTAATCACTTTGAGAAGAAAGTCACTGGTCTAGCAGCTTGTTTTAAAGTGGCAGCAATAGTATGATCAGAAGCATCTGTCTCTACAACAAAGGGAATAGTTTTTTCATCAATAAAATGCACCATAGTATGTTTCTATTCCCCCTCTCAAGCATTTAAATGCCTTTTTGGCCATATTGGCCAGAGGAAATGTCTTAGCATGTATGAGAAAAGCAATCTTTTCTGATTAATTGACAATCCACTATAAGAACATTACTTTTACCATGAGGTAGTGCATTTATATCTGGAAGAAAAGGAAATTCTTTTAGCGGCTAAAGTCATTCAATTTTACTTTCAGAAATAATATGACCTAGAAAATCCATGGAAGTCACATGGAATGAGCATTTATCACAATCTTATGTCAAATTAAACTTTTCAGCAGCCTCTATTGTCGTGTTTTCCTTTTCTTTTTCCCATTATATCAACCAGATAAGCAAATGTGTCAGAAACTGATCTGTCCATTATAAACTTGTTTATTGTACAATGAAAGCAAACAAACCCAATAGTTACTTCAAAATGGAAACCAGCAAAGGCTTCTAAGGCTTGTCTTTATCAAGTATTGGTTAGTAAGCAGATTTCAAATCAATCGGATGAAAGAATGATACAGCGTTGACCTATTTGTCAATCTTTGGGTTGAGGAAATGTCTTAGTATATATGAGAAGAGCCATTTTTACTGAATATTCAGACCCAAGGAAGTCACAGGAAATGAGTAGTTATCATAATCTTATGTCAAATGAAACTTCTCAGCAGCTTCAATAAATCTGAGGTTAATTTAAAAAAATTTTTTTTTTCTCAAATAGTTATGCTATTCAAATAAGAAAACATGTCAAAAAGTGAGCTGTCAGCAATGAACTTGTTCATTATATTCTAAAAGCAAGCACAGTTAATAGTTACTCTAAATGGAATCTAGCAGAATTGGTAGAAGAGGTCACAGGTTTCATAGCTACAGTATAAATGGCTTGTCTTTAGCAAATATTTAGATTTGATGTTAGGCAGATTTCGAATAATGCTAAAAAATCAATACTGCATGACAATGTTCACCAGTTTGTCAATTTTTAGTGGGTGGGTGAGGTAGGCATCTAAAAATTTCAAATGGTTTTCAGTTTGAGAATAATTATCTATCATTGTTTTCTTGTGTAACTCATTAGTGGTCACTACAACTTGAGTTCTTCAAGAGGAAAATGTCTGATTCAATAATCCCTTCTGCAAGAACACTCTTCATTTCAGTTGCAATGATGTGTTTATTTGGAGAACGATAGTTCCTTGACTTGGTAGTCCTTGCTTTACAATCATTGATAAAATTAGCAAATTGTTGAGGTGGAGAAAAAGAAAATGGAGTTCATCTATACATATTTAATAGGCGTTTCTCTCTACCAAAATTCACACAGATGATCTGATATTGCTTAATAAATTCTTATCAAAGAATGATGCCAGCACGTAAATTAGACTGTATAGACAGTCTCACATTTTGGTATTGACATTCCTCTGCTTCATTTCACCAAACAATTGTCAGAAATGAAATTGATGTCATAGATACAGTATTAGAACTTGGGTGTGAGTGTAAATGCAACTTTTAAATGAGGAACTAGAATAGAAAGCTTCTGGTAAAACTTATATTTATAACCGTTCTAACACTCTTCCCATTTAATTTAATCCAGGTAGAAACAGGAGGTAAAACTTCTAAGGTACCTGTTATCACAGCTGTGTTTATGCTTGGAGGGAATCACACCAGAAAGACATAAGGGTGCGAGAGTCTCGGGACACATGCGCAATGAGCCTTCTCAGGGCGCGGTTCTCTTCTTTTTGTTTCAAGACATGAAGAGGAGAAGACAGAGAGACAGTGAGGAAGGATTCATGGTAATCTTGGGATGTAGTAGCTCCCGAATTGAAAACGCAATTTTTCTCCTTCTGCACTGGTTTAAACGTGAGTAGTCATTCACCTTATATTTTTCTTGTTTGGCCATTCAAGTTTATAGGGTAGTGGCTGTATGTTTTGTTATTCCCACGGTGAAAGAAGCGTGCAAAGGTCCCACCCAAGTTTCGAGGTCTGAAGAAAGAACTAAAATTATTTGCTGTATTGTTGCCTACCTTCATTTTATTAAATTCGCTACACTTCTGTAAATAA
This sequence comes from Sepioteuthis lessoniana, assembly GCA_963585895.1. NCBI lineage: Eukaryota > Metazoa > Mollusca > Cephalopoda > Myopsida > Loliginidae > Sepioteuthis > Sepioteuthis lessoniana. The sequence continues at coordinate 90,114,051 of OY757929.1, forward strand.
GCAATAAAAAAAGAAATATAAATTCACTACTTAAAAAGTGTTGCAGATGTTTCAGGTCTTGCTGAATGCCATATCTTTCCAAAATGACCCCTTTTTCATATCTATTATTTATTACCTTCTTTACTAGGGAGTTTGGATGAAGATGCTTATTATTTCTTCAAAAGAAACATCTCTGTCTCTTGGAAATAGCTGACAATCTATCATTACTAGTACTAGTACATATTACCAGTATTATCACTGGTAGGACCTACTGTTGCATTGAAGGTAATCTGTAATACAGAGTATGAGTCTAGACTCTTTTAGAACTCTTCCAGAGTTTTTGCCTGATTAAAGACAATTACAAAAGTATTTTCTCCTCAAGCCACTGTTGATAGATGGCTTTAGATATAAATAGTTTTAAATATTTGACTACTTGTAAGGCTACAGGTGACATAACAGTTATCATTAAAGTAAATAGACTTAAAATCCACACCAGTTGTGATTCATGCCCCTCCCCATTTAACAGTATGCAAACATATGATTAATGTTAAATTGAATAATTAATATTTCATAACAAACCTTGAAACCATTTAACTGTATGCAAACAAATGAGCTTTGACTTGTTTTAAAAATGTCATCAACAAACTATTCACTTAAAAACTATGTATAAACAAGATTTGGCATTAAATAACCATCAAGGGTTAGTATGTTATTAAACCAAATAACCAAACCTTATTATTAACATTATTGTTATTATATTTCATGCTATTATTTATAACTCATTAATTAGTATATAACTGTCCATTCACACTTATGTTACATAATTACTTCTAATTTAAGTTTTGATAATAAATTGTATCATTATTATAACTCATACTAATTATGTTATCATATTAAAACATAAATCATTACACTGACATCAAAACTTGATATATACAGTAACACACATAAATTTACAGTTGATAATTAAAACTTCTTTATAGTCTTGAAAACAACAATTATTGACAGCAGTCTGCAGAGATAGCTTAGTGTATTAAAATCTTGGACACATCATCATCTAAGAACTGGTATCACCCCAGGCAAAAAAATTATGGAATTAACATGCTTTGTGGCTCTACTAATGACAGATAAGATGCAAAACATTCTTTTATTTAATAGCTAAACATTCTGCTTTCATAAAATATACCCTAAACTATATTGAATTATTTAAATTAATGGTACTAGTAAAAATATGTACTCTTCAGGCACAAGTACTTAAATTGCAATGTTATAAATATTATTTTGAATTGGAAAAACTTATGAAACTAAATAAAAAAAAACAAACATTTAAAAAGATTACACTTATTTGTATTTTATTTTAATTAATTTCTATATAAAAATATTCATGGAATTGCTTTTAATACATTTGAGAATAAAACAAATAATATTAGAAATCGATAACACCACGTAATTATTAAACCCAATTTTGTTAAGACCCGTATGTAAATTATCCGCACCATATAATATGTAAATCTTTATTATTTTTTGATATATAGCATGCATTGCAGAACTTTGAATGCATAAATAAAACAAACTGCTCTCACCTGGTTTGTGTGTAGAGTGGGTATTACCAACTGGGTAATATTGATTTGATCACTTGGTCCCTGAGCGAAACGGGGGGCTTTCCCCATCAGGCAATACTTGCTTGGTAATGCTGAGTTTATCACTTGGCGCCAGAGACCCTGCCCCAAAAAAAGAAATGCTGATGGGCCAAGCATTTCCTATAATTGCCATGCATGTCGGGATTCATACATGGCCCTTCCACCCCCTATAAAATGACCTTGTGACAAATCCCGACTGACACATTAATAAAATGAACAGCTCCAGCTGATTTTCTTGGGAGTTACCTGGTCTTCCCGCCGAGATGGTGTTATTGAATTTATTGCCTGCTGCCAGTGAGACTTTCCTCCAGGGTAATGCTTGGCAGGGCTAAGTTTATCGCTTAGTACTTGTGGTTTGTCAAAATGGAGTATGCCAAAGCGATCAAAGAGTTTTCAGACAGCCATGCCCAACACTTCTACAAAAAAATGACTTCATGTTAAATCTGTCTTGCAGGTAAGTTGGATAATCCCTTAATTTTCAGGCATTTATGTTAGGTGAATGTTATTGAGCTAATCGCCAGCTCCCTGAGCGTTTTCCTCTTAAGTACTATGTACATATTTTAATAACACGGGATTTTTGAAAAAAAAAAAAAGAAGAAAAACATAGAAAGTGTTAGATCCTCGAAACTATCCTACCACTGTAAATAATATAATTGTTTTCCTTTACTGTTTACTTGTGTCCAAATTAAGAAGAAAATTCTAAATTTCATGTTTCGATTAAAAAGAAAAAAAGAAGTAAAATTGTCCATGACTTTCCTTCATGTATGTAGACATCACTTTCAGTAGATGCTACTGAAGTATGTGAACTGGTTTACTAATTTCAGAAGCATACCATTTAATGCAGAGATGACACCATCTTGTTTAAAGCATATGAACTCTGTTTTATCTGCATTAACATAGAGGCCAATGCCACTTGCTGCTTGCTCCAGGCTATACAGCTGGGATTTGGCTTGGACAGGTGTATTTGTGAGAAATGCTAGATCTGCATAGTATGCATCTGTAATGGTTTTCGCAATATATCTTCTGCTTTTTGTATTTTTTAGTGTGAGACCATTTTTATTCATTAGATCTATTGACATGTGAAGTATATAATCTAAGCAGATTATAAATAGATATGATGCTCATCTATCTACTTGTAATACACCAACAACAATGTCAAAGAAGTCACTGTCACCATCAGATGAGTAAACCATTGGTTTCATGGTTTTTTAGAGCCTCATTATAATGGAAACAGTTTCTTTAGAGAGACTATATGCTAAAAGTATTTGCTCTATCTTTCTTCTGTGTATAGAATCAAATAGCTTGGAGAAATCTATAAACAATAGTGTTGCATCAACATTCTTTGCACATGCTCCTTCTATGAAGAGTTAGAATCTAGGAAGTTGAGGATCAATTTCTTTGAAAACTATTCTGGTTTTTCCAAAGAATTTTCTCAACTTCAAGTTGGATATGATTGAAAAGCCGGGCATTATAAACTTTAGCAGCTATGACAGTAAGAGTTATGCGTTTATAGTTCTTAGAGATTCCAAGGCTTGTGAAGATGGGGAGAATGCAGCCTTTGTCCATTTTTCTGTTGTGCTTTGTTTATACACAGGATTGCATCATCAAAAAAGTATGTTATCAGATTTTCTTGTCTTCCATAGTATTTTATCAAGGCTTGTAGCTTTTTCTACATTTGATTTTTTGAAAACTGTGTCAAGTTCTTCTTCTGTTAACAAGTTTCACACCTAGTTGGCCATTCATAATTTCTTCAGTAGGTTTATCCATGATTTCGAGCAGGTTTTCAAGCAAATTTTTCAAATATTCTTTCCACTTTTGAAGTCTTTATTCTTGGTTGGTAGGTTTTAGTTTTCATCTCAAGGTGCTTTTCCTTCTGTAAACTTCATTTTATTGATTTGGCCTTGGATTTGTTCCACTTTTTTTCTTAGGTATGTTTTAATTAGTTCTCTCTAGGTTTTCTTTAGTTTCTGCACATTAGTGTTTGTTGTTTTTTATTAAGTAAGGATGCTTTCTTTGGGTTATTTCATTTTTCTGTAACAGCTGTTGACTCCTAGGGAACTCTACATTTTGCTCTTGGTTTGGCTGGTATGTACTTGGGTGGTAACAAAGTTTTTATATTCATTATTTGGCATTTGTCTTTCCGTTATCTCCTGTAGAGTACCAAATTTGTTTCTTACAGTTACTATATTCTGATTGCATATATCACTATTGGCAAGTGAGGACCAATCAAATTGTAATTTATCTGTTTGCTTCTTGTTTCTGTGAAGGCTCAAGGAGATCTTTGCTAAGATGATCAGAAAATACTCCTTCAAAAGAGGAGTATGCCTCACTCTTCAAATAGCTGTTTATCTACTTCTTGTTTATAAATAATTAGCTGAGCTTCTGAGTTATTTAGGTAGATGTATGCCAGCTTCATAATTCCCCCTTGTTTTTTTTTTCATTTAATGTTCAAGCATAAAATGTTTAATGTTTAAGCATAAAAGCCTGTTCTCAAGAGAAAACTTTGTTAGATATTTTTCATTTTTGTTTGAAGTGTTGTGTAAATGAATTTTATTATTTTTGCAATCTGCCCATATGAACATTTATGTCTCCGCCAATGTCCGGGATGTTGTGTTGGGGATTATCCCTGATAAGGTAAGATGATTTCTTATTGAATGTGATGATGTCCATTTCATCACTGCCATTATTGGCACTCTAGCAAGAGATGATTGTTGTACAGGATTTGCCCTTAAATATAGCACACATCATTCTTGGTTAGATTTTCTCTTTGCTATTTAGCAATTTTAATGCATGTGGAGTGAGAAGCATTCTTACACCTCAAATAGTGGTATTGATGGAGTTTTTCCATGCAGATGCCAACACAAATTTCCATTCATTACTGGATTTGTGGTATTTTAGTTTTTGTTCACTCTGATAATTTCTATATCCCGGTATACATATGATAGTTCATTGTATTTAATGTTCTAACATTAAAAGTTGTAATGTTGTAAGCAATCTTGTCTTTAAGTAAGTTAGGTTTAGGTTCTGTAGTTGATTTTTTGAACATTGGGGTTAAAGCTCATATCACAGTCAAATACACCCCTTGTTGACCTTCATTAAGCATGATGCTGTTTGGACATTTGGTTTGAATTTGAGTCATGATAATTTTTCGGTGGTTACTTTTTTCTTCAACAATAGGCACCACTCTTATAGATGAATAGCTGTAGTTTCCTGACTGAATTATTTGATCCTGACCATCAACCTATAATTTTTCTCCACCTACTAACAAATGAAGTATGCCATTGATCTGTTATTGGGTTCTTGCTTCACATCCACTATGCTGCATCCCATGTTTTCCAATGCTACACATTAATTGTATAACATCCTCTCCTCCTTCAGAAACTATATCCAGTGATAGGCCAGGGTAAGATGACTGAATGATTACGGAGGTTGAATGTTTGATTGTTGCAAAGTTTGACCTGTCCAGTTTGATTATGAGTTTATTGTCATGGAGTTATATTTAGTTATATATATTATTGGTTCTTTCACCAAAAGTAAAAAAAAGGTTTATTTTTTCTAAGTATTTACCCCAACTATCTCATTTTATTTTAATCACTTATTGTATGTTTAGAATATGTCTTCATTTCTTGAGTACTCAATATCTTACAATAACCTTTTTTCAAAATTCTACTAATTTAATGTTTTCAACCATTTTAATTTAAATGAAATAGAATTTTCGCCATTTTGGGCCTTTTCAATTCAAAAACATCTTTCATATATTCTTTGGTGTATCATGAAAGAAAGTATGGCTTCTAGTGTTATGTTTCCACCTCAAATCGCACTTATAATTGTTTATGAAAAGGAGGAAAGGAGAGAGACTGGATATTGGATATTTTTTCTTCTTTTGTGCTGTGCTGTACACAGTGTTTTATTTAATATAGTTTCATAATCTATTTTGAATCCCTGAACCCATTTAAATGCAATGATAATATGCATTAAAACAAAATGACAAATTATTTTGAGATTTGTTTACCATTTCTGCTTATGAATTTTATTTTCTTCTATATCTAACACCATTTTTTTGAAAATCAAATTTTCAAAGATCAATACACAAATTAGTTTTCCTATTCACCCTGTAAACAGCAATTTGATTGTATAAATTCAATTGCATATTATTAGTTCACAGTTTAGGCCATTAGTATGAATAACTAAAATCATGGAGAATGTCACATAAATAACTAAGGTGAATTGTGATATCAGTGGTGACATAGTTTTGGTTATAGACTGACATCTAATTTCCATTATAATGAGATAAAATACAGTATCACCCTCAAAGAAGTACACTGCTAATAATTTTTTAATAAAAAGTTAATTTTCTTCTATGTCATCATTCTAAGTTTCACAATCAGAAATATCTTCCTCCATGAAAGGAGCAATGTATTTAATGAATATCTGGAGACTGTTGAATGCTGTATACTAATACTTCTATTCTTTTTTCAAACTGGGCTCTGTAGTCTTTGTAAGGCAACCAGTCTAGAAGAAGGAAAAGTCTGAATTCAAATCAGCTGTATTCTGCCAAAAAATTGACCTTGTGTCTGAGGTGTTGGGTAAATATATTGTATACTTATTTCTTTACACTCTGTTACCAGTGGATATTTAGTAAGTGTATCATTCACCTCAATCTTAAGCTTCACATACAACTTTTGCCAAGTATATATTGAATCTTTATAAGTTTCACAATCAGAAATATACTCCTTCAGAGAAAGAGCAAGATAGTTAATGTATATCTGGAGATTGCCCCTTAATAGCCTGAAGAAAACTGTTGACTGTAGAATACCAATGTTTCTATTCTTTTGCAATAGAACTTGTATTAGATTTGTTTTCAAACCTCTCAGGTTGCAAGAACTTATCCATAGGACTCCAATAATAGTCCAAAGAATGGTTTGTTGTCATTTTTTGTTGTTGTTGTTGCATGATTTTCTTGGGTTTTATTGAACAAAGAATATCGCAATATGTCTGACAGTAACTGGCATTCCAGTTTAGATAAAGGTTGGCATCAAACCTCTCAAGTTGCAGGAGCTTATCCATGGTGTTCTATTAACAGTCAGGAGAGCAGCTTATTGTCAGTTGTATTTTTTTGTTGTTGAATAACTTTCTTAGGTTTTATTAGACTAAGAACAAAGCAATATACATGGCAGTAACTGGCATTTAAGTTCAGATCTATCCATAAACTCTTTGTCTCAGTAACAGGTTATTTCAAACACAAGCTGGAAAAATTCAATCTTTATTTACATTATATGTAAATTTTGCAGCTTTGGGTGATACCATTTATTGAATAGGTTGGAAGAATATACATGATAATATGGAAGAGGGAATAACTGAGGGTAAAGAAAATTACCAGAAATATATGGAGCAAAGATTTTTCCTCGAGAAGGAATTTTTTGCTAAAGGCACATTTGACATAACAGTTACCATGATAGAAAATGGAATCGGTGACCCAAGTTCAAATCCTGGATGAAGCTATTAACATTCCACTTCATGTTAGTGTTCTTGAGAAAGTCATGAAAGCATCCATTTTCTCCCCAGCTATGGGTAAATAGCAAGGCTGACTTGGCTCTTTATTCTTATTTAGGCAACCATTCTATAAGAAGAAAAATTGTAGATTTAAATCTGCTTTAATCCACTTAAAAACTGACCTTGTGTTACATCCTGCTCATGGAGGAGGAGTTAGGTAAAAACATACATAGTTAGAAGCTGAAAGAGAGTCTCCATAGCGTAGTGATTAACTTGTGGGACAGCAGCATCATAGTAAACAAGTTCAACTTCCAGTTGTGCTATTATGTTCACTTTTGGACAAATGCCCTTGGGAAAGGTATGAACTCTCTTATTCCCCCAGCTATGGATTAGATAGTACCACTACTGTCCTTCTAATGGTATTTTTTTAAAGAATGAAACTATCTTTTTAAAAATTGTTTTTTAAATTGTTTTAACATCTTTGTAATCCTGAAAACAGTAATTGTATACAGCCCAATCTGTAGCTGAGTGAGTGTGTTTGTTTATAAGCAAATATTGGTGACTGATATTAAATGTCAGACTATTTGTATAGCCTCTGGTGGCATTGGGGTTATCATGAAAGGAAATGGTCTCAGCAAGTCAATTTCAAATCTAGGATGAGGCTGTTAATGTCTTTGGCAAAGGTATGAATCTATTCCCCCACACAGTAATGTATAAAATAGGACAGACTGGGTTCTTAATTGGTAGTAAGTCAACCAGTCTAGGAAAAGGAAAAGCCTCTGGAATCTTTTTAACAAAAGGACGGAACCATCTATTTTACAATTTGTATTTAAACTAATTACTTAGAAGTTCTGAAAACAGTAATCGTAGAAAGCCAAATTTTTAGAGAGTGCTGAGTGAGTGTGTTAAAATCTTAAACATATCAACAAGAACTTCGGCAATTAACAGAGATGATAATATTTTGGTTAGGCAATAAGAATATGAGAATGAAACCTCTGAATTTAATCCAAAAGTATTCCACTTAAAAATTGACTTGGTGTTACATCCTGCAATCATGGAAGAGGGGTCCTAAAAATCACCTCAGAATATTAAAATTAAATAAAGGTTTAGATTTTTAAAATAATTTAATTATTTTCTTGTTAGAATATAATCAAAACAACAGTATTGTTCATAATTAATGTATATCTATTGTCATTGAACAAATGTATGCTATAAAGAATATTGCTAACAAAATGTGTATGTTATTTATACTGAAATACATTTTGAGATATCTTGTACATACACATTAAATTCTCTCTATTTATTGAGACTGTATTCATGCATGCATGTATATGCATTTAGTATAAAAGTTATCATTGTAGAAAATGGAAATGGCTACCCATATTCAAAACCTGGACAAGGCTGTTTGCATTTCATTTTTCCACTGATGCCTGTGGGAAAGGCATGAATCTTTCTCTTCTACCACAATTTATGAGTAAATAGTAGGGCAGACAAGGTTTTTATCCTTAAAGCAACAAAACTAGGAGAAATAAAGATGTAAATTCAAACAGGCTGTACACCACTAAAAAAATTAACCTAGTATTGCATACTGCTCATAGCAGAGATGTTGGATAAAATATGTATGGTACACACCCAGTCTTTTGAAATTTATCAATCAAAGGAAATGATGCCAACTTGTTGGGCAGTGTAAAAGGATAACATTTCATTTTTAAATTTACTCATTAGTAAGATTTATACATGAAATATATTCATCCTTGAAAAACAATATAGCGGACTCAACATGAAAAATGGCAGCTCAAATGAGGCTAGCATATGATGAAATCATTTTGACTGTTAACTACTGTTATCTCTGAATAGTGTTGTGATGTGATTAATATTCAATAGTAAATTTAAATCTACTACTACTTATTAGTTTGAGTAAAAAATAAAATTGAAATAAAAATTGTCATTATTTATATGTTTAATCTCTGGTCAAATCATCTTTTTACATTGTTTTTGCAAAATGATAAGCTTTTTTATGTAGAATTTTCAGTTCTTAATCCTTCCAAAGTCTTGTCTCTTCTATGTTCTTTTTCAGGAATTTTGAAGTTTTTAACTCTCAGCTCCTAGACTTTCATATACTTTGAACCTGAGCTCACAAATTATAAAAAAATTTTCCTTTCAAATAATCAGGGATAAAATACATCCTTAGGCACCTCTCATGGTATAATGGTTAGCAAACTTGACTATTAGACCATTGATAGTGAGTTCATTTCTCACTAGGTGTCTCATATTTCTACTCTTGTTCTAAATTAAACTTGATTGATTGATTGATTTTAATGGCATTTCAATTTGTCTAGGGTTATTTTATGCCTAGAGGTTAGGGAATTGCCTTCATTGTATGTTTATATTTACATTTTTTTTATAGTTTCTAAATTTTTTATGCATGTTTATATAATATCAAGTATTCATGTCAAATACAAATAATTTACAAGCAGATCTATTTTGGGTGAGAGTAGACCTGGGAATGAAGAGGGATTTCACACTACTCCGTGCTAAAATGTAATTCAATGTCATACCCAGGACACCTTTTTTTTTGGCAGGGGGAGGGTTTTTAATTCTCTGCAGAGGATACAATCAGTATATTCAATGAAGCTAAGCTTGGTTATTGACAACTGTTTAAAACTATCCTATCATTTGAGAAAGGCTGTGTTTGGTCAATGTACAAAATTTTTCTATATTATTAATATCTGATGAGGGAGCAGAGGGGTTGGTAAATAAGATTAATATCTAATGAGATTTCTCTGAGCCTGAAAGACTGGGCAAATAGAATTTAGTAAAATAGTATTCAGCCCAAAATATCAGGCTTATGGGTCACTACTAAGCTTTCACTCACTGAACAGCTCATCGTTTTTTTTTTCTATGATGAGGCTAATTTTCTTTGTAGCATAATAGCAAATTGCATTATATTGATGAAATCATTATTATACCTTTCCCTTTTAGAATCTTATTTTTTAATTAAATACTTATTTTACTTTGAGTTGAATTTTTGCTTATTGTTCAAAATATCCATGTTAGGATTTTTTTCTTTCAATTAGTTGGTTTTTTTTTTTGCGGTTGTGTTTACCACAATTTTATGAATAATTTGACAATACATGAACCCTTAGGGTTTCTGTTGTAACAGTGCCTAAATAGCAAGTATGTAAACATGTTTACTTTCAGTTTAACATAACCTCTCATGTCATTTTAAAAAATTAACAGACTTTTTTCTTTTTCTGGGCAAGAGAATTAAACACTTAAACACATCAAGGACTTCAGCAGTTAACAAAAATAGCTATTGAGAAGTGTAGATTTGGGAATTTTCTTTATCATATCTAAAGCACCACTCATTATCTTAATTTTTTATTCATTGGATTTTGTGTATAAAATTTTATATTCTTTAATATCTATTCAAAAAGTACAAGGGTAAGTCAAAAGTTTTGCAAAATTTGGGTAACATAAGGCACAAATTAGCAGCTCTGGATGTTTTTGCTGAGATGTTTTTGCTGAGATGTTGAGCTTGCCAGATACTCTCCAAGTACTATTCACTGGATTTGCTTCTACGATTTAAAGTACAGCTTCAGAATCCAAAGTTTTAGGTTTACTTGACCATGCCTGATTATTAAGGTTCTTGAAACCAGTGCAAAATTTCTTAAACTATCAGGTTACTGAATTGTGATCAACTGTGCCTTCACCTTTTACAGTGTTATGGCTCAGTTTGAAAGTGTAAAGCATAGATTCCTGAATTTGACTACCTTTCACATTCATCTGTGTGGCTTTCAAGTCTCACACAGAGTCAAGCAATGCACTATAGATAAGTGCACCAACTACCATGATACTGCCAACCACAGAGGGTACTTTCCATAACTTGAACTGCTTTGGTCCCATACCACATACCAAAATATTGCCAAACTTTTGACTCAACCAAATAATACAAAGGATAACAGATAAAGTTATTTCATTATGATTTTTTAAAATTTATTTATTATTTTTTTACATTATTTTATATTTTATATACACTACTACTACCAACTGAATTAGACAATGTAAAAAAATGAATGTAAGATTAATGATTATCTCACTTAGAGATTGGATATCTCTATTGGGTGCCTTGTGAAGTATCAAATGATAGTCTCTGAAACCCATTCTCAACTCTTTTTGCCTCTGTTTTTACCAGCTCTACTCGTATCTTTGGGCGATTTTTTTCACTCTCCATTCATGCTACAGTTTGTCTTACTCATGTCTCTAGTCATTGAAAGGGAGAGTCAACCCAAAAACACAGCTTCTTTTTTTTCAGGTTCACAGAACACTAAACCCCCGCTTCTGCCTTATGTGAGTAGTATGGCTTGATCAGCCTCAATGACTACTTAAATAGCTGATAGAGTCTGGTAATTTGGTGACTTTTGATTAATTGCTGCTTTCAGTCCAGGATGCCAGATAGAACATATCTTGTTACACCTAGCCCACAGGATGATATTTTGAATTTTACCTGGTTATTACTCTTCTTTCAGCTTTTTTATGACTTATCTATTTGTTTTCTGTGGGCTAGGTGTAACAAGATATGCTCTATCTAGCATCCTGGACTGAAAACAGCAAATAATCAAAATTTGGGTAATGTGAGGCTCAAATCAGCAGCTCTGGATGTTTTTGCTGAGATTGGGAAAATGATGAACCATAGCCAATTTCAATCTATCAACAATAACACAATAGAAAACCAATTACCATCTATCGATAATAATGTAATAGAAATTCTTATCCCATCATTTTCAGAATCATAACCAACTCAACCATCTGTCTGTATAAAAGTTATGGTCACTAAATATATTTGTCTGTTCATCTGAAAGTATCACACAGCAAATAGAAAAAGAGAAAGAGGATTCTCAAAGAGACACAACATTCTCTGCTGAATGTAAAGCAAGGCTTTTTGTATCTTTATTTTCTGTTAATATTAGTAATACTACAACTTGTTGAATATTTTAAGATTTCCTTCTTTTTCTTTTCTTTTTTTGTGTTATGAAAGAACATATACTGAACGTTCCTGGTACATGAATATCAAATCCTTTTTGACAGGTACTCTGCTTGTCCTTTATATAATTACACTAGAAAGTCACCTTCATTCTTAACCATCTTTAAATCATTCTTATCTTTTAAAACTATATCTTATCATGTTATGGGTTGTAAATTTGTGATTATTATTTGTTTTTGATGTTTAGTAAATATTCATAGGATCACATAACAATAGGTAGCCTCCATTTTCATTAGCCTTTGTGCTGTGTTCTGATATAATTTATATTAAAATAAATACACCCCACTTGTATTCACACAAAGCAATTATTGCTTGGAAATGAAATCAGCATCAAATATTCATAATTTGGCAGTGTTAGTTCACTGCAATAATCTTAAGTGACCAAGTACTGAGTTTCACTTCATGAAACACTTCCTCTATCAAAGCCGATCAGGATTCCACATATAAATTCATTCAAAATTGATCAATTGTGGCAGAATAGGTTTTGGTTTAGGACTCTGCCATCTCTTTAGTCTTCTTTGACTATTCCGTTGACTCCTGCTCTCTCCTTAAGTTCTTATTTGTCTATGTCTCCTGGTCTCTGTCTATTTCTCCAGTCTGCTACTATTCTCAACTAAATCTACAAGTCAATATACGAGGATCATTAAATAAGTTTCCAGACTTTTTTCGTATGGGAACTTTTATTGATAGTACACACATGAAACTCTAGTCCCCTTCAAAGTAATCTCCTCCGACAGCAATGCATTTATTGTACCATTCCAATAACTTCTGGAAGACCCCATGGAAGTCCTCTTTTGTGAGCATGTCAATAACCTTTGTCACAGCTTCTCTCATCTTCTCAATTGTCTCATAACGACAGCCTCTGAGCTTAGGGAATAACCAATAGTCACTGCGAGCAAGTTCTGGACTATAGGGACGGTGACAAACTGTCTTGATGCCCATTTTGGTCAAATAGTCTGTGACAAGGATGGAGTTATGGACTGGTGCATTGTCCTGGTGGAAATACCACTGACCTGATTTGAAGAGTGTTTGCCTCTTCTGACGGAATCTCTTCCTGAACTCCCTTAAAACCACAACATAGTAACCCTAACCCTAACCCTTTGGCCAATCAACTCTGGTATATTGACTTCCTTACTCCTGCCACACCTCTCATCATCCTTCACAGACTCCCTGCCTTCTTTGACTCTCTTATGCCACTCAAAAACTGATGCTCGATTTATGCAAGATGGTCGAAAAGCAGTCTGAAGCATTCCATACGTTTCTGTGGCATTTTTTTCCAAGTTTAAAACAGAATTTTATTGCATATCTTTCTTCTAAAGTCTTCTCACATCCAGATTGCATTTTTGAAATTCACCAGCTGTGACAATCAGGCTTTAGTAGGGTGTATTCCAATTCCTGCTGTAGGTGTTCATTTGAACCTGAAATCATAAAAATTGGTCGGTCTTCTCATAGGATGTATAGCAATAACATACTGTATTTTCAAGAGTCTATGACAATTTTAAATGCCTATACAAAAAAGTCTGGAAACGTATCAGGTGAGTGTAGAGTTGTTGGAGACCGTAGTCAAGGGTGACCTTTTCAATAGCTATTACACTTAAGTGTAGGGGAGGGCACTACCCTATTTGCTTGATTGCTCCACTTTACCCTTGATAATGCTGAGTGTTAAGTAAGTACCATTTTTTGAGTCTTTGGTATGACTTCACCTGGGATTGAACCCCAGTCTCCTGCACCATTGGCGAACACTCAAACCATTAAGCCAATGGTGCCCAGATCTATTCTGATCCTGTATCATAGTACCTATTAGGGTCTTATCAATTCGTCAAACATATTTGAAAATTATTGTATTCAGTTGGACTGAATACAATAAAAAAATCTCTAAAAAACTATACAAAAAAATCTAAATATTAGCGTACAATAAACACAATTCCGTAATCTCTAAGCAAAAAATAACCCTATTGAAGTTAATATGCTGTTAAGATCAATCAATCAATTAAGTATTCTGTATATTTCCCGTTTCTATATACCTTTATTAATCTTTTTGAAGTTGCCTTTTCTTATTTTTGATAACTGCCAATGTTTTTGTTTTTCAGTAAAAAAAAATCTTAATTAAAAGAAACATTACTTTAAAATTCATGGATTACCATGCAATGTCATTTTGATCAATGATATGAACTAGTGTTACACCAATAAAAAGGGGTGTCTTGGGAATGACACATGGTGATGAGGTTCTAGCTCTCAAGCTCTGAGAAATTTGAATAATTTCTTCATTGCCAAGCTCTGTTAGCAGGGCTTAGAATATGCTGACTGTATCCGCTGCAGAGAAGTGAATCCCCCCACGAAGGAACCTCCTGAGTATGACATTAAACTGCATTTTGGGGTGAGGCTTCAGTTGCACAGACAATGAAAGGTTTAATATACATCACTTTTATTTATTGCTTAAAAGAGGATGTAAAACGCTTTTCTTGAATAATCCACTACAAAAGTAAGATTGTGAAAAAAAATGAAAATCTTTGAAATATCAGGTTGATATCATTTTATGTAATGTTACCTGTACATTAGTTAATGTATATCAAAAATCATTTTTAAAAATACAGGTAAGGAAAAAAAAAACACCATAAACTGAGAAGGAAGGAAGGAAACACAAAAACATAAAAATAAAGTAAAAAAGATAAAAACTACAAAATATATCTATTTAAATATCAGGCATATGTAAAATGAAGAAATATGTAGATTTCTCCACCCAACTCTATTTATTCTTCCTTAACAAAACCAGCTACTATTGAGTATTTCAATAGATCCTCATCTCTTTTTTTTTATTCCCTGATATAAATGCTAGGCACTCAACCATTTGTTCCTTCTCTTCAATCAGAAGTATGAAGAATTTCCATTCAGCAATAACTACTACTTTCCTACAGGCAATGAATTTTATTTTCAAATGTTCCCTGATTGTAGAAGAATGGCACATTAAACATATGATGTGTGATAAAATGTATCGACACAGGAATTTGAAATTATTTTCAATTCTGTTATGTTATGTGGGTTTTAATTAGCTACAATGGCTTTGGATAAACAACGTGAATACAGGAGCTGTTGCATAATGTGTTTTTATTACTTGACCGCCATTACCAGAAGTTCATACATAAGGGCAAATAATCGGCCCTTGTTTTAAGGGATTAATAAAAGGCAGTTAACTATACTACATATTATAACATCTCCCCTCCTTAATTGAGAATGGGCTTTTATTTAATCAATCTTTTTATTTATTTATCTTTCATTCATAAAATTGTTAATGGGAAGCTATTGTCTTTTACTTATTTATAAAGTGGGGGGAATTTTAGAGGTCTAGTCTCTGAGGAATCTTTATACAATGCTGGAATCGTCTTGGTTCTGGAATGGGTCTATAGGGCCTGCTTGTGTAAAATTGAGTAGTTAGCTGTTTTACCATTATGGGTGGTGTTTGTTCCTCCGGTATCATTCTCTGGCTAAGGTCTGTCAATGACCTGCTCTGAAGTGTATGATGAAGTGAAGGAACATCGACAATGGTGTGTGGTTCTTTTTGTGATGCGTTTGCATCGATTATAGGTAGTTGGTCATGTCTGTCGTCAAGTATTGAATCTCTTTTAGCAAGTCTGATGAACTGCCTATTTCTTCCATGGATGCTACCATTTTCAGACTCTACTATGTATGACCTTGGACTGGTACCAGAATTGTGGATCATTCCAGGCTCCCGTTGCCATCTTTTCTTATGCTGAACATAGACTTTCTGGCTGGCGTATAAATGTGGATGTTGTTTGCTATTGTGTCTGTTATAGCAATCCATTGATTTTTTTTTTTTGTTTCTGTATTGCCATTCTTGTCTGTTCATCACCAAGCTGTTGTTTTGTTAACCATTCAACAATTTTGCTGGAGAGCTGAGGTTTGATGATATTGGTGTGGCTCTATATGCCATCATCACTAAATAGCTGTCTTGTTCGGTCTCCTGTGCCTTCAGCAGTATTCTTTTACACACCCCAACCATTCTTTCTGCAAAGCCATTAGACTTTGAATAGTGTAGGGAAGATGTCTTGGCAGAAAACTGTAAGTTGTAGAGAAGTCCTCAATGTCTTTATTCATCCCTAACCAGTATATTACTGTACACGCTCTTAATCTAATCTTTTCTACCCCTTGATGTGATGCATGGAGTTCTTCCAGTATGCCCTTTTGCAGAGATGCTGATATCATGATTTTGCTACTCTTGAACAAAATACCATCCTGAATTCCTATCTCATCTCTGAAGTTCCAAAAGGGTAGGAGGCAGCTTGGGCAGCTAGATCGATCAGCTAGCCAGCTTAACATTACCATACATGCAAGTTTCATTAACAATGGGTCCTGCAATGTTTCAACTCTGATATTCTCAATCCTACTTAGTGAGAAATTAAAAGCATGCCATTGTACTGTGGACATTGAGATCAATTCCTTCAATGTGCTGGCTGGGTCTTGACGATACTCGTGATAGGCAGTCTGCAATCAATACTGCTCTTCCTGGGTTGTATTTCCCTGTACTGTCATATCCTTCTACTTTCAGTTACATTCTAACAAGTTTTGGAGGTGCTTGGGATATGTTCTTTAGTGCTATGGATTATAAAGGCTTATGATCTGTTTGGATTGTTACCTTATGAATGTTGAAATTTCTCCAAGCCGAAGATGATGGCAAACATTTCTCTTTCTATATTTGAGTATTGAGTTTCTGGACCTGACAGTGTCTTGCTTGCAAGTGTGACTGGCATCTCTTTTTGGAGAAGAGCTGCACCAATACCTGCTGTACGTACGTCAACCTATAACATAATTGGTTCCTTCAGGTAAAAATACCTGACTATTGTCGTTTTCCAGATCTCTTCCTTGACTTTTTCAAATGCCCTCTGTTGTTGAGATGACCATATAAAATCATTTTTTGTAGATATCATTTTATGAAGAGGTTTGGTCAAGGCTGTGAGTTGTGGTGAGAACTTGTTTAGGTAATTGAGTAGTCTCAGAAAACTGGTGAGTTGCTTTTCGTCCTCAAAGGTTGCATTTGTACGATTGCCTCCACTTTCTTAGGGTCTAGTTTGATACCATCCTTTGAGATGATGAAGCCATAAATGGGTATATCTAATGTCTTTACCACAAATTTCTCTGGGTTGAAGTTGCAATTTTTCTCTCTTGCTCTGAGCATTAGCTGTCTCAGTGCTTAATCGTGGTCACTGCCATCTTCTTTGAATCCATACACTATCATATCACATATGGAAAGGACAGTTTTATATCACAAAAATTCTCTTCCATAACCCTTTGAAATTCATCTTGGGCACATTTTATTCCCATGGGAAACCTGTTGAACATGTATCTTCGATTTGGGTTTATAAAAGTTGTAAGCTTTCTTGACTTTTCATCCAGGTTCAAGTGCCAGTATCCTTACTTAATGTCAACAATAGTGAACCATCTTGCATCATGTAGTTTTGCTGTGACATCCTCGAACTTTTGGGTAACATAATAGGTCTGAGTATCACTTTGTTTTAGTCTCAAGGGTATAGGCATAGTCTGACCAAACTATTGGCCTTAGTTACACAAACAATAAAATTAACCCATGATGTTGGCTCTGTCACTAGGGATATTATGCCTTGGGTTACCAGGAAGTCCAGCTCTGTTTTAAATTTTTCTTTGCGAGCTATTGGAATCCATTGAGGTGGGTGGACAACTAGTGTACTGCTGGGTCCACATGAATAGTGTATTCACCGGCAGACAACCAATGGAATCAAATATGTCCTGGATGATCTAGTTCCTTTCTTGTAGGTTTCCTTTTAGGCTTGATCTTGGCATTGAAATGGGTTTTATGTCATGCTGAGATCTTCATCATCATTTTTCAGTGTCATATCTCTTTTTGAAGCTGGAGTGTCAGATTTTACTGCTAAATTTAGGATTACAAACCCCAAATCCCACGTTGTATGGAGTCCCAGCAACATAAGCCACTTGGAATTTACAACATGGAATGTTGTGCCAATAAATCTGTCATAGAATCTTACTCCTAGGATTGATCGTTGTCCCACCGAAAGCAATTAATTGTATTGGAGTCTTTTTAAGTTGTACTCCAGTGAGTTTTTTAAATACTTCCTTGAGGAGGAGGTTGCTCATGGTTCTTGTGTCTATCTTTGCATTGGCGAAAATTTGTCCCTGTTAGTTGCTGATTCATAATTTGACATATGCCTCTGTGGCATTTGATGGTAAATTTTGGACTGAATGAAAATAGACTTCTTCGCTCAAGCCACAATTGCTTTCATTTTGTGTTGCTGTGCGGACCCTCCTTTTTTTCTGGTGCTGTGGCTTTGTTACTCCTTTGGTTATTTTTTATCTTGCTTCTTTGAATGGCAAACATTTGCAAAGTGTTCTTTTTTATTGCATATGATGCATTTTTTCCCTCTTGCTTGGCACTCCCCTCAAGAGTGGTCTCTGCCACAATATCCACATTCTGTTGGTTTTCTCTTGCTCTTTGATTGTACTGATGCATACGACTCTCTTTCAGCAGGACACAAATAGCCTCAGCTTGTTTACAAGTCATTTCCTCCATCTCTGCTATGCGCAGAGCTTTTGCAATGGTCAGGTCATTCCCTTCTTTGATTAAGGATTTCTGTGCTGACTTTAAATATATGCCGAATATAAAGAGATCAACTACAAGTATACCTTCCATGACCTGTTCATATTCACATTGTTTCACTATTTGGTGGAGTCACTTCAAAAATGAGTGAGCCGATTCATCTGTGCTTTGCCAACACTGTAGTAGTTGATGTCTAGAAATGCAAAAATTTGACTGTGTGCTTACGTATTCTCTAAAGTATTTAATGTAGGCTTCAACAGTCCTTTCCTCGTCATGCCTGAAAGAGAATGTATCATTTATCTCTGGGCCCTCAACACCAGTCCTCAAAAGGAGATATCAGAGTTTGACATAGTCATCAACATCTTGCATTGGATCTTCAAAATGAAGACTAACCTGCTGTATAAACCTGTCCATAGCTTTAGAAAGGTTCGTACTGGACCAGTCTATCATTGGTGGAGGTATTTGACAAGAAGGTGCCATAGTAATGAAATTATTTCTCTTTTTTTTAGTTATGAAGAAAATTCTCTTACCTTCATTAGTAAGTGAGCACAGGTTCGTTTTTTTAGTGATTGTCTAAGCCTGGTGTTAAGCCATGATTTCCAAAGTCTGTTTTCAATGCAAGTGTTTGTAATCCCTTTCCTGGCAACATGTTATGTTATGTGGGTTTTAATTAGTTATGATGGCTTTGGATAAACAACATGAAGACAGGAGCTGTGGTATAACATATTTTTATTACTTGACAGCAGTTACCGGAAGTTCGTATATAAGGGTAGATAATCAGCCCTTGTTTTAAGGGATGCATGAAAGGGGGTTAATTATACTACATATTACAACAAATTCTATAAGTTAAATGACAATGTGTGCTCCACTGAGTCACTTGTATAATAGAGTGATAATGTTGAGACTACTGTCTAGATTGTTAGGGTTCATCTAGATGAGTCTGTCTTAATTCTTGATACTTTTTGATTAGCAGTTTCAATATTTTTTATCAACAATTTCAATACTTTTTGATCAGCAGTTCATGATGAAACATGATTGTGTAAGCACAGCTTCATCCATTTCTCACTAGACTTAGCAACTTTTTCTTGTTTCCTAATCTGAAAATTATTCTCAAGGATAATATTTCAGGATGTGGAAGATATTAAAAGAAATACTATGGTACATCTTCATACAACATCTAAAACAGAGTTTCCAGAAATGCTTAAAAAAATGAAAAACACTTCTTGAATAAGCTGAATGACAAGAGAACTATTTGGAAGAATATTTCATTCATTGTTCAGTTTTCTTTTAGTAAATACAGCTTCAGTCTCAATAATCATTGAATTCACCTTTTATTTATTTATTTTTTACATTATTTTCAATCTTTATAATTAGAAAAAGCATAAAGGCTGAAGAAAGGAAACTGAATTTTCTCTTTAATTCATAATTTTTGCTCTTAAAAGTGAACAAGTTTTGAATAAAAAAGGTGAAGGAATTTATCTTTTGATTATGCTTATTTTGAACTGCTTTATTTACTTTGAACTAATTGTGAATTATAATATCTAAGAAATAAAAGAGATTATAAATAAAAATGTTATTTCTTTTTTAAAATGTTGACTTTTTTGCAACTCTATATACGGATGAGGATCAGCTGAAAAGTTCATAAGCAGACCAAGATACTTGCATGGATTCTGACTATATGAGGTTGATTTTTCAATATAGTCTCCTTTGTGGGCCATGCATGTCTTCTTCAGTGTTGCAGAGCTTGGATACCATTGGTAAATAAATCATCAACAGCAGATATAACATCATAATATGAACTTTTTATCCTCTGAAATTTTCAACCAACTCTCATATAGACATAAGGTTTGGAATAAAATCTGAGGAAAGGGAAACAATAGAGAAAATTAAACTGAAATGTTTCACCATAAGAACAGCTTCATCAAAATTTAATTTTCTATATTGTCTTCTTTTTCTGATATACATATATATATATATATATATAAAGAAGAGGAAAAAGATATAAAGAAATTTATATAAGTTGTAATGAAAAATTTATGAAACCAGTCTAAGAGAAGGAAATGCTTTGAATTCAAAACTTGAGGAGTATTGTTTAGAGAATCTATGGCACATTAGTGCACCATTCTTCTGTTAATGTCTGGAGATGCCACTTCAACTACCATGATATATATATATATATATATATATATAGTATCATTCACAGTAATTGTAATGGCCTGAATATATGTTTCAAGTAACTTTAATGTACAGATGTGTATAGGTGGATTACAGTAAATGATCATATATACAGACCAATACATCCACAGATTTAAAAAAATAAAAGGCTATCAACAATACTTAGATCTCCATATTAATGCACTGCCTCTCCTACTTGGCCATTAACATTGGTCTGGTCTCTCATATGCATATGATTAGACTAATGGTGAATACCATCCTTTGATTCATTATTACATACTGAAAATATTTTTTTGGTATATCTACTAATACTAATAGTAATAACAGTATGTGCATACTCATGTGTTTCATATGCACTTATGATTATTTCACACCTTGCAAGTTTTAATTAATGGTCTTTCACTGGAACTTGAGTGACAGCAAGTCTCCTCATATCTCCAGGATTCTTCCAAGTATTCTTGCTAATCTCAACAATGCCGTAGTTTAGATGGTCTTGATTCTCCCTCCAATTTTCATTTCCTCCAATTTTTTCCAAGTTTTTGGAAGACTATTCAATGCCCACTAATTACAATTAGTATCACCAACAACTTCATGTTCCACAGCTTTTTCAGCTATTTAGTAAAATCCAAGAATTTGTCTATCTTTTCACTTTCTTTTGTTTTCATTTGATGGTCTGCAGAAACAGCAAAATCCACTAGATGACAAATTCTTTTTTCATCTTCTGTCTGGGATTGTGTGATCTCTTTATAACTCAAAATCTCAGAGAATTTTAAAGGAGGACAGACTCTGGTTTGTGTATATACTATGATCAAATTTTAATCTTTCACACAATTCTCAGTCCTATCAAATTGTGCCTTGTCTTATACTTCCTTTTGTGCCAGTTTACTGCAGTTACTTATTCATATAGACACATGTGTGTGTGTCTGTGTGTGTATCTGTGTTTTTAAAAGTCATCATTGTGACTGACAGGTTAACATTATTATTATTATTATTATTATTATTATTAATTGGAGCAGTGATCAAAGTTAGCAAAAATAAAAAAGATGCTAAGAATGAAACTTGACTGTATGAAATGCATATCTGAGGGAGGCAAAAAAAAATGTACTTGTGAAAATACAATGATGAGAGCAAAAATAATGATATTACTAGTCTGAATAATTGATGTAATAATTGTTTTATCTTATTTTTTATCTAATTTGTTAGACAAATCAATTGTCCACCAAGTAATGAGCCTTCCATCTGATGTTCTTTTGTGGGGATTTTTGTCTCCAGAAAAAGCATTGTTTAAACCCTCAGTTTTGTCAATAAATAAACTGTACATAGAATGCAGTAAGAAGAAAGAACACAAACGAATTTTTGTCACTAGAAAAGGTTTACTGAACATATGAACAATATACAACAGGTACGTACAACTTGTAAAACAAACAAAGAGTTTACAGACTTTGTTTAGATAGAGGTTGCAGATAAATATGCTACGGAAACTTACCTGTTTAGTTGTTTCAGGTAACTTGTTAGGGCATTGTCTCAATGTTCATAGTAGTGGTTGAATTTGCCTGCTCTCAGCTGCTAAATGGTGGACTCACTGTCCAAATCATCACCAACTTGTATGATGCGGGGTACAAAGTCTTCAGCTTACATGTCTGGTTGTAAGATACACAAAAATACCAACAACCCAACTCGTTAGTTACATTTCTGGTTGGTTGGTTGGTTGGTTGGTTAAGTTTTATGGTATATCAACCTTTGTAGGTTATTTAACGCCAAATCCATTTTTATGCAAATAGTCAGTTCTATTTCAAACAATTCAGTTTAGCATGAGTACACAGTTTAATTGTTAAAAATTTTTCTATTTCAAGCTATTCAGTTTAGTCAAACAGTTCTAATTCAAACAATTCAGTTTAGTATAAGTATAGATTTTGTTTACACAGTTAAATGTCAAAACAGTTCTATATTGAACAATTCAGTTTTGTGTAAGTACAGTTCCATTTCAAACAATTCAGTTTAGCATAAGTATGTAGTTTAAATGTAAGTACATAGTTTAAGTGTCAAAAACATTTCTATTTCAAGCTATTCAGTTTAGTCAAACAGTTCTAATCCAAATAATTCAGTGTAGCATAAGTATACATTTTAGTTCTATTTAACACATAGATGGGACCCTTATCAGATACTACCACTCTGGGGCAGGGTGGACCTGGGAGCGATAGCAATGAAGGGGTACTCCCCAATGCTCCAGCATTACTGGAGCCTCCCCCTCAGATTGTTTAGTGTCATATCCAGGATACTCGTTGAGGGGGTCTTACCACTCTGCAGAGAAGCAGTCGGTGTATTCTACAGCTCCAGCTGATTGGGCGATTATTTCTGGTAATCGTTCTCTTTATAGCAAAAGGTAAAAAGCATTTCCAGAGTTACCATTAACTTAGTTGTTTTTTTATCATTTTAAAATAGACAGGATAATTTTCTGAGGAATTTTTTTCTTATCTGACATGTCATTTAATTTTATTTTAATCTATAATTTTGGATTTTTCTCTTTTTTCCAAGTTAATTTCAGGAAAAATATTTAGTTTGCCTACAATAAAAAATTATATGTAACCTAATAGAAATACTGATGACATGTTATTGAGAATTTTTAACTATATTATCCCTGCAGCTTTCACAAGAAAGCCTGTACTTCACAATACCAGCAAATACTTTATATTTTACTTCATCCTCAGGCTTCTGCAGGGTTAGCACACCTATGCTTTGCCACCCAGCTGATTTAGTATCATTTTACTTCTTGTAAGTTTTTTCAATCAGTTTTAACTGATGGTTTTTTTTCACTGAAGTCTGAGTAACAGCAAGTCTCCTCAGCTCTCCAGAACTTTTCTAAGTATTCTTGTTGATCTTATTAGTGCTGTGGTCTTGATAGTCTTAATTCTTCCTCTGATTTCCAGTTCTACCAGTCTCTTTTCCAGATCTTTTGATCTAATCTAAGGACTCCAACTACAATTGGTATCACTGTCATCTTCATGTTTCTATTATTATTATTATTATTATTATTATTATTATTATTATTATTTCTGAGTTTTTCACCTTAGCATTCGCTGGTGGCCTTTCGCTGGAGCCTGAGTGACAGAAAGTCTCCTCATGTCTCCAAGACCTCTTCTTAATATTCTTCCTGATCTCAGCCATGCTGTCTTTTGGACAATCTAAATACTTCCTCATATTTCCAGTTTCCCTAGTCCTTGATGCTACCCTGAATATCTTATCTTAGCCATTTGAGCCACTAGCATTTTATTTCAAGAACCACACTATTGACGTATTACAGCTCAGCATGCCAACATTTCATTATTCTTATATCTATACTTGGGTGAATCAAAAGTTTTGCAATATTTTGGTAATATGAGGTACGGTTTGGCAGTTCTGGATAATTTTGCTAAGGTTGTGATGGTGACAAATGACACCAGACTGTGAGATGCTGAGCTAACCACATATTCTACTAAATGGATATGCTTCTATGGCTTGGAGCACAACCTTGGAATCAACAGTTTTAGGCCTTCTTGACCTTGCCTGATTGTTGAGGTTCCAGCAACATGGGCAAAATTTTTTAACCATCTGGTTATTGTATTGAATCAACTACACCTTCACCTTCTGCACAACAAATGTTTTTGGTTGCTTCCACAGCAGCATTATGGCTCACTTCAAACTCATAAAGCATAAGTTTCCAAATTAGACTATGTTACATGTTCATCTGTGAGGCTTTCAAATCACATACAGAGTGAAATAATACATAACATGTCAGCACACCAACTACCACGATACTACCAACCACTGTGAGGAATACCATTCATGGCTTGAACTGCTTTGGTCACATGATATACATGCTGCAAACTTGAATATACCAAAATATTACAAAACATTTGACTTACCCTTGAACCTTTTATTTTATTCATTAATCATTGAGCAATACCTGACAGTACTTTTCTTATTACTATTCTGAATAAATGTGACTAAAATCTTCAGATAAATAAATCAACAGGCTAATACTTAGGCATGTATTCTGGGTAAAGGATGAAAGATATTTTTTCCTGTATTTTATCTAGAGACAGCCAAACACTTTAATAGTTTTATTTTTTAATAAAAAATTACCATGAAATAATAATCTGGAGCTGCCAAAACTGTGAAACTTGAAGATTGGAATTGTGTATATAATAACTGATGCCTTTGGAACTGTGTCAAAAATATGAGATAAGACTGAATGAATTAAGAAATTGGGGGAAAGTTGAGACAATTAAGGCTATAGAATTGTTGTGGGTCTGTGAGGATACTGAGGAAGGTACTGAAGATTTGGGGAGATTTGCTATCACTCAATCTTCAGTAATAATAAGAATATATCTGATGTGATTATGTAAATGTATGAAATATATTATTAATAAACTATATATATATATGTGTGTGTGTAGAAATATAATAAATAAACAGCATAAAGAATCATGGCTGAAAAAGTCAAGCATGTTGATTAATCATTCATCTGAGGACTGAAATCATGAAACTCTTAGTCATAAGTTTTTATACTGTTAAGTTTTCATATTTTTTGCATTTTGAAATATTTTGTGATTCAGCTCTGCATTTTTGGGCACTGTAAATAATATTGTATGGATTAAAATCACTTTTAGCACTACATTCTAATCATGATTGTATGTTAGTTACAGCAATTATATAGTTATATTCCAGATAAGTATATATATATATATATATATATATATATATATATATATAAAGAGAAGCTGGAAAGTTCTTTGCTCAGTCATAAACATTCTATTTTATTGAATCTTTTAAGGAAGTTGAGAAATGATGTACCAATTATATTAAACTTCAGGAAGTATATAGAGAATAGCACATATATTTCATATTCCTTTCTTTGTTGGGTTGAGAATGTTTCAGCAACTCCTTATGTGAATATATATGAAACTCTGAGTTATAGGTTTTACTTGTTTTATATATTTTACCATTTTAGGTTTTGCACCAACTCTGTTTTGGTTTGAAGCATATAGCATTCTTTTACATTTTGCATGGTAAATTTTGGAAGCATGTGTGTGTGTGTGTGTGTGTGTGTGTGTGTGTGTGTGTGTGTGTGTGTGTGTGTGTTTGTCTTACTTAGATGGTTTGTGAGATGAGGGATAAGTACGTGTACACCTGCCGTTGGGGGGTTGTTTCCAGAATTTGTTCAAAACAGCACACAGCATTCTTGTGTAGTTTCAATCTAGCTTTATCGCCATGTGTTTTGCATCTATACAGTATTACTTACACAGCTACAGCTTGGAAAAAATACCATTTTATTTCATCAGAGAGATCAAATTTTCATATGATCGATAACCTACCAATAACTGTCCATACCTTCTCTATGTGTATCATGACATTGCTTTCAGTTGATTAAATATTGCTGCCAGGGTATGTGAATTGGTCTACAAATTTCAAAGGCTTGTCCCTTAAACTGGTGATGGCTCCTACTTATTTAAAACACATGAACTCTGTTTTGCTTGCATTCATGTAAAGGCCAATGCCTGTAACTGCCATCTTTCTCCAGGCTCCCATCTCATTACCCATACTGGTAAGATGAACAAGACTTTGCTGGAGAAACAAGGACAAACTCATGTGACATTTTCTTATGAACCCTTACACATACAAATGGCAATGTTGACCAACCAACAATAACTTATAAGCATCAACTCTATGCAGACACTGGATGCTGTCTAGAGAATCTGCCAAGAATGATGAGTGATAGGGAAAAAAATGAGAGAGAGAGAGTGTCAGGGAACTCTGTACTATCAGCATGACTTTATGATAATCAGAATGATATGTGTATATATATATATATAGGTATTCTTTAATCCAATAAATCCGAAGTAGGGAATAATTCTGTCAGGATAATTAAATTATTTAAAATTCAAATATTTAAGTATTCGTGGTAAAGAGCTCAATGTAAATAGTTTCACAGAGCAAATATTATTTCAAGAAAATCCCAATATTCGGTATAACTGTAATTGGTTAAATTGTGGTTTTTGCTTTTTATTTTAATTTTAATTTTTATTTTATTTCTTTATTTCATTTTTAAACCTAAAGAGTTATTTTAAAAGGAAGTTTAAATTTATTGTAAATTCTATTTTTTATTTTTATGTTTTTACTATTTTTTTATAATCTCTATTGGAAACGAGAGGAGACTGGAAGTAATCTTTAATGGGAGAAGACTCCTTCCCTTTCCTCCTTTGACTATTCCCATTATCTGGCTGTATTCATTTTATTTCATGTTGGATCTGAAGAAGTACTGTTAAAAATGTTTTAGAGTTTTTGATTCACATCAATACTCTTAACAGGATGGAAATAAATTTATAATCCCAATGTGACCAAATATTGTTTTTTTCTTGAGAAAAAAAAAAGAAAAAAATATATATATATGGGAGGCACTCATAGTGTAATGGTTATTATCACAGGAAATGGATGTGTGGCCCAAGTTAAAAATCTGGACAAAGTTATTTGCATTTCATATAGCACTAAAACCCTTGGGAAAAGTATTCATCCAATGATTTTCCCTCCAGCTATGAGTAAATAGTTGGACAGACTGAGCTCTTTAATCTTCATATGGCAAATATGTCTAGGAGAAAGAAAACTCTGAGCTCTTTAATCTTCATATGGCAAATATGTCTAGGAGAAAGAAAACTCTGAATTCAAACGTGTTAAACTCTGTTTAAAGACTGACTTTGTCTTGCATCCTGCTGCCACAAAGAGTTTGGGTATGTATGTATGCATATATAGTGTCACGTGGTCTGCCACTGAGAGGAGAGAAATAAGAAATTTCCCCTACCCCTCCGTGTTTGAATTGACAGGCCCCAAAGATTGACCGTTAAAAGAGGAAATTAGAATGTAGGTCAAGCTATCTGCACTCCATAACACCAACCGGTTGGATAGAGAAGGGGATACAGAGGTCAGTATAGTAGCCCAAATGAATCACCTGACAGGGTGAGGAAGAAGAAAGAGGCCAAATAATCGGCCAGAACCCTAAAGCCGGAATTAGTAGCCCTTTTCGTCAGAGGAAATAGGAATAAAGAATTCAGTTTTTAGGATGGAGGTCGCCGTGAAAGTACGTGAGGATCTCATGCCAAAACTCCAGGCGAAGAAACAGAAATAGAGTTCTTGGATTGGAGATAACGCATGCTTTCAAGCTGAGCCCTACAGAATTCCGCTATCCTGTTAAAGAAAATACTCTGCGAAGAAACCCATCGAAGAAGCTAAGTAAACCTTAAAACCATTTTCTCCCTCCACCCTTCCGAAGTATTGCAATTATATGCCCTCTCTCTCTCAATTTAAAGAAAGAAGCATAAAGAATTATATGCATGAAGAAAAGAAGAGAAATAGAATGAAAAGATTCATTTCATGAACTCTAAACATATGAATGGACTTTGCTACCTTTTCAAGGTTCAAGAGAAAAGACAGAAAAGAGAGAAAAGAAAACGAAAGAGAGACATTTGTGTTTAAGTCTTATCTGCTGGTAATATAGCCGGCATCTTAAATATTTGTTCGGCCTGCACGTATTAAAAATCATGTTATATTTTGAAATGTCCCCTCGTGTCGAAACTTATTTGTTGTGTTGTTCGCCTTCTTTTGCATGTTCTTTTTCAGCTTCATTTCGCCTCAATTTATTCTCACTAAATGTCTTATTCGCCTTTAAAAACATTATATGGGAAATTGAAATTGTCGACTACGATAAATAATATTATATCTAAACCTAGAGGTCCATGTCTTCCGTTAGCCTAATGGGTAGGAAGACGAAGTGGCCTGGTGGGTGTGTGTAACGTGAAATTTGGAAACCCCTTGCCAGCAGCAATCAGTCTAGCCCCAAATTAACCTCCACATTATCTGCCAGTTCCCATGTGCCCGAAGAAGGAATCTTAACTGGGACTATTTTGCGAGGGATCAAGTGCCAGACTGCCCTGACTTCACACATGCAAAAAATAAACTCCCATCCTGGGATAAATATAACAAGGCACTGTCACAATAGTTTTATGGTTTGCGATATCTATATGTAAAGAGTGCTCAATATCAGTAACAGGTAACAGACCATATGTAGATCTAAGTTTGAATTACACAGAATAGTTCTGTTGACTCTGTGTTTGCCCTCTTCTACCTAATATATATATATATATATATATATATATATATATGACTGGCCATTAGCACAGTGGTAGAGTGTTCACTAATACTCCAGGAGACTGGGGTTCAATCCCAGGTCGATTCATGCCAAAGACACAAAAAATGGTATTTGATGCCTCCTTGCTTAGCACTCACCATTATAAGGTATAGATCAAGGTTAAGTGGAGCAATCCACGGAAAGTAGTGCCTTCCCCTACACCTCAGTGTAGTAGCTATTGAAAAGAGAGCCTTCAGGTTACCCTTGACTACAGTCAGCCAACTTACTTACTTACATACTTACTTATATACATATATATATATAGAGAGAGAGAGAGAGAGTTACAGGAATATCCTATAAGAAAGTGGTGGTCAGATTGAGTCATGATAGAATCTATTGCTATAGTAACACAAGGTAATATGTAAATACATTATATATCTTCTTTCTAAAAAAAAAGCTTATAGAAATTCTATTATATCCATGAATTTGCATCTTCCTGCTTTGGCAGAGGAATATATTTACTTTTACCTCATTTTTTAAAAGTTAATTTCATTTTTATTTTTACATTTTTTTTTATGTTGAATGATTTATTCAGCATTAAAAAAAACTAGAAAATGCAAATCCACATAAAGATTTTGAAATATTATAAGTAGGATGTGATTGCAAAATTATTTAAATATTATAATCGTTTTTATGACACAGGTAAAATAGTAACAATGATGATGATGATAATAATAATAAATTGCATTTTTATTGAGTGTGGGTTGGCTTTTAAAAGACTTCTACAGCTGCAACAGCTAAATTTAAAAATTGTTCAAGTATTCAAAAAAATTAAGTGAATGTTTTCAAGAACATTTTTTATTAATTTTATTCTATCAATGAAGTTTTCCTTTCTTTCACAAATAAAATCTGGTTTTCACAACATAAAAATATTGACCATAAAATAGCATTAAAGTATTATTATGTTGATACTGCCTGTATCTCTTGTGTCCAGTGGTGAGGCTCTATTTCTGTAACTGAGAGGAATGCTGAGTCAGTACTCCCTTTTCATTACTCCCAGGTCCGCTTTGACCTGAAGTTGTAGAACCTGTTTAGTGTTGTATCTATGGGCCAAATACATCTGTTTGAAAAGTATTTGTATTTGATAGCAATTCATGAAACCATTGGATTCTGTGGAAACAAATGATTGGTATTAAAGGAGAAGAGTTACTTGAAACCATAGAATTTCTTGCAAATTATTAGAATTAGAAAGGAATTTTTAAAAACCATATAATTTTGCACAAATTTCTGGTATTAGATAGGAATATGTGAAACCATATAACTATGAAAATTATTTGTATTAAGAATTGTTATTTGAAGCTTTAATAGTATACAAATGATTATGATTAGTTGTGTGAAACCATATATTTGTATGAAATACCTAAAACCATATAATTGTGTACAAATTATTAGTTTTTGATAGGAAAACTTGAAAACATATAATTGTGCGCAAACAAATGTTTATTAATATCAAATAAGAATAGTCACTTGAAACTATATATGTGAAACTATATATGAATTATTAGTTTAGGGTGTTTCAATATACATGGGACCCATGTGACTGCTAATATCTTTACTACTAATAATGTTGTGTTCTTTTTTAATTTCAGATCTGAGAATAGTATACTATAGCAACTATTAATCCTTGATCATGATGGATTAGACAAAAGAGGAAAATACATTTTATGACACTATACATTTGGAGACAAAATCATTTAAAATTGTCTCAAAATAGATGCAACTCATTGATATGATAATGATTTATTACTGAGACAAGAAACTCAAAAAAGATTACATGCCCTGAAAGCTGATATAATAACAATTAAAAAACATTCATTTTATGTCTCGAGCTCAAAGGATGCATTTTTTACATGATGTGTTCCAAATGACTGCCATTGTGCTTGTCTCAATAATAAATCATTATCATATAAATGTGTTACATCTATTTTAAGACACACAGTATTGAGAATAGTTACTTGAAGTTATAATTGTTTACAAATGATTATTATCATTAGTTACTTGAAACCATATAATTGTTAGAAAAATAGAATGACTTCAGCATTAGATAGCCCAACAATGGTTGACATGTTGTAATACCAACCAGCCAACCAATCAACCACCCATCTGCAATCTTTCAGGTGACTTCATTATTCCATCTTCAATAAATGATTTATCTTAGAATTTACTAAACTTTGCTGAGTATGGCACACAACCCTCAGGTTTCTTACAGTACCTGCCCTTCCTAAATAGAATGCAGTCAGCTGAGGCTGAAGAATATGCTGATTTCATCTCTACAGAGCAGTAAGATAACTCTTCAATAAGTATCCTAGATATGATACTAAACCATCTGATGGTGAGGCTCCAGTCCTGGAGCTTTGGGGAATGCAAAGTACCCCTTCATTGCCATTACTCTCAGGTTCACTCTAACACAGAGTGGTAGTACCTGTTAGGGTCCCATCTATGGGGCTCAAACAGAATTATTTAATCATTTATCCTATTTGAAACCATCCAACTATGTGCAAATGAATGAATAAGGTAATACTTGAAACCATTTAACAGTGTGCAAACGAATGAACTCTGGCTCATTTAAAAAATATTACTTACAAGCTATTCGCTTACAAATCCTATATATATATGATATGATATATATATGTATGTGTGTGAATAAACAGGATTTGGCATTAAATAACACAAAAGGCTTGATATGCCATACAACTCAACCAAACCAAACCAAACCAAACTTCCTAAATAGTCACTCATCTAAATACGGTACAGGATCATTCCTACTTAATTTTGGTGATATGGTGGGAGCTTGTACTTTAAGTGGGACATGATCATAAGTTTTGTAAAAAACTAATTGTAGCTGTTTCAATTTGCTTGCGAAGATAACTAATAAATTTGACTCCAATCAGTGTGGTAGCTGCTGAGAAAGAGACCTATCACCTTTTTATTTGCAAATCACAAAGGTGGAACTGGTACTTCCATTTTTATAAAATCACAGAACTGGTACTTCTGATTCCTTAAAACTCAAGAACCAAATTACAACAGTAGCTTAAATCTAGCACAAAATTGCAAGTATGGGACACCTAGGGAGGATCAAACTCACTGCTCAATAATAATTGATCTGTGGGACCTGCTTGTTAACCATTACACTATAATGAGAGATTTTTAAAAATTTCATCTTTCTCAGCAAAAAACTGTTCTAGGTGCCTTTTACAATCTTACGGGAAATTCCCATTTTCTTTTTTTCTTTTTTTTATTAAACTTTTTTAAAGACTGAAATAAATGATAATCTTATTGTGCAATATCTGACAAATATGTTATAGAAAGGAAAATGTCCTGGCTAAGCTGTAACAATTTTTTTTAGTTTACCAAAGAAATTTATTGTTAAACATTATACTCAAAGAATATTACACCTTTTATCATAACTAATTCTAGATGCTTTTTTTTGGTCACTGCTTTTATTGATTTAACTCATAGAAGTACTTATTCAATACTTGCCTTGCTTCTTTTATTCTACATTGTTGAAAAGTATCAACTTTCATCACCCATCTTTAAAAATTTGTTTAAAAAATGATATATCTTTATTACATTTAGGTAGGAAATTTCATAAGTTTTTGTTTTCTTACCTTATACAGAGGTTACACAAGCTGGTGCAACTAATTTTCAGTATTTGATTTGTATATTTAAAGTATGTGGCAATGCAATTTTTAGGAGGAACAGACAATTAAGCAGAAAACTAAAATTCTTTTATCCAAAGCTTCTCTTTCAGAATTTCATAAGAGGAAGAAAATATCTATTCACTTCCTAGACACAGTGCTATAGGTGGTACTGGGGGCCTTCAACACCTTCATTTTTTGCTGGAACAAACTAAATAGAAGACTAAATTAGTTTTAATCTATAACAATGTTATATGAGTTTAACTGACACTAGCATTCTTTCTCTCACCTAATTTTCAAAGTCAATTATTTTAAGCAGAGTACAACTGGTTTGAATTTCGAGTTTTCTTTCTTCTAAACTGGTTACTATCCTAAAGTTAAAGAGCCCACATCTGCTTTACAATCAACCCATAGCTTGAGGGGTTGGGTGAAGAATAATCATACTTTTCCCAAGGGTATTAGCACTGTGTGAAGTTCAAACAGCCTCATCCAGTATTTGATCTCGAGTCACTTGGTTCATTTCCAGCAACAATAATGTTTTATGTAAGCTTCTAAGGACAGTTAGATTTGACATCTCCTAAATACAAATACAGTTTATAATGATGCTAAACATTACACCATGAGTGCCTCCTATGAGTAATATATAGTAATATCATTACTGATGCCTGTAGCCTTGGGCCCACAATTAGAGAACTTTCATTTTTTAGGTGTATTTTCTGTCTCAGTCAACGTTTTTTATTTTGTGGTTCCATGCATATATGTTGACTAATTCCTATGTCATAAAACAATGGTTATTCTCATGTAATATTTTGATTTGTTCAATATCAACTTGTCTCCTGCTAATGGAGCAAGAAATTTCCAGAATAAAACCTTTGGATATTTGTCAGTTGACAATTTGCATCAGTTCAGTTAAAGAAGAAACAATGCTTTTTTTTCTTTTGAAAGATAATCTCTTTTTTATTTCATATGCCTTATCTTTCAAATATAGGCTGCATAAGAAAACTCGAAAGATCAAAATGGATACATCTATTCACCGTAAGTAAAGGAGAGAGAGTCCCAATTTCAACTCCCTATTACACTATCTCTCAAGACCAACGTAGATGTGGTTTTCATGTGCTTGATATGTCCCTTAGTACAACTGTATAGGTCATCTCATACAACTTGTCAAGTTTGATATGCTAACCTCTTTTCACCTCTGTGCTTGGAGCTTGAATTCCATGATCTTGCCTCTTCTGAGTCCAGGTCGGCTCTCTGGTACCTAGTCTGGCACAAAGCCCTTTGCTTCGAGCACTTTTCTCTACACATATGTTGTACATAAAAACTTCACAAAAAACTTTTAACTCATTTGATTATACATAGTACTTTCTCTATAGCCAATACAAATAATTTGACTTACATTTATACCTCTCTTAAAAGAAGCATAATATGATAGAAACGCTGTTTATTTTTTCTATTTCAAATGGTAGTCAATAGACAAAAAATGTCAATTTTGATCATTTCTTTAAAATGCGTGCTGATATGTTCTTGTTATAATACAATGAAAAGTGATTTTTTAAAAGATAAAGTTAAAACTAAACATTCCTACTGCCAAAAAGAGAACAATTCATTTTTTTATCATCTTCATCAAGTCATGCTGACAACATGGATTTCCTTGTCTCTCTCTCTCCATCCATCCCTATCATCCATCACTCTCAGCAGGTCCTCCAAACTCTATCTAGTGTCTGCACAGAGTTGATATAAATAAGTATTTACTGGTTGTCTAACACTGCTGCATCCATGTTTAAGGGTTCATAAAAGAACATTGCTTATGAGTTTATCCTTGCTTATCCAGCAGTGTGCCACATTTCTTGTTCATCTTACTTGGATAGTTTTTGAAATGGGAGGTAAGTGGCCATACAGCTGCTATTTTGTGGGGTGTTACTTCCAGGATTTGTTCAAAATAGCACATAGCATTCTTGTGTAGTCCCAACCTTTTTCTCTATGTGATTTGTTAGTGTTCATGTACTATATCTGCATTGATACAGCCACGGCTTGAAAGAAATCCCATATTATTTTATCTGGTAGATCAGACTTCCATATGATTGACAACCTGTCGTTAGCTGTCCATACCTTTGCTAGGCATATGCTGACCACATTCAGTAGATGAGATATTGCTGCTGAGGTATGTGAACTTGTCTACTGATTTTGGAGGCCTGCCACTAAAGGTGAAAATGGCTCCTTCTCATTGGAAATGCATGAACTCTGTCTTATTTGCATTCATGTGAAGGCCAATTCCTTCTTCTGCTTGCTCCATGCTATGTAGTAGGGATTTGGCTTGGGCAGGTATATTTGCAAGAAGTGCTAGATCATCTGCATAGTCTGTGTCTGTAATAGTTTCTGCAGGATATTGTCTGCTTCTTGCTTTTTTTGGTGTAAAGCTATTTTCTTTTATTAAATTTATTGATGTTCAAAGTACGTAGTCTTGGCGGATTATAAACAAATATGGTGCTAATGTATCTCCATGCTAAACTTCTGTGACAATGTCGCAGTTTGTATCTCCATCAAGTAAGTAAACTATTGCTTTTGTGTTTTTATAAAGCACCATTATAGCTGTAACAGTTTTTTGGGGGAGATCATGTGCTAACAGTATTTGCTCCATCTTCTCACTGTATATGGAATCAAATGCCTTGGAGATATCTACAGACAATAGTGATGCCTGAAATTTTTTACTCATGCTCCTTTGGTGATTAATGGATAGTCAGGACCTCTGAAGTTGTGGATTGATTTCTCCTAAAACTGTTCTGATTTTTTTGAAGAATTTTCTTGATTTCAGGTTTGATATGATTGAAAAGCAAGACATTATAAACCTTAGCAACTGTAACAGTAAGAGTTATACCTCTGTAATTCTTAGTGATTCTTAGTTTACCTTTTTTGGAGAAAGGGAGGATGCAGTCTTTTGCATTATTGAAGAAGTATGTCATCACATTTCCTCATCTTCAATACTTCACGAGATATCTTAATAAGGTCTGCAGCTTTTCTGCTTTAAATTTTTTTCAGTTCCACATGAAGTTCTTCCTCCATAAACTGTCCTAGTTTGATGTCTAGTTGGCTATTAATAATCATTTTTGATAAGTTTATTGGTGACTTTAGAAAAGTT
Source organism: Sepioteuthis lessoniana (assembly GCA_963585895.1). Taxonomy (NCBI): domain Eukaryota; kingdom Metazoa; phylum Mollusca; class Cephalopoda; order Myopsida; family Loliginidae; genus Sepioteuthis; species Sepioteuthis lessoniana. The sequence goes on from OY757929.1 coordinate 90,149,978, forward strand.
TCTGAGCAGATTCTTGAAATGTTCTTTCCACTTCTGAATCTTTACTTCTTGGCTGGCAACTTTTTATTTTGCTCTCTAGATACTCTTCTTTCTACCCACTTCATTTACTATCTGCCATGTTAATTATGATTGTCTATCTTCTACCAAGTTTCTGATTTTATTGATTTAGCTTTGAATGTATTCTAGTTTTTTTGTTGTTTTTTTTTTGTTATGTGTTAGCTCTATCTGGGCTTTCTTAAGTTTCTGCACATTTGTTGGGTATCTTTTATTTAGTAAGGAAGCTTTTTTAAAGTTATTTCGTTTTTCTCTAATGACTAGTACCTCCCATGGAACACTACATTTAGCTCTTGGTCTGGTTCATATTTGTCATTTGGAGTATGTCTTTCAAATGTCTCCTGAAGAGTTACCATACAAGGATATCTAATGTCACTATTGATGAGTAAGGACCAGTCATATTGTGAAACTTTAATTACCAATCCTTTTTTGGTCTAATAATTCTTCTAAAATCAGTAAATTACAACTTCCAGAGAAAATTTTCATTGTTCACTAATATCATTAATTGATTTGATTGATCAATTGATTGATTCTTATTGTATGTCCAACTGTCTAGGGTTATTTTATGCCTTGAGGTTAGGGAATTGCATTCATTGTATGTTCATATTTACATTTTTTGTGTAGTTATCTTTGTAAAGTTTTTTTTTTTAGACACAGTCCAATCAAATACAAATGATTTTTAAACAGGTCTGTTTGACCTATAGATGGGATCCTAATAGGCACCATGACTTTGAGTCAGAGTGGACCTGGAGAGATACTCCACTCTCTGCCAGATCTTCAGAACTGATGCCTCACCATCAGATGCAGTTTAGTGTCATACCCAACATACACCTTTTGCAGAGGAAGGTCTTGCTCCTCTGCAGGTAATTCAGTCATCATATTCAGAGTATCAGAAATCTAATTACTAAAGGAAAGTTTTAAAAACTTGATTTAGAACTTTGTCTTCTAGCTATGAATAGTCTTGAATATCTATATTATCATTTTTCTTGAATGCTTAACAAGCAAGTCTCACAAATCAATTATGACTGTGCAGTGAGTTTGGTCCTTACTAGATGCCCTATACTTTAAATGTTGAGTCAAATTCAAACTAGACAGTTTTTCAAGTCATACTTTATAGAGAGGGTTCAGCTTCACCAAGCCATTTCTGCCTAAGATGTGCTACATGAGTAGAGACCCTATGACCAAACCAGGTTAGAGAACCAGTGACCAGTGACCTCATTTGATGTAATGGTTAACAAGCAAGGCTAGCAGACTATTACTAGTGAGGTTGATTCATACTGGGTGCCTCATACTTCTAACCTAGTAGTAACAAGCTATATAATTATTTTCCTTAGATAAAATTGTTACTGAAGTAAATCTGATGTAAAAATAACAATAAAAAACCCCACTAATGATGACTAGACAGCTGTCATTATTTAGTTGTTTTTTAAAACAACACAGGCATCACAGTGACTGCAGCTGTCTTGAAACACTTGAATTATTGATAAAGTATCACCATGATACCAGATTCACAATATGCTGAGTGTTCTTCAAAAATATAGACTTACTTAGCAAACATAGCAGCTGAAAATCAAACACTTTCATAATGGATACATGTTTCAATGCTAGTTTTGAAAGAAAAAAGGTGAGTCATTTATGTTAAAACTAAATCACTTAAATCCATGATGGTATTGGTGCTTGTATTTAAAAAAGAATGAAAAATTTTACAGTTATCTCCATTATATTGAGAATTTGAATCATTAAAGAATGAAACTCAGAATTAAATTACCATCCTATTGCAAATTAGACTTTAGAAAGTAATTTATTGAGGAAAGTAATAACTGCAAAATGAATTTTGGCATATTAGAAGTACAGATATTCAAAGACGAATGTCTTAGTGTGTAATACAATTGAATAAATATTATATTAAGCTTAATAAAAAATGATATTTTAAATATATTTGGAAGAATTTTTATAGGGGAATCAGTGTGTACCTGTCACTGATTCCAACTATTCTGTATAGTGTTATCTAAACTCCATATTTCTCATTCATTTTTTTCACTATTACACATTAAGTGAACAAAAGCCACAATAGGGCCTCAGTTGGTTCTAGTGGATAGGCTAGATTTGAAAAAGGAGTAGATAGGCTTGTTGACGTGGACCTATTATTTTGAAGGGATCTACTTCCTCTGGTAGAGGGGAAATTTTTGGTAAAGAATATTTGTACAGGGCTACAAGGGAACTGAGTGGACAAAGAGTTGTGTAGCTTCTGTTATTTATATCTGATATATTCATAGACATCTGGTCTAACATGCAGCTTTTTTATAAATCTTGGCTTATTGGCTCTGAAATCTGTGGGGTTTTTTTAAGTTAACTCATGCAATTTAATTACATGAGTTAAGCATATGTAATTCGATGGAAACACATCTTTACATTTACTTTATTGATTGCATCAGATAAGTGAGAAAAAATGTTGTAATTTAATTAGTCAATATATTTGTGTATCATGATTTATTTTTTTTAAATGAAGTATTGTTAAATATTATTAATTTTTCAGTACTATGTTCATGATCATCAACAACCTGAATAGAAAATAATAAAGAATAAAACATAAGTTAAATGAAAAGTAATTAAGTGATAGGATGAAAGAAAATAGAAAATCAATAATAATAATAATAATAATAATAAAAATAATAATAATTATCAGAAAACCAAACCTAATATGAATTAACAAGAAGGAAAGAAACTCGTAACCCTGAGGATATTGCTATTCCAACAGACTATATTGTAAAAGAAAGCAACAATATAAACAAATACCTGTAGCAGAAGGAATTTTCGTATTTTTGTTTGGCGCATAATTTAATTCGACCGTTAGGGTCGATGCATAATTTCACCCAATCAGGATGACTTATCCAATTCATCCCAGACCACCTTCTGAGCAGCACAAACTGGGGAAAAGCCATCAAACACTCTCTTTAGCAGAACAACTTCGTTCTGTACAGACGTCTACTATCTGCTCTCCAATAGCAGCAGCAGCAGCATGGCACCATGAGGAAAGCAGTCTAATTCATGGACTCCTTGGCTATTTTTCTAAGACCAAGGATTCCCCGTTGAATATGGATTAGATACATTCAATACGTCTCATGCAGGAACAACTTTACATCACCCCAAAATTGGCTATGTCGACTGCAATGCAGAATCCTGCTCCGACACCTAGCTCTTACTTCATCTCTGGGCAACATTTTCTGAAGATAAACACGCTTCTCCCCGAAACAACCCGAGCCACAAAATCACGGTGACTTCAATGTTTATTTCCTCAAACAGCAAACATGACTTTTGCTACATACGGCAAACATATCTCCCTCGTATGTCCAACAATGCTTTAAAATAACAATACACCTTTCGTCCAGGCATTTAGTGGCAAAAATACTTTTTCCACTCTACCATTACTTCTTTCCTTTCCTTACAAGACTTGCAGCATAAACGTAAACTCTATATTCCATGCTGCCATTAAAAACCTTCATGTAAAAGCTAACGGCACCTTCGTCTTCTTACTTCTTCATCATCTTTTATTTTACAACAACAATTAGCAAGGGAATAACACACACACACAAGAACACATTTCTCGCTAAAAACAATAATAAACAAATCACTCGCTACATACCTAAACCTTCCTAGACAGCTGAAAAAGTTATGGAATCTGAAAGTGATGGTGATACCAATTGTAGTTGGTGTGCTTGGAATAGTCAGCAAATGATTCGAAAAGAGACTGAGGAAACTGGAGATCAGAGGAAAAGTTGAGACCATCTAGACAACAGCACTGCTAAAATCAGCAAGAATACTTAAAAAAGTCATGTAGACCTGAGGATATTTGCTGTCACTCAGACTTCAGAGAAAAAAACCTTTATAACTAGTGTGAAAAACAAATATAATTATAATTTATAATATTCATAGAGCAGGACATGAATGCATATGCTTGAATCTTATACCCTGTCATCACCTCAGGTAAGTACGAGGATCATTAAATAAGTTTCCAGACTTTTTTTTGTACGGGCACTTTTATTGGTAGTACACACATGAAATTCTAGTTCCCTTTGAAGTAATCGCCTCTGGCTGCAATGTACTTGTACCATTCCAACAACTTCTGGAAGGCCCCATGGAAGTCCTCTTGTGTGAGTATATCAATGACCTTTGTCACAGTCTCTTTCATCTCCTCAATTGTCTCATAACGACAGCCTCTGAGCTTAGGGAATAATCAAAAGTCACAGGGAGCAAGGTCTAGACTATAGGGAGGCTGAGGAACTGTCTTGATGCTCATCTTGGTCAAATAGTCTGTGACAAGGATGGATTTATGGACTGGTGCATTGTCCTGGTGGAAATGCCACTGACCCGATTTGAAGAGTGCTGGCCTCTTCCAACGGAATCTCTTGCTGAACTCCCTTAAAACCTCAACATAGTAACCCTAACCCTAACTCTTTGGCCTATCAACTCTGGTGTATTGACCTCCTTACTCCTCCCACACCTCTCATCATCCCTCACAGACTCCCTGCCTTCCTTGAATCTCTTATACCACTCAAAAACTGATGCTCGATTCATGCAAGATGGTCGAAAAGCAGTCTGAAGCATTCCATACATTTCATTTGAACGTGAAATCATAAAAATTGGTCAGTCATCTCATAAGATGTATAGCAATAACATATTGAATTTTCAAGAGTCTACGACAATTTTAAATGTCTGTACAAAAAAACTCTGGAAACTTATTGAACATCACGTAATAGATCATTCCATTTTGATGGCTAGGAAAGAAAAGGAAGAGAAAGAACCTGCTACATGTCAGAGAGAAAAACACAGCAAATATAATGAGAAAGAAAGAGAGAGAGAGAGAGAGAGAGAGAGAGTGAGTGAGAGAGATGCTTACTGTCTGCTTCAATTGAATGAAAGGATGATAAGAAAGAAGAAAAAAAGATGAAAGAGAAGAGAAAGAAATGGATAAAAGAAAAAAATTAATTAATTTAGTAATACCAAGTAATAAAACGAAGGTATAAAGGATCTATTAAAGAAGCAACATTTTTTGTTTTTTCTGACTATTGTGCCCCTTTATTTAAGTTTTTTACAAGAAACAATTGTTTATTACAGTTAAATTTTGCTATACAGAGAGCTTTTTATACCTATTCATGTTATGTTGTTCCAGATAGAAAATCAGTACATAGCAGTATCAATTTTCATGTTATATCAGAATGAAGCTGTTCTAGACAAAAAATCAGTACATAGCTAAATTGATTTTCTATTCAGAACAGCATCCTTCCAATGAAACAGGAAAGGAACATAAAAAGCTCTCTATATAGCAACTATAGATTCACCAGTCTTAAAAAACCATTTCAACAGCAAATGCAGGGTGTGCACTAATCTAAGCTGTAACCGTGATGGATAATATCTGAAAAGGCATTAGCATTACCATTAATACATATTTAAATTCACTTGCACCTCACAGGTCACAGTTTAAAATGTTGGAAGTTTTTCTGCCACACCCTGTATAAACACTAGTAATAAACTTCTTATGCACCAATTCTGATTATACTCACTTTCACACATTGGTGAAAAATTTCTTGCAAAGACATCTACTGTACTTGTTTTCAGTAAAACTGCCATTTTATTATTCCTATTTTGAAGTGTAATGTTGTTTCTAATGTTTAGGTATGCAAAGGATACATAGTATGGTTTTAAATTGTGCTAGACTGATTATAGATGTGCATTTGATATCTGTGTACTCTGTAGGTAAGTGATTAACTATAGAATGGCAGAAAAGAACTTGGGATAAATACATCTCACCATCACCTCCACATCTCCAGAATGAGATACCAAATGATACCAATATAAGAAAATTAAGATACAAATAAATGGTATTAAATGTTTTTTTTAATTCCTTATTATAAAAATTTTTGTTTAAAAGAGTGTATTTTCTTTGGACACTAAGATTGTTATATACGATTGTGTATTATAGAGAAACAAATCTTGGTTTAATAGTAAACTAGTCTCACATACCAATTACAAAGGAGCAATGAGTCAAATCTACATTAGGTGCTCACACTTTGGGCCTTGTGCTAAATCAAAGCTCTGCTAAGTTTTTCATGGAACCTTGCATAATATAATGATTACAGAACTAGTGTTATGTTGCCCACCCTTGCAAAACAAAACACTGGTGGTAATCATATATTGAAGGGTAGCGAAGAGAAAAAAAAAGAAGTCCCATTATCTTTTTGTTCTTGTATGTAGTCCAGGAGAAACAAACGACCCAGACATAGTGTGTTTATATCTAAATAATTTTATTTGCTGGGGCCATTCCTTTAACACTCAACTCTGAATCAGATATCTTGGAATGTGATCTTAGTTACAACTTTAGAGTTTGTTCTGAATATGAGGTCACTCCTTTGCTGTCTACCCAGAGATTGTTTTTCAACAAAGTTTTAAACTTTGTGGCTGGTGGTTCTGTATTGTTTTCAGTGGCCTCATCAAATTTGTCTTCCCATGATTTCTTCTCATGGTCACATCAACAAGCAGATCACACCTGCATATCCAGGGTCACAAGTTTGGTCCCCAGCATCTGGTTGTCTACTAGTAATACACTCAGTTACACTAAGCAGACTATAACTAATGAGTTTGGTTCTTAATAGGTACCCCATACTTCTGGCCTTGAGACACATCTAAGTTAAGCTTAGTAAAAAACTATCACTATAGTATCAATCTATACTGTCATAAGACTATCATCTACCTCTTAAATTATAGGACAGTATAATAAAATTCGAGATGTTACTTTCATAGTAATCCTGTTACAAATGTGGTATGCAGGTTCTTCTTCCACACTGATGAAAATGCATAACCAATATGGAAAAATTGTGTCTTGTAGCTAAAAACTTACTTTATCCATTTGTGCCTATTATATCTGCTGTAAGTTCAGAAATCACAAATAATTGCTGCATCATAAGGAAGATCTGAGGGTCTCTCATTTTGATAGTCTGATAATGTTCAGAATAAATCCTCTTTCTGACATAGTGTGTTTCCCATCAGCCTTTTTTTCTGAGCAGACTTCATCTGTAATTCCTATTTGTGAACAAACTATAAGAATGAAATAGACCCAGTGAAGATACCTCACATAAATAACAATACAAGAAGATAATACAGACTTAACAATTTCATACAATTAACACCCCTAAAATAAAGCCACAGTTTTATTCCCAAGGATATTACAAAAGATACAATAGGCACTATTGGATAGAGTAAGTTTTCAGCTACAAAACATTATTTTTCCACATAATCACTACCACTTTCACCAGTGAGGAGGAAGAAGCTGCATGCCACATTTTTAAGGGGGTTGCTATGAAAGAAATATCTCCAATTTTATAATGCTGTCTTACTATGTCAGGGGCAGATGATGGTGATATGGCAGTAGAGTGGTGTTGCACTATCTTGATGAAAGATGGCAGAGACAAAGACAAGATGAAGAGGTGATGACAAGTTCTTAGAAAAGGAAAAAGTTAAACACAAAATCACTGAGAAAATACAACTCAAAATCCTCAATGAGGGTTAGGGTTTTGCTTGCCCTGAATTTGAAGTCATTCCTTGTTCTCTGCTAGTTACTAAATGACAGCTGGAACTTTAAAAGAATCTTCCATTCTCACATGTGACTGTCTCTCACAGTCACCATGAGAGTTCCCATGATTAACTTCTTGTTGTTGGTCACACAGCCAAGCACTTGGTTCACTGGTGATTGGAAGTGGCTTCTAAATTATAGTAGGGATCTGATGTAAAAGCTGAGGTATGTCATTGAATTCTCCCATATGGAAGAAATTGCAGCCATTTGTATTCATTGATGCTTTCTGAATATTTATGAAGATCAAACACCTGAGGGGAGGTCAGTTAGGTGGTAGCAAATGCATTTCAGCAGGAGTGATGCGAGTGCAAAAGCATATTTAATAGCCGCAAACCCATGAAATAAAGAGTATCCCAATCAGCTTGTCTGCACAGATCAGGATGATGGAAGATGGATTACATTCACAATAATGCCTTCATTGCTGTTTTGGAAAAAATGGATTGCCCCTTTTGGAACCGATTTTTACAACTGCAGCATTTTTGTTCATAACTGGTGAAAGTGTATAATCAATGGTGGTGACTATGTTGGAAAAGCATTTTGTAGCAAAAAAGAAATTGCCATTTCCAATGGTGTTATTTTGTTTTTGTATTTCTATGGAAATAAATTGAAGGTATTCATTTTTTAACAATCCTTGTCAATGTAGCAAAGGTACTTCACACTGAGGGCAATACATGAAGATAACACAAGGTTATACAACAGAAACACAGATGTATTCATCCATATTTTGCTATGATACATGCATTCCCTATCTAAATATGTTCTTTGTAAGAATTTTTGTTGTTGATAGAAACACCAGATGTTGTATAGCTACATAATACATATGCAACTAAACACATATACCGATGCATGCAGAAACAATAAGGACGAGCAGACACAGTTCTTTAGAAAAATATACCTCTCACTTTATTGAAAGAGTTGTGTGTGAGAGGTGAGTTGGAGACTGAACAGAACTGCAACATATTGACCCCCCAATTCTTCTGGCTATAGCAGCATTTCTTTCCTATTCTCCTGGGCTGTTCAACCGGGGGCCTAGGGGGCCAGCCTCTGCAGGGACATGGTTCTCATTTCAGTATCTTCTCTCCAACTGATCTGAACTTCCTGTCACACCGGGTTATATAATAATTTGATGCCCACCTACTTCTTGCGAGTGCCACATTTGCACTCAATTCAGTCAAGGTTATCCCCTGATATCTTCGACTGGATGCACCTGTGTAAATAGCGGGTGCATTTCTTATTTTGACAGTTCAGCTGGGGGCCAATATGTAACACAGAAAGTGTGATGTCAATGAACTCCTTAAAATAATTACTTCTTACAGATAATATTAGCTTTATAAAATTAAAGAAATATAAATAATTTTCTGTTAATTCATAGAGATTTTCAGCTCCAGCTAAATGAAATAATCTACTTCTGTCTTGAAAAAACAAATAAAATAAAATAAAATAAAAAGAAAATTGCATGCTCTAATGGAAGAAGCAGTCAAAATGACCTTATGTTTAAACTCTTAAAAATGGTCTCTGAATTGTCCCAAGAAACAATATAAGAGAGAATAAAAGCATTGATTCAGTGCTTCTTAGTTAGAATCTATTGAAAAGTCTCAAGTCCAATCCCTGAGCCCAAGTTCATCAGAAAGAAAAGTGACCTTACAAGACCAAAATAACTTAAAGAAGGTGTTGTGTTACAGATGTCTCAAAGAAAGCTGGCTGAGATGAAAAGACAATGATGAGATGAGGTTATTTATATCAACTTAGTGAACTCTGATGTTGAACATGTTAGCAAATAAAGTGACTCTGAACCATAATTGATAAGTTGAACACTTATGCTATCTTCTACTTTACTTGTATAAATGATTTCTTAAGAAAATCATCATTGCACTCCTCTGACAATGAATAGAGGCATGACAAATTGAGTTATTTAATTGATCAATATATAAAAAATGTTTTGAGCAGAAGAATTGAGTTTTTGTGGACAAAGGTGTTGGAGTGTTGCTAGTAGTCAATGAAGAAGCAGTCCTTGTCAGTCATTTCCAAAGAAAAACACAGGAATTGGTTAGTGGCACTGGAACTGTTTGAGAATAATGATAATTATTGTATATAATTAGGTTTTCATAAAATTTGCATTTTATATGAATACAACTTTATGAAAATTGACTTGAATATATTTATCCAACCACTCCAGTATGGGCACTATATGACATAAGGTCAGCAGGTATGAATTTAAAGTTTTTCTCCTTGACTAGTTGCCACCCAAGGCTAAAGAATCCAGTCTGTCCTACTATTTACCCATAGCTGGGGGTGGAGGAAACAGATAGATTCATACCTTTCCCAAGGTCATTAGTGTGAAGTAAAACACAAACATCCTTGTTCAAGATTTGAACTTGAATGAGAAAAGCCCATTTCCTATGATGATAACAGTTATGCTGTGTGCTGAGTGGCATAAATTGGTGGTGGGGGGAGCCTATGAGCCCCAAGCATTGGAACTGACAATAAGTTTTTGTGGGGTGTTAGAATCTAAACTTTGTTGTGTAGTCTGAGCACCATGTTGGTGGTTGCAGCTATAAACAATTAGTTTTTTTGGATACAGGATTCACCAGCACTACTGTCATGTCTCATCTATAAAACCTAACAGACCTGAATTGACTTTTACATACTGATGACATAGATTTGGCATTCAAAGATGCTAGAAGTAAGATTTGTCTTGGTTTTGAAGAGACAAAACTTCTTCCTCTTGCTTGAAAATGCTTGTAGTTTTTACTCAAGTTTTTAAGACAGATCTTTTCTCCTGCTATGCAGTTTCACTTAACAGACCTATTTTCATATGTATTACTCAATGAGTGTGTTCTTAAGTCAATAATGAAAACAGCATATACCAACACTTAGTTATGCTGATATTCATGATATAGAAATATTCATGAACTCGTTGTTACAATGTATCCTTATGTTCCCTCAAATTACAACACTTAAATTACATCTCATTAATATTCATTTGGTTGTTTTAATACGAAGTTAGGATGAGAATCAATAAACTAAACTAGATAATAAGCAAACTATTTTGCTGCCACATTTTTTGATTTTCAATTGCTTTTTCCAGCAAAAATTACTTATTCTAAAAAAGTATTACTTTAAAATCTGGTGGTGTGGCTTTTCATATGCTGACTATTTTCCCTGCTGAGGGGTTAAACCCACCCCCACAAAGTTGTTCTGGGTATGACACTAAAATTTATCTAGTGAGGTCACAGTTCTGAAGATCTGGGAAGTATAGAGTATTCTTTCATTGTCATTACTCCCAGGTCCACTTTCAGTGGTAATAACTGCTTGGGCCCCATCTATGGGAGTCAAATAGAACTTTGAAAATTATTAGTATTAGATCGGAATGCTTGATACCATATAACTGTGAGCAAATTATTTGGATAAGAATAAATACTTGAAGCCAAAATTGTTTTCTAAGGATTATTAGTAGTAATTACTTAAAATCATACAACTATGTGCAAATTATTTTTATTAGATAGGTTTGTTTTGGTTGTGTTTTATGGCATATTAATTTGTGCGGGTTATTTGATACCAAATCCTATATATATATATAATGTGTGTGTGTGTATGTGTGTGATTTTACAGTGAATAGTTTGTAGGTAACGTTATTCTTAAATGGGTCAGAGCTCATTTGTTTGTATACAGTTAAATGGTCAGAGTAGACCTGTAAATATTGGTAAGGAATGGGTACTTCCTATTTGCCAAAGCTCCAGGACTAGAGCCTCACTATCAGATAACTTAGTGTCATACTTAGGACACTCGTTAGGGTGAGTGACTTACTCCTCTGTAGAGGTGCAGTCAGTATATTCTACTGACCCAGTCAACAGAGCGATTATTAAGAATACTTGATATCTCATAAATTGGGAAATGAAAACTCTTTAAAAAAATCAACTGCACAAAAAATGTAAAGATGAATGTATGATGTAGGTGATTCCCTAACCTCTAGGCATAAAATAACCCAAGAAAGGTTGACATGCTGTTAAAATCAATTTATCAATCAATCATCTTTTACCAAATTAGCAGGAACTGAACATTCTGCATATTTACTTTACCTAAATTTACTCCATATCAAGCAGTGTCTTGTTATTTTATTATGCAAATAAATAATTGCAAAATGAATTTTGCATATCAGAGATACAGAAGGTAAATATCTGCTTACTAGTTTCAAGTGTTTATTAGAATTGGTATAACTTCATAGAATCTTCCTTAAGTGTTGTTTAATACAATTGAAATAATGCCTTAAACTTAATAAATAGACATATATCTAATTTTATACAAAAGTAATCTTTTAGAAGTAAACTATATATACCTTGCTTCTTAAGAATACATGCTACTGATATATATATATATATATATATATATATATATATATATATATATATATGTATGTATGTATTGTTGATCCAATGAGAAAAAAAGTAAATACTTTAAAATAAACAGGTACACAAATAAATTTGTTTTTAAGTTATTTATTTTTCTTCAACCCATGTTTCTGACGTTTTATGTCATCTACAGGAAATAAATGGTTTGTATATTTTCAGGGTTTTTTTGTTCTTTTCCTTTATTACTACTTTTTCTCCAAGTAATCCATGATATCTGATATGCCACAAAGTTAGACTGACCACTAATGAATAATACATATATATATATATATATAAGTTGGCCACCTTATTCAAGGGAGACCCGAAGGCTCCCTTTTCAATAGCTACTACACCAAGATGTAGGGATGGGCACTACTTCATTCCCTGAATTACGCCACAATACCCTTGATCCTAACCTTATAATGCTGAGGGCGATATATATATATATATATATATATATATATATATATATATATATATATCCATAATATACTAATACATACACACAAATATATATATATATATATATATATATATATATATATATATATATTCCTTTATCAAGTAAGCCTTTTTTCAATTGATTGTACCTCCACTACATAGTGCTTGTTCATGGGACAATTTGTGTATATTTCTATCTATTGGGACTTGTTTTTGTATTCTGTCTTTTTATTCCATTGGTATATATATATTATTTATATAAAAGGAAAAATGTTCTTGTAAGTAAAAACGCATTTATCTTGTCTTCCCTTCTGTTGTGTTCGATGTTAGTATATTATGGATATAATAATGCTAATATTGGTCCATGGAGAGTGGGTACTCCACTAAATATCTTCTTTAGCATCAAACTCACTAATAATTGAAAGCAAAACCTTTAAGATAAATCAGTTGAATGAATAACTGATTAATTTTAAAGGCATGTCAACCTGTCTTGGGTAATTTTATGCCAGTTGTATTCATTGTATGTTTATATTTACATTTGTTGTATAACTGCTTCTTAAGAGATTTTTTTAAAACATGATCCAAGCAAATACAAATAATTTTTAAACAGCTCTATTTGACCTACTGATGTAATAGTTTATTCCAAAGTTTAGAATAACAAAAACTACAATTATTTTTTAACACCAACCTGATAAATTACGACAAAGTGATGAAAATGTACATGTCAGTAGTATTCAATAGTGTCCAAGTTATGGAGTTGATTTTCTCACTCTGAATTGCCTATTTTTCCATTAATGGATATTTTTATTATTTTGAGAAAGAATAATTAAAACACAAATCAAGGGTAATTCACAGCAGCAATTTTTTTAATTTTGTTTTTCATTTGTCCTATTTTGAATTGCAAGAGTTAATAGGCTATTTACAATTCATAGTAGGAGTTTATTTTAATTTCTTTTTTCTTTTTTCTTTTTTCTTTTCAGTTATTCACAGTCAATTTATTTTTACACATTTTTTTTTTTTCATTTAAAAGTTAATTATTTTCCCTCTGAGCAAACCTGAATCTTCCTTCATGTTAAAATACAAGCCAGTTTTATTTCTGATTGTTATTTCATAAAATATCTTCATAGCTTTTCTTTCTTTCTTTCTTTCTTTCTTTCTTTCTTAATTTTTTTCTCGTTCAGTTTATTATGGGGAAAATATATTTTCATGTAAATTTCTTAGAAAAGCTTCCAGATAGAATTTCAGCTGACTAAAATTTAAAAAATTAAAATATAATAATAAGAAAACTACTTATAGAATAGAAGAGTTTTAAGGACAGTAATAGCATATAAATGAGATGATACAATGAGATGTGCATGGATAAAAGTGATAATTCTATGAGGGATATTATTTTTATTTTCTACTTTTCTTCATAGGAATAAAAATGTTATATTAGGATTTGCCAATAAGTTAATTATCTCTTGTTACTAATATTTCTTTAGTGTAAGAAAGTTGTTTCAGATGACATTTGTAAGGATTGTAAAAAAAACTGCATAACATTTTACTATCATAACCTTTTTGTACCTATAGACCATCATTCAGATAATAATCATGAAAAGCTTCCAGATGACAGTAGATACTCAAATAATGTACACACACACACACACACGCACAAACAAACTGGAATGTACACCAGAGAAACACATTGGTTAAAATCCAAGATAAAAACACATTGGTTAAAATCTGGTAAACAAAGATTAGGTTTCTTGTGTTAAAAATAAAATGGAGAAAATGATAATGCTTCATGTTAGAATTTGAGACAATCAAAATTATGATAATCAAAACAACAATGAAAAGAATAGTCCAAATAATGGATGAAATTATAGCAATACTTCAACCAAGAATATCAGACTACAGTAGAAAGACCAGAAAATATGATGTATTATACTATGTGTATACAAATATACACAGGAACATAATCAACTAATAATGACAACTTAAATAACGAACAAATACACTTCTTTATAAAAGATATAAATCTCTCACACTTTATTTTCGAAAAGGTGATGTTTGTTGTATGTGAGAAATGAATGGAGACAAGGACAAACTGCTATATTGACCCGGCTTGGGTTGCTCAACCGGGGTCACTAAGGGCCCAAAGCCCTCTGTCTGGAGCTGGTTCTCACTTTGGCATCCTGTCTCCAACTGTTTCAAACCATCCAGGCACCTGGTTATATTATTTTCTAATGCCCACCTGCTACTGTTGTTCTTCCGCTTATTTACACAGGTGCATCTCCTGACTGACGGCTCGGTTGAGGGTCAATATATAACAATCATCCCATTCTTATTTTTCAAAATTCCACATGTGGACATTTTCTTCATGTCTCTCTCCATCCCCCTCACACACACATCTTACAAATAATGCTCAAGGACAATAACAGAAAAAATACAAAAAGAAATTACTTGAGCAATAGCAAAATACAAAAATCTTAATTAGAAGGCGACCTTCTCACTATGTAACACTTGCCCATGCTAATTATTATCTAAATTTATTTCATACTATTCTTTGTGCAGTTGGCTATCCTGACATGCATGTATCAAAGTACAAAATAGATGCATCTTTCATCCTTCCAAACACAATAGGGCCCTCTGCAATTCCTTGAAGAATCTCCAAACCATAAAAGACCATACTCTGGTCCCAGATCCTGGTCACAGCACCAAATTCTAATTGTATTATACTACGCATATACACGGGAGCATAATCAACTCATAATGATGACTTCAATAACGAAGGAATACACTTCTTTATAAAAGATATAAATCTCTCACACTTTATTTTCGAAAAGGTGATGTTTGTTGTATGTGAGAAATGAGTGAAGACAAGGATGGACTGCTATATTGACCCAGCTTGGGTTGCTCAACTGGGGGTCACTAAGGGCCCAAAGCCCTCTGTCTGGAGCTGGTTCTCACTTTGGCATCCTGTCTCCAACTGTTTCAAACCATCTGGGCACCTGGTTATATTATTTTCTAATTTCCACCTGCTTCCGCAGATCTATTTGAATCATAGATGGGACCCTAACAGGTACATGTCTTAGTTTGCTAATAGTATCTGCTGTTACTAAGCAGTCACCCATCTAAGTTCTGAGCTAGCTAATCCCAGCTTAACTTTGGTGATCTTGCCATAACTGTTGCTTTCAGCATGACCCAATCACAAGTCAACTATTGCTATAAGTTGTTAAATAAAGGATGGTTAATTTTGTTGTCATTTGGAAAAAGTTATGTTAGACTTTTGTGATATAAGAAAAGTTTTTGTTATTAATTTGGTTCAATTTTGTTTGTTAATCTAATTTTGGAAATTAAGAGAAAAAAAATCAATATCAGTGTGTTGCATAAGCTATAAACAATCAGCATTTACATCAAATTTTAACCCAGTCTAATTTACAGGGATATATTATAGTTTAAGTAAGCAAGCCAGATTGATTATGTTTTTCTAAGAAGAAATATATTCTTCATATCAGAATTATATATATTAAAGTTGGATTCCAGTCCTATGCAAATCAAAATATATTCTAAACCACCATTAAGCTGCAGCTTCTAACAAGGAAAAAATAAATTTTGGGTTATTAATAAGAAGGTTCACCTTCTACTTTCCTACCACCAACATTCACCTGGTATTATAAATGAATAAAGTAAGAAGCATTGTTAGCTCTGGGGAGTATGGAGTACTCCTTCATTGTCATTACTTCCGAGTCAGGGCCTCTTCTATGGGTTAAATAGATCTGTTTGTAAATTATTTATATTTGATAGGAATACTTGATATCATATAACCATGTGCAAAAAAATCTCTGAAGAAATAACTATAGAAAATATGTTAACATAAATGTACAATGTACAGAATTCCCTAACCCCTGAGAATAAAATAACCTAGGCAGGTTGACTTGCAATTAAAATCAATCATGAAAGGCTTTGTCCACCACTAGTGTAAACCTTCAGCCAGTGGAGGTGATGACGTGAAAAGTTATTCTATTCAACAATGTTATTATCTTTTTTGTATATGTTATACTTTTTTGGAAATAAATACTTGTGGATCCTCCCTCAAATTAATGCAGGATTCAAATCACACATAAATTGAAGTAAATTATGGATCAATATTTTTTTCAAGAAATCTTTTTTCTTCTTAAATTTCAAGCACAAATGAATACTTTGATGTTTTAATTCTTTTACACATGTTGTTTAAGTTAGTGGCATATGAAGCATATAAAATTCCATGATTAATATATCTTTGGAAATTTCTTAATAGAGCCTCTACAAAAAGAATAAAATGTGGTATGTATTCCTAGGAAGCAAAGTACAAATCGCTTACACTATAAGATTTATTCTGAGATTCAAAACTAAATCCTCACTACCAGTTGCAATTTAATTTCATACTCAGAACACCCCTTTTGAGGGGGTTTGATCCTTCTTCAAAGGATACAGTCAGAATATTCTATGCCCTGCAAATAAGGCAGTCTTAGCTTAGTACTGGTTCAAAAGTGAGGATTGAACACAGTGAGGATTGAACACAAGACAACTGAAATGGTTGATGAGTCTTGCAAGTTATTTTTCCATGGAATAATGCATGCACGTACAAACACAGATATATATATATATATATATATATATATATATATATACTTTAAAATAAAAAGGTCCACGAGGGGATTTGTTTTTAAGTTATTCATTTTTCTTCAACCTGTTTCTGATGTTTTATGTCATCTTCAGGAAGTAAATAGTTTGTCTATTTTGGGTTTTTTTGTTCTTCTCTTCCCCAAATAATCCATGATAGCTGATGTCACAAAGTTAGACAGACCAACAAACTTTCTCCTTGAATTATTCTGTGTCTATGTTTGTGCATGTGAGTGCATGCGTGAAAGAACAATATATCTAAAGGATATATATATATATATATATATATATATATATATATATATATATATAGACTAAGTTCCAGACCTCTCGGCCACCAAGCGGACCACACTGGCTAAGGGAATTTTAAGGTATTTATTTTAGCAACAGCAGCAGCAGCCTTTGTTTACATTTTTTATACCTATCGGCTACCAGAGTGCTCAATTCTTGCAAAGAGCTTTGCATTACGCTACAGGCGGCTGACAATTCCTTCGCCAGAGCACACATATATATATAACATTTTTATTCCTATGAAGAAAAGTAGAAAATAAAAATAATATCCCTCATAGAATTATCACTTTTATCCATGCACATCTCATTGTATCATCTCATTTATATGCTATTACTGTCCTTAAAACTCTTCTATTCTATAAGTAGTTTTCTTATTATTATATTTTAATTTTTTAAATTTTAGTCAGCTGAAATTCTATCTGGAAGCTTTTCTAAGAAATTTACATGAAAATATATTTTCCCCATAATAAACTGAACGAGAAAAAAATTAAGAAAGAAAGAAAGAAAGAAAGAAAGAAAGAAAGAAAGAAAGAAAGAAAAGCTATGAAGATATTTTATGAAATAACAATCAGAAATAAAACTGGCTTGTATTTTAACATGAAGGAAGATTCAGGTTTGCTCAGAGGGAAAATAATTAACTTTTAAATAAAAAAAAAAAATGTGTAAAAATAAATTGACTGTGAATAACTGAAAAGAAAAAAGAAAAAAGAAAAAAGAAATTAAAATAAACTCCTACTATGAATTGTAAATAGCCTATTAACTCTTGCAATTCAAAATAGGACAAATGAAAAACAAAATTAAAAAAATTGCTGCTGTGAATTACCCTTGATTTGTGTTTTAATTATTCTTTCTCAAAATAATAAAAATATCCATTAATGGAAAAATAGGCAATTCAGAGTGAGAAAATCAACTCCATAACTTGGACACTATTGAATACTACTGACATGTACATTTTCATCATTTTGTCGTAATTTATCAGGTTGGTGTTAAAAAATAATTGTAGTTTTTGTTATTCTAAACTTTGGAATAAACTATTACATCAGTAGGTCAAATAGAGCTGTTTAAAAATTATTTGTATTTGCTTGGATCATGTTTTAAAAAAATCTCTTAAGAAGCAGTTATACAACAAATGTAAATATAAACATACAATGAATACAACTGGCATAAAATTACCCAAGACAGGTTGACATGCCTTTAAAATTAATCAGTTATTCATTCAACTGATTTATCTTAAAGGTTTTGCTTTCAATTATTAGTGAGTTTGATGCTAAAGAAGATATTTAGTGGAGTACCCACTCTCCATGGACCAATATTAGCATTATTATATCCATAATATACTAACATCGAACACAACAGAAGGGAAGACAAGATAAATGCGTTTTTACTTACAAGAACATTTTTCCTTTTATATAAATAATATATATATACCAATGGAATAAAAAGACAGAATACAAAAACAAGTCCCAATAGATAGAAATATACACAAATTGTCCCATGAACAAGCACTATGTAGTGGAGGTACAATCAATTGAAAAAAGGCTTACTTGAAAAGAGAATGTAAAATAGCCATATGGCTTTATCATTCTTTGACTCTCCTATTCAATGAGCTGAGGTAATGAGCTTTTATATAAATAATATATATATACCAATGGAATAAAAAGACAGAATACAAAAACAAGTCCCAATAGATAGAAATATACACAAATTGTCCCATGAACAAGCACTATGTAGTGGAGGTACAATCAATTGAAAAAAGGCTTACTTGAAAAGAGAATGTAAAATAGCCATATGGCTTTATCATTCTTTGACTCTCCTATTCAATGAGCTGAGGTAAAAAAGTTGATAAATAGGTTTTCTTAGGCTATTTTCTTACTTGCCCATTCACCAAGGGAGATAATTATTTATTGTCTTCCTACAGTTCATTATTTACGGGACATTGGCCCAGCGGTTAGAGTGTTCGCCAATGGCCCGGGAGACCTAGGTTCAATCCCAGGTCGAGTCATACCAAAGACTTTAAAAATGGAACTTGATACCACCTTGCTTAACACTCAGCATTATAAGGTACGGTTCAAGGGTAAAGTGGAGCAATCCAGGGAATGGAGTAGCGCCCTCCCCTACACCTTGGTGTAGTAGCTATCGAAAAGGGAGCCTTCGGGTCACCCTCGACTATGGTCGCTAACTTTACTTACTTATGTTGTTTGAATATGGGAAGTAAATCCGGTTGCTGTTTTGTTTTTCAATTTGATTTGTTTTTCGGCCTTATATTTTTTGCTATTGCTCTGATTATTTTTTTTGTGTGTTTATTGATGGCAAATACTTACCTTCTTCTTTTGAAAATTTACCTTTGAGGGGAATGGATAAAATGGCTTTAAACCCGAAAGGTATGAATAATAGGCTTCGGGAATGAATTTGATTTGACCTTGTGGTATTAGAATTCAAACCTGTTTCAGTTTGAGGATTATAAATGGAAGTTTTAAAACTGCAACTGCCATTGCTTCTTCTATTCACAACTTCAATCCCCTTTGGCTACAAATTGTATGTTGGTCATTTTAAGATCATGGTGCTATTATCAACATCTTGACTGTCTAAAGAAATATTAGCCAATATTCAACAGTAAAATAAAAAAAGCAATAGATCAAAGAAAATTGGAATGAAATTGACTAGTTTTAATGTTAACAAACATAACTTTTCCATACCAAAACCTACACTATAAACTTATATGAAAGAGTTGATTTAGTGTAATATGTGAATTAACACTGATATCATTATAGATATTTTGATTGTAACTATTGTGTTCATTAAATTTATTTCAGTGTTCATGTTTGAAATTTTCAATAAGTTAGATATTTTCTGGTATAGAAAGTCTGATGCACAAATACTAAAAGAAATAGACTTACTTCTCAAACTCTATGTGTGTGTGTGTGTGTGTGTGTGTGTGTGTGTCCTAGGTTCAAAAGATAATGCCATTAGCTTTGGTATGATAGTTTGTTGTTCAATTGTGGCCAGCTCCTTGAAGCAGGGAGGCATGTGGACAAGCTAACTTAAAGATATTCTGTGTAATCATATCAGCAAGAAAGAAGGGAATTATGAAATTTGTGGGTTTATTTTTGTTGAATTTTAGAAGCTTTTGACAAACTGAGTTCAAATCCTGGATAAGGCTGTTTGCATTTCACTTTGTGCTAATTGAGAAAGACATGGATCCATCACTTCTCTCACCAACTATGGTTAAATAATGAAGCAGACTGAGCTCTGTAGCCTTATAGGTCAATAAACCAGTCTAGTTGAAGGAAAATCTCTGAATTTAAAATCAGGGAGCTTGTAACTTTACCCATAAAACTTACATGCCATAGAAACTGCATCACCAACAGGGTGTGACTGTATCCACAAAGAGTTTATATAATCTCTGTAATGACACAAGCTGATCAAGATTTTTAGATTTGAATCATTATATAAAAGCTAAGAGTAACTCAATCAATTTTGAAATCATCACCATCATCATCATCATCAAGGTGTACCAACATCATGGTTTCCTTTGACTCTCTCTCACCATCTGTCCCTATCCACTATTTCACTTGGTAAGTCCTCTAGATGGCATCCAGGGTCCTTATATATCTGATGATTGTAAGTTTTTGTTGGTCAGCCAATACTGGTATGTCCATATCCATATGCTGGAGTCCACAGTAGAACATCACATGCTCAGCATGTCTTGTTCCCCTTTCTTGGATGTTTTGCAAGGTGTACAACTGCTATTTTGTAGGGTACTGCTTCCAGGATTTATTCTAAATAGCACACAGCATCCTTGTGTAGTTCTCATCTTGCATTTTCTCAAAGTAGTTCAACCATGCAGTAGTACTGACATAACTACAGCTTGGAAGAATTCTCATTTTATTCTATCAGAGAGAGTAAATTTCCTTATGGTTGATAACCTTTCAATAGTGGTCCATGTTTTACCAGTGCATATGTTGACATCACTTTCAGTGGATGAAATATTGCTACCAAGGTATATCAACTGAAAGTTTGAAATGGGCATTCATTATTTGATTCAAATAATCATATTAAATATTTGACTGAAAATCCACTATGAGAATAAGATTTTTAGATCATCAAATAAAATGCAAATGAAAACTAATTTATTCAGGATTTATTACAGATTTGTATTCATAATCAAAATGGCCCAGTCAACTGGAGCAGCAGAATACACTGCCTGCATCTCCACAGAGGTGTAAGACTCTTCCAATGAGTGTCCTGGATATGACACTAAATAATCTGATGGTGAGGATCCAGTAATGTTGGTGCTTTGGGGAATGTGGAGTACTTCTTGATTACCATCACTCCCAGATGGACCAAAATGGTAGCATCTGATAAGGTTCTATCTATGGGTCAAATAGAACTAAACTCTATACTTATGCTAAACTGAATTGTTCAAAATAGAACTGTTTTTGACATTTAAACTATGTACTTATGCTAAACTGAATTGTTTGAAATAGAACTGTTTATATGGATAAAAAACGGCTATTGGCCTAATGAGTAGAGTGTTCACCAATGGTCTGGGACACCGGGGTTCAATCCCAGGTCGAGTCATACCAAAGACTAAAAACATGGTACTTGATGCCACCTTGCTCAGCACTCAGCACTATAAAGTAAGGATCAAGAGTAAAGTGGAGCAATCCAGGGAATAGAGTAGTGCCCTACCCTACATCGCAGTGTAGTAGCTATTGAAAAGGGAGACTTCCGGTCACCCTCGACTAAGGTCACCAATTTTACTTTCATCATCCTTATGTCATGCTGCCAGCACGGATCTCCGGACCTTCTCTCACCACTTGTCTCTATCATCTATCGCTCACAGTAGGTCTTCAAAGCTATATCCTGTATCAGTACAGAGCAGCTGTATATAGGTTCTAGCTGGTCATCCTGCCTTTACTTGTTCATGTGAGAGGGTCCTCAGGACTATGTCACTTATGAGTTCATCCCCACTTCTCCAGCAGTGTCCCGACTTAAATAGTTTTCGTGATGGGTGATATGTGGCCATACAGCTGCTATTTTGTGGGGTGCTACCTCCACAACTTGTTCAATATTGCTCACAGCATTCTTGTGTAATTGCCATGAAGCTTTTTCTCCGTACGTTTCGCTAGCGTCCATGTAGTCCATCCATATAGCAGTATTGACATAACCACTGCTTGGAAAAAACTGCATTTTATTTTATCGGTCAGGTCTGACTTCCATATGAACAATAGCCTATCAATAGCTGTCCATGGCTTTGGTAGTCGCATGTTGATGTCTGTCTTGGTTGATGAGACACTGCTTCCTAGGTAGGTGAACTTGTCCACTAGTTTCAGAGAACTTTACCGTTTAATGTGGAGATGTCACCTCTTTGATTATAGCTCATGTATTCCACCTTGTCTGCATTGACATGGAGGCCTATGTCTGCAGCTGCTCATTCCAGACTATGTAGCAGGGTTTCAGCTTGGGTGGGTGTATTTGCCAGAAGCAATATATATTCGGTGTATTCCGTGTCTATAATTGTTTGTGCAGGGTATCTTCTACTTCTTTCCTTAGCCAGCCTGAAACCATTATCTTTCATTTATCAATAGACGTTCAAAGCATGTAGTCTAGGCAGATGATAAAGATGTATGAGGCTAATGTGTTTCCTTGCGGCACACCTGCAACAATGTTGAAGTAGTCTGTATCTCCATCTAGGGAGTGGACTTTTACTTTCATGTTTTTATATATCATCATTATGGCTGTGACAGTTTCTTTGGGTAGGCTGTAGGCAAGTCATACATGCTCCATCTTCCCTCTGTGTATGGAGTCAAAGGCCTTGGAGAAGTCGACAAATAATATTGTTGCCTCTAGATTTTTTGCACATACACCTTCTAGAAGACCTCAACTTAGTACTAAGAAAAATAAAAATAGAAAAACAGCAGGGGTTGATGAAATACCCCTAGAAATATGGAAGACCAGGGAATTCCACGACATACTGCTCAGACACTGTAATGCCATATATAACCAAAACACAATAGACAGCTGGACAAAGGGATGCATCCACCCCTTCCCGAAGAATGGTGACCTCGGAATAGCCAAGAACTACCAAGGTATAACCCTTACAGTCATAGTGGCTAAGATCTACAATGCTCTACTATGCAACTGCATAGAATTCAGAAGATACTTAGGAAGAACTAAAATGGCTTTTGGAGAAATCGATCCACGACATTACAAATTTTGACTATCTGTTGAATTTTACTTTACTTATATATGTAAAAATGGTTGATGTGCCATAAAACCAAACCAAACCATAATTAAAAATTAGATAATTTTTTTTTCTTTTTCAGAGAACTAATACAAAATCTTAGTAAACAGCATAAATCAAGGGAAACTATGTTGTTTTTTCTGATTTTCTGGGTTGAAGCCAGTATCAAAAATCAAATGTTCTAATTTAAGTAAATTTGCTTTCATTGGTATTTACCTAGAAATTTAATGTGTACAATATCATGTACAAATATGATATATTTTTATATCAATACAATCTTGTTTTATAAAATTGTAGAGATATTGGACATTGGTTGTATATAATTTGCATTTGAAGGAATTGGATAGATATATATTCATGCTCATAGGACAAAGCATGTCACACGGGGAAAGGATGGGTACCTTGGGTGGTGTAATGGTTAACAAGCTAGACTAACAATCCTTCATGAGTAGTTTGAGTCTCATTGAGTGCCCCATTCATCGAGCCCATCTCACATCTAAACAAAAAGCTTTGTAAATTACTTCATGGTGAAAGGGTTATCAAGCGAGATTAGCAGATCATTTGTAGTGAATTTGATTCTCATTAGGCACCCTATACTTCTGGCTTTATTTCACATCTAAATTAAGCTTAATAAATAGATATAACTAATTATATGGTCTGTATACAAAAGGCTACACAAAAAAATTAGCAAAATGATAAAACAGAATCTAAGTGTGATATGCAAAGTGGACATAGTTTCACAATGTGTCACAAGTCAATATTATTCTAAGCCAACTTGCCATATGACATAGTTCTGGATTGACTGATTTGTTTCCTATGGCATTTTTTTCCTCTGATGTTTGCCAATACTGATTATGGCTGATCAAAAAAGAAAAAAACAACAACCAAAGAACATTGAATATGTTTTGTTTTCTTTTGGGAAAAAACTACTAGAAGATTTTAAGAAAGAATCTGTAGGTAAAACACAAGTGTACCAGTAACATTTTTATTTGAAATATGATGAAATGTCAGCTCAGGACCAACTACAAACTGCCTGACCTTCAACTAGCAGAAAATGACAAACATCTTGAAAAAGTTCACTCCACAATCAATAAAGATTGTTATCAGATCACTGATGAAATATCTGAGGTAAATGTTTTGCTTTAGTGTTCATACCAACAAATCTGAATAGATGATTTGAAAATGAAATGCATTTTTATCAAAAAGCTGTGCCTTGTTTCTTTACAGAGGATAATTAAAACAGTCATTTGAATGTGTATCAAGATTAGAAAGAACTATTTTAAAATGACCCATTTGTGACTGGAAAGGTTGTAAGATGGAAAAAGCAATGCTTACCAATAATTATATCATTTTTTTGTTTTAGTTTTTATGGGGATGGGATATGGGTAACAATGTGAGACCAACACCCCCCCATATATATATATATATATATATATATATATATATATATATATATATATATATATATATATATATATATACACATGAA
The DNA here is from genome assembly GCA_963585895.1 of Sepioteuthis lessoniana. NCBI lineage: Eukaryota > Metazoa > Mollusca > Cephalopoda > Myopsida > Loliginidae > Sepioteuthis > Sepioteuthis lessoniana. The sequence continues at coordinate 90,175,159 of OY757929.1, forward strand.
TGCACATTATTGCCACATTAACTTCTTGCTTTTTGTTCATTGTTTTAAAAAGGTTTGAAAAGAGTAAATAATACTAGGGAAAGTCCTTGGTGTGCTGGCCTGGACTATTGTGGTTAATGAGTTAACTCCGGTTGCACCATTACATTTACTTTCTTACCAATATCATTGGGAAAGGTATAAACCTTCTTATCTCCCTCCACCCAGCTATGAGCTAAATAGTATCACTACTGTCCTTCTTTAAAGATGACTTTGGCATTAAATAACTCACAAAAGTTGATTTTATGGGGATGGGATATGGGTAACAATGTGAGACCAACACCCCCCCATATATATATATATATATATATATATATATATATATATATATATATACACATGAATGCACATTATTGTGCCACATTAACTTCTTGCTTTTTGTTCATTGTTTTAAAAAGGTTTGAAAAGAGTAAATAATACTAGGGAAAGTCCTTGGTGTAGTGGCTAATGTGCTGGCCTGGACTATTGTGGTTAATGAGTTAACTCCGGTTGCACCATTACATTTACTTTCTTACCAATATCATTGGGAAAGGTATAAACCTTCTTATCTCCCTCCACCCAGCTATGAGCTAAATAGTATCACTACTGTCCTTCTTTAAAGATGACTTTGGCATTAAATAACTCACAAAAGTTGATTTTATGGGGATGGGATATGGGTAACAATGTGAGACCAACACCCCCCCATATATATATATATATATATATATATATATATATATATATATATATATATATATATATATATATATATATACACATGAATGCACATTATTGTGCCACATTAACTTCTTGCTTTTTGTTCATTGTTTTAAAAAGGTTTGAAAAGAGTAAATAATACTAGGGAAAGTCCTTGGTGTAGTGGCTAATGTGCTGGCCTGGACTATTGTGGTTAATGAGTTAACTCCGGTTGCACCATTACATTTACTTTCTTACCAATATCATTGGGAAAGGTATAAACCTTCTTATCTCCCTCCACCCAGCTATGAGCTAAATAGTATCACTACTGTCCTTCTTTAAAGATGACTTTGGCATTAAATAACTCACAAAAGTTGATTTTATGGGGATGGGATATGGGTAACAATGTGAGACCAACACCCCCCCATATATATATATATATATATATATATATATATATATATATATATATATATATATACACATGAATGCACATTATTGTGCCACATTAACTTCTTGCTTTTTGTTCATTGTTTTAAAAAGGTTTGAAAAGAGTAAATAATACTAGGGAAAGTCCTTGGTGTAGTGGCTAATGTGCTGGCCTGGACTATTGTGGTTAATGAGTTAACTCCGGTTGCACCATTACATTTACTTTCTTACCAATATCATTGGGAAAGGTATAAACCTTCTTATCTCCCTCCACCCAGCTATGAGCTAAATAGTATCACTACTGTCCTTCTTTAAAGATGACTTTGGCATTAAATAACTCACAAAAGTTGATATGCCATTAAACAAAGACATCAACCAAATTAAATCATACCAGTTTTAGGGTTCCTATTTAAATTACTCAAGTAAAGTTTAATTATTTTCAATGTGATGTTTTTTCTTAAGTTATCTAAATGATCATGATGAGGTAAAAATAGGAATGAAATATTCAACATGAAATATATCTATTCTGAAAAACTTCTTAACTTATATCAATAAAAGTACAAATTAGCTGTCATTTGTTGCTTGGGTTTTGAGTTAGACTTTTTAGAAATGTTTATTTATTTTTGAAATATTTTCTATTTAAGAAAAATTGCTTAAATTTATAAGAGGTGAAATTATTTTTTGACAGTTACATATTCATATTTTTAGTTACAGAGTTATAATACTGTAATCTTTGGCAATAAATAAGAGAGATATACGAATGGGCCATAATGTGTGTATATGTATATATATATATATATATATATATATATATATATATATATATATATATATATATATATATATATTAGATGTTTGTTTATGTTTGTTTGCGTTTTATGGCATATCAACCTTTGTTGGTTATTTCATGACAAATCCATTTTTATACAAAGAAACAGTTCTATTTCAAACAATTCAGTTTAACATAAGTACAGTGTAATTGTCAAAAAGATTTCTATTTCAAGCTATTCAGTTTAGTCAAACAGTTCTATTTCAAAGAATTCAGTTTTGTATAAGTATAGTTTTTATTTACACCGTTAAATGTCAAAACAGTTCTATTTAAAAAAATTCAGTTTAGCATAAGTATGCAGTTTAACTGTCAAAGCAGTTTTATTTCAAGCAATTCAGTCAAGCATAAGTACACAGTTTAGTTCTATTTGACTCATAGATTGGACCCTATCAAGTGCTACCACTCTGGGCCAGAGTGGACCAAGGAGCAATGGCAATGGTTGGGTACTCCGTATTCCCCAAATTTCCCCAAAATTGTTTAGCGTCCTGTACAGGACACTCGTTGGTGGAGGAGTCTTATCCCTCTGCAGAGAAGCAGTCAGTGTATTCTACAGCTCCAGCTGATTGGGAAAATATATATTAGATTGTTGGATAATAATGACTGATTTTATTCTCCAATATGTAATATATAATAAAATTGGTCATTATTTTCCAAATAACCAATTGTGTGTTACACATATTTGTGTAATTAGTTCTAATGAAATTACCAAGGTGTCTTCTTTCTGAATCACTGATATTCATCAATAATTGTTGATATCTAAATGAAGCTTTTTACTGATTGAAACATTGATTCACCTCTTTAAGTATCATTGTCAACAGACTACTAATACCAAGACTTGATAATTTTGAAAAGCTAGATATTTATGATAAAGTGTGGTTGTATTTTGCTATTTCAAGAAAGTCAGAAATAACTCTATTTCAATCACTGTAGCAGAAAAAATGACTGTAATATTCAATTTAATATTCATTCAGAATCTATATTAAGAGTTTGTTTGTCTATCCTTTATAGATAGCCAAACAGCTTGTTTATTATAAAAAAAATTTGATGTATTTTCCCAACCCCTCTGTCATGAGCAGTATATGAGACAAGGTCATTTTTTAAGTGGAATTACAACTGGTATGAATGCAGAGATTTTTATCTTGACTGGTTTCCAAATGAAGAGTAAAGAATAGTCTGCCCTACTATTGACACATAGCTGGGAGAACAGAGGAATCCATGAATTTCCAAGGGCATTAGCATGAAGTGAAATGCAAACAGCCACATCCAGGATTTGAGCTTGTCTTGCCAATTCCATTTCCTATGATAATAGCTGTTGTGCTCAATTCCCCTCAAAAAAAAGTTTGATATAGTGCTACCAAATTTGGTATGCATACCTATTAGACCCAGAAGAATGTTTTATTATAAAGAGATTTGTTCTCATGGGTAAAATTGATGAAGGAAAACACTCTTCAAGGAGTTTTTGTTAAAAACTCCTTGAAGAGTGTTTTCCTTCATCTATTTACCCATGAGAACAAATAAACAATAATCAGTAGAAAGCCAAATTGCTGCAAGATAGAATTAATAAAGAATTCAAATTCCAAAAGAAAAAAAAATATGAGGGTCATTTAATAAATAAAGTTGGTTGGTTGGTTGGTTGGTTGGTCGGATTTTATGGCATATCAACCTACGTAGGTTATTTAATACCAAATCCAATTTTATACAAATAGTCAGTCCTATTTCAAACAATTCAGTTTAGCATGAGTACACAGTTTAATTTTCAAAAACATCTCTATTTCAAGCTATTCAGTTTAGTCAAACAGTTTTAATTCAAACAATTCAGTTTAGTATAAGTACAGATTTTGTTTACACATAGTTAAATGTCAAAACACTTCTATATTAAACAATTCAGTTTAGCATAAGTACAGTTCTATTTCAAATAATTCAGTTTAGCATAAGTACCCAGTTTAGATGTAAGTACACAGTTTAATTATCAAAAAACATTTCTATTTCAAACTATTCACTTTAGTCAAACAGTTCTAATTCAAACAATTCAGTGTAGCATAAGTATGCAGTTTAATTCTATTTAACCCATAGATAGGGCCCTATCAGGTGCTATTATTCCAGGCCATAGTGGACCTGGGAGCAAAGGCAATGAAGGTTTGCTCTAAATTCCCCATAGCCCCAGCATCACTGGAACCTCATCATCAGATTGTTTAGTGTGATATCCAGGACACTTGTTGGGGAAGTCTTACCTCTCAGCAGAGGTGCAGTTGGTATATTGTACAGCCCTAGCTGACTAGGCAATATACAGAGTTAATGTCAAAACAGTTTTATTTCAGATAATTCAGTTTAGCTTAAGTATACAGTTTAGAGGTCAAAACAGTTCTATTTCAAGTAATTCAGTTTAGCATAAGTATGCAGTTTAAATGTCAAGACAGTTTTATTTTAAACAATTCAGTTTAGCATAAATATGCAGTTTAAATGCCAAAATCAGTAAACTCAAAACACAGTTTAGTTCTATCTAACCCATAAATAAGATCCTTATCAGGTGCTACCACTCTGGGCCAGATGAAAAGGTACTCCACATTCCCTAAAGCTCCAGCATTACTGGAACCTCACCATCAGATTGTTTAGTGTCATATCCCGGATACTCGTTGGAAGGGAAGGGTCTTACTCCTCTGCAGAGAAGCAGTCAGTGTATTCTACAGCCCCAGTCAACTGGGCAAATTAATTATACCAAAGGTGTTGGCAATGGGAAGTATTGTTTACAATGGCACCTTTTCAAGGAAATCAATAGTGATGGGTCCTTCCATGTCCCAGATGGCTGTTAGCATGATCTTCTTTACTGACTGCTACATCTAGAACATTTTCTTTACTGGAGAGCCAGTGTGTTTCCACTCCATGGACTGTCTTTTTTACTCCAGCTTGGCATGGCAAACCTGTGTTTAGCCCATTTGTAAATAGATTTTTGAATAAAACATTCTTCTCCATACATATCACACATTCATCAATGAATTTCACCTGTTTTGCTCTTCCAAGCCAGCAAAAATTTGATGACAGCCTGCAACACTTTGTTTGATCTGCTGCCTTTTTGATTAGCTATAGAACAAATGTTTTTGTGAGATTAAAATAATTTTGGTTAAAAACCAATTCCAAACAATGCCAAATTTACATGCATGCAAAAAAAAAGTTATTTTGTTTTTTCAAAAATTCTCCTTATTTATTGAATGACCCTCATAACTGTTTACAATTGAACATGACTAATTTGGTTGATATAAGAAATTTTTTGATCTGGAGATGTAAAATAATTACATAGCTTATTTTTTTAGCTGGGAATAACCATGCAATCAAAAAACACAAATATTTAAATTTGATAAACGTATGCATTATTCACTTAAATTAAAAAATATTCCTGAACAAAACTAAATGAATTTTTTCTTAGAACAATACTAATTTCATTATCATCAATTCCTTTGACTCTCACTGTGAATCTATTTCTATCAGCTATTGCACTTGGTAAGTTCTCTCGATGGCATCCAGTGTCCACACAAAGCTGATAAATTTAAGTTTTTGCTGGTCAGCCAACACTGATGAGTCTGTGTGACAAAGTCCATTGGAAAATATTGCATAGGAGTTTAACATCACTTCCCTAGTAATGTTCGGCATGTCTTGCTCGATTTCTTGGATAGTTTATGAGACAGGAAATAAATAGCTATACAACTACTGTTTTGTAGGGTGCTGCTTCCAGGATATATTCAAAGCATTCAGCATCCTTGTGTAGTTTCAATGTAGTTTTTTATCCAAGCATTTTATTTGAGTTCTAATGATGCAACTGACACTCTTTCAGCTTGAAAATTTCCCATTTTATTAGAGAGATCAGATTTCCATATATGGTTGATAACATCTCAATCTATTCTTTACCTATACATATGCTGACATCATTTTCAGTAATTTCATTAGAAAATATAAAAAACATAATTGGTAAATCTCTTATGGGGATTTGATTTTTATGATAATAATTACCATTTTGGTTTAAGCTTTTAAGTGATTGATTTTGACTGCATGTCAACATACCTAAGGGTTAGGGAATTGCTTTCACTGTAGGTTTATATTTACATTTTTTGCTTAATTGTTTAAGAGTTTTTTTGCACACAATTATATATCAAGTATTCCTATCTGATACAAATGATTTACCCATAGTTAAATGGTTTCAAGTATTCCTATCCAATACTAATAATTATATAGTTTTAAGTAATCATTTCTATTTAATAAATGTCATTTGTTTGCACATAGTTATATGGTTCCAAGTATCTAAGGGCTATTGGTGAACACCCTAACTCTTATGCCAATGACTCAATTCCATACTCCCCAGACCTCCAGAACTGGAGCCTCACAATCGGATATATTTAGTGTCACACTCAGGGCACCCTTTTTTGTTGAGATCTTACTCTTCTGTAGGATCTTCTGGGCTCCACTGACAGGGTAAATTTTTAACTGATAACAATCACTTTAAGATTCATATTGTTCAGAAAAAATTAGTAGAAGGAATTTTTGATATTTATCTTAGTGATCCAAATCTTGATTTCTTACCCTATGTAGAGTAATACTTCATCTAGTAAAGTATGTATTTATTTCTTATTTTTTTACTCTGGGGGAGACATTCAGTCTTCTGATTAGAATGGCTGACTTGCATCTCAAAATCTTGCAGGTCAAATGAATTTTTTGTTTTCTTTCCAGGATAGTATTTTTCTTATAAAAAAGAAAAAAAAAAAAGAGAGGAACTAGATAATGAATAAATAAATAAAGTTTTAAACTATTTTTCAAAAATCCAAGCAATGAAATTGTTTTAAAACAATCAGAAAAAAAAACAAATTGGAATTTCAAGCAGTAACTCAGGTCAAACATCCAAATAAACATACTAATTTTATTGAAATGTTTAGGGAAATATGAAAATAATTTATTTAAGAAAATGAAATATCTCCAGAGTATGGAAAAATGATCTCTCAAGTTTGGAACATAAATAAAAAAGGCCATATAAACCTTATTCAAAATTCAGTTTTACTATTAAAGAGAAGAATATTTGCCATTTTATTTTCTTATTGTCATCACTTTGTTTTAAAAATTATAGTATCCAAATGGTTGCTCCTCTCTCACAAGCTCATATACCTGAAGCCTTATCCTGAAGTTCTATCATGATCTCATAGTCATTGTCTCTAGTAATGTTGCAATTGCATGAAAAACAAAATCTTTCTGGTGGTCAGTTATTTGCAGTCAATGTTTAAAAACTTGAGACTTCAGGTATCCCCAGAATAAGGGGTTTGATTTAGTTTAGTGAGCTGGCCATGATAAGCTGCTATGTCATTTTTTAAATGTCTCAGTCATAAATGTACCATGTTCACTATACGATGCCCTGATGGCTGCTGCTGCTGCTGTTCATATTTGCCTGTTAGTCTTGCCATATCTGCGACCCAAGTCTTGATTGCATACCCAGAGTAGATGTTTAGTTTAACTAGTATATATACACACATATATGTATGTAAGTATATAAAGTTTAAATTTATCCTGTCTATTGACTCTGGCATAACCATTACTTGACATACTTTTCTTTCTTTTTTCTTTTCTTTTTCATTTTTTTGTTTAGTTTTTTTTTATCTGTATAAAATGGTTGATTTCCATCTCAAAATCTTAGTGGCAGATTGAGTATTTGTTTGGTTTTCAAGCAGAGTTTCTACTTTTTACTCATTTTTTTCCTTTTCTCACTCCTGCTAGATGTGTTATTTTATTTTTATTTTATTTTTGTACACTGCAATTACTTTTCTGGTTAATTTATCTTAAATTTCATCTCTCTTCTAATTCAGAAATAAACTTCTGTACCTTTTTAAAGCTAACACCCATATATTGAATCCTTTGATAAAGTTCTTATTTAATTTTAACTGTGAGAAGATTTTTTATTCTTTATCCTACTTATACTTTTTCTGTCTCTTCTTTCATTTTGCTTGAACAAATTAAAGATTTTATTTATTTCATTATTTTGTTTTTATTTTCATTTCTGACAATTTTGTTCCATTTATTTTCCTCTTGTTTAAAAGTGGCATTGCACATTTCTCTTTGCCAGATATTATCCCTATGATTGTGCTAAATCCTTTTAGCTCCGATTTATATTTGTTTCCTAATCAGCCCCAGTGTTATTGTTTATTGATATGTTTTGTCGACATATCTATCAGTATCCCAACTCAATTGTTTTGTTTGCTTCTGCTGTCTCATCTCCCACTTTCATTTAGTATTCTTTATGTGTCTTCTTATTTGTTGGAATTGTTCATCTATTTCTATTGTATCAGTATATATCATGTCATTCATTTGTGTTATATTATCTGAAGGCTCTGAAATTGTTTGTCTATTCAAACCTTTCTTTCAGTTTTATGCCAGTTTCTTATAAAAGAGGAATAATTTTCTATATTCACTACATCTCCAATTTAAGAGTTCCAAAAAGAATGCTGCTGATGTCACACTTAAATGTGCCTTTATTAGATAAAGCCAACAGTTTGTTTTTACTTTTCACTAATTTTTATTTACTAAAGTTAAGTTCTGAAAAAAAAGAAAGAAAAAAAGCATCCAAGTAGTAAAAATAATTTAAAACAAATAAAAAAACACAAGCAATTGAGGAAATAATTTATTTAAAAAAAAAAAACAATTGAATAAACAAATTAATTTAGTGAAATTCAAAAACAAAGAAAATGCAGGCTTTGTCTGACAAGATTCCATTTCAGTATGATATCAGCAGCAATCCTCTTGAGACTATCAAATTGAAAAAGTACCCTATGTTCTTGTATACATTGCTAAATTTTGTGTTTGACATTTTTCCCTCTCAGTAAGCTCTTCACCAAAGCACATTATACTATTCTTGTCACCATTATGCTTTGTCTTTCTATTTCATCTCTCTTATATTGTGGATATTTATTCCAATGTTTTATTTGGATCCTATTTAGCACCAAATGTAGAGTTTCTTAGTATGTTTTCATTATCATTTTATGTGTGCAAAACTTTCCAACAGTTGATTTTTTTAAACTAGAGACAGAATACACGGTTGAAAAATTGTATACATCTATTACTATATATACACACATATCATGCAACTTTCTGGGACCTAAATTTTAGTCCAATATTAGGGGGTCAGACTATATGCAAACCCTGTGTGTGGTATGCCAACAATTTTCAGCTGCAAAAGTCAACATATAGTCTCATTTCATGTAAAATATACATGATATTATTACAAATACTGTCTTACATTATAAGATAAGCTGTTTTATTTTATTATTATCTAATTATAGGATTATTAATGATTTTAAAAGACTATGAGTGTAAACTAACCAATCCTGATAGTTATTGACCTAAATTGAATGTTGTCAAAATCTTTGTCCTTCTCTTCCAATATCATCATTGTCATATGTTGCGAGAAAAAATATATCTGGATATTCTTTTTTCTTTTTAGAAATTATGGAAAACTAAGGAAGTTGAAGAGAAAATATATTTCCACAAAGATATATGAGTCTTAGTCTTGCCTGCTAAAAATGGAACATGCATGATACAAGGAACAATCAAACGATTAAATCATCTATTGGAGATCAAATTTGAGAGGTTGCACAATATGCAAGATCAAATGATACTCAAGTATATATGTTACTATGTGACCAAAAAACTTCTATGTTGCTGTTGTTATATATCACTGATGTCTACAAAATATTGGGTATGGCTTACAATGTCCTCAATATAACCAAGTTAGGCTAGATTTTTGTAATTTTATGATTCATTGACCCAGGTGCATCATCATCTATAATTATAGTTTCTGCTGTCTTGGTTGTGTGATTGAGTACATGTTACAAGAATCCTCTTCTATCAACCTTATAATAAACCTCAATAATAAATGAAAATATGACAATACTCATATGACTGAATAACTGCTTTTTGACCAATACAATTCAGTGACATTGAATCAGGTCACTGGTACTACACATACAAAATCAAAACCTATCAGAAAAATGGCAGACTATCATCTGTGAATCTCCTTGGAATATATTACTTTTTGCACAGTAAATGTTTTCTTACACTAATGGCATTAATCAAATATTTACATTATTGCACTGACTTAATGCAACTATATGCACACAACTTCTCAGATATTTTTTCTATTGTACATATTACTCAATAGTATTAGGTTCTAAATTTTTATAAATGTCCATTATCAGATAAATACAATTCACTTTCACATAACTACCACCCTACACATGTTTTGTGATGTCTAATGCTAATGCTAGTGTTTAGATCATGCAATTTTTTTCAAAACAAAAAAAGTTAAGTTTTAAGAGAGAAGTTCAATTTGCAATGAATATCATGCTGACCTGAATTTGTGTCTGGTGTTATATATATATATATATATATATATATATATATATATATATATATATATATATGTATACATATATATATATAAAACCCAAAAATTATCAAATTATAAACATCAAGTCAGTTACTCCAAGTTACATGTGGTGGGCACAATCATCTGATGAAAAAATGATGAATCAATCATAATTTTATAATTGTATAAAGTCACACATTGAGATGGATGGACACATGACACTCATACATGAAAAAAATAAATAAATAAAAACAAAAACACTGCTATATAATTACAATGGATTAACAACTTTTCTCACTTTTATGTCTGATGATTGTGCACAGCACCTGAAACAGATTCTGGTGTTTATAATTTGATAATTTCTAAGTTGTATATCAGCTCTGTTGTTGCGGCATTGAACACTTTTTCTTGTTGACTTTTCTTATTCACATTTATTTTCATATATATATATATATATATATACATATTTGAGTTTATTTAAACATGTAATTTTTCAACTCAGGTGTACTTACTGTGTATTTGACAATACATTATATATATATATATATATATATATAAAATGTATTGTCAAATATATAGTAAGTACAGCTGAGCTGAAGAATTAAAAATTATATCTCTTTAAATAAACTCAAATGAATATATATATATATATATATATATATGAAGATAAATGTGAATGCTATGCTATTAAATTTATATAAAAACTAATATATTTTTACTTATTATTACTATTATTATTATTGTTATTATTATTATTATCATTATATAATAGCTCTATTGAGCACTCTCCAAATTTGGTTTACCACAAACCCATGAAATGAGATAGTGACCACCAACACTGTTATAATATATATATATATATATGTATGTATATATATATTGTTACGACCTGGAATCTCATTGGGACTATGATAACTGAGAGGTAGTGAGAAAGATAAAAAGAAATAGTTATTAGCAAGAATCCCAAGGTTTGATATGTAAAACGTAAAAGAACAATGGGGATGGGAATTCTCCAATTTGAGATGCCGATGAACACAGTAAAGAATTGACAATAGGTAGACACAGAGTGACAGAAAACAAATAGAAAGTTTAACAAAACAATTTATACATGAAATAGGGTTGAAGAAAAGAAACAAAAAGAATATTGTTATGAGGGATGGATAATTAATTACTGGCTATGAAACTAATATTTGAGACAAAGTATGAACATTTACAATAATAGCAATCTGTAAAAAGACCGAGAAGTGAAACAAAACTTACAAAGTATGATATGGGTTAAAGTCTTCATTTCTGAATTAATATTGTGTCTTGTTTTTCTAGTTTTTCTCTCTAGTTTTTCTAGTTTTTCTCTCTAGTTTTTCTCTCTAGTTTTTCTTTTCTTCTTTTGTAGTAGGTTGGTTTGACGTTACAAAGTCTTCAGGTTAATTAGATGGGTGCACTCATTTGGTGATTTGTTGACATCATGCTTCAAAATGTATGCATGTGTGTGTGTGTGTGTATGCAAAATATATACTTATGCAAAATATATATTTATAAAAAACTATATATATATATATATATATATTATCATGTCACACCACTAGCTTGGATCTCAGGGCCCTCTCCCACCACACTTCTCTATCATTCATTGCTCCTGGTAGGTCTTCAAGGCTACATCCTGTATCAGCACAGAGCTGTTGTATATAGTTTCTAGTTGGTTGTCCTGCCTTTGCTTGTCCATTTGAAGGGGTCCTCAGGAATATGTCGCTTATGAGTTTGTTCCGACTTCTCCGGCAGTGTCCTGCATGTCTGGTTTGTCTAACTTGGATAGTTTTTGTGATGGGTTGTAGGTGGCTGTACAGCTGCTGCTTTGTGGAATGCTGCTTCCAGGACTTGTTCAATATTGCTCGCAGTATTCTTGTGTAATTGCCGTGAAGCTTTTTCTCCATATGTTTAGTTAGCATCCATGTAGTCCATTCATATAGCAGTATTGACACAACCACTGCTTGGAAAAAACTGTGTTTTATTTTATCGGTCAGGTCTGACTTCCATATGAACAATAGCCTATCAATAGCTGTCCATGCCTTTACTTGTTGCATTTCAATGTCTATCTCGATAAATGAGACACTGCTTCCAAGGTAAGTGAACTTGTCCACTGGTGTCAGAGAACAACTGTTTAGTGTGGAGATGTCACCTCTTTGATTAAAGCACATGTATTCCACCTTGTCTGCATTGACATGGAGACCTATGCTAGCAGCGGCTCATTCCAGACTATGTAGCAGGGTTTCAGCTTGGGTGGGTGTATTTGCCAGAAGCAATATGTCATTGGCTTAGACCGCGTCCGTGATTGTTTGTGCAGGGTATCTTCTGCTTCTTTCCTATGCCAGCCTGAAACCATTATCTTTCATTTATCAATAGACATTCTAAGCACGTAGTCTAGGCAGATGATAAAAAGTTATGGGGCTAATGTGTTTCCTTGCAGCACACCTGCTATAATGTCGAAGTAGTCAGTGTCTCCATCAGAGGAGCGGACTTTTACTTTCATGTTTTTATATAGCATCAGTAACAGTGTCGGAGCAGTATGACATCGAATTCCTTAGTTCCATACTTCTGGGGTATTTCATCGAGCCTTGCTGCTTTTCTATTTTTGATTTTTCTTAGTACTGAGTCAAGTTCTTGCATAAACTGCTCTAGTTAGATGTTAATTGTTTACTAATTCTCGTGATTGGTTCATGTATAACTTTCGGAGAGTTTCTGAGTAAATTGTCAAAATTTTGTTTCCATAGTTGTATTTGTTCTTCTTGGCTGGTTGCTTTCAGTTTAGCTTTCACAGTGCTCTTCTTTCTGCTCACGTCGTTAACCATTTGCCATTCTATCCTAGATTGTCTATCTTCAACCGATGCAAAATTCTTCTGTGAAAGATTCGTTTACAACTCTACTCTAAAAATGTGCATAATCTGAATGTTCATGGATTATTAATTAATAACCCAAAGATATTTTTGAAAAAAAAATCAACGGTAAAAACTTTAGTAGGGGTACTTATTCTAAAACTCTACCCCAAATATATATTTTCATACCTTATTCAATAAAAATGAATTCTCTTAACTCCATCCCGCTATGGGTTGAATAGCAATACTACTGTTTTTCTATAAGGATGGCTTTGGCATAAAATAACCCAGGTTGATATACCATTTAACAAAGAATCCAAAATTGGATTCAATAAAACTAGTTTAAAATTGTAAGAATTTATTGGGGGAAATCCTCATGGTGTAGTAGCTAAGGTGCTGATCATATGTCTGACTTCCTCTCTTGTCCAATTTTAGAAGAGACTATCTTACAAGGGAAACTGCCTTTTAATAGACATGGAAACTGAAAGAATTGATATATTAGTATGATTTATGACTTTCAAACAACCACTCGTTGGTATCATTTTGAATGCTGTATATTCTTATATTTCTTAATATATCTTTCAGAAAAACGGTGCCATTTAATTTTTGTGCAAGTAATTTTAGCAAGTGGAAAAACAAACAAAAAACATAACAGGATTTTCTGATGTCAATGAAGTTAAAAAAACCCAGATTTTTGGAATTTGATGTCGAAAAAGACAATCTGGCAAATCTGGTTCCCATCACAATTAATCGCTTTTTCTATCTTTTGCTTGTTCTCTCTCTCTCTCTCTCTCTCTCTCTCTCTCTCTCTCTCTCTTCAATATAACTGTCTACATTTTGATCTTCTCTCTTTTCTGTCTTACTTCTTTAGTAACAAGGCAAATTGGTTGTCATGCCCAGTTACATTAAGAAAGGAGTAAAACAAATTATTGGTGAATTTCCAGAAACTTTAATGTCAGTTTGAGAGAAAACCCTGTACTGTGTTGTACAAAGGAAAGAAAACAGTTGCAGACGTTAGAGCAGGAATTAAGCATTAAGCTTGAAGCTTCAAGGACCAGTTGGTCTTGAAGGAATGAATAAATGATAAAGGAATGATCTCCCTAGAGAAAATAATGGTCCAAAAATTGGATGCGCTCACTTCATGTTGATTTGGTCTGTTCTGCTGCTAGAATGAATGAGGAAGAGAGAAAGAGCATTTACACTGCCTTTTATACTACCCGGGAAAGTCATCCGAGTAGAATGGCTTAAATCATCCTCAGTGGATGAAAATATAAATCAAAACTTCAATGGTCAAAATAATTCCTGCACCAGATAATAAATTTGAAATTAATTCTTTCTGCTACACTTCTTTTCTTTCTTTCTTAATTTTCACTTTCAATTTATTCTCTTTGCTTCCTTCTTCCCATTCTTCATTGCTTTCCATTCTTCTTTCTTTCTTTCTTTCTTTCTTTCCTTCTTTCTTTCTTTCTTTATATTTACTCAAGTAATACTTTGTGTTATCTCTGGACAGGTTGTTTCCCTAGAACCAATTTCAAGTGACCATTAAAAACATTTGACAGAGAAATGGATCAAAGAAATTAATGAGATGAAATGATTTCATCTCTAAATATTTAATGATTTGCAGTGAAAAAAAAATAAAGGGAGATGAAATAAAAGAGAAAAGGAAATTAAACAGTTGCTTTCAAAACTTCTGTAAAGGCACACAAAGTTATAAAGTAGTGCTACAATGCTTTAAAGCTTTTTCCCCTGCTAGAAACGACTGCCTACTAAAAACATTGTTTTGAGGGGGGTTTTTTCAGTGTATTTAGTCATCATTTTAAAAATACAAATGTCAGCACTGTGTTGATTTTGTTTTCCTTCAACAAAGAATATCTCAATACAAATACAGTAATATGCTGCTCAACATGGATCTAATGTAACAGTCTTTTCCAAATAGTTTTTTTTGTAATAAATTTGGTAAATGTTAAATTTTCAAAATAAATAATGATGTTTGGGTGAATCAAAAAGTTTTGTGATATTTTAGTACATCCTAGTTTGCAGTGTACAATGCCCTACTACGAAACCGCATAGAACCCAAAATCAACAACATCCTTAGGAAAAACCAAAATGGCTTCCGAAGAAATAGATCCACGACCTCACAAATATTGACCATCCGTAGAATCCTTGAAGGTGTATGGGCAAAAAACCTACAGGCAACATTACTATTTGTTGACTTTACCAAGGCCTTCAATTCCATTCACAGAGGGAAGATGGAACAAATCCTACTAGCATACGGCCTACCTAAAGAAACCGTAGCAGCAATAACGATCCTCTATAGAAACACCAAAGTGAAAGTACATTCACCGGATGGAGACACAGAATACTTCGACATTGTAGCAGGAGTACTACAAGGGGACACGCTAGCCCCATACCTCTTTATCATCTGCCTAGACTACATGCTTAGAACATTGATCGATAAAATCAGAGAAACAGCTTCGAGCTGACAAAGAAAAGAAGCAGAAGGTACCACACAAAAACAATTACCAACACAGACTATGCCGATGATATAGCGATTCTGGCAAATACACCCAACCAAGCCGAAACATTACCGCATAGTTTGGAACAAGCCGCCGCAGGCATTGGCCTCCATGTCAATGCACACAAAACTGAATATATGTGCTTTAATCAAGCAGGCGACATTTCCACACTAGAGGGGACCTCTCTGAAACTGGTAGACAAATTCACCTACATAGGAAGCAGTGTCTCATCAACTGAAAAGACACTGACACATGGCTAACGAAGGCATGGACAGCTATTGATAAGCTATCGATCATATGGAAATCAGACCTGACCAATAAAATGAAACGCAGTTTCTTCCAGGTAGCGGTCATGTTGATACTGCTGTATGGATGCACCACTTGGATGCTAACAAAACGCCTGGAGAAGAAGCTAGATGGCAATTACACAAGAATGTTGCGAGCAATATTGAATAAGTCCAGGCGGCAATACCCCACAAAGCACCAACAATACGGCCACCTGCCTCCCATCACGAAAACTATCCAAGTTAGACAAACTAGACATGCAGGACACTGCTGTAGAAGCATAGATGAGCTCATAAGTGATGTACTCCTATGGACCCCCACATATGGCCAAACAAAAGCAGGACGACCAGCTAGAACATACATACAGCAGCTATGTGAGGATATGGGATGTAGCCCTGAAGACCTGTCAGAGGCGATGAACGATAGGGAAAAGTGGCGAGAGAGGGTCAGGGATATCCGTGCTAGTGCCGCGACATGATGATGATGATATCACTTGACCATAGCACATCAAGCTGTGGAAGATAATGTTCATAGTTCTGTTACATTGTGCATTGCATCATTCTGTGTGTGAAATTTGAAAGCTGCACAAATAAATGTGCAACATAATCTATTTCAGGAACTTATGCTTTACAAGTTCAAAGTGAGCAATAACATCATGGAAGCAAGCATAAACATCTGTTGCATAAAAGGTGATGGCACATTAGAGTTAGAAGTCTTGCTCAGATTTCAGGTTTTGCTCCAATATATATAGAGGAAAATCTGGCAAGTAACCCTTGGAGAGTATCAGAAGAGCATAGCATCACACAGTCAAGTTTGGTTAATCACCTTTCATGTTACCAAAATATTACAAAACTTTTGATTCCCCCAAGTAAAAGACAGTATTCTGGACAGTCTCCACTGTATACTTTGGTCTATGTGCATTAGAATAAACATATACAACTATGATCTTGCAGTCCAGTGCATTAGACACCATGCCATGAGGGTGTAGTCTCCATGGCATAACATATATATACACAACAATTTATCATGCATTGGGATACTTCGTAATCATTGTGACATTTCACCAGATCTGAAAAGTAGTTATTAGATCAGAAACAGTAGTCATTTATTCAAATCGCAACATCATATATTTTAAAATGATTACTGGCACAATATACACAAAAATAATGACAACTAAAGATGATTTACTGACAGGCTAATTGGTCTAGTGGGTAGAGTGTTTGCCAATAGCCCAGGAGACCAGGGTTCAATCCCAGGTTGAGTCAGACCAAAAAATGGTGCTTGATGCCTCCTTGCTTAACACTCAGCATTATAAGGTATGGATCAAGAATAAAGTGGAGCAATCCAGGGAAAAGAGTAGCGCCTTCCCCTATACCTTGGTGTAGTAGCTAATGAAAAGGGAGCCTTCAGGTTACTCTCAACTATGGTTGCCAACTTTACTTTTATGATGCCCTAGACTATGGGCTAAAAAGCATGATGAAAAACCCCAAAATAGATAAGCAATTTCATTTGACAAGCAACTCAAATGAATGTAGTGGCACAAGGGGATATGGAGTCTCCAATATGTTTCATTTAGTCTGGCAATCCTTTACTTTGGACTCTTACTGCCTCAGTAGAAGACGATGGAGTTGGACATAGGCAGAATATACAGTGATATTCATCAGAGCGAGAAAGTAGCTCTTAAATGAGGTACACAGGACTAATCCATTCCATCTTGTTGAGACTCAACAGCAACTTCAAATGTTTTAAGATGATTACAACATTTTCAGTGGGAAAACACTACATTATGATAATAATTGCATGATAGCATATGAGAAACTATGATTCACTCATCTAAGGTGCCAAGAGAAAACTATAAAACTTGAATCTCTATTTTATATATTATAATATGATCTTGTTTGTTTAGGACTGCATTTTTTAAGAATATGTCTCAATTGGTATCTTTGCTCCTCATTGAAGCTTGTAATATACTGACTGTATATTCTGCAAAAGGGTAAGACCTTCCCCCAACAAAAAGGTGTCCTGGGTATGATTATACTGTATCTGATAGTGAGGATCCAGTTCTGAGGATCTAAAGAGGTGTGGAGTACCCTTTCATTGCCATTACTCCCAGGTCCACTCTGATCTGGAGCAGTTGCACCTTTTAGAGTCCCATCTATAAGTAAAAAAGAACTGTTTGAAAATCATTCATATTCAATTGGACCATGTGCAAATAAAAACCTCTTAAGAAACAACTACACAAAAATATAAGTATGAACACAATTCTCTAATCTCTTGGCATAAAATAAAGCTACATGAGTTGACATGCCATTAAAATTAATCAATCAATCAGTTACTATCTGAGGTTATTTTGCTCTCAAATTTGTTCACAAGAAAGTGAACTTGTTATGATAAAACTAAGTTTGAAAAAGGAAAAGAAAAGGAGCCATCATGTGTTTTTCCTGGCTTTAGGTAGCACAATGGACTGCAGGTCAGAGTTGACTTGGCTGCTTATATATAAAACAACAAATTAAGATGAAACAAAACTGTTAGTGTGAAGGAAATAAGTTTCCTCTTCTTCTGTTTGAGCCCTGTCAACAGCACTTAGAATATATGGACTATAATTTTCTACGAAAAGGTAAAACACACTTTTCAAAGGGTGTTGTGGGTATGACATCGAACTGCATCTGATGTTGAAGCTTCAGTTTTGATGATTCAAAAGTATGGAATAACCCTTTATTGTCATTTCTCCCAATTCCACTCTGACCCATAATGGTAATACCTATTAGGATGACATCTATCAATCAAATAGATCTGTTTAAAAATTATTTGTATCAGATAGGAATACTTGATGTCATATGACTGTAAATTATTTGTATCAACAAGTTAATTGAAGCTATGATTGTTTACTTTGGATTCTGTGTGCCAACAAATGACAAACATCCAATAGAAATGATTACTAGAAACAATATAATTATAAGTATTAGACAGGAATACTTGAAATCATACAACTGTATGCAAATTGTTTTTATTTGATTGGAATACTTGATATCATATGATTGTATGCAAAAAACTGTTAAGAAGCTCAACTGTAGTGTTATAGTAAGTAAATTCAAATTTCAGTTGTGTTATTGCATTCATTTTTGAATAAATATTCATTTCAGTATTTGTCTCTTGAAGGAGATACTAATGCTAATATTTGAGCTTGGTGAGTGGGGACACAACTAAATATTTCCAGTATCACCACTGCTTACCAAGAACTGGTAACCACTTCAATAGGTACAATAAATTCCAAGAGTTATTATTAACTTTGACAGGCATTTTCTTTTACCTTTAATTTTTAGTTGCTTTTTTTCTATGATAGTGAGAAACATGTTCATAGTAGGTTTTTTTATTGGACAAATCATTTAATTTTTTTTCCATTAATCATTTCTCATTTTTGTATTTGTCTTTCTTTTTCTCATCAAAAAATAATCCAGATTACCTATGATGACACTTTATTGACAATTTATAACTATATCTTAAAAAGAAAGTTTATTCTAACCTTTTAACAATACTAACAAATACTTTGCATTTTACTTTATCACCAGTCTTCTCAGGCTTCATTCCAATGCTCTGCCACTTAGCTATTATTATTATTATTATTATTATAACAAATTTTTCACACCAATTCTAACTGGTGGTTTTTCACAGGAGTCTGAGTGACAGCAAGTCTCCTCAGGTCTCTAAAACTCTTCTGAGTATTCTAGCTAATCTCAACAATGTTGTAGTTGAGATGATTTTGATTCTTCCTCTGATTTCCAAATCCTCCAGTCTTTTATCCAAACCTTTGGGTCCATTCCAAGTATACCAACTACAATTGGTATTAACATCAACCTTATGTTTCACAGCTTTTACAGTTTTCTAGCAAGGTCCAAGTATTTGTATATTTTTTTGCTTTTTTTATTTTCACATTGTATTCCATTAGGATGGCAAAATCCACTTGATGTTAATCAACACTCGGTCTGGTCTTCTGGCTAGGATTAAATGGTCTGTTTATATCTCAAAATCCCAGAGAATTTTATGCATCTAATTCTCTTGGATAGCTTCTGGTTTGTGCATATACCATTTGGTAGTATGATTTAATTCTCTGTGGATCACCTTTCCCACCCAATCATGTCTAGTCTTGTATTCCTTTAGAGCTAATTTACTGCATTTGCTTATTGTATGATTAACTGTTTCATCTCTTTCTTCACATAACCTATGCTTGCTATTTTGCTGCATATTATCAATTTTTGCTTAAATGTAATTGATCATTATTGCATTGTTTTGTGCTACTATTAGAAGAGATTCAATTACTCTCTTGAGGTTTGCCTTTTTTAGCCCTTTCCAGGTCTTTTCATATGCAATCTCACCAATCTATCATTTAAAACATCTACACATTTGTTCCTCTCCCCATTTCTGTTTTCTTGTTTTTGTTGTTTTTCTGTTTATTGTAATGTTGCTAATACTATTTGTCGTTGTTGTTTTATTTAATGTAGTCTGTCAGTTTTTGTATTGATGTCTCTACGCATATAGTCTGTCTATGTCATCTCTCAGATGTAAGGCCTTGTGTATAGTCATCAATTATCTTGTCTTTTGGTCTATTTATTGGAGTTCCTTCCCTATCCATTTTAAAAATGGTCCTGAGTATCATATAAAGAAGACTGCCCAGGTGTTTATTCCTTTGATAAAACTTCTACTACAGAGCTTGTTTTTGAGTTTTTTTCTTCTTCTGAGGTACTCTTATTTTTTCTTTCATCTTTGTTGGATTGAGTCAACTTCCAATATTCCCGAATACTTCTAGTTTTTTTCTTCTCCAAGCATTCTGATTCTTTCTTGAATTAGCAGTTTTATTCCTTCCGTTATTTGTCTTTTCTCACAGTTCATTATGAACATGGCACATTTTTCTTTGCCAAATTTCATTCCTATATCCAGGCTGTATATTCTTATTGTCTGTATCAGGTCAGTTCTTTTTCATTTTTGCAAATACTTTGATATCATTCCTGTACATTAGGTGAGTAATCTTTTCAAGTAATTTTGTAAATTGTGCACTTCCTGAGTATATAATTGAGTGACTTTAACAAATAATAATGGCAAGAATGAGTCTCTTTGGAAGATGCATCACCAGATTTTCACTTCTACTAAAGATTATCCTCCTATTGTGAATTCCACTTGTCAGTTTTTCATGGCTTCCATGATGTATTCAAGGACTTTGTTGAATATTTTGTATATTTTCAGACATTCTATCATCTAAGTTTACAGGACGATATCATAGGCATTCTTGTAAGTAAATCCATGCCATGGTTACATTTTTCCACCTTGGGGGATGTGCTGATCTATATATATATAGTAAATCATCTGTTCAGCTTCTTCCTTTCCTTTCTGTACTTCAGGAAATAGTCTGCATCATTCAAGCAAGTAATAGATTTCTTCTTTTATCTGTGTGGTTAGGATTTTCTACTTCATAGATAAATATGCTATCAATATATAATTGTTGGGGATGGTTCTTTTTTAGGGTCCTTCTGGATCAGGGTAGTTTTTCCCTATGTCGTTGATTTGGGTATGCTTGCGTCTTGTAGGCATTTGTGCAGTTCAAGAGTCAATATGCTGTGGATAGATGTGAATCCATGTTTACCATTATGATCTGGTATTTTCCAATCCAGTATTTTCTTGAGTGTTGCTCTTTGGGAGTTCAGGTGTATGACTACCTCAGGGCTTTAAGTTCTTATAATTCCTTTTTTATGTTATTCATCCATTCGGTATTTCTCTTATGTCTCTTCTGTTCCCATATCTTATGCCAAAATTGTTTTGTTTTCTTTGTATCAAGTTATTGATTTGTCCTAATGCATTCTTCATCAACTTGTTGGTGAGATTTTCTTTAGTTATTTCGGAAAGTCCAGGTTTTTTGTGTCCTAGAATCTTTTTAGCGTCCCTTTTTTTTGTCACTATCTTTTGATTTATTTCAGTTGCATTGTCAGATTTGCCTGCAGTTGTCTTTTTTATCTTTACATTCTGATGTATCCCTCTATGTTTTTCCTTCCTTTTTTGTTTGCTGTCATAGTTGTCACAGTTTCTTTATTTGTCCGTCTTGCTTATTTTCTAATCCAGGTTTGTATTCCATAGGCAGATACCAGTTTTATCTGACTTTTTTCGATCTGGCATAAATTAACTTGTTTAGCTCAGTGATGTCGTCCATTGGGATATTCTTAATAATTTACTTTCTTTTTGGATTTTACTTTGACATTTTTCCAGTCTTGATCCTATAGAGATGGTAATGTAGGCTTCTTTTCAGTCTTGATTGTTTCTATCAACTTTACAGTTTTTTTGTCTTTTTGTGTTAACATTGATGTTGTGGTGCTGTGGTCTGTGGAGTTTTGGTTTTCATTATTTTGTTTTTCAATTTATGTAGGGGATTCTTCTTGAGTATATTATCATCATCATTATTATTATTAGTTGTTGTTGTAGGAGTTGTAATTGATTGGGAAATATGACTTCAATGATTTGTCACAATTCATCTTTTATTACTCTCGCTACCTTGATCTATATGAGGTTAATCTTTCTGGTAAGGTGCTAAAAAACTTCAGTAATCTATAAGTAGAGGGACCCATGGTGTAATGGTTATTGTTGCAGGAAATAGACACAGCAACATGGGTTCAAATCCTAGACGAGACTGATTGCATTTCACATAACACTAATACCCTTGGGAAAGGTATGAATCCAATTATTCTCCCTCCAGCTATGGGTAAATTGTAGGGCAGACTGGGTTCTTCAGCCTTGGTGAGGCAATTAGTCTAGGAGAAGGAAAACTCTGAATTCAAACCTGTTAAACTCCGCTTAAAAAAAAATTGACCTTGTGTCATATCCTGCCCAAGCGGAGGGGTTGGTAAATATGGGTATAAGTAAATAAAAACAATATCTGGAATTGCATATGATAAATATAAAGGAAGAGATAAAGATTTTTATAAGAATTGAATATTTTTGTTTTGCTTTTCTTTTCTTTTCTTTTCTTGTGTATGAGTGTGCATGCATGTACTATGTGTGTGTGTGTGTGTGTGTGCACACTATTGTCCACATACTTATACCTGTATATGAATGCCTTGATTTTGGTCTAAAATCAAAACGATAAAAACTTTCTTATTGTTATTCACAATTTGAATATTTATTTTAAAAACTTTCCAACAAAATCTTGTCAATGAAAAAGAAAAAATTGCTTTTTTTCTTTTTTTGTCCACAAAATGATATCCAGAATAATTGATCTGTTTTGATATTTAGAATAAAAGTATGGGCTACTTTTTTTTATTGATTTATATGTGTGTGTGTGTGTGTGTGTGTGTGTGTGTGTGTGTGTGTGTGTGTGTGTGTGTGTGTGTGTGTGTGTGTGTGTGATTTGCGACATTTAAATATTTGTTTTTTTTGGGTTTTTTTTTTCAATTTGCAATTTATATTCTGGCTAAAATAGACCCTGACTTTAGTTCTGTTATTAAACATTGAAAAATAAACCTCTCTGATGTACACACACATGATTAAGAAATAAGAAATTAAAGTAAAATAAAGTAAGAGATAGAAATCAAAGTTGTAGAATTTGTTTTGGGGTTTTTAAAAACATTTTCTGTGACAAATTATTTTCAAATTATGAGCTCTGTTTTAATTCAATCATCAAGCCAAAGATTCATTACTGCTGATTTTGGAAGCTATCTTTTCTCAAGTTAAGTTGTTGTTAAAAGAACATAATTATGTGACAAATTTGGCTGAAAGATACACCTGTAAAAAATCAATATTGTAATTATACAAATAACCTCTCAAAGGTACACATAATTACATTCATATTCCAAGGAGATGTAGAGCAAATCAAATAGTTTAGATGACATGTTCTAACTTGCTTGTTAAAATAAAATGAACAAAAATAACAATACCCACTATAATTGACTGCATTCTATGATGTAATAACAGTACTTAAGTGTATATTAAGTCTGTTTGTCTTCATTTGTTTATTTGCTTCTTAGTCTACCTTATCTATGAAGTTTAAGATAGATATTCATTATCTGAAAATAAAAGTTGAGTATGTGTTTACCTGATGCCTCGGTCATGGGCAGGAGGCAACACCAAGTCAATTTTTATGTGGAATACATCTGGGTTGAATTCAGAATTTACTTTCTCCTAGATTGGTTGCTATACCAAGGCTAAAGAGACAAGCTTGCTCTACTATTTATTCATTTCCTGGGTGTTGGGGGAGAGAATAAATGAGTTAACAACAGGCTTACCCAAGATTTGAACTTGGCTTACTGACTTCATTTCTTATAACAATGTTATACCACACGTAACTTGATTGGTTTGTTTTCGTCACACACATGCACATACACACACAAGCACACAAACTTACATACTCACTCTCTTTCTCTTTCTCTCTTTTTCTTTTTGGAGTATAGGTAGTTAATTCATTGCTTGTATAGAGAGATTCAATCCTCATTGGGCATTCTACTACTTTCAGGTGAAAGCGAGATTTGATAATGTCTATATTTTTAGGCATATTCATATGGTTTGGAGTTGCTTGTGGCATAGCAATTAGCATTGTAGGAAACGGATTTGGCAAATGGAGTTAAAAGAAGCTGTTTACATTTCATGCTAATCCCCTTGAAAAAACAATGAATCCCTATCTTCTCCCTCAGGGCAAATAGTAGGGGAGACCATCCTCTTTCATCTTTTGGTATGGCAACCAGCCTAGAAGACAAACTCTGACTTCAAATCAGTTGTACTTCACTTTCTAATTAACCTTGTGTTACATCCTACCCATGGTTATAGGGTTGGTTAAATACATACCTATTTTATGACCATATTTTTTATAATTGCAATATTAATGATGAAATCTCTAAAAATATTTACCTTAATAATAACTCAATTAAATAAATACTCAAATATATCTGAAAATGTTTTTATGTGTAATAACTGCCCATGATAAAATTTCTCGATATATTTTAATTTCTGTATAAAACCTTTTTTAAAAAAGAAACTAAATTGCATATTATATAAATAGATTTATTCAATTTGCTGTGAGCTTGGAGAATACTGTTCTGTTGATGACAAACAGACTTTTATTATTTTTTGTTTTTATGATATTTTATATTCTTATTATTCTTTGAATTCAAAATTTTTACTATGTCATCAGAATATAGTTTTTACTACATTATTATAAGCTAATGTAGAAAAATATGGTAGAAAATAAATAAATCAAGATAATTTTTGGAAATTTTTCAAAATACATACATAATTATAGGCAGTTTTCCCAAGTTCTGGTGCCAGCATCCTGAATTTATGCTACTTGAAAACTTCATTGTTTTTTTTTTCAATTAAGTGCTGTTTTTATTTTGTATATTGACTTGATAGGCAAGGACTTCCAGAATCAAGGTTTTGATGATTTCCTTCAGTTTTGTTCCTACAAAATGCCAGTCACCTTGTGTCTTTCATTACATCAAAAGGACATTGTATCATAAAAATATAACATGAAAATTCAGCTACAAATTTATTGATCAATCCTATTTATAAAACAACAAGCAAATGTATTGGCTGTGGTTATTCCAATAGACTGCAGTGTAAAATTGAAAGAAGATTGAATCCTATATAAACTTCTATGTGTTACAGAAAAATAAAATAAAACAACTGTAGAACATGGAGTTTTATCTATTCTAATTAGCATACTTGAAACAGTCCTAAAGTGCTTTGCAAAATGATTCAAAGAATTGGAAATCTGAAGAGAAATAAGGATAATTCAGATAACAGAATTTCTAAAATCACATAGAATATTGGAGAGAGTGATGAATACTGGGAAGGTGTTCACTACTTATTATTTAGAAAGCACTCATGGTATAATGGTTATTATTGAAGGAAATGGACACAGTGACCCAAGTTCAAATCCTGGATGATGCTGTTTGCATTTCCCATAATGATAATTCTTTTATGAAAGGTATTAATCTTATTATTCTCCCTCCAGTCATGTGTAAATAGTAGGGCAGTCTGGGCTCTTTAATCTTGGTATGGCAACCAATCCACTTGAAGGAAAACTGATTTTTTGTTTAAAAATTGACCTTGTGTTGCATCCTGCTTGTGATGGATGTTTGGTAAATACACATTTATTATTTATAAAAAAATGTCCACATATATTTGAATTACTATGAGAATTTTTTTAAGAAAATAAATTAACATATTATATAAATACATATCTTTTAAATTAACATTACAGGGAGCTTGACAAAAAATTTTACGTTGAGTTCAAATGGATTTTTATCATTTTTTGTTTTTATGACTTTTATAATATTTTATTCTTGAAATTCAGAAGTTTACTAAATCATCAGGAGATGAAAATCTTTTTACTTTTTTTTCTAAACAAATATAAAAAAATAAATGCATATCAATATAGATATTCAATTAGTTATAAGAATGTTGATGTCAATAAATTGTCCTATGCCACTGTATCCATTGGTGAGGCTGCAATTTTTGTGCAAAGTATTGAATCACCTCTTTTATTGCAATTGCTTATTATTATTAATATCATTTGACTCTTTTGAGAGTTTTTCACACCAGCATCAACTGATGGCCTTTCACTGGAGTTTTGAGTGACAGCAAGTCTCCAGGACTTTTCTCAGTATTCTGGCTGATTTTGATATTGCTGTCATTTGGATGGGTTCTTCTCATCCTCTTATTTCCAATTCTTCCTGTCCATTTACCTTGTCATGGGACCAGTATATATTTGTGTCAATCCTGCGAATAGGTTGTTTGTGGTTGTAATTGTAGTTGATTGACAGAGGACTGAATAAATGACAGAGGCAAGTGGATAAGTTTAAATTCAGGTTTTATTGACTAAATCTTACACAAAAGGTGTATAGGTGTAGAAATTGCAGTCGTTGTATCACGTCGGTATAGAGTCTCTGTTGGATGATGAATGTCTGTGTTGAAGAAAGTCTTAGACTCAGCTGTCTATTAGTTTGTGGCAACAGCACATCTAACAGGTGAGGATGGTCTCTGTGCTTGGTGCAGATATTAGATGTTGCTGAATAGTCAGGCTGTAGCTGTTGCTAGAGACAGTCAATGATGTGGATGCATTGGTTACAAAGGCTGGATGATCGATGTCCCAACTGTGCAGTACTTTGGTTAATTGGGTGTGTCGAAGTGGCCTTCAAGTATTGGTACTAGTCCAAGCAGTGAGTCACTTGTGGATTAGATGTTGCACATGCTGGTTGCAGAGGCTGTGTGATCAGTTGTTCAATCCTTGTTTTAACCAGGGGGTGTCAATGTGACCTCAAGTGTTGATCCTAGTCTGAGCAGTGAGTCATGAGTGGACTAGGTGATGCAAGCAATGTAGCTTAGTTGTGCAGGAACGGCTGCTGAGTTAAGCTGGAGCTAGCCTGCAGTTGGTGCTGGCTACTTGGTGGCACAGGAACGGCTGCTTGGTTAAGCTCGAGCTGGTCTGCAGTTGGTGCTGGCTACTGCATTGTTGTTGTCGTCGTCTCATGGTATCTGCCAGAAAAGGTGCTGTAGTGAGGAGACCAAAAGTGGTGTAAGAAGACTTTCTGATGTTAGCTCTTGGAAGAGCTGTTGAGGATGGTGGGACTTTCTGAGGTTAGCTCTGAGATCTGCTTAAATGAGAAAAAAAAAGGGCAGCTGTGATCGGTCTGGTAGGCTGTGCTGGGTCCGCAACTGTGATTGGTTGGATTCCATGTCTTCTGCTTCAGCTGGTCGTAAGGATGCAGACCCCAAGTTTGGCAGCTTGGTTTGGTAGTGAGGATGCAGACTCTATACTGCTGGGAAAGGAAACAGATCCTTCCTCTCTCTAGGCTAAGCTTAGCTGCCCTGCTAACTTTTGGTTGCTGCCTGTGCGTTTATATAGCGTTAGCCACTGCTATTCTGTTAATCAAGGGAAGTATTTCTGTGCACAGGAAGTTCCCTTATCAAATATAAGTGATAATGAGATACTTCATTATACTTTAAAGAGGAACTTTTAAATATAATATATTTTATCCTGTGGTAATAATTTTGTCTCAAAGGTTTGCAGAATTGACTTCTTTCTAAAAATTGTTCAGTTGTGTAACAGAGGTTCACTCATGATGTACGTACGACGTTTGTTGTCTTTTGTCATGGGTGACTCAATGTTTTTGCTAAACTGGATATTTTAGGTATCATAGTTGGGATGGCTATGATAACCTATCCTTTAATGACTGTACCTAGCATACCAATTGCAATTGATATCACCATTACTTTCATGTTCCATAGTCTTTTGATTCCTTGAGCTGTTGTATTGATTCATCAATACTATCTTGAATTCTGGCATATCCTCTTCTTCTTTTCTTGACACATACACTTTGTGTTGTCTCTGGGATGTAAGGCCTTATTGATTGTCATGAGTTTTCTTGTTCTCTTGTTCATTTGTTGGAGTTCTTCTCTGGTCCACTTCAAAAATGATCCAGAGTATCTTACAAGGAGAACAGCCCAGGTATTTACCCCTTTGATGAGATCTCTTCTATGTAGATTGGTTTTGAGTAGTTTTCTCATTCTCTTGAGGTATTCTTTTTTAATTTTTTCTTTCATCCCCAGATGTTTGATGTCATCCACTTCCAATATTCCCAAGTATTTGTAAGTTTCCTTTTCTCCAAGTGTTCTGATTTTCTGGATTTGGTAGTTCTATTCCTTCTGTCATCTGTCATTGTCTGCTTTTCATTTTTACCATAGCACATTTTTCTACGCCAAATTCCATCCTTGTACCTTGACTGTATATTCTCATTGCCTGTATTAGGGTTTCCAATTCTTTTTTCTTTTGTGTAAACAATTTGATGTGATCCATGTACATGAGGTGGTTGATTTTTTTCTATGATTTATGAAGCTTGTAGCCACCTGTGCATTTTCTAGGTTAGTGATTGAGTGGCATCATTGCTGTTACAAACAGCAATGGTGATAGCACATCTCTCTGGAAGTTTCCTCTCTGGATTTTCGGATCAGATAAGTTTTTTCCTTCTGCTGTCAGTTTTGCATGGTATTTTTGATAAACTTTATGACTTCACTTGATATCTTGTTCATTTTTTGACAGTCTATTATCCAGGGACTATATCATATTCTTTTTTCGTAGTCAATTCATGTCATGGCTAGATTTTTCTGTCTGATTTTGCAGTCCTTGCGGATGTGTCAATCAATGTATGATAGCTCTCTTGTACTTCTGGTCCACTTGTGGCATCCTTTCTGTTCCTCGAGGTACAGTCCATGGATTATTAGTGAATCGTAAATCTCTTCCTAAATTTGTGCCATTAGTATTTTCTACATCATTAGTAGGCACTTTATGAGTCTGTAGTTGTTGGGGGTGGTTACTTTTTTAGCAGTCTTTTTGGATCAGGCTAGTCTTTCCTTTTGTCATTCATTGGGTATATCCATTTCTTGTTGGCATCAGTTTATTTCAGTAGCTAGTTTCTCATGGATGGAAATGAATTTTTTAAATCACTATCCATGCATGCCATCATGTCCTAGCATTTTCCAATTTGGTACTTTTTTGAGTGTTGCTCTGAGTGAGTCAATGTGTATTTTCACCTTCAGAGTTTCTTTGAGGCCTTCTAACTCTTTTCTCATGTTGCTTATCCATTTGGCTTTTCTGTTATATTCCCTTTGTTCTTATATTTTGTTCCAAAATTGCTTTGTTTCCTTATCCTCTGGTTGTTGGTATGTGTTGGTGCATTCACTCTTTATTTGCTGGTAGAATTTTGCTGTTTTAGAATGTCTTATTTTGTCTGTATTGTTTTATTGTCTTGATACCTTTAATATTCCTTCTTTTGCCAGTACTTTCTGGTTTATTTCCTCAAGTTGTATCTTTTGTTTTAATTGTGTTACTTTTCTCTTTTCGTTCCAACTTGTTCTAATGTTTTACCTCTATTTTATCATTTTTGCTTGTGGTCGAAGATTTCTTATCTATGTTTCCAGTTGAATTTCCCATCCAGGTTTCTGTTCATGTTTTTTAAAGGATTACCAATTTTTTCACTCACTACTTTTGCTCTTGCATAGATTAGTTAATTTAATTCTGTGATGGTGTCCATTTAGTTACTTTTTTATTTTTTCCGTTTCTGCCTTGACTGTTTTCCAGTTTGGTTTCTTAGAATAATAATCTAGTATTTTTTTTCGGACATAATTATCTTTAACTTTTCTATATTCCTTTCTTCTTCTTGTGTTAGTGTTGGTTCTTTGTGGTTTGAGTGTGTAGTGTTTTGATCCTTATTACTTTGTGGTTCATTTTTATTAGATCATTCTTGTTTATCAGTATTTGGTGTCATTTATTGTATAAGGGTCTTGTTGCATTAATTCCCAATTTATTTGTTTTTTTCATTTGCAAGTTTTTGACATCCTCTCTAACTGGTAATTTTTCATTGAATTCTGATTAACAGCAAGTCTCCTCAGATCTACAGGACTCTTCTAAGTATACTAGCTTAAGATAGCAGTGTTGATCTTGTTTCTTCTTCTGATCTCCAATTTATCCAGTCTCTTTTTCAGGATCTCAAGGACTGTTCCAAGGACTCCAATAACTATTATCTTCATATTCCACATCTTTTTCAACTCTCTGACAAGGTCCAAATATATGTCCAAATTTTTGCCTTTTTTATTTTTACTCTATCATCTATTGGAATGGCACAATCTATGAGGTGATAATTAATTTTTTTCTTGTTAATTAACTTTAAATCAAGCAATTTGGAAAGAATTTAGTGATCTGTTTGGACCTCTCCAAGTCCAAGAGAATTTTGTGGGTCTCATTTTCTCAGACAGATTATGCTTTGTGGAAACCATTTGTCAGTATGGTCAAATGTTAGTCTCTTGCATAATTCACCTTTCCTATCTAGCCATGGTTGCTCTTGTATTCCTTTTGTGCCAGTTTGCTGTATTCACTTATTATATGATTATCTGTTTCATCTCTATCATCCTTTTGCCTGCATTTGCTTTTCTGCATATTATCAATTTCTGCTTTGGCATAATTAGTTATTTCATTTTTTTGTTCTGGTATTAGTTGAGATTTAGTTTCAGCTTTCCCCTTTATGGTCATTTCCATGTGGATTTCTTTAGTTTGGTACTTGAAGTATCCATACAGCTGTTTTTCTTCCCATTTCTATTTTCTAGATTTTATCATTGTTGCTTTCTTGTTTGTTCTTAAGTTGTAAAATATACTGGTGCAGGGAAATACGAAACACTGATGACTCTCCGTTGTTCAGGTATGAAACATTTATTAACTTCTTGACTTTAGTTTTTCAACACGAGGAGAGAGAGACACAGTTTTTACTATGCTGACTGAACTATCTGACCCAACAAACGTGCTGCCCATCCTGTAGCCCTCAGCTGGACTGGCCCAGCCCAGAGTTGGATTTCCACTAATGTCTTTTTCAAAATCACCAAATTCTCAGCCCATTGCTTCCGGGTATGACATCATTCACACACCAGTCCATTTCCTATCTGGGGTTTTTATTATGACATTTGTGATTGTCATATCCTCTGTGCGCGAGCATGAACTGTACTCAATGTGTGTGCATCTGCACTAAGAGCTGAATAGTTCAAAGCCCAACCAAACCAAATGATAAAATATGATTAACGAAAAATGATTAATATAAAAAATCATTCAGTAATTATATAACAAAGTTATTACTATTGTTTTTGCTGTCACTAATTGCTATAATCAATCTCTCTTAGCTCTTTTTTGTATATTTGTTGAGTCCTTGAATTATTGTATCCATGTAATCCTCAATATTGGTCCTTTTTTTTCTTCTTTTCTTGACACATGAGGTCTGTTTATGTCATCCCTCTAGTGTAAGGCTCTGTGTATAATTATTAATTCCCTTCTTCTATGTCTGACTTCCTCTCTTGTCCTCTTTTAGAAGGGTCTTGAGTATCTTACAGAGGAAACTGCCCTAGTGTGTTTATTCCTTTGATTAGATTTCTGCTGCTGTGTTTGTCTTCAAGAAGTTTTCTTGTTCTTTTAAAGTACTCCATTCTTATTTTTTCTATAATTTCCATTTGCTTGATGGTATCCGCTTTTAAATTTCCTAGGTATTTGCAATTTCTTTTTTTTTTTCAAGTGTTCTGATGCTTTTCTGATTTGGTAGATCTATTCCTTCTGTGTTTTCTCTTTCCCCTTTTTTCATTATAATTATTATTATTATTATTATTTGGTTTCTTACAATCCTTCACCAGGTCTTTACTTAAGGTGATGGAAGATGATTATGTGCATTCTATGTTTGTTTGCTCCCTCTTCTGGATGATATTTTTCAACTCATATTTATTGTACTCTCCTAAGGAGATGAGCAGTTCTGCAAAATATAATTTTTTACATTTCATATAGGCTAGGACTCCTGGGTATTATCATTATTATTATTCTACTCCTTGTGGGTTTTTTTACATCAGTGTAAGCTGATGGTTTTTTGCTGTAGTCCAATTGACAAGTCACTTCAGGTCTCCAGGACTCTTTTGAGTATTCTAGCTGGTCTTAACAATGCTGTAGTCTAGATGGTCTCAATTCTTCCTCTGATTTCCAAATCTTCCAGTCTCTTTTCCAAGTCTTTGGGGACCACTCCAAGTACACTGATTACAATTGGTATCACTGTCACCCTCATATTCCACATCTTTCTTAGTTCTCTGGCAAGGCCTAAATGTTTATTTCTTTTTTCACTTTCTTTGATTTTCTCTCTGTTGTCAGCTGGGACAGTAAAATCCACTATATGGCAAGTTCTCTTTTTTTCCTAATTATCACTAGGTCTGGTTTTCTGTCTGGGATTAGGTGATCTGTTTGTATCTCAAAATCCCAAAGAATTTTATGCATTTCTTGGACAGCTTCAAGTTTGTGCATATACTATTTGGTAGTATGATCTAATTTCAATTCCTTGCACAATTCCCAATGGATCACTTTCCCCACACAGTCATGTCTAACCGACACTTGCTTTCTGTTGCATATTATCGATGGCTACATTTTTTCATCTCACTTATCTCTCCTTTAGGATATGCTGATCAATGTACAGTATGTTACCTGTTCCTCTTGTTCCCATTTGGCATCTTTTCTTTTCTGATGGAAACAGACTGCAACATACAAGTAATAGATCTCCTCTCTAATCTATGTGGTTAGGATTTTCCACATCATAGGTTGATACATTATCATTCTATAGTTATTGGGGGTTTCCTTTTGGGGGTCTCTCTGGATCAAGGTAGTTTTTCCCTATCCATTGAGATATGCTTGCTTCTTGTAGACATTTAAACAGTTGCAGAGCTTGTTAAAAACAAAGAACTCAGACTTTAACACTCTGCATACGGAGACGCCTTTACTACACCCTTCTTCTTACACTCACACATAAACCAATATGGCCATTTGTTTACTTCCGTTCATTGAATAATGCCTTCTCTTCTCGAGAGTATCAGGGGAGATAATTTGCATGCTTAACAGCTAATCTGTCTTGAATGGAATATTTTAAACCCAAATCTATATATGCCATCATCACCTGGCATTTTCCAATCCAGTATTTTTTTAGTGGTGCTTTGAATGACTCTAGGTGTATTTTAACCTTCAGGCCTTCTTTGAATCCTTGTAAATCTTTTTCTTATTTATTCATCCATTCAACCTTCCTGTTATGTTCTTTCTTTTCCCATATTTTACTCAAAAATTGTTTTATTTCCTTTGCGTCTGTTGTTGGTTTGTCCTTGTGCATTCCCCACCTACTTGTAGAACTTTCTTTCATTATTTTGGAAAGTCTTGTTTTGTTTGTATTGCTTCACCCTCTCTCTTTATCTTGTAGATCTGCTTCCTTTCACCAATATCTTTTGATTTATCTTTTTTAGCTGTAGTGTCAAACTTGTCTGCTGTTTCATTTTTATTCTTTTTTATCCCAATATATCCTTGTACATTTTTCTTTCTTGAGAACTTTCACTCATTGTTGCAGTTTCTTTATCTGTCTATCTAGCTTAATTTCCCATTATTGTTTTGTGTTTCTATTTGGGCTCCTTAGGAGAACACAGATTTTATTACGGGCTAGTTTTGGTCCTGCATAAATCAGCTCATTTAGCTCAGTGATATTGTCCATTGGGATATTTGGTTGTAATTTGTTTACATTATTGGTTTCCACATTGACTTTTTTTCAGTCTTGGTTCCTGAGGGATAGTAATGTAGTCTTCTTTTCAGTCATGATTGTTTTTATTAACTCTACATTTATTTTGACTTCTTGTGTTAACATATATGTAGTGGTACAAGGTTATGCTGTGTTTTGGTTTTCAGTATTTTGCCTTTCAATTTAGTTAGAGGATTATTTTTGTCTGTTTCATTTTGTTAAATCACCATTTTTTTCCTTTTGCTATGTTTTGTGATATTTTATAAATATGAAATTGTATTTCTTAGTAAAAATTAATATATATATATATATATATATATATATATATATATATATAGATACCTACTGAGTCAGAAGAAATCTACCTAGTTTTCACCTAATTGGATCATCAGGATAATTCTGACCAAAGAAGGGTTGAACCAAACTACATTTTAGTAGGTTGAGGCATTTTTGATAGGTATATTACTGTAAACTTCCCTTTACACCAATATACCAATCAAAAAATGCCTAAACTTTCTAGCTATTCATTTAAGAAAAATCAAATTCAACTCATCTCTCCCCATAAACACTTTGATTGCCATCTGCAAAAATATTACTAACATAACTTATTTTAAATTTAATAATAAATTTTATCAACAAAGAATTGGTCCCGCTATGGGAAACCTGCTTACTGGTGTTTTAGCCTGTCTATTTTTAGAATTTTTAGAATTTGGCCCTTTTGAATATAAATTATCAATTATTACAACATATTTCAGATATACTGACAACATATTCATTTTCTTAACACAAAACATAAATATATATATATATATATATATATATACTGCAACATTTGGTCTTCCATTAACTCCCCAAGTTAGCTAGTAAGAACCATAAACCTCTTTAGTATATATATATATATATATATATATATATATATATATATATATATATATATGCAAATTTCATTAAACATAATAGACATTTTATGTCTACATATTTTCTTTTGGATCCGTTCGAATTCCCGTATTACTTTTATTGTATTCTGGGGGAATTGATTTATGTATTGTCCATAGTTGCATGTATCCCTAGTACTTTCTGCCCGACTTTGGGCCATCATCAGGGGAGGATCTACTACAAAAGTGATGTAACTTTTGTTTTAGCATATTACAACTGTGTAAGGGCGTCTTTGCCGTTGAAGGTTTTGGCGTTTGTTTTTGAATGTGATTCTATATTTAGTGCCAGTAGCTAAAGACATTTAAGTACATTAGCACTGGTTTGAAAATTAATTCTATTAAGTGTTGGCTGCAGGTTTCTGATATGTAATGCTTCGAGAATCTGAAGTTTTTGTTTATTATTTTGATGTTCTAATATTGTTGTGTTGTCGGTGAGAATTTTCCGTAGCTGTGCCGTTGGGCATGAATGTTTTTTTAAATGCTGAGCTATTGAACTTGTGTCTGAAAGGTGCATTGTCAGTCTCCTCGACAGGGTAGTTGAGGTTAAACCAACATATATATTATTATTATCAGAGATACAATCTCCTAAAGGACATTTAAATTTATATATAACGTTGGTTTTTTGCAAAACTCCAATCGAGGGAGAGGAATTATTTCTAATGACTAGATTCGAGGTTTTAAACTTATTATAATATATAACGAGTTTTATTTTTTTATTAGGATCAGTGGGGAGTATGTTTTTGTGAATCAATGTTTTCAAGATTTTTTCATCGGATTTGTAATTGTAGTGCATTTGGTTACGATAAAAACATAAAACAGGCTCTCATCAACAATGGGTTTCCTAACTATATTGTTGATGAACAAATTAAACGTATGATCAAAAATGTTAACCAACAAAATGAACAGTGTACTACTCCATCCAGCCAACAAACATATATCAAACTTTTTTATCGTAACCAAATGCACTACAATTACAAATCCGATGAAAAAATCTTGAAAACATTGATTCACAAAAACATACTCCCCACTGATCCTAATAAAAAAATAAAACTCGTTATATATTATAATAAGTTTAAAACCTCGAATCTAGTCATTAGAAATAATTCCTCTCCCTCGATTGGAGTTTTGCAAAAAACCAACGTTATATATAAATTTAAATGTCCTTTAGGAGATTGTATCTCTGATAATAATAATATATATGTTGGTTTAACCTCAACTACCCTGTCGAGGAGACTGACAATGCACCTTTCAGACACAAGTTCAATAGCTCAGCATTTAAAAAAACATTCATGCCCAACGGCACAGCTACGGAAAATTCTCACCGACAACACAACAATATTAGAACATCAAAATAATAAACAAAAACTTCAGATTCTCGAAGCATTACATATCAGAAACCTGCAGCCAACACTTAATAGAATTAATTTTCAAACCAGTGCTAATGTACTTAAATGTCTTTAGCTACTGGCACTAAATATAGAATCACATTCAAAAACAAACGCCAAAACCTTCAACGGCAAAGACGCCCTTACACAGTTGTAATATGCTAAAACAAAAGTTACATCACTTTTGTAGTAGATCCTCCCCTGATGATGGCCCAAAGTCGGGCAGAAAGTACTAGGGATACATGCAACTATGGACAATACATAAATCAATTCCCCCAGAATACAATAAAAGTAATACGGGAATTCGAACGGATCCAAAAGAAAATATGTAGACATAAAATGTCTATTATGTTTAATGAAATTTGCATTAACGAAGAAATGCTGCCTAAATATACATATATATATATATATATATGTATCACAGTCTGTTCATATCTATTTACTATCTCAATCTGTCCATATTTATCTAACTTCAAAATTTGACATTATTTCAGCCTGTTAACTGGCAGAAACTTAGAATAAACACTTCAAAGCATACCATTAGATTTCTTTATATATATATATATATATATATATATTGCTTTTCAGGATTTAATGTTTTGATTTGTGTTGGAGGATCTTGTTTATTTTTTTCACTATTTACTTGTTCTCATATTTCTAATTTCTCAAGATTCAGAAAATCAACCTTCCTTTCATATCATTGTAGTTTGGTCTGCAAGTCTTTTTATTAAATCTTGTGGATTCTAACCAAATTTCTATAATTCTTTTTCAATAACATCTCTGAGCAAGATTGCTTTTAAAATAACAGTGAAGTACATTCTTGCTGCCTTATTTTGTCCATTTTTTCTGTTGATGTCTCTCAGTTGAGAAGTTGCTTTTACCATTATATGTGTACCTGAAATTAGAATAGCCAATATTCACAGGATGCTGATCAAGTCCCCCATGTTGGCTGTCAAGGGAGCACCTGCCAATAATATTGTCTGAGTCCCACATCGATTTAGATTTGGGGCTGTCATTTTTCATTTGTTGTATATTATGGCTATACCAAACCCTGTGTTTGATTGGTATCTGTGCTCCTGCTACAGATGTGACCTGTACTCTTACTAGAAAAAGGACATTTAAACAGACCAAAAAAATTTGAAACACTCTGGTTTTAAACTAGTAAAAGTTCAATGGTCACCATTTTTTTAAAAACCTGTTGGGTTTAAATCTTGATTTCTTACTTACTTAAGCTGTTACTTTGTGTGTTGATTGGCTTATAACTGATACTACTGTTTAGTTGTTTAAACCTCAGCCATTTTCTGGTTTTCCACAATGCCAATCTTTGCTCACCATTTCACTTATATTCCAAACTACTTTAAACTTCATTAATGGTTATTTTTGACAAAAAATGCTGGTCACATGACTTGGGGAGGGGAAGAGGAAAGTATTTCAACAAAGTTTCTTTTTTCTTCATATTCTTATAAAAATTTACAGCTTTTTGAGCTTTTTTAGTTTTTTCATAATTATTATTATTAATGATAATACTTGAAACCATATAACTATGAGCAAATAAATGATTATTATCATTTGATAGGAATTGTTATTTGTAGCCATATAATTGTGTATAAATTATTACAATTAGAAACAATATAACTGTGTGCAAATTATTTGTATTAAGAATAGTTACTTGAGGCTATAATCACTTACAAATGATTATGATCATTAGTTATTTGAAACCTTATCATTGCTTGAAAAAACAGACTGACTTCAGGATTAAATAAACCAACAAGGGTTGACATACCATAAAACCAACCAGCATCCAACATCACTTTATATAGCATTTACTTTACACTAATTCTCTTGGGAAAAGCATAAATTCAAGTTATATATTGATTTTTTAAATTTTTTGTTGATGTTTGTTCAACGTTATATAAATGTACATATCATCATCATCATCATGTCACGCCGCTAGCATGGATATCCCTGACCCTCTCTCGCCTCTTCTCCCTATCATTCATCGCCTCCGGCAGGTCTTCAGAGTTACATCCTGTGTCCTCACATAGTTGCTGTATGTAGGTTCGTGCTGGTCGTCCTGCTTTTGCGCATCCATATGTGGGGGTCCACAGGAGTACATCGCTTATGAGCTCGTCCTTGCTTCTCTAGCAGTGTCCCACATGTCTGGTTCGTCTAACTTGTATAGTTTTCGTGATGGGGGGCAAGTGTCCGTATAGTTAGTGTCTCGTGGGGTGTTGTCGCCAGGACTTGTTCAATACTAAATGTACATATACTAACAAATAAAAGTTAATTTTTTATTCATGTTAAGTTTTGATTTTAAATGTACTAGAAATCTTGTTTGGTAGAAATGTAGATGACAGAGCCTCTACATCATCAAAGGTGCAAAATAAAAAACATTTTTAAAAACTGATATTAAAATCTCATTCTTTCATATAGCCTGAAATAAAACAATTTTCCATTAATATATTGATGTTCATACCTGAACATTGCTTCTCAAATTGAACAAGTGAAGTTACATATCCTTTTATGAGGGTTAGCTTAAAAGATATTCTCATAGAATGTGACCAAATGAGATTTATTTTTGAACATTGTCCCCTTTTTGGTCAACCCACTTCTACCATTGATGTTTCACAGCTTGGATTCCAATGGTCAAAAAAATACAAAAAACAAGATATGACATCATCATATGAACTTTTCCGCCCTTAAAAGCGATGCCACGCTTAATTAACAATTGTTTGTTCTCCAGATTGTTTACTAATTTTAAAAAGCTATGAACAAATATACTATATTTCATAAGTTCAGTAACATCAACAAAGGGGAATTTTTTTTTATGTTGGGAATAATTTTTTGGGGTTATATTAGCAGAGTGTTGTTGTAGGAAATTTAGCAAGATCTGCAACATGTTCCATACATGCTCAATGTGGCTCAACTATGGTAAATACACATGTCCATAGAGTACTTGGAAATCAGCATGTCCACATCCCATGGCATCGTTACATTACCTCAGCTAAATTACCTTTTTACCTCTTACATCATGTATATATTATATCTTATTTAAATTTGGAAGTGCTTATGATGCCATCCTTATTGTCATAAGAAATGGACCTTGTAACCCAAATTCAAACCCTGGATGATACTGTTTGCATTTCAGATAGTGTTAATACCCTTGAGAAATGAAAGAATATAACTATTCTTTCTCATGCTACGAGTAAAATAGTAGGGAAGACTGTGCTCTTTAACATTTATAAGGAAACCAGTTTAGGAGATGGAAAACTTAGAATTCAAACTGGTTATATTCTGCTTAAAAATTGACCTTGTGTCATATCCTGCTCATCACTGAGGGGTTGGGTAAATACATCACAAATATATCATCAGGCTGAGAGTAAGATGAAACCATCCCCTTTACTGCTCTCTATAATTTTTGTAATAACTCTCTTTCAGTGAGGCGAGGGATTCTTTTCTGCTAACCTACAAGATACTTGGAGAGGAGATGGGGGCTGTCGAGTAATTCCTCTTACCTACTGAAATGGAATCAAGAATATCATGTCAGATGCCAACACACCAATCCTGCAATATGTGCCCCAGTGATCTCCTCCAGTTATTGAACAAGTAATACAACAACAAAACAACTATTTTTACAAATGTTTCATGAACAGTGTCTGACATGTGTCTGCAAGAGGCATTAAAACCTCAAAGTTGTCTTTGTCTTTTTTCCACTGTCTCAGTTCTCAATCAATAATATTTAGCTATTGTTGCCTGACTTTTTAGCAAGTAATCAATCATTATTATTTCTTTGTTGTCATAGAAGACAATACATGCCACCTGCTTGTTAATGCCACTTACCTAAATTTCTTTGATTGTGAAAAATCCATGGGTTCATTTTATTTTATGCTGAGAATAGTTGACTCAACATCAAAACTATACCAAGTAAAAGCCTGGTAGCCTTGCAACTGGACTCTCTGACAGGAAGTAGTCATGTGGTGGCTAAATGACTAAAAACCTACAATTATTGGAAAAATTTTTAACAAGAGTCTTGTTAGTTAAATCCAATAATCAGCTAATGAGCAACTATACTTATTACTAAGAATTAAATATTATTTTGTATTAATCAGAAAGAAAACAAAATGTATTCATATAAACCCATTAAAAAGCTGGTTCAGTTGTTGGAGCATGCTACTCTCATAGTGTGTTTTGGACTGGAATAGCTTGGTGGAGCCCAACCCTATCAAGGTCAACAAATGTTTTGAATTCAGTTTTCCTTTTACTAGACCCATTTCCATACAAAGCATCCTAGAGTTGGAAGGAGAATAGTTGGATTCATACCTTTCCCAAGAGTATTAGCACTATGTGAAATTCAAATAACTCCATTCAGGATTTGAAGTACGATAGGCGAGTTCACTCCATGTGTGCCTCCTTACAAAAATACTCATCAACAAAGAATAAAAATATTTTCGGAAAAAAATAATGAATAAGGAGACTTAGAGAAACAAAAACTTTGATAATATTTGAAAAATTTATTCAACAATTTCAGAAAATCATATTCATAATTTTAAATTTTACAAATGATTTATATTTATTTTATCAAATATGAAGAAAATACTCATTTTAACATCACAATATTTTAAAACAATTTCAAAATCTTTAGTGCTTGTTCTTTAGTTGTTTTAGGAGACTGAAAGAAACAATCTTTTTATAAAAATATATTTGAAAATTTAATTCCATTCTCTTTTTCATAATGAAAAGATGCATTTTTGTCACTAAAATAATATTTGTTAAGTAATTTCTGCATGCTTTAATTTAACGAAATTAAACATGATAAAACAAAAAATACCCACTAAATTATGATATCCAGTAGAATTTTTGAATCACCATGATTTATTTAATTTTAAAATCTCCATAAACTTGACAATAAAAAGCTGTATAATTAAATATTTTCTTTTCACTGGGCTAAGAGAGAATCTCTATGGCAGGATGGCTACTGTGCTAGACTGCTGCCTCAGAGTAAGCAAGTTTGAGCTCCAGTCATGCTATTACATTTACTTACAGAGTAATACCCTCGGGAAAGATATGACCCCCCACCCTCAGCTATCAGTTAAATAGTACCACTATTATTCTTCTACAAGGATGGCTTTGGCATTAAATAAGCCTAGAAGGTTGATAAGCCATTAAAAAAAGAAACCAAACCATTCTCTCTATCTTTCTTGTCACATAGTCTGCTGCATAAAAAAGTAAAGCACACTAAGTATAATGGTAATTGTTAAATCATGCAAGTTACCTCTCAAGAAAAAAGGTTTTTTTGCTGGCCCGGAGGAGGAGCGACAGCCATACTTGTTTATGTGATAGGTGAACGAGGACTAATAAAAAGGGTGTCTCACCATATACTGAGTGTTGTTGTCTCAATTCTTTATATTTAACATTGGTAGCAGAGCTAAACAATACTATGGCTTCAAAGTATTTTTCTCCACCCGCATTACTTAAGGATAAATACAGTATGTGGAAGAAAGATTTGGGAGATGGCGACATCACTGGATAAAACAAAACGAGCCCCCATAGTATTTTTATTATTGGAAGGAAAAGCCAAAGAAGCTATTTTGGAGTTGGACACTGTGGTTCTTAATTCTGAGGATGGAATGAAAAATTTGTATGAAAAACTGGATACACTTTTTCTGGAAAACATAAGCTAGTCTGCCTTTCGAGCATACAAAACATTTGAAGGCTATCGGAGACCGCCTGAGACTTCATTGGAAGATTTTTTGATTGACTTTGGCTGACATGTTGCCAAATTAAAAGACATTCTTTTACCAGAACCTGTACTTGCCTTTAGAGCACTAAAGAGTGCTAACCTCACCCCGGATAACGAAAAATTGGTCAAGGCTACTGTTGGCGAGTTAATGCTATCTTCCATGTCAGGACAATTACGGAAGATTATGCATAAACATTCTTCTGATGCTTCATCACCCAACACTTCACCTGTCGTGGTGAAGAACGAAGTGGATATTATTAACTATGCAGAAAATAACCAAATGGACCTTACTGAAGTATATTATGGTCGTTCCTCATATTGAGGTGGTTTGCGTTTCAATAGTTGGCGAGGAAAAATAAACCTCGGTGGAAGATGACAGGGCAATAAGAATAAAACACGCTCCACTGACAAAAAGAAATTAAACCCACTAGATCCAGCAGGCAACACTACTGTATGTTTTAATTGTGGCTGCAAGTTTCACTGGTCTTATGATTGTCGTTACATTGACAGTTGCAGGGATGAACATGACGGCAAAAACAAGAAGGATCTTTCCGTGCCTCACATCGTTCTTATGAGTCAGCAAAAACATGAGAACAGCAGCAACACTCTTTTGGGTGAGACACTTGGCTCCGCTCTTCTAGATAGTGGTGCATCCAGCACCGTTTGTGGAACAAAATGGTATAAATGTTTTCTTGAAACATTAACGGATGCACAAAAGAAAAAATAATAAAAAAAAGGAAAGAGAATCTTTAAAATCAGCGATGGAAATAAACTGAACTCACTCTACAAGGTGATTCTACCATATGTTGTTACTGATATTGAAGTCAGTATTATCACTGATGTTGTGGACTCTGGCATCCCACTTCTTTTGAGCATGAAAAGAGCTGGGACTTGCCTCAACTTTGAGAATGACAGTGTTACGATGTTAAAAAAGAAAATTCCATTGAGATAAACATCGTCTGGACATTACTACATTCCTATTACCAAACCTCTACCAGACAAACATAAGTTCAAACACATACTTTTTATTAAAGAAATCTCCACTAAAAATACGTCAGAAAAAATTTAAATTGCAACAAAGTTACATAGACAATTTAGTCATCCTAGTTGTAAGAAATTATGTGACTTAGTTAAAAATGCAGGAGTGACAGATCCTGAATTTATAAAAATTTTGCAAACACTCCCAAGTTCCTGTGAATATGCATTCGTTACAAAAAGACTGAACCTAAACCTATTGTTGGATTTACATTACAATCATATTTTAATGAAAATGTTGCCATGGATATTAAAGAAATAAGTGGTAACAAAGTACTGCACCTGGTTGACCATGCGACTAGATACAGTGTTGGAGTCAGGATTTCTAGTAAAGAGA
Organism: Sepioteuthis lessoniana; assembly: GCA_963585895.1. Lineage (NCBI taxonomy): Eukaryota > Metazoa > Mollusca > Cephalopoda > Myopsida > Loliginidae > Sepioteuthis > Sepioteuthis lessoniana. Next base: position 90,218,715 of record OY757929.1, read on the forward strand.
GTTCTGACATTATCAGTGCTATATTTAAGTACTGGATAACATATTTTGGAACTCCAGAAGCTATCTTGACTGATAATGGCAGGGAATTCAACAACCAGTCATTTCAGGACATGGCACAGAATTTAAATATTGTTGTGCGTGCTACTGCTGCTGAAAGCCCATGGAGTAACAGGTTAAATGAACGACATAATGGGATATTGGGAGAAATGGTGAAGAAGACTCTAGGGGGACACACATTGTAGCTTTGAAATAGAACTAGCATGGGCTATAAGTGCCAAAAATATACTACACAGTGTTCACGGATTTAGTCCCAACCAACTTGTTTTTGGTAGGAATCCCAACCTACCCTCCTTTCTGATTGACAAACTCCCTGCATTAGAAGGTGTCTCCACCAGTGAGGTTGTTGCCAGTAACCTCAATGCTATGCATGCCCCTAGAAAGCAGTTTATAATGTGTGAGTCTTCGGAAAAATTAAGACGTGCACTTTGACATCAAGTGAGAACAAATATAACTCAGACATACAAAAATGGTGATGTTTTTTATAAGAGAAATCTCTGTGATAGATGGCTTGGTCCAGGAACTGTTATAGGGTAGGAGCACAAACAGGTTCTTGTTAAACATGGGGGCACATATGTAAGAGTACCCTTGTTGTCTAGTGCCTCACCCAGAAGCATGTCAAAATTCCTCTGAAAGTGAATCCATGGTTGAACCCACTACTTCACAAGTTGGGCCTAAAGAAACTTCAAACATTTCAATTTTTGGAGAGAATTATGTAGAAAAAGAATTAGGGACCCTAAATGATCATGTTGAATAACATCAAACTGTGAGAAATGGGCTACCCAAACAAAACTCCAATCAAAAGAAAATTGAACTTCCCAAACCAGGACAAACAATTGAGTGTAAACTTGCCAATGATGATGATTCAGAATGGAAAAAATTTAATGTCATAAGTAGGGAAGGCAAAGCCACAAGCAAGAACAAGTATTTAATGAATGTGGCTATGGAACAGGGTGAACCATTTGGGCTAGATTTTGAGCATGGAGTAAGAGAATGGAAAGCATGTGAAATTAGAACAACAAGTGATGATGAACATACCTTTGGTGATAAAGCAAACAATGATTTCCTCTTTTGATCGTGACCTGGAAACAGCAAGAGAGAATAAACTCCAAAGCTGGATCAAAAATATAGTCTACACCGAAGTATCTGATCAAGGCCAACCCAGAATATCTGCAAGATGAGTTTACACTCATAAAAATGTAAACAACAAACAAGTTTGCAAGGCTAGACTTGTGGCTAGAGGCCTCGCATAGAGATGGCTATTTTGAGAGAGATTCTTGAAAGAAAAGAAATTGCAGAGATCTCTTGGGTACCAACTAACACACAAATTGCCACCTCCTTGACAAAGAAAGGAGTGCCTTCATTTAAGATCCTGGGGTTCATATCTGAGCCGAAAGAATCCTCTGTTTAATGTTGTTACACTCTCCTATTTTCTTTTGCAGAACTTATGCCCTACAGAAATGAAAAGAAAAAGGGGGAAGAACTGTTAAATCATGCAAGTTACCTCCCCTGATACTCTCAAGAAAAAAGGTTTTTTTGCTGGGACCAGAGGACAAGCGACAAGCATACTTGTTTATGTAATAGGGGAACGAGGACTAATAAAAAGGACGTCTCTCCATATACTGAGTGTTGTAGTCTCAATTCTTTATATTTAACAGTAATCATTGTAGGAAATGGAATCAGTGATCCTAGTTCAAATTCTGGATGAGGCTGTTTGCATTTCACTTCACATTAATGCCTTTGGGAAAGGCATGAATCCATCTGTTCTCTTTCCAGTTATAGGTAAATAGTAAAGCAGTGTAATTAAAGGTTTGGCATGCCTCTTCATCCAACTAATATCCACATTGTCCTGGATCTAGATTATATTTTTTTATATCAATTTTCAATTGAATCATTTTAAAAAAAGTAATTATTATTGTTTCTAATTATTGGATATCACTAACAAGTCTTAAGCAAAACTTTCTCTATAAGTTAGTAGTAATTTAAGCCAAAATATGCCTGTCATGTAACTCCAGTGGCATGGCTGTCAGGCCTTTACTTGATATAGCCTTGCTTCAGATCAACATGATGAACACATGTCTCATACAGGATCTTAAATCATTGGATTAAACTGAATCACTAAAAAATTAATTACAGCTACCTAGTCCCAGATAAGACACTTAAAATTCTAAATTGAATGATAACACTATATAATATAAATTTCGTTCCTAGTTAGAATGCATTATTTCTTTATTGTTTATGTTAAAAAAGTGTAGTAAATTGCAATTATTCTACTTAAATATTGCTTTTGTGAACTGGAAAATGAAATTTAGAAATTAACAAATTTCCTATGTAAAAATAGGAAGGCCTCCAAATTTTCATTTACATATGAAACAAAATTTACATATTCTTATTCTAAATTTATACAAAAATGAATAAAAATGTTTTGCAAGTTCTAGAAAATTCTATAACAGCTACTCAGCAATGAATCTACCAAGAATTTTCGGAAAATCTTCCTAATTTCATTACCACAACGATGAAAGCAAAGTTTGAAGAAAAAAACTGTTGTTTTTTTTAATTTACTTTAGGCATAAGGAATAGAGAAATAACTCTTTCTACCCAGAGACAAGAAAAAGTAAAAAAGAAGACAATTGTTACATGGGAATTTCCATTCCTTCTGAGCTTTATTTTTAATCATTCATATAATGAGGATTACAATGAAATACTAATTCCTCTTTTCTAAATAGAAGCATCAATATCATTAAAGATGACTGTTTTTATAGTTGTCACTGAAGAATTATATCAAGAGATAAAATAGATTAGAAACATTTTTTCTTGGTATTATATAGAGGCAAGAAATTAGAGAAAATTAAACAGGCTTTTAGGAAGTTAGTATTTACTGATCAGAAGGTCTCTCAGTGGTAAGTTAAGTAAAATATACATACATGTAAGAATCATTACTTACAATTTAATTCTGATGAGATCATTGATTTTCAATGTGGAGCTCTCTTAGTTTGCTTGTAATTATGAGCACTCATGGATTGGCTATTTATATATCTTCTGATTGACTTGACAAAATGAAAGATGGCTTTTCCTTATCTTGGTCAGAATAATCATGATTCTTTGATTTTGGCCTGAAATGATTCAGTGTCTACATCTTGCTGAATGTCTGAAGAAAGAAAATTGACATTTTGCAATCTTTTTATACTGATTGCTACTACTGCTGGTTTTTGGTTTCATAGAAACAATTCCATCTTCCAAAAAGGATCTGCTCAAGGACACATAATCCAAATATGTGGGTCATTCAATAAATAAGGGGAATATTTTGAAAGAAGCCAAATTAAATTTTTTTCAGCATTTTATTCCCATAAATGTAAACTCTGCATTGTTTGGAATTCGTTTATGGTAAGAATTATTTTAATCCAGTAAAACTGTTTTGAAGCTATTCAAAATGGCAGCAAATCTAACAGCTGGCTTCAGACTTAAAGAGAAATCTGTTATCAAATTTTTTGAAATTATACAAGAATGTGTGATATACGCAAAGAAACATTTTTTATTAAAAAAATATTTACAAATGGGCTAAACATGGGTTTGCCACTAGATGCCTAAGATGAAAAGACAGTCTACAGAGTGGAAATACACTGACTTGATGGTAAATAAAATGTTCAAAGTATAACAGTCTGTAAAGCAGGTCATGCTGACAGTGTTCTGGGACATGAAAAACCCATCATTATTGATTTCCTTGAAAAAGGTGCAATTGTAAACAGCATCTCCATTTACCAACTTCTGGGGTGTAATTCACCTTATTTATTGAATGACCATCATATTTCCAGTGACAAAGAAAAAAAACACAAATTCAACCTACACCTATACAATATATAAAGCATATATGGTATATTGAATATCATTTTAGGAAATGCTTTCAATCTTGTTTGAGGCTGTTTGTATTCAACACTCATGAAAAAGGCACGAATCCATCTCTTCACTCTTCTGTTGTAAGGGAAAATACTTGCATAGACTAATTTCTTTAGCTTTGATATGAATACATATCTAGAAAGAAAATTCTTCATTCAAACTGGCTCTATTGCACTTAAAAATTAACCTTGTATCATATCCTGTCCTTAGCTGAGAGGCTGAGTAAATACACCAAAAAGAAAAACATGGCAGAGTCTTCTTGCTGTAGTCGCTAATGTGCTGGACTGCAACGTCATAGTAAACAAGTTCAAACTCCAGGGATGCAACTATGTTCACTGAATTATGCTGTCCAGCACAATTCTTAAATCACTATGATTCATTTCTTCAAAAAAAGTTCCATATACTTGACAATAAAAAGTTGCATAATTTAATATTTTCTCTTCTCTGGGTCAGGGGAAACGCCACATGTAGTCCTGGGAGGTGGCCTTGGAGTAAGCAAATCTGAGCGCTAGTCACACTATTTCATTCACTTTTGAACTAATACTCAGGGGAAAGGTATATGCTCTCTTATCCCCTCCAGCTATAGGTTAAATAGTACTGCTGCAAGGTTGGCTTTGGCATTAAATAACCCATGAAGGTAGATATGCCATTAAACAGAAAAACCAAACCAATATTAAAAACAGTTTTAGGAGAATCAAGGGAGGTAAACGTTATCCAATTGATGGATATGTTTTAGCGGGGATGAAATGATATAATTTCAATTATTAGTGGTTAGATTAACATTCTACTGAGTTACTGGGGAACAAAAATGAAATTGTTGGCTCTCATGAAGATGTACTTCATTTATTTCCAATTTACTTTGGATTTTCTTTTGAAGATATTAAATTCAATATTGTAGAAAACAAAAACTAGTGAACTCTGAGATGTACATAGTCTCTCAGGAAATCATCAAGCTATTATCCTGTGCAACCTCACATTTGTAATAGAAACTTATTCAAAATATTTCTTCTGTCAGCAGAGATTAGAACAAGCTGATTGTATCCCCTACTGGGTGTTAAGAACCCACCCAAAAGTAGACTCACTCTGTCGATGAGGCTTAGAATATGCTGACTGTATCTCATGTAGCGGAAAACACTCTCACCCAAAAATAAACAGACTCTGTTGGTGAGGCTTAGAATATGATGACCATATTCTCTGCTCAGGGGTAAGATCCCACTCAAAAGTAGACTCACTCTTTCAATGAGGCTTACAATATACTGACTGTATCCCCTAGACCCCACTCAAATGTAGACTCATTCCATTGATGAGGCTTAGAATATGCTGACTGTATCCACTGCAAAGGAATAAACCCCCACCTAAAAGTAGACTAACTCTGTTGGTGAGGCTTAGAATACACTCACAGAGCTATGACCCAGTGCCTGGACCCACAAAAAAAAGGCATTTTGCCACACTCGTCCGGTTGGTGGGACAGCAGTTGAACTTGGCAGTTTATGAACGGACATTTCTACCTGCTGTACTAACACTCTTATTTTGTATATATGTTCTGTTATTCAGTACACTTGTTCCATCTACTTTCTCTTCTTCCATGTATTCTTTCTGGCCCTTAACAGGTCACCACAGTAAGACCCCACCCAAAAGTAGAAACACTCTGTCAATGGGGCTTAGAATATGCTGACTGTATTCCCTGCAGAGGTTTAAGTGTTATGGTGACCTATCTAGGCGATATTGAAGCTTTGTCTTTCATAAATACTAACCCAATACCCCTTGAAGAGACTTTCTCTCAACACTGGGCTGGGACACACCTTGGTCAGCTGTGTTGGTTGGTACATGGATCTGGCTGGGTGTGTCCTGGTTCGACTTACCGGAACCCATGTCAGAAAGCCTTGACGTTTTCTGACATGTGTTCCGGTAAGCTGGTATTCATGTCAGGCATGACAAGACCACCATCCTCGGGCCTCTGGGGGCTGTCCCCCTTGGCTCTAACCCTCATTGGAAGAGCTAGGTTTATTTCCTTGACATTTAAGGTGCCCTTTTTAAGGGGCAGGCCGATGGGGCCAGAGGCATTTTTGGAGCCACTGAGCATGTCTGGACTACAACTCTGCGCTCAGACCCACCTGAAAAAAGGCTTTGTGCCACATTTATCCAGTTGGTGGGTTGTATAACAAATACAGACATCCCCCCTGCAGAGTGGAACATATGCACTACACTCTAGGAGGCGCTGGTCTGGGACACAATTTGGTTGGCCATGTTGGTTGGTACACTGATCTGGTTGGGTGTGTCCTGGTTACAGTGGCAGTCATTCAAGGTGTGCATTGACAGGCATCCTCGAGCCTCAGGGGGCCATCCCCTCTAGGTTCTAACCTTCCTTGGAGAGGCTCAGTTTATTGCCTGGCACCTGAGACACCCCCTTTTATGGGGAAGGCTAACAGGGCCCAAGGCATTTTTGGAGCTGCCGGGCATGTCTGAGCTACGAACTTGCGCCTGGACCCACTAAAAAAAAACGTTGTGCCAACTCGTCCGGTTGGTGGGCCAGCAGTTGAACCTGACAGTTTTCAGATGGATACTTCTACCTTCTGTACTAGCACTCTTATTTTGTATATATGTTCTGTTATTCAGTACACTTGTTCCATCTACTTTCTCTTCTTCCATGTATTCTTTCTGGCCCTTAACAGGTCACCACAGTAAGACCCCACCCAAAAGTAGAAACACTCTGTCAATGGGGCTTAGAATTTGCATACTGTATCCTTTTCCCAGGCATAAGAGTCCACCCAAAAGTAGACTCACTCTGTCAGTGAGGCTTAGAATATGCTGACTGTATCCCCTGCAGAGGAATAAAGCCCCCACCGAAAAGTAGACTCACTCTATTGGTGAGGCTAAGAATATGCTGACTGTATTCCCTGCAGAGGAATAAGGCTCCCACCCAAAAGTAGACTCACTCTATCGGTGAGGCTAAGAATATGCTGACTGTATTCCCTGCAGAGGAATAAGGCCCCACCCAAAAGTAGACTCACTCTATCGGTGAGGCTTAGAATACACTAACTGTATCCCCTGAGGAGGGGTAAGACCCCACCCAAAAGTAGACTCACTCTTTCAATGGGGCTTAGAATATGCTGTTTGTATCCCCTGAGGAGGGGTAAGACCCCACCCAAAAGTAGACTCACTCTTTCCATGGGGCTTAGAATATGGTGTCTGTATCCCCTGCAGAGCAGTAAAAACCCCAAAAGGAGACTCACTTTTGTAGTGGTCGTAGAATACGCTGACTGCATCTTTGCAGAGGGGTAAGACCCCCACCACCTGCCAAATGAGTGTTCTTGATATGACGCTAAACAATCTGATGGTGAGGTTCTAGTTTTGGAGCTTTTGGGAATGGGGGCACCCCTTTATTGCCATTATTCCCACGTCCATTCTGACCTGGAGTGGTAGTAACTGTTAGGGTCCCATCTCGGGCTTAAATAGATTTGTTTCAGCATTTAACCATGTGTACACAGATGACTGATGTTAAGTAGAATTATTATTGTGAAATAGCAATAACTGAAATCATTTAACTATGTGCAAACAAATGAACTCTGGCTAGTTTAAAATGTTACGTACAAACTATTTGTTTACAATATATATATATATATATATATATATATATATATATATATCTACAGGCTTTGACATAATATCCTTGCAGGATATTATGCCAATTATGGATATGCCATAAAAACCAACCAAACAACCTACCTTACTCTAGTTAACAATCTGAAATCTACTCCCTTTGGATGACAATAGCCATAAATAAACCTGGAGTCAAATCTATGTTGTAGGGTTATGACTGACAAGCCAGGGTAATTTGATGTTTTACTAAAATAAATATGAAAAAGATTTCACTGATCTATTTGCTTCATTATTGCAAATGCTCCCTCAGTGGGTACTATCACTTAGCTCATGCACAGTAAGGTCCTTTCTGATTTGTTGCTAAATTACATCAAGGCAGCACAACCAGTTCTTAAGATATTCAATATGGTTATATACTTCCCAGATAGACTTTACACTGCATGTAATCTCCCCTTGGGACAGAGTTGAGTTTCACTTATCATAAAATTTTGAAAGAATTTCAGTTCATTGCAATTATGAATTGAAATTAGAATAAGAAAGAAATTAAAGTTTTCAACAACGTTCAAATTTTAAATGCTTAGAATAACATGACTCATAAAATTAATTTTCACAATATGACAACAAAAGTAATTTATTGGTTAATATGAAAAAAAAATTATGCTAATAAATTTACATAATAATTATCTTGTCAAAACTTCCAGAGGAATATTGCAAATCAATGGGTTTTTTCTTTAAATCTATAAAACAACAGAAAATTAGATATTTTCTGTTTGTAATTATGCTTTAGAAGCATGTGTTCAATCTTCATTGGCAATGAACATGTGTTTAATAAACTTGTATTCATTTTAAATGCACACAGGAATGTAAGTTATTTTTAGCACCTTTATTTTGTATTATTTGAGAAAGCAAACAATATCTTATAATTTACTTACTTAATGATCGCCATTAAGCTTAATATTGATTCACATCTTATTCATAGAATTTATATTCTCATCAAAGTATGCTGAAAACATAGATTCCTTTTGCTCTCTCTCTCTCTCTCTCTCTCTCTCTCTCTCTCTCTCTCTCTCTCTCTAGGCTGTTTGTATTTCACTTTGTGCTAATACCCTTAGGGAAAGGCATGAATCCAACTGTTCTCACACCAGATCTTAAAAATTGACCTTGTGTTGCATCCTGCTGGTAGCAGAGGAGTTGGTTAGATACATACATGTATTTGTTGTTGCTTTCATGGAAATAAATTGGATGCATTACTTTCAGAGCATCCCTTGTGATAACTCATGCTTTGCAACAAATAAATCTACCATTATTCAACTGAATCATCAGGAATGGAAATCTATTTTTTTGAGTTTTTGAGAAAAGAAGAAAGAAGAGTTGTGTGTAGTTCAAGTCATAAACATGAAATTCTCATCAAATCCACTCATACTATTACTTTTTCCCCTTATTCAGATTTTTATTATTTGAGAATAAAACCTTTGAAATAAATCTTTCATCATGGGAATTGCTGCAGAATGACAATGCATTCAATATGGTAATGGTAGTAGATGAGAGAGAGATGCTCATATTACTGCAATAGATATAATTTTTTTTTATTATTGTCATGTGAAAAAGTAATCAAAAGAAAGAATTAACTATTGTAAGAATGTGGCTACAAATATCTGAAAATGGCAATCATAAAACGCCATTGTAAAGCTCAAAAACTTTCAGGGATTATTCCAGATAGAAAGTCATGAATTATATTATTATTAACTGTTTATGGAATCTGTGATATCACTGGTAAAATTTATTGAATAAAAATATAAAAACTTTCATTCACTTTAACAGTTTCATACAGTATTGCCCATAAATAATGATAACTCTTAGAGTATACACAGGCATATTACATACACACATACATTCACATGCACATAGAGTATTGTTCATAAATAAGGATACTCCTAACAGTACATACATGCATATACATCCACATGCATACATACATACACATGCACATACAGTCTTGCCCATAAATAAGTACACCCCAAACAATTTTGTTTCTAAAAAGTTAATTTTCTTCTAAACCAGGATTTTAGTATTTCTAGAATATTATACAATCAAAACATATTATTAGGTATTATTAATGACCAAACTCTACAGCAGGGACTTCCAACCTTTTCAGCCTGAGGAATACAGCATGCCTATTGAAAAGGCATTTTTTGTGCAAAATGTATTTTGTTATTGTTGAGCAAAAAAATTTTAGAACAAGTTGCAAAAAATCATTCCTAATTGAACAATCCATTTATGATTGCTACAAAAAATACGAAACAATTGGATGTTTGCAAAGGGTAAAAGTCCTGGGAGACTATCAGTATCCAAAAAACATTTGGCTTATGTTTGTGTTACTTACCTTTGCAGCACGTAGAAATCCTCAGAGTAGGCAGATCATCAGTTTAAAATTCTGTAACAACCCATTTGGAAAATTTTGTGGAAATTGGTGAAAATGATTCTTTTCATACTGTAGTTAATGCAAAGTCTTGATCAGTGGTCTCCAATCTTTTCAGTAGAAGGGCTACAAAGCTCAACTCAGGAAGTTCAAGGTCATATTCTTAAAAGGATTTAAAAAACAGCTAAATTAACAAGGTAATAATTTTACTTTACTGATGAGACATCTGATGTTGTCTGTAATCACAAAAAGATTTGATTTCTGGCTTAAATGAAGTGAAATGATGATTTGACAATTGTGAATGCAGCATGCTTCATTTTTGAAAACATATGTTCACAGCTGTGTGTTGTATAAAGCATGCACACTGTTTTCTTGGTTTGTGGGATAAGGTTAGGAAATTGTCCAGATGGAAGCACATGGTTCTAATAGAAATCAAGGATGTGGCTTCAAATCTTCTGAACACTGAAGATCAATGAGTTCCATCTGCAATTGTAATGGTACTTCTTCACAGTCAACATCAAAAGTCAAAGTGAAAATTTTGAAAGTTCATTGTAAGGCAACATGTAGCTCACCGGCTATGTGTTAAAGACCCCTACTCTACAGCAATGACATTCTGTAATCAAGAATAAAATTGCAAAAATATATATAAAATGCATAATAATTTTTTAATTGTTACATATTCATATATTTCGCTCCAGAATTTCAATACTGTAAAGTTTGGCAATAAATAATATCTAACAATATCTGTTTTGATTCTAACCTGGAGGTGCAGGCAGCAGGTGGCATAATGGGAAAAGTGAAATTGGCAAACAGTTTTAGATTTTTGGTTGGTTTTCTTTGCTTCCATTCTGAAATGATACTTTCGGGAAAAGTGGAGAGCCATAATCAGCAATATTTAGAAGAATCAAAAAAGTGACAGAAGGAAATGCATAACTATTTCAAACATCATTATGAATAATATTTGTCATTTTACAAGCAAGAAATTTCTATGATCATTCAATTGTTGTGCTAATTTATGTTTGCTACAACCACTGCTTATGCTGCTATTACTATGAATATAGTGTGTCTAGAGTATGGGAATCCTTAGTTAAATGAATTCCCTTATATTGAAGCCAGTGACTTTATTGTAGAATCAAAACTTCAAAGTAGAATTAGTCAAATTGGTCTTTATTCCTATATAAGTATTTTACAATTATATAACAGCTGAGAACACTATCTTTGCTGTGGTTTGAAATTAGAAGAAAGTTACTAGTTTAAATATGTAATATATTCCACACCAAACCATTTGAAAAATTTTGTGGAAATGGTTGAGAATGAATCTTTACACTGCAATTATTGCAAAGTCAAGGTCAGGGATTCAATATAAAATATTAAGTATATAGTAGCAATTCTAATCATTTTTAGTTACAGTGTTAAACTTCTACAAGTTTAAAGATATCATGCTAGAATTTGTTTCTAAAACAATATATTTTCCCAGAAAAAACTTTAAAACTTGAAATATTTCCATCCTGTTGGTGGGACTTTGAATACACTATGTCCCTTTCAGAGGAGGAAAGCCTTCATCTAAAAAATAAAACAAGTATCCTGGCTATGAGACTGCATCATATGACAAGGTTCCAGTTCTGAAGATCTAATGTGTGTGGAGTTTAAACAGCCAGATCAACTATTTACTCATAACTGAAGGGAGAATATTTAGATTCATACCTTCCTTATGTGAAAAGCAAATGTTGTTGTCCAGGAATTGAACTTGGGTCACCAGCTCCATTTTCTCTGGTGATAACCATTATGAAATGAAGAAGAGAAAATCTAAGTTCAAAATCTTTTTTTTTTTCTCAGGTTGGAACAATAATTTCTGGTATTAATGAGAAATTGACCTTTTAGTCAAGAAACCTGATTCAGTTGCCATAATTATGTGTATAAGATTTTCCAGATTTTTCAACCAAAAATTCTGAGCCAATACAGGAATATGATGCAAATAACCAAAACCACACACTATGACTGATCCTTGCTTAACAGAGATATCAGCTATAAATATATGATAACATTAACAAACAAATTCATTCCTCTTCAGGAGATATTCAAATCACTTACTCTGGATGATGAATATGAGAACTTTGTCAATGCCCACACTGAAGCATGGGGGTGTCCTCGTGGTGTAATGGTTAAAGCGATTGACTGCGGAATTGTAGTAAGCGAGTTCGTACTCCAGTCGCGCTATTACGTTTACTTTCGGGCAAATACCCTTGGGAAAGGTATGAACCCCCTTATTCTCCCAGCTATGGGTTAAATAGCACCACTACTGTTCTTCTAGGAGAATGGCTTTGGCATTAAATAACCTTAAAAGAGTTGATATGCCATTAATCAAAGAAACCAAACCAAACCACACTGAAGCAGCTGCAGCAGAATGCATACCAAGCAAATTAAGAGCCAAATATAGAGTTCCATGGAAGACATTAACAGTTAGGAAAAATGAGACAAGAAAACAGCATCCCTATGTAATAAAAGGAACCCAACTAGTACCAATACCCAGAAACTTGAGAAGGCACAAATAGAACTAATTAACACATACCAAAAAGAACAAATAGAATACATTTAAGGCCAGATCGATAAAATTAGAAATTCAATTGAACATAGACAATTTCAAATAGCATGGTAAACTGTAAATGAAGTGAGTAGAAGGAAGAGCATCTGCAGAGCTAAACTAAAAGCTGCCAGCCAAGAAGAACAAATTCACATATGGAAAGAACATTTCAAGAATCTGCTTGGAAAATCCCCAAAAGTTATGGAAGAACCAATCACAAAAATTTATAATAACCAATTAGGCATCAAACTAGGACAGTTTACTCAAGAAGAACTCGACATAGTATTAACAAAAATTAAAAAGAGGAAAGCTGCCTGTCTGGATGAAATACTTTCAGAAGTATGGAATACAAGGAAATTCAATGACTTACTGCTCCAATACTGCAACACTGTATATAACTAGAACACAATAGACAAATGGACAAAGGGCTACATCTTCCCTTTCCCCAAGAAAGGTGACCTCTGAATTGCCAAGAACTACAGGGGAATTACCCTTACTTGCAAGATTTATGCAACCGCATTGAACCTGAAATTGAGAAAATTCTTAGAACGAATCAAAATGGATTTTGAAGAAACCAATCCACAGCATCACAGATTCTGATAATCTGTCGAATCTTAGGAGTTTGTGCAAAACAACCTTGAAGTGACCCTTATATTCGTTGGTTTCTCCAAGGCATTTGACTCCATACACAAAGGGAAGGTGGAGAAAATACTTCTAGCCTATGGTCTTCCCAAAGAAACTGTCACAGCCATAATTATACTCTATAGAAACACGAAAGTCAAAGTTCACTCCCTAGGCGGAGATACAGACTTCTTTGACATTAATGCTGGGGTTCTGCCAGGGGATATACATTAGCCCCTTATCTGTTCATAATCTATGTTCTTCAATTATCAGTAGATCTAATGAAAGAAAATGGCTTTGTACTAAAAAAGGTAAGAAGCAGATGATACTCTGCAGAAACTATTATGAATATAGACTACACAGATGATATAGTGCTTCTTGCAAATACACTTACCCAAGTTGAATCCCAGCTGCATAGTCTGGAGCAGGCAGCAGGAGGCATTGGCGTTCATATGAATGCAGACAAAATGGAGTACAAGTTTTTAATCAAAAAGGAGACATCTCCACTCTAAATGGTGGTTCTCTGAAATCAGTGGACAAGGTTTTATACTTTGGAAGCAACATCTTATCTAATGAAAATGGCATTGATATGTGACTAGCGAAGACATGGACTGCTATCAACAGGTTATTGATCATATGGAAGTCAGACATATCTGACGAAATTAAACACAATTTCTTCCAAGCTGTGGCTGTGTCAATTCTATTCTATTGAGCCACCTCATGGATGCTGACAAAACGTATAGAGAAAAAGCTAGACAGGAACTGAACAAGAATGCTACAAGCTATATTGAACAAATACGGGAAACAACATCCCACAAAGCAGCAGCTGTACTGTCACCAACCTCCCATCTCTAAAACCATCCAAATAAGATGAACAAGACATGTGAGACACTGCTGGGGAAGTAAGAACAAACTCATAATCAACATACTCCTATGGACCCCTTCATACAGATGTGCAAGTGTTGTATGAACAACTAGAACTTATCTACAACAATTCTGTACGGACACAGAATGTAGTCTGAGAGAGCGTCAGGGAAATCCGTGCTAGCAGCAACACATGATGATAATAATGATGATGATTATAATGATGATTATACACAAGAATTATATGATTCAGGATAGAATAACCAAAAGTAAGTTATATCTAGTTGAAACTAATGTGTTTTATACTGGAATGTGCTTGTTTATCATTTTCTTTCTCCAAATATGAACTTATTTTTGCTGCAAGCTTATTGCATTTTGTTTGAACATATCCTTGTGTTTTCTCTAAATATTGTGTGCATTTTGTACTTTAAACTATAATGTAAACTATATAAATTCTTATTTTTAGTCAGTATGAACCTATAAAAAATTGAAAAAGTGTTAAATTTAGTTGCTACAAATTCTAAAAAGTTACTGCATATCATATACAATTTTTTCCAGAATTCCATAATTCAAAATTAGGGGTGCATGTTATATACAAATAATGTGAATTTTTATCATACAGAAAAGTTTTTTTAATGATAATTTGACTAGAAATGGAGAAAAACTATGATCAATTCACAACAAAAATCCTCATTTCTTATTTCAACTTTTCTAAAATGAATAAAAAGAGAAAATGAAAATATAACCGCTCTGTGTTCTGAAAAGAAGTCGAACAGAAAAATATCACAGAAATAAGGTAAAAAGAACTTCATGAAAACTATAAAGAGTAATTTGTTATCTTTGAATTTATTGAAAATTCTTTATTCCTCATTTGAAAGCTCATCCAGCTGCCATTTCTGTGAAATAAGTTTCTTTGAATAAATCTGAACTTTCATCTCTGCTGTTTCTAGTTTCTTTACATTTTTGAATGGGAATATTTCACTATATTTTTACTTCAACTGATCAAAAATATTTATTTTTTTCACACACAAGATTTTACAAATAAATTTCATTGGATTTCTTGTTTTGCTTCTTTATACTTCAGCTTTCAGATTCTCATTTTGGGGATGGGGGTCCCACTGGGCCTTGGTCATAGCAGCTGCATTGTCTTGAAAGATATCAAGGGATAATTTACTGGTTCACAAAACCCATCTCATGAGTATCAAATGTGACAAAAGTAATACAACATCCAGTTTATGAATAAGATTATCAACTTTACTGCCATGGTGTCGTTAGTTTTAACAACCAATCAGTTTGAAAATATTTTGATCTTTGATACCTGTGTACTTCACAGCATTGAGTTGTAGAGGTGCCTTTGGTGGTGTAATGGTTAGCAAGCTCGACTAGCAAACCTACACGAGTGAGTTCAAGTCTCATTGGGTGCCCCCTTCATATGGCCTTGTGCCACATCTAAGCAAAAAGCTTAGTAAATTTCCACAGCATTGAGTTGTAGTAAATGACAGTAATTAGGATGGAGCAAAAGTAGATTTATAGATTTTATTTATAAATTTTATAGACACTTATACAATAGAGGAGATTAGTTCTTTAGGTACCTAAAATTTTAAATCTTTAAAATCTGAAAAAATTAAAAAGGTTTACATGGTTAAATTGGAAATATTTTATTATCTATCTTGTTTTAGAAATCTTCATAACCAAGGTGTGAAAGCAGTTTTGTTGCTATAAAACAAAAAAAAGCAGAGAGCACCAAACATTCAACTTTTTCCAGCCAGCATCATGTAAAGACACCCAACTTCCTATCAGAGCATCAGAACATGGTATAATGTTACTTTTATTAAAACTAATTATAATAAAAAATAGCGGTAATAATTTGATTTGAAGCTTTATTGAAATATAACACAACTTTGGTCAATTAGGGTGGAGCTTTTTTTTTTTTAAATATATATAGGTGGTTGATCCAAAAGAGACAACTATAATTGACTTAATGACGAAGACATTGGTAAAGGAATTATTTGTATTGATGGTTAGTCAAAAGTTTTGCCATATTTTGGTAAGGCACAACATCCGGATACTTTTGCTGAGGTCATGAAGTAGATGAACCACATTAGACTGTGAGATGCCAAACTCGCCTGATACTCTCCAAATGCTACTTGCTGGATTTGCCTCAATGGTTTGGAACACAGTCAAGGAATCCAGATTTTTAGGCCTACCTGCCCATGTGTAATTGTAGAGTTTTCCTTTGCATTTTTAAAAAACTATTTGTTTAGACTCATTTGTTTACACACAGTTATAATCATATTTCTATCTAATACAAATATTTTGCATAGGGTATCAAGTATTCCTCTGCAAATATTTTTCAAACAGATCTTATTTTGTTTAAACATTTTAGGTCAAGGACTAATTGATCAAGACATAAAACCATGTTTAGTGCACAAAGTGTGTGCAAGAAAATAACAACTAAAGAGAGTCAAAAGTTTTGCAATATTTTGTGAGGCACAATTTAGCAGCTGTGGATGTTTTTGCCCCTGAGGTTGTGAAGGTGACAAACCACACTGGACTGTGAAAGGCCAAGCTCACTTTTTACTCTCAAGATACTACTCAGCAGAGTACCTCTTTTTGGGTGGAGTCTTATCTTTCTGAAAAGGATACACTTGGCATATTCTGAGCCATGCCAACAACTATGGTGAAATCTTTAGTTTCATATGAATCTTGATAGGAAACCACAACTCTAGATCATTTTCTTCTTGGTTAGGCCAAAAACTTTTCATTATCTCTTGTCATAATCCAATTTGGTTCACATGAGTGCTTTTATAATATATTGAGTTTATATAAAAGATTTCTTAGATGTTTTGCTGTCATTTTCTGAATAAGTAATTTGCCAAAAGACAACAGTTAAAGAAAAAATAAAGTAACTTAAGCTTTTTCTTTTTTTTGAGTAGTTCATGTTTAGAGTAGGAAAATGGCAGTTATAAATAAACTAATTCTTACCTGTATTACACATCTACTACTTGGCTAAAGTAAATTCATGTTTTCTGTTTTTTTAACAAATGGTATTTTGAGATTCTGTTCAGTATATTATGCCCAGAAGGATTTTTTTCTTTCTGTTTTTTATTTTTTTCCACTGTTCAAAAATAAAGCTAACTTTGACAAACATCATAATAATAATAATAATAATAATAATAATAATAATAATTATAATAATAGGGAAATAAAATTAGAATAAAATGAAATTAAAAAAAAGAAATTAAATAAATAAAATTAAATAAATAGAATAAAGAAATTAAAGAAATCAAATTAAATAAAATAAATAAATAAATAAAGATACCTGCCCCCCACAAAAAACATTCTAGAATGTCATGTGACGTCTATATCTTAGAATATATAAATATATATAAAAAAAACAAAAACATACAAACCCCAAAACTATAGCAGTATTCAAACAAGGATAGCCAAACGAATCCTGCTGTGTGGTCTTCAAAGAAATTTGGGTCCGTAGAATCTGTCTTTTATTTAAAAACATTGATTTTTCGTTACTCGTAAAATCTTTTGGAGAACAGTTTTTAAATGAAGACATTTTAATTCCCAAAATTATTTTCAGCTAAACTATCTAAAACTCACATAATAGATTTGTTTAAATTTACTGCCTCATTTTCTAAATAGCTCATCTATGACTACTCTTAATCTATGAAAATACATATCTGATGTAACCTGAAAGCATTAAGTAAGAACAATTACTGTCCTCCATATAACGGAGAAAACATCAGGAGTTTAGTATATATTAAGATATGACCAGCTTTAATGGAAATAAAGTTTCAAAACAGGGCAGTAAATATAAACCATAAAGGTAATATAGGAACACCTGAAGCTAGTTCAGGTACTCAGTTAAGAAATAAGCTATAAAAGAATAGCATGGTAATGGACTTTAACTAAGTTTAAACTTAGATGGGTTTTTTTTGGGGGGGTGCTGACCCAATTTTCATGAACTGTCACTATTACTGTTCTCAGTCACATCTGTGTCAGGTGCACAGATAATAAACAACCCCTAGGTCTGGTATAGCCACAATATACTACCATGATAAAAATGTTGAAACAAAATATGACACAATGTGGGACCCAGGCAACAGGCTTGGGTGTCATGATCAGCAGGTGCTCTCCTAATAGCCAACATGGGGGACCTGATCATCATCCTGTGAATGTTGGCTGTTCCTTTTTCAGGTACACGAATGATGAGTTAAGAAACCACATCAACCAGAGACGTAAACACAAAACATGGACTAGGGAAGACAACTAACTTGCACTACATTGCTCTTTTAGGAGCAACCCTACACAAAGAGGATATAGGGAAAGAATGATAGAGATCTAGCAAGAATGTGCTAGTTTTCAGACAACAAGTCAAAGACTTGCCAATCAAGTCAGGACAATAATAAAGAAAGGTTGGTTTTCTGACCTTGAAATACTAAAAATACACCAGAAAATAAATAATGAACAAGATAGTAATACAGTACCTGACACATCAGGTATTAACAAAGAAAAACTTCCCAACCGAAATGAACCACCAACTTCAGAAGATGGAAACACCACACAACCAAACAACCTAGAACAAGCACTATCACAAGAACAAAAGGTAAATCTAGAAAATTTAAAAAGAATTATGAACAGTGAAAAAACTACTTTACTATCATTAAGAAACATAGAATGGATAACAGTTAAGAAGGAAACAAATAAAATAAATGCAGTATTATGATATATATCAATAAATAATATAACTGAATTAAATGATCTAATCTCTGCAGGGGCAAAATTAGTTTGTGAGAAAATTGGGTTCCCCTCAAAAAGCAAGAGGAAAAAATCAAAACCAGGATGGGAAATTTGACTGAAAACGCTGATAAAAAAATCTATGAAAACAGGCCAAAATGATAAAACAAAGGAAAGACGCTGGAATACGTAGGAACAAAAAGGAAAAGGCAACACACGAAAAAATGAGAATACAACTTGGGAAAATAAACCAGAAAGTACCGACAAAAGAAGGAAAATTAAAGAGATATTGACAAAGGGTAAAACAATACAGAAAAAACAGGACAATCCAAAACAATGAGAGAAAATTCTACCAACACCTGGGAGAAGATGACATGAAAACATACTAAAAACCAGATGCAAAAGAAACTGAACGATTTTGAACTAAAATATGGTAAAAAAAGACATAACAAAAAGGTTGAATGGATAAACAATATGACAAGAGAATTAGAAGGGCTCGAAGAAAGGCCATGATGGAATACATGGTTTCTGGTTCAAGAAATTCGCCACCATTCATGACAGACTAGCACTAGAAATGAACAGATGCCTACAAGGAGCACATGTATCCAAATGGATGACCAAAGGAAAGACCCCATTGATCCAAAAGGACCTAAGCAAAGGAGCCACCCC
The DNA here is from genome assembly GCA_963585895.1 of Sepioteuthis lessoniana. Taxonomy (NCBI): domain Eukaryota; kingdom Metazoa; phylum Mollusca; class Cephalopoda; order Myopsida; family Loliginidae; genus Sepioteuthis; species Sepioteuthis lessoniana. The sequence goes on from OY757929.1 coordinate 90,238,172, forward strand.
AAACAACTATTGACCCATAACTTGCCTACCGATGATGTGGAAATGTTAACAGCACAAATAAGGGAGGAGATTTACAACTCGCTAACAAGCCACAGATTGTTCCCTGTGGAACAGAAAGTATGCCACAAAGGATCCAGAGGCACAGCAGAGTTACTTTATGTAGATCAGCACATCCTAAGTGAGAGCAAGACCAGACAGAAAAATCTAGCTATGGCCTGGATTGACTACAAAAAAGGCCTACAATATGGTTCCACTAAACTGGATAATGAGCTGCCTCAAAATGTACAAAATATCAGATGAAGTCATAAACTTTATCGAGAAAACCATAAAAAAATGGAGAGTGGAATTGACAGCAGGAGGAAGAAGCTTAGCTGAAGCAAAGATCCAAAGAGGTATATTTCAAGGAGATGCACTATCACCGTTACTATTCATAATTGCTATGATGCCACTAAACAACATACTCAGAAAATGCACAGCCGGATACAAACTTAGTAGATCGCAGGAAAAGATCAATCACCTAATGTGCATGGATGATGTCAGACTATTTGCAAAAAATGAAAAAGAACTGGAAACCCTAATATACATAGTTAGAATATACAATCAGAACATAGGAATGGAATTTGGCATAGAAAAATGTGCCATGCTAGTAATGAAAAGTGGTAAACATCTAACTGGTGTAATCGAACTACCAAATCAAGACAAGATTAGAATGCTCGGAAAGAAGGAAACATACAAATATTTGGGTATCTTGGAGGCTGACATCATCAAATAAGTGGAGATGAAAGAAAAAATTAAGAAAGAATATCTCAGGAGAACTAGAAAGCTACTTGAAACAAAACAATCTAGCAGAAACCTTATCAAAGGAATAAATACCTGGGCTGTATACCTCATTAAATATTCAGGACCCTTTTTTAAGTGGAGCAGAGAAGAACTTAAACAAATGGACCAAAGAACAAGAAAACTAATGATCATGCATAAGGTATTGCATCCCAGAGATGACATTAACAGACTATATGTATCAAGAAAGGAGGGAGAAAGAGGTCTTGCCAGCATTGAAGACAGCGTTGATGCATCGATACAATGACTTGAGGACTATATAGAAAAACACGACGGAGGACTGATTATAACCATCAGAAGCGAGACAGATAACATAATGGCCAACAGAATGACAATAACTAGAAAACAAAAATGGGGAGAAAAATAACTCTATGGACGTTTTATATTACTAATAAACAACATTTCACACAAGAAAACCTGGATGTGGCTAAGAAAAGGAAACTTTAAGAAAGAAACAGAATCTCTCCTAATAGCAGCACAAAACAACACCATAAGAACCAATCATATCAAAGTGAGAATTAATAAGATGCAACAAAATAGCAAATGTAGGTTATATGGTGATAGAGAGGAAACCATCAATCACATAATAAGCAAATGCAGCAAATTAGCACAGGAGTATAAGACTAGACATGACTGGTTGGGCAAGGTGATCCATTGGCAAATGTGCAAGAAATTGAAATTTGACCATACAAATAAATGGTATATGCACAGCCCAGCAGCTGTCCTGGAGAATGACACACATAAACTCCTATGGGACTTTGACATACAAACGAATCACCTAATCTCACCCAGACAACCAGACCTAATAATAATCAACAAAAAAAAAGAGAACTTGCAAAATTGTGAACTTTGCTGTCCTGGCTGACTACAGAATAAAACTGAAAGAATGTGAAAAGAAGGATAAGTACCTTGACCTTGCTAGGGAATTGAAAAAACTATGGAACATGAAGGTTATAATTATACCAATTGTGATTGGCGCTTTTGGTAAAGGATTATCAAAGTGACTTGGAGGATGAGTGGAGACCATCCAAACTATGGCATTGTTGAAAACAGCCAGAATAGTCCTGGAGACTTGCTGTCACTCAAACTTCAGTGAAAAACCATCAGCTAAAACTGATGTGAAAAACTCTCAATGAGTAAAAAAAAAAAATAATACATTTCTGCAATAGTGAGTACTTTAAGAATGACTGAAAAATAAAGCCTCTCATTCTTTACATTTCTATTAGATAAAATGTATGATTTACTTAGATGGTCTGCTTGCATTTAAAAATGCATTACTTGAAGAAAGCCAGATGGAAACAACCTGGTTTCTAAATGCAATCAGAAATTCTTTTATAAAAACATTTTTAAGAAATAAGTGAATACCCCCGCCCACACACACACATATATAATGTATATTTATGTGTGAAATAGAAACACACACATATGTATTTGTGTGTGTATATATTGTATAATTCTTTGATGCATGTTTCATTAAAAATGACTGAAAAAAAGAATCTCATGCATTTTTTTAGATTTTTTTTGTTTATATACTAGTGAAATCTTTTTGGGACAAAGAGTGTGAAGAAAAATGGCGGATATTTCTAGTCAAATTTATTAAAAATAGTGAATGGCAGAGTTCCATCTAAGAATAATAAAAACCAAACAACTTTTAACACTACTGATGTCTACAACAATAACAGCAAGCATGGTGTAACCAAACAGGTGTATTAAGTAGCTTTAGACCAGTTCATATAACTCGTTAGCCATATCTCATCTACTGAAAGCAATGTCAGCATATGAATAGTTAATGCATGAACTGCTATCAATAGAAAATCTGATCTCTCTGATAAAATAAAATAGAAATTGTTCCGAGCTATTACCATGTCAGTACTACTGTAGGGACTTTAATGAAATGTTTGCTAAGAAGCTAGATGGGAACTACACAAGGATACTGTGCACTGTTTTGAACAAATCCTGGAAATGACGCCCAACAAAACAGCAACTGTATAGTCACTTACCTCCCATCTCACAAACCATCCAACTCAGAAGAACAAGACATGCTGGACATTGCTGGAAAAGTAAGGAAGAACTCATAAGTGACATTCTCCAATGAACTCCAACACATGGACACACCAGTGTTGGCAGAGCAGAAAAAACTTACATTCACTATTGGTGCAGACATTGGACGCTGTCTCGAAGACCTCCCAAGAGTGATGGCTAATAGGGACAGATGGTGAGAGAGAGAGAAAGGAATTCATACTATCAGCACACATTGATGATGATCTATGATTAGAGTTATTTGGATTTCTGTGATAACATCTTTGCCCTCATAGCTGGTTTGCTAAATCAGCTGAGACTCGGAAGGAGGCTTTCCAGTTGGCAGAAAAGGCCCTGTGAGATTATTCTTTATTCTTGTTTCTGATAAGTGTTATTCTTTGCTGCTGTAGAAATCATAAACCAAAAGAATTGGGAAGATGAAGGCTAATATTTGGCAAACTTAATATTATGATAAATAATAAAGATATCTGCTAATTTGCCTATCTGAAGCACAAGATCAAACTATTTCTTACAATACAGTTTTTATAAATCAGTGCTAAGCAATTGTTAGTATGATATATGTAATGTTTTACTGAATCAGATGAATAAAGATTTCTTGATAACGGCAATATTTTTATATTCCTTAATGTCTTTTAAAGGTCATAGCCAAAGTGGGACAAACAGTTATTTCAAAGGTTGTTCTACTAGAGATATATCCTTTAAGAATATAAGAAATGAACTGTATCCTCTAAGAATATATGAAGAGGTGCTGAAAAGTTCTGGCACAACCTAGAAAGGAATGATCTAGAGTCATGAAACATACATGCCATTCCATATTTTCCTACTGCAGTTCATCACTTTAAACACATTGCTTCTCAACTTTCTTTAACCCATCAAAAAACAAATGAATACCTTTAAAAAAAAAAAAGAAAATCATCCTCATATCGGACAGGTCAAGAAATTTTGAACACCATTTTGTATTAGTAAGAAGGTGGTCTTAATTAGAAACTAGCCAGAGTACCTGCACTTCACAGTAAATTTTTTTATCAAAGATAGGATTTACATTTGCAATCATGCCAGAAACAAAAGGAAAGAATTTTCTTTTTTTTAAATAGAGGAATGTTATTGTGAATTGAATTACCTTGACCAGAAAATAATTCCTCTGCTTAAAAAAAAATGTACATCTATATCCTTGCCTTTGAGGTTATAATAATTACATGGATGCGTATTTCCAATCCTCCTGGGAAGACGTGGCCCTTGAGGTGACTGTGTCCTCTGTAAAGAGTATGGATGTAACACATTCAGGTTAACTGGCCGCATAATTGCCATGACTAATTGATTTGGCTTCACTTATGTGCAATGTAGGCTGAGGGCTCAGTGGTAGAATTTTGGCTCTGCATTCTGTGGTTGCTGGTTCAATCTCCAGTGGGGGAGATCATGGTATACAGTGCTGATGAGACCTAATAAGGTTGAAACAGCTGTCCAGTGTTTCTGTATGTCATGCACAAGTGTTTGCTAGATTTTCTGGTCTTGGTAATTCAATTCACAATATAATTCCTCTACTCTGTAAAGAGTATGGATGTAACTTGCAAGACACATTCAGGTTAATTGGCTGCACAATTGCCAAGACTTTTTTTTTTTGTTTCATCTTTTCCAATCTAATCCAGACTTCAAATAAAAAAGCCAAAACACAAAACAAAAGTATCTTTTCAAAAAACTTTTCATTTCAGTCATTAGCCCTAAAAAAAAACTCTTGGATATGTTTGACTTTCTATGAGATTATTTTATCTTAGAACAGATACTAAAAACCATTAAAAAGGGTTTTAAAAAAATCAGATATCCTTTAAGACGTAAATAGCTGAGTAATTAAATAGTCTAGGCAAAGGAAACTAAACAGGTTTAATGTTGAGCAAAATAAGATTTAGTCATCAAAGTTTGAATGAGAAATTCAAAAGTATGTGGGTTTCATCAATTATTTTGCAAAAATATTTGCTGAATCTGTAATACTGGTGGAAATCCAGATCCTTTTACCCGGCATAAACAGCCTTCTTTTTTAAAATTTTTGTGCCATATGCAAATCTGCATTGTATTTTGTGCATTTTTAGTGAAGTCAGTCTCAAATGCACGCTGCACAGTGTTGTTCTACTATGTTCAAACATACTCTAATACACACAACACCTTTTCTTTTCCAGAGTATAGAATTTCTGTAGTAGAAAAGAAAAAAGCATAAAACATTAAACCAAGAATTTTGAGTTGTTTCTATATATGCTGTTAAAATTTGAGATCATTTAAATGTAAATTGGTCAAGTTATTAGATTGGATTATAAAATGATATAAATTTTTCTGAAACACCCTGTACATTTCAAATGTTATTATTTTTTTGTAAACACCTTATATATATATATATATATATATATATATATATATATATATATATATATACATGTGTTTTCTGTAATAGTTGTTTCCTTACCACTGGCCTAAAATGATTGTAAAGATACGTTTTTGCATGGTATGTAATTAGGGACAATTATCAATAAATTACACAATTAAAATACAATTATTAAACTGATTTTGGGATAAAATAATCTAGTAAGGGTTGACATGCCATAAATCCAGGTTTCAGAATTCAACACTGGATAATTCCTCTTCATGCTATCTTTCAAGGTGGTTACTTAGCAATGATCATCCCCTCTTCGAGTAACATGTAATAGATTCTTGTGAGTTACAAGAACCAGAGAAAAGTGACTGGGTAAACTGGAAACCAGGGTATGGGTTGAGACCATCTAAACCACAACACTTAAAATCCTCTTAAATATTTTGAAGAATCCTGGAGATCAGAGGAAACTTACTTTTACAAAGACTCCACTGAAAAACCACCAGTCAGAACGGATATGAAAAACTGGGAAATAAGACTCACAAAATACACTGAGATTTTAAGATAGAAACAGATGCCTCAATCCAGAAGAGCAGATCTAGTTTTAATTGAGAAGAAAAAAAATTGTCAGTTTCACCATTTCAGCAAATTATAGAGTAAAAGTAAAGCAATGTAAGTTAGATAAATGCCTAGACCTTGCCAGAAAGCTAAGAAGATTAATGGAAATTAAGATGAAAGAGATGATTGTTATTTAAATTTTATAATTTAACTTGAAACACAAATATTCTCTCGTAAACCAAAGGCAACAGAGTATAAATTTGTTGTGACATTTATAAGGTGAGTGCCTCAGTGAAAAGGTACAGAATTAGGAAGACATCTGTGAGAATGATAAGGTCAGCATATGCTAAACAGTTTGCATTATCTCTCACCATGTCCAGTTGAGTCCATCAGAGTTGGGCCAAAGTCAATAAGAATGTAATTATCAAACAGGTGGCTGCTTGGTCAGGGTATCAACTCAGGAAGAAGACAAGAAGAAAGAACATCTCCCAAACACAAGCATGTCTGTATATAGAATGCAAAGCATATAATTAAAAATACGAAATAAAGCAAAGGACATCATAGTTTTAAAATAACTAAGAATAGAAAGAGGAAAGTTAAGTAGTTTCCTCTCTTTTCTTATCATATGCACCTGTAGGGGCCAGCAAGATCAGATTTTATTGTTATTGCACACATAACGACCCATAAATGTACTGATTAACCTTTCAAATATATCTATGCAAATTACTGCGATTGTCACAAAATGTTTGAAAAATTTTTGACTTTTTAACTTTATTTCTATTTCTTTCATCAAATTTCAATTGCTTTTTATTACACTTGATGTATTAGTTTAAAGTCACAACTTTTTACTCAAGAAAACTGCTTTTCATGGGATCAAGCCTTGTCAACTATTATTGATTTTTAACTCGTATATCTTTCATTTTAATTTCAGTTGCTTTTTATTGCAATTATGTAATTCTACAGTTGTCAGAGTGCAGTGCAAATCAAAATAAACAATAAATTTCAAGTGAAAGTCAAACTCAGAACTCTTTTTACTCAGGAAGATTGCTTGTTGAAAGCAGCTGCCATACCAATTTGTAGATTATCTTTTTTCTTAGGTTCTTTTTAGAATATCTATGCTCCTACCTAACTCATTTATTATATGCATAGCCGAGTCAGTTGATGAGGGTGTAGAATACATCAACTGCATATCTGCTGAGGGGTAAGACCTCTCCCCCAATGACTGTCCTAAATATGACACTAAACAGCATCTGATGGTGAGGCTCTAGCCCTGAGGCTTTGAGAAATGTGGACCACCACTTCATTGCCATTAATCCCAGGTCCACTCAAATAATACCTATTAGGCTCCTATTTTGGGGTTAAATAGAAATATCAAGTCATTTTCTAAACTTGAAACATTTAACTGTGTGCAAACAAATGAAGTCTTGCTCATTTAAAAAAGTTACCTATAAACTATTCCTTTACAAATCATATATATTCAATATATATGTATAAACAGGATTTGGCATTAAATAACCTACAAGGGTTGATATGGCATAAAACACTACCAACCAAACAACAATTTCTTTTGTGCAAGAAACTAAAATTTAGCCATGTTGACAAATGGTAAATATACAATCCAGAATCTGTCCCTGAAAATAAGACATATGAAATACTTTGGGACTTTGAGATACAAAGGAATCACCAAATCACTAAAATGATAATAATAATGATATCAAAGCAAGAAGAGATAAGATGCAACAAAACAGCAAATGTTGGTTATGCGATGAAAGATACAAAATGATCAATCACATTATAAGCGGATGCAGCAAATTAGCACAAAAAGAGTATAAGACTAGACATGATTGGGTGAAAAAGAGATCCACTGGGAATTGTGAAGGAAATAGAAATTTGACCATACAAACAAGCACAACTTAGAATCCGTCTTGGAGAATGAGACACACAAAATTCTCTTGAATTTTGAGATACGAATGGATCACCTAATCCAGACCTAGTGATAGTCAACAAAAAAAAGAGAACCTGCCAAATTGTAGATTTGTGGGGTTTGAAGGTTTTTAAGGAGGTCAGGCGCTAAGGGCAAGGCTGTGTTGCCGTAAGATATCTGACTCCATATTTTGGTTATATTATTTTACCCCACGTTGACTGGCCGGTGCAATGCCTTGCCCAAAGAAAGTCCAAAAGAAATATACAAAAGGAAAAGATAAGAACAGATAGGAGACGAAAACATTTCTTTCATACTTTCCTTTATTTACTTGGTGAATGGACTAACCAACGCTACGTCCCAAAACATAGCGTGGTGTCCAAAACACCCGACAGTAAAATCGGTGTTGTCGGTTCGACATCACTACCCGAAAAGAGAGGTCGGTTCACAGAAAACCTGAGTATTTATCTCTCTTCACCGGCTCCAAATTCGCCACGCCAAAATCCTTCTAATTTTGGCGCGACCGCTTATCATTGGCCACTTTACATTTTATTATTTTTCTTTTTTCTGATTTTAACCAGATGGATGCGTGGAGCCTTATGCGTGGCGACGCGTTTATACATTTTGTATCTGGCAGCCGACGAGTCAATATCCGGTTGGGAGTTTTTTGTTAATTCCTAAATCGCCACAGATTTTTCCATTTCAGCTGATCACTGGGTAAAACTGAAAGAAAGTAAAAAGAAAGATAAGTACCTAGACCTTGCCAGAGAACTGAAAAAAAAGTGAAACATGAAAGTGACATATATACCAATTTTAATTGGTGCATTTGGTACAGTTATCAAAGGAGTGATAATAGGACTGAAGGACTTGAAAAAAGGGCAAGTGGAGAACATCCAAATGACAGCATTTTTAAGACTGACCAGATTACTGAGAAGAGTCCTGCAGACTTGAGGAGACTTACTGTCTCTCAAACTCCAGTGAAAGACTATCAGCTAATGCTGGTGTGAAAAATTCTCAAAGGAGCAATAATAATGGTTATTGCATAAATGACCTTGACATGGCAAAGAAAGGGAAGCCTCTAGAGAGAAAGGGGATCTCTTAATAGCAGCCCTAATTAATGTCATAAGAATCCATTATATCAAAGAAAAAATTGATAATAAGCAAGTGTAGGCCATATGGTGATAGAGATGAAATGGTTGATCATATAATAAGCAAATGCAACAAACTATGAGAATCATTAAATAAGTTTGAATTTTCAAGAGTCTACAACAATTTTAAATGCCTGTACAAAAAAAGGCTGGAAACTTAGTGAATGCACCATGTATCACAAGAGACAAATGGTTGGGAAAGGTGATAGATTTGGAATTGAGCAAGAGACTAAAGTTTGACCATACTGACAAATGGTATATGCCCAAACTAGGATCTGTCCAAGAAAATGAGATTCATAAAATTCTCAGGGATTTTGAGATTCAAATTGATCACCATATCTTGGCCAGAAAACTAGATGTAGTGTTAACTAACAAAAAAAAACCTTGTCATCTAGTGAATTTTGCTTCTTCAGTAGACCACAGATTGAAAATTTAAAAAAATACTTAGAACTTGTCACAGAACTGCAAAAACTATGGAACAGGGGAGTGACAGTGATTCCAATCATTGTTGGGACACTTGGAATGGTCCCCAAAAGGATTGAACAAAAAACAGTAGGAATTGGCAATATGAGGAAGAATGAAGACCATCCAGATGACAGCATCATTAAGATCAGTTAGAATACTCAAAAGAGTCCAAGAAATCTGAGGACACTTGCTGTCACTTGGATCCCAATGAAACATCACCAGCTATCACTGATGTGAAAAATTCAAGAAGTAAAATAATAGTAACAACTCTTTCTCAATTTTTCGCCCAAGCTCCCTAGTTCTTGGACAACTAAACAATTTACAATGCTCTGTTTACTTACATCTTGTCAGCTTGACCTGTTTATGAAGAATAAAACAAATTTCAAAAAAAAGATTCTATCTTATTTATTGATTTACTGCTCAGTTTTTGCATCCAAATTTTTTGTTCTTCTCTAAACAAAAGGTCCTCTGTTTTTGCTTTTTTTTTTTTTTTGCTTTTCTTCATAATGTACATCTCATGATATTTTTGGTATTTCAACTTTACCTTCATTTCTTTATTCAAACGAATTATAAAACTTAGATAAATTCTATCTATCTATCGATGTCTCAGTCTGCTCATATTTATCTATTTCTCTCTGTTCATCACTTCAGCTCAGTATTTTCTATCTATCTATCTATTAAGTGATACATATTCTGATATTATTTTTGTTAATTATATTATTTGTATATGTATAAATATATATATATATATATATATATATATATATATATATATATATATAAGCTATATAGATAATAATACTTGTTATATAATTTGCCAGAATATCTATCTCAACACTTACATATAGATATTCAAACAATACTTTTGTTAATGATATCATTTACATATACATATATATATATATATATAGTCTTAATCTCTCTCTCTCTTTCTCTCTCTCTCTCTCAATATATATATATATATATATATATTTATCAATCTTATGCATATACTTAACTCTCAACATCATTTATCTTTCTCTCTGTCCAAGTATATGTCTAAGAACCTGATCATATATGCCTATCTAAGACTGTTCATATCCTTATATCAAGTGATAGATATTCTGAGTATACCATACTTCTGGCCTCGTGCGAAACTAAATGATTTTTATAGAAGCAATTTCCATCTGTGATAACTCGTGGTCAATTTTTAATTAACAACAAAGTTTAGAAAATAACCAGATGCTAATCAAGTCTTGATACAAGCACCTAAGTGCTTAAGTCAGCATGAGACCTTAAAATCTTGTCTCATCATTGGACCAACTTACCATAAAAAAAAAGTTAATCATGTTACTGTAATTCTACAAATGTCTTTTTTGTCTTCTCTCTCTTACCATATAACTGAAAAAAATTTCTGTGCTTACTAATAGAACATCAGAGTTTTTAAAAATTTACCAAAACTTTTTATAAGGTGTTTGCTTTACTATGTAAATATAATTATAAACTTGACCTTAACTGTTTCCATCTGATTGACTAAACAAAATCTTTATCTTTTTGTTTAACAACATAAAGTAGATGTCCTGCTGAAAAATTATGACTGTTTTTTTCTGTGATTTTTTTGGTCCCTGGAAAATCATGTTTACATTGCATGAGCATTAACATTTTGATAGCATATGTAATATAATGGCCGAGGGATTTTGTTTTATATATCTTGCCTTTGGGTTTAGTTAGGCTGAGAACCTTTCGGCTCAGCACATGGGTTAGTTAGGTGCAAACTTGAGTGTAGGTGTTAACACGCACGCGGGGAGGATGTGTCATTCACAGATGTCAAAATAAAAATCTCAGATAGAAAATTGTGACTTGGGGATGTGAATGACGTCATGCACCAGAAGCGCGCGTGGAGGATTTTGGGGAGATTTGAAAAAAGTCAGTTGAGTTGAGTCTTGCAGTCCAAAGAAGAAGGGTGACTTTCGCAAGTTCACAGTGGCCTTGTGGTGGGTGCCACACATGTTGGGGTTTGGCAGATGGAAAAGCCAGCATAGAAAGATTGTGCCTCTCTCCATATGTCGAAAAACCTTTTAACTCAAAGGTAATAAAAGTTTCATACCTGAACTAAGAAGTTGTAAGTGTTTTTCATGTTTCGGGATTCCTATGTTCTATGTATATATGTTATGAACATTCTATGTACGTTTCACATATCTGTATCATGGCTATGTTACACTTACTAAAATGCATAAAATACAAAAATACAAAAAAATATAAAAGAGACAAAAATACTAAAATACAAAAAATACAAAAATACAAAAGTCTTAACAAAAATATAATTTGGTGTTATTTGCTTCCAATAATGTCTGTAGGGCAGGTTTTCAACAATTCATTTTAACTGAAATGATTATAAATTTGTGAGTATTGAATATTACATTGTGTGTGAATGTATCCAATTTTATAAATGTGTTTAGTTTTTGTAAAATAAAACAGTTTGATAAATTTGATCAATATGTTCTGCGGAACCAAATTCAACTGTTTTTCTTAAATGTCATTATTATTGTAATTAGAAACTCTCAAAATTTCTGATGATAACATCTTGACAGGAGCAAGACCCTTACAATAATGCAGGGACAAATGTGCCATCATTCTCTCTATTAGAATTATTAATGATGAAATAACTTCTTCAGATCATTAAATGACCTTATTTTGAAATCAATCCTGAATACATTACATTATGACATTAAAAAAATACAATTTGAGTGAATCAAAAATTTTGCCATATTTTAGTACATGCTAGTTTGTGGTGTATATATCATGTGACTGAAGCAGTTCTAGTTGTGGAAGGTACCCACTTAAGTCAGTAGTATTGTGGTAGTTGGTGTGCTTATATGCTATGCATTGCTTCACTCTATGTGTGATTTAAAAGCTGCACAGATGGACATAGAACATTGTCTAATTTAGGAACTTATGCTTAACAAGTTCCAACAGGGCCCTAACATGGTGATAGGAAGCAAAAATATTTGTTGAGTAAAAGGTGAAGGTGCATTTCTTCACTATGCTGAAACCAGATGGTTCAAAAAATTGTAAGCACCCTCTATGATCCATCAAAGTTAAATAGACCTGAAACAGTGGATTGTGAGGCCTTGCTCCAAGCCATAGAGGCAAATCTAGCAAGATACATTTAGTAGATGAAATTCATATGCAAATCTGACAACTATTTATACAACAGAGTAATTTATATTATAATGATCTGATTTTTGTATATGTGTTACCACAATACAGTAAAAGAGAAATAGTTAGCCAGCTAGACCAACAGGCTTTTATAAGTGAGTTTAATTCTCACTGGGTGTGCCATACTTCAGGCCTTGTGCAAAACTAAATGATTTTTATAAAAGCAATTTCCATCTATGATAATTTATGATCAATTTTTAATTGACAACAGAGATCAGAAAATAACCAGATACCACCCAAGTCTTGACCTTGGTTTGGTTTTGATTGATTTGTTTTAATAGCACATCAACCTTTGTGGGTTATTTAATGCCAATGCTGTCCTTGCAGAAGAATAACAGTGATACTATTTAATAAATTTTAAAATATTTCTCCATAAAAATCAGTGAAAATTCATTTTAATTTCATAAGAAAATATAGAAAATATAATTTTCTGTTATGTAGATCTTTGTTTTGTAACAATCTACATTTGTTACTATTTGGTATGAAGTTTTAATTTTAAAAAAAGATTATAAAATGGTGTGACGGCAAATCGACTAAAATCCCAAAACGGGACTTTATTTTCGCACGTGTGAAGACGGGGCAGGTTGGCACTTTATCCCCTACAGAATAAGTCCTGTTCAGAGTTTTTCTCTCAGGCATATAAGAACTGGCATATTACTTGAGGGAATAATTTAGGGCCAGACTGACCACCGCTGGCAAAGGGGTCCCAAATTTCACTCTATCACACACCCACCAGGCCGCTAAACTTCTTCCCCTTAGACAACAGAAGAATATGGGCCTACAGGTTTTAGTCGTAATAATATTAATATTGTAGTAGTCGGCAAATCCGGTTTCCCGTGTGATACTTTAGGAATTAATAGGACAATTCTAAGCAAGATAACATAAGGCGAATAGAAGCTGAAAAGAAAGCATGAAGTAACAACATAGACCACATGGTAACATGAAAATACATAAAATCCTTTACTACTTATATATATACACGTTCAGAGTGTCAAAACATATAATTGGACAGTCCACGAATATAAATGTCTTTTCTTGGCTTTTATCCTTCTTCGAATTGAGAGAGAGAGAGAGAGAGTGGTAAATGAAATTTGGGTATAAAGGAAAAATGTCCCCAAAGTTACTTATCTTATTTTCGACGGGGTTCCACTGGAGAATCGTTCTTCTTTTACGGGCTAATAGACTTTGTTCTGTTTTTAGTACTGGCTTGAGGGACTCGGGTCTCTCATGTCTCAGTTAATCTTTTGTCTTCAACCCGGAGTAAAGTGGCTATGGTTCGTCTGCCCGCTATGAACCCTGCTCAAAAAACTCACCTTCTTGTCCTTTACTTCTGCTGAGGGGAAGGGAGCCCCACTTCCGTTTTGGGGTCCCAGCCAATCATTTGTCTTCTCTCTCTTTCCCCTTCCGATGTCCGGCGACCTGAGGTCACTAAGTACGAACACCTGGTCTCCCCTGCGTGACCCACATTCTCTCTTAACGGTCACTTTTTGACTGCTAGATACTGCTGATTCAACACGGGAGGATAGTATCAGTCTTACCTCTTCGTCTCCGTGGGCTATCACGTGACAATGGACATTGTTTTAAAAAAATGAAATAAATTGAAGGGGTTTTGAAATCTGTCTAAGTTTCACAATTATTATTATTACACGCCTAGTGAGTTCTTCATACCCATATTAGCTGATGGTTTTTCACTGAAATCTAAGTGACAGCAAGTCTCCTCAGGTCCCAAGGACTCTTCTGAATATTCAAACCAATCTTTATTATTATTATCATTATTATTTATTTGTTATGTTTTGTTGGACAGGTTCTCTTTTTATTATCTTTTCACATCAATCTTTAAAAAGAAAATAGATAATTAACTTGTTATACCTCCTTGGACATTTCCCTTTTTTACTATCTGATGCTTTAAAAAGAAAAGAAGAATCTTTGCACAATGTATTTACACTATTAATACAAAATGTACAAATTCTGTTAAGTAATTCATCCAATTGTTTCTAAAAATTCCCTTTTAAATTCTTTTTCTTACCATTATTTCTGAAATCATCTAATTTAATCTTAAGACTTTTTACACTATTACTGATTTTGATCTGATTAGGCAATTTGCTCTAAAAATATATTTCTCTATTAGCAAAAAATCCAGTAGGTTTGTAGACTTAGTTTTTTTAATCTATCTTGATTGTAAATTTTCAGTTCAAGGAATATAGAAAAAATGTCTACCATAACTAGAAATCCCCTTGATTATTTTGAAAGTTTCAATTAGATCACTTCTCATTCTTCTTTCTAATAAAGTAGTTAATCCTAATTTCTCGAATCTCTCCCTGTAACTGTAATCTTTTACTCTTTTTTATTTTTGTCACACTTCTTTGTATGCTTTCCAATCTCAATATTGCATTCCAATTTCTGTCTCTTGACACTGGAGCCCAAGCTTGAGTGCAATATTCTATATGAGGTCTTTTTAATATATCTTTAAAACATTTGCTTCCATTGAAATAAATGTAGCCAATCATTCGATTTCCCCTCTATACAAAAGAGAAAATATGATTGCTAGCTTTATGTATCACTAAACCCAACACTTAGATCACATTCCTCATTTGCTTTTTTGATTTCTTAGTTGCTTACTGCCATCAAAATTTTAACCTCTTACCTAGCATTGACTGATACTTCAGCTAGTATACATATTTACCAACCCCTCCGCTAGGGTAGGATATGACACAAGGTCAATTTTTAAGCGGAGTTTAACAGGTTTGAATTCAGAGTTTTCCTTCTCCTAGACTACTTCAGCTAGTATATAATAAATGCTTCTATAATGACATATTCTTTTATTAAATTTGACGATGCTAATTTTGAGTCTTATTGCTTTTAAGAATTAAAACAGTATTTTGTTTTATTTTCATTTATTTATCAAAAAAGAAACAAATATTATCAGTCTTCTAAATAAATATACCAGATTCATTCTGAGATCTTGTGAAGCCAGATAAGGATGAATTATTATTAAAAGAAATAGTGACAATTCTGCCAGTCATTTTTAATACCTGCTCATTCTGTGTGACAACTGGTAAAGCTACAGATGTCAAACAAGGAAATTTAAAAAGCAGCGAGAAATTTTCCGATAACAAAAAAAAGATTCACTTAAATGTGATAAGCGACGGTGCTAATCAATAAAATAAAGCTGGTTGAGCCTGCTTGTATTTTGTAACTGTTGAAGTAACTGATGTTTGCTTTCTGGTGAACAGCAGCAATATGATGATTTAGTGTTGGAAAAATGAATCGAAGAATTGTAAACAGATGATTCAGGAGTGGAAGAAATCAGTGATAGAATTTTGCATTTCCTTTTTGAATATTTGTTACTTGGATATTTCTTGCATTAAATTTTAAGTCCATTTTTTTTATATATCTTTTTCTTGTTGATTACTTGATTATAAATGTGTTCTAGTACATGGTCAGGTTAGGAGGAGCAAGCATATATAAAAGGTTCCAGGGCATACTAGCATATAATTAAATTTTCATTGTGTTAGTGTGTGTGTGTGTGTTTATGTATGGATATATATATATATATATATGTATATATGTATGCAAGCAGCACCCTACAAAACACCAGTGGTATGACTACTTGCCTCCCATCTCACAAATTATCCAAGGAAGACAGGCTGGGCATCGCTGGAGAAGCCGGGACAAACTTATTAGTGTAGTTCTATGAACTTCCATAGATAAACTAACAAGTGTTGGCCAACCAGCAAAGACTTATATTCTTCATCTCTATGTAGCCAACAGATGCCAACTAGAAGACATGCCAACTGGGATGGATAGTGAGAGTTCAAGGAATAGGTATATATATATATATATATATACCTATTCATATATGTATGCATACATCTATATATATATATATATGTATATATGTGTGTGTGTGTGTGTATGTGTGTGCATGTGTGTGTGTGTGTGTGTGTGTGTGCTTGTGTGTATATGTATGTAAGTAGATATACATATATATATGTATATCTACTTACATACATATAAAGAGTGTCATGGATAAACTGATGTCCAAATCACAAAATATGAAAATAAAACAGACATTTCACTTTATCAGATATATCTACCAAAACTACTTGAAAATATCTTGAAAAACTACAGATTGAATTTATTCACAGAAATTGCCATTGGCTTCATCTACAGCCTTGAGATGACGTCAACCAGAGTCTCCAAGGCTTCTGCAAGCCTTTCAGATGGTTTCTTTGTTTAAATTGGGAAATGTTGTTATTATCCTTGCTTTCAGTGCATCTTTGGTGTTGAATAGAGTTTTATTGGTCTCTTGATCAACCACACTCCATACATAATAACCAAGCTGATTGAAATCTGAAGAGTTAGGTGATGTGATTGCTGGAATTTTCTGACTATCAAGACTTGCCTCTCTTGCTTGTGCCAAGTCCTGTTGCCAGATGTAGAGTCTTCCAGTAGTCACCCTCTTAATCGAGAGCAGCACTACCTTGTCCAAGCACTTGCTGTAGGCATGTGATGTAGGCCTCCATGTTGAGTCTGTGGTCATGTATCAAAAATTTTTGAAAATGCAGCATAGTTTCAATTTAACTTTTTATTTACCTTTTAAAAATTCAATGATAAAAGAATTCACATATTACAACATTTTTTTATTTTTTTTTATTTTAAAAAAATGTATCCTTAAACTCAAAAAAAAGTGATATGAGCAAGGAAAAAAAATTGGATATGATCGTAGAGAGGAGTATCTCATGGGTTGATGAAGATATTAGATTGATAAATCCCCAAAATTTACTCTGAATTTTTTGACAAAGACACATGGTATAGCAGATAAAGGGTTTGGTTAGAAAGTACATCTGAAAGAAATCATCTGGAGGTTGCAGGTTCAATCCCAACTACAGGTAGGAATAACAAGGAATATTTACTATAACACTTGTAGGTGGTCATGGTTAACAGAATTAGAACAGCCTACCCTTGTGAATTCACTAAAGGATTCAGTTCGAGGTTCTATGTTGGCTTCAATAAAGATGAGGTCAATTCCCCAAATATTCCAAGAGACAAAAATTAATTTCAGAAATTTAGACATATATATATATATATATATATAAGGGAAAAACTGGAAATAAATCTGACAGTATGAAAATGCAGAGATGAAAAAACACAAGGTCTTCAGAGGATGATTTTATGTAAAGAATTATTTTTCAACTTTAAGCATTTCAGTTTTTAGACTTTCATCAGGGCATATGAGTTATCTAATGAAATGAAAAAGATGAGAAAGTTTTAAAATATTCTATTTCTGATGGTAGTATTCTGTTTCAAATTTCATTTAATATATATATATATATATATATATATATATATATATATATATAGTTTGGTATATTTATGAATAAAGAGTGCTCAATATTGAGGATAGAACATGTATATGTAAGTTAAAACTGCCGGTCTTATAAACAACCTTGCTAAATCCAGATCAAAGTGCAAATCTGTTGTTTTGTGAGTCTAACAATTCCACCAGTAGCAGTTCAAAACTTATAGTAGACCCTTGAAGACTGAAGTCTAATTAGGATATAAATAAATATGTATATTTAGACAAAGAAACATTCTAAAATTTTAAATTTTGAAATACAGGACATCTCGAGTTTAAAAACAGATTCTATTCAAAATTCAATTTTACATTAAGATATTGTTTTATGCTTTCCATAATGAATTATACACTCTTGAAGCCTCATTCTGAAGTTCTGCAGGATGCTGACAATATCTATTGTTCTTTACTGATCACCCATCAAACAAAAATTTATATTTTGTTAAATAATTTAGATGTGTGGTACTATAGCTTCACAACACCTAGTTGGCTGCTGGTCTCGTGATTACCACGTGTATCGACTGGTCTTCCTCTGTTTCTTTCCATGCCCACGTTGCTTTAAGATCTGAGGAAAGAGAAGATGGATATGGTCCAGTCGATGAAAGCTGGAATTTGTGCTGGAGAGAAGAAAAGTTGCCAAGCAAATAAAGAAAAAAATGACGAAAAAGCATTTGTTATAAACAGTAACAAACGTTTATTTACACTGTTGTACAAATATTTTTCATTGATAATTTTCTACAAACACTGCGAACTGGGGTGAAAGTAGTTGACTGGCGGAGTCTTCACTGCAATTAGGCAGTGTCAAAATGGCGAATGCAATGGCAACGGATTTGGTTCTTTAAGTGGCGAATTCCTGAACCAACTCAATTTTTCGCTTTGGGTGTCCGCTATCTATAGGCCCGAATCCCGAATCATCAGTTTCTGATTGGTCAGCCAATGGGGATTGCTGACCAATGGCTATCATTGTGACAATGCCCCTGATTTCCCTCTGATTGGTTTAGACAATCAGCCACAGTCATCAGGAGGGGCTACAAGGAGCAGTCCTGTGGTTGGTTGACCAATGATTTAGTGATTCAAGACCTTGTGCCAAATTTGGTGACACCAACCTAAATTGTCCGCCATCTTAAAAATACATTTTTTTGTTTATGCTTTGAAATTTGATGATTCTCTGACAGGTCTTGCAGGTATGTGAATGTTTATTTTTGGGGGGACAGATTTATGAGTCAACAAGTTCTGATCGGATCTCAAACTTTTTGTACATAATGACTTGGTGTTTATTTTATATCCGATTCTCAAAAAAATACTTGGACACCCAAAATGACTTTATTCTTAATAAAATACTGATTATCATGATTTAATTAAATTAATCATCATTCATTAAAATAACTATTATCATGATTTGATTAATTATCATTAAATCAATTACAATTAACTAATTTCATTTAATTAATTTCGCCAGCCAACTCCTTGACACTTAAATGAAAGTGTCATAGATGCAGTTGGGCCAAAAGTTAACAGTAAGTAGAATAAAACCAGCAAACAGAGTTCAAGTCCAAACTGGGACAGTTTGTGTTTACTTTACACTGAACCCTTCTGGTAAGACATTAGTTCACTTCTGCCTTTAGATATGTGTCACGTGATATCCCACTGGGAGGAGGGAGATAAAATTACTACTCCTCGTGTTTGAATTAACAGTATCTAGCCGTCAAAGAGTGACCGTTAGGAAAGAATGTAGGTCACACAGGGGAGACCAGATGTTGGTACTTGGTGACCTTACCCAGGTCGCCGGACACCAAGAGGAAGAAGAGAGAAGCCAAATGATTGGCTGGGACCCCAAAACGGAAGTGGGGACTTCCTCCCCTCAGCGAAAGTAAATAATAAAAAAGTTAGTTGTTTGGCAGGGTTCGTAGCGGGCAGACAAACCATAGCCAGTATTCCGAGTTGAAGACAAAAGAATATCTGAGACACGAGGGACCCCAGGTTCTTCAAGCCAGTGTAAAAAAATAGAATAAAGTCTATTAGCCCGTGAAAGAAGAAAGATTCTCCAGTGGAACCCCGTCGAAAAATAAGATAAGTAACTTTGCGGCCATTTCTCCTTTATACCCAAACTTTATATACCACCCTCTCTCTCTCTCTCTCAATTTGAAGAAAAACAAAAGTCAAGAAAAGACATTTATATTCGTGGACTGTCCATTTATTATATGTTTGACACTTTGAAAGTGTACCTCTTTGTATAGTAAAGGATTAATGTATTTTTATGTTACCACGAGGTCTAAGTTGTTCTTTGCAGTTCTGCTACGAATTTGTTACCTCATGCTTCCTTTTCAGCTTCTATTCGCCTTATGTTATCTTGCTTAAAATTGTCCTATAAATTCCTCTAAAATATCACACGGGAAACCGGAGTTGCCGACTACTACAATATAATATTATTACGACTAAAACCTATAGGCTCATATCTTCTGTTGTCTAGGGGATGAAGTTAAGTGGCCTGGTGGGTGCGTGGATAGTGTGAAATTTGGAACCCCTTGCCAGCGGCGGTCGGTCTGGCCCTAAATTAATCCCTCACGTAATATGCCAGGTCTTATATGCCTGAGAGAAAAACTCTGAACGATGACTTATTCTATAGGGGATCAAGTGCCAACCTGCCCCGTCTTCACACGTGCGAAAATAAAACCCTGTTCTGGGATAAAAGTAAAGTTTTCGCGTCACAATATGCTTAAATATCATGTCCTTTGAAGCTCTTTAACCTTATAAAAAAATCCATTCCACACCAATGCACTTTTTCTCCCTAGCTATAAGTAAAACAATAGAACAGAAAGCCTCTCTTGTCCTGATTGGCAACCGGTCAAGAAAAAGTGAAGTGGGCATCATTTTATATATTGTATACTAACATCAAAAGGCATTGGAAAATTATGTCTGAGATAAAAAATGATAAACATTTACTGAATCATACAAAGTTTGGCAGAATGAACCTTTGGGTTGAGAATATAGATAAAAAAACAACCTAGGTCCTATGCAGCATTTAATTCTTTGATAAGAAGGAATAATGTTTGCCATTTTGTCTTGTTATTGTCATCATTTTAAAGATTATATTATCTAAATGTTTACCCTAATAAACTATACACTCCTGAATTGCCCAGTAAGCTGGGGGTAGCTGTAGAATACACTGACAGCATCTCAGCAGAGGGGTAAGACCCCACTTCCCTAATGAGTGTCCTGATTATGACTCTAAACAATTTGATGGTAAGGTTCAAGTAATACTGAAGTTTGAGGAATGTAGAGTATGCCTTTATTGCCATAGCTCCCAGGTCCACTCTGGCCCAGAGTGGTAGCACTTGATAGGAACCTATCTATTAATAGAACTAAATTGTGAGCTTATGCTAAACTGAATTGTTTGAAATGGAACTGTTTTTGACATTGAAACTGTACTTATGCTAAACTGTATTGTTTGAAATAGAACAGTTTTGACTTTTAACAGTGTGTAAACAAAAAACTATACTTATACAAAACTGAATTCTTTGAAATAAAACTGTTAGACTAAACTGAATAGCTTGAAATAGAAATGTTTTTGACAATTAAACTGTGTACTTATGCAAAACTGAATTGCTTGAAATAGAATTGTTTATTTGTATAAAAATGGATTTGGCATTAAATAACCAACAAAGGTTAATATGCCATAAAACCTTAACAAGCAAACAAACAAACAACCAAACATTCCTGAAGCTTCACCTTAAAATTCTGAAGTACTCATCTAATCTTTGTCTTTGGTATTGCTATGATTTCAAGATGAATGAATTTTTTTTCTTCATCAGTTGTTTGCAGCTAACATCTAAAGACTTGAATCTTCAGGTTATCTCAGAGGAGGTAATTCAAAGGGGAAGTAATCAGAGGGGGAAGAATCTGCTGAACCATCTATGGGATGCTACCACATCATGAGATAAATTTCAATCACAAATGCACAATGCTTACCATTCCACACCATGATGGCATGGCTACTGTTGCTGCTGCAGAAAAATATATCTCCTACTCCTCACAAATATCTGCATGGCAGCAATTTTAAATCCAGGAGGTCATTCTGTTAGACTATGTATTTAGTTCAAAGGATTTTTGATTAGATACTGGATACCTGTATCAATGCTGTATGAATTGGTGTGCTTCATAGTAGGGAAGACATTTTATTGAGTCCCCACTCTTCAAAGACCGATATTAGCATTAGTACATCTGTTACATACAAACACAGAACACAATGGAAGGAAAGACAAGATAAACTCATTTAACATTTAATGTGTACAATATACATGCCAGTGGTATCAAAAGAAAGAATACGAGTCCCAACAGATAAAATGATACACATATTATTCCATGAACAAGCAGTATGTAGAAATGTTACAAGAATGGAAAAGCTCTTACTTGACCTGTGTTGGTTATATAGCCATGGGGCTTTACCATTCCCAAGCTGGGTCAGAGACGATGTCTCTACTGGATAAAGACCAGAGGCATAAAAAGGTTGAGAAAAATAATTATTTAATAATTATTTATTGCATGTTTATATATGTAAACACTATATATTTCTTTCTATAAATGCACAAGTTTACCAGCACCATGAAAAATAATGAGAATATTTTCATAATTTTGCAATTAAATTATATTCATATAAAAAAAAAATTAGGAGGCACATTTAGCATACTAGGAAATGGAATGCTTGACCTGAATTTCATCTTTGGAATGGCATGGATCCATCTGTTCTCCCTCAGCTATGAATAAACAGAAGGGCAGACTGGGTTCTTTAGCTTTGGCGCTAATGCCCTTGAGAAAGACATGAATCCATCTGTTCTCCTTTCAGCTATTAATTAATGGTAAGGCAGACTGGTTTTTTTCATATTGGCAAGACAATCAGTCTCAGAAAAGAAAATCTCTGAATTCAAACCAATTTATTTAAAAATTTACCTTGTGTCAGATCCTGCCTATGATGAAAGGTTTGTATAGATACATATATAAAAAGGGATTTTTGTTTGCATTCAATACTTCCTGAATATAAAACTCAAGGTAAAAAACGCATTTTTGAAATTGCATTATAGTTAGAATATATAAAAAATTTGCCAGATGTTAAAGCTATCATTTATGATTTGCCATTCAAGAATAAAAGCAAACTGTTGAGATTAAAAGAATAAATAAGATAAAGAATAAATAGCAATGAATGAGTTATGTATTTTTCAACAAAAAAAAGGACCAGGAATTTATGAATTTGATCTTAGCTTTCTAAAGAAATTTCTGATAATCAACTCTTATCTTCTCTATAACAATTCAAGTTTTCTGTATTGAAATTCACTGAATGGAAACTTTTGGTGGCCATTAAGTGTGATGTCGAGTCATCTCCTATTTTTAGGTTTTATAATTGCGAGTGAATATATAAGGGAAATACTCTATAATTAGTTTGTAATAGTCATTTTCTTTGAGAAATTATATTACCTAACAGTACTTACCCATTTTATATATGAGGGGTTTTATCATATTAAATACAAAAACAATGCAAGTTATGAAAACCATTCATACAAGAACAATTTTTATAAAAATTTATTTCTAAGAAAAAATTAAACCGACCATGTGCAGCACTTGATTTGGCCAGAGTGTAAAAGGGAGAAGTAATCCCAGACAATATGGCACCAAAAAGCTACCTCCAGCTATTTGTCAAGAACTACTATTGGGCCTCTCAGTACGAATTCGGGGACAAGACTGTCAAGGCAGGAAAAAATAGCCAGCAGAAAGGTTTCGTCACTCGCTTCTTAAACAGCCAATAAGTATTTCAAACAGGCAAGAAGCTTCCCTAGAAATAAAACCTAAATCAAACGAAAGTTTGAATTAAGGGACCAGACTGTAAAGGTGGGAAAGTAGGAAATAAAAGTAAAATTAGACAAAAGTCGACTACTGAAATTATACCAAGTTAAACAACTGAAAGAAAATTCAACCCAAGAATTCTGCTAAAAAGATAACTTTACTCGGAATTAAATGAAAACTGAACATTTCGACAAAACTGAAAAAAAAACAAACTCAAATTCAAAAAACTTTGTTTCCTGGACACTCTCTTAGATAAGTTCCTGCAAATTATGCTAAAATTCGCAACACTTTATTTTTTCTGTCCCTTTCTTTATTGTTTCTTTTGTATAAAATCCCTTTTTAAAAACTTTATCGTCTTTGTTATCTTTTTGAATCGATGTTCAAACTAGAAAGCTACAGAACTTACTGTCTAAACTTACCATTTAAAATTACACACTAAAGCTCCCTAAAAACATTATCCAGTTAAATACTAAATTTGGCTTTAATGTCATTCCTTCATGTTAAATTTTATTCCCTTTAAATTTCTTTATTCTACTAACAGAAAACCAAGAGGATAACCATCAAAATGATGGATGGACATGATAAGAAAGAATCCAAAAGTACCTCTGGAACCTTGGGGGTTTATACTAATGATGACAATAATGATAATAAAAAGCATCAAAACTTTCAAAGAAAAAGAAAGCTACAATTAACTGAGGAAATTAGAAGCAGATGCTATCAAACAAACAGGAATTAAGGGAAAATCAGAAAGGAGTACTTCAGGAGTACAAGGAAACTACTGGAAATAAAACCCTGCAGTGGGAACTTAACCAAAGAATAAATAGCCAAGTCGTAAACCTGATAAGATAATCTGGACCTTTTTTAAATTGGACGCGAAAAGAGCTCAAAAGCATAAACCACATAATTAGAAAATTGATGACAATGATCAAGGTTTACAATCAAGTGATGATGTGAACAAACACCATGTTACAAGAAAAGAAGGAGGAAGAGGACATACCAACCTTGAGGATTATGAGGATACAGCAATTTGAAGACTCCAAGAATATACAAAAAAGAGAAAAGAAAGACTGATTGCAGCAGCCAATTATTGCATCAACAACAATAATGCAAGGGTAATGTTACGTCTAAAAAATCTACTTACTTTGTAAGATCCCCAGTCTTCTTCAGCTGGGAAAATTATCAGGCTGTCCCATAGACTGTACCTATACACCAGACCACTGAAAGGTGGTAAGGTCAAAGTCAATCTCTGATACTGGAAATGCTCCATATGTTGCATATTGATCTTTGACAGGCCATTTAGTGTGGATTTCAAAAAACAGAATGTGCAGTCATGTCTTAAAGAAAACAAGGGACAGCAGAAATACCATGTGAATTGCATAGGCAGGGTGCTGGAAGGATATGTGTGGGCATCAAAAAAATGTAATAATAACTGGAGCTTTTGATCCCAGTAGTCAGTTGAAGACAGCAATCAACAGAGAAAGCAGTAATCCAGCTGTTTTGGGTGTTAGCCTGTGGGACCAGTAGCCCCCAGATTGAGAAGCTGGCTGTATCAAAAGCCCAGTAAAAGAAGCACAAAGAAACAAGGCTCTCTGTATATGTATCTCAATGTGGTGTCAATCAGCAGTTCCTGACCGACTCTCTCTCTCTCTCTCTCAGGCAGCCATTTCGCCATGACTTTCATAAATAAAAAGAGAGTTTATGTTTTTATAAACAAGTGTTATGGCCTCATTTTTCCGGATATATAATGCATAAAGTAAAATGCTGATTGGACTAAACTATATTTTGCACCATTCACTTGTGTTCCGACATTAAAAAAATTACTTTGTGTTGAACCTGCTTTTAGTGGGGGGGGGGTAAGGTAAATAAAGATAAATAAAGATAAATAAAATTCATCTAAAATATAAGATGTACTTAGAATAAAAGTTATCATCATAAGGGTACAAAAAACTGAGTTTAAATCCTACATGTGGCTGTTCATCTTCTCACTTTGCCCGAATACTTTTGGTAAGGCATAAATACATCTGTTCTCCCTTTTACTGAGAGAAAATATTGGGGCAGACTGAATTCTTTAGCCTTAATTAGGCAACCAGTCTAGGAAAAGGAAAACTCAGAATTCAAACCAGCTTTATTCTACTTAAAAATTGACCTTATGTCAAATCTTACCTATGAAAGAGGGATTTGGGTAAAAATGTACATCTAAAATATAAAGATATTCACTAAATGTTCTTTAATACATCAAGAATATAGACCTTAGCAGTTTCAAAGAAAATTGTTTAAAGTCCATTGTTTTTTTTTATGTGTGTGTGGGTGTGCACTAAGAAAGAGCAGGGATATGTCTATGGATATTATTTGAAAATAGGAAATAATTACTTTCTAAAAATCTAAAAATTATTCAATTCATACATAGAATAAAAATAAAAACTACTACTAATAATAATAATCGATGATAAAGAAAACCTGTTTTCAAAAATGGTTTTAGTATTTTTAAGAATGTCAGAAAGAAGCAAAGTAATGTAAATTGACACTCACTCCGATTTGAGTGAGTGCTTTATCAGTCAAGAATAATGGATCTTTCTTATATACTCCAGTTTTGTAGAAAATGCACACATGGGAAATTTTATTTAAAAATGTAGCTAAAATCAATATATGGCTATAGTTCTCATTATGTTTGTATAGAAATGTAACCAAGACAAAATGGTGTATCAGAGTGGAATTTTTCTTATAGCAATACACTTAAAAGGATCTAGCAGAGAATAAAGCAATTTCCAGTACAGTTAACTGCTGAGTGATAATATTGAGAGGTTTACAGTCATGCTGAATATTCATTCTCTAGATAGATAGATAGATAGATAGATAGATAGATAGATAGATAGATAGATAGATAGATTGAGAGAGGGGGGGTTATGGATAAGACGCATAAAATAATATAAAAGCACAACCAGAAAATTATAAAAAGAATAAACTAACAAAATAATGATTTTAAAAAACAGTGTACTTGTGGAACAAATAAGTATCCATTGGAAAAGAAATGGCTAGCTAAAAATGTAATCTCCCAAGCCAAAGGGGTGATAAAAGTCAGGAAATTATATGTACAATCAACAGTGATCATGGTAGGTACAATGCAATAATCATAAAGTTTTTTTTCAGGAATAAACAATATGTAATAGTACAAAACTATTGAAATGTATCTGGAATTATAAAGAGAAATATAGGAAAAAAGCAGAGATCAAGTATTCTATCCTAAAAAGAGTATATACTTATAATGAGAGTTTAGGAAATGGGAAATTATACCTGGAAGAAAAATATCATATAAGTTTTCCAGATTGAAATAATTTGCTAAATAAAAGATTGGAGTAGGTAACAAAATGCAACCATGAAAGTAAAAATTTACTTTGTAATTTGGTACTTGATTTAGCCATGTGACATAATAATCATGACTATAAAAAAGAATATATATTTGCTCAGTTGAATCCAACAAAATCAGACATGTTGAATACTAGTTCACACCTGGGGATCAACGACATGAGTCATGAGTTTTTAACCTATTTTATTATCTTAGACTTGAAATTTATTGTGTGTGTTTGTATGTGTGCATGTATATATATATATATATATATATATATATATATATATATATATATATATATAAAGTAATTTCCTACCTATTTTGCAATCAAATAATAATTTTGAGGGGTTTATATTCACGTTGAAAATTCTTCTTTTAATCATTCAAATTTCTAGGATACAAGAGATAACTATTGTTAATTAGAATCCTTCATAAATTGCCGTATGGGTATCATCATGTACCTCTGTACAATAGAAGCCCAATGGGTTAATGGGTCATTTTGAATGAAAATGAAAATTAGGATTTTGGTGGAATGGAAAGTACCATGACCCCTCAGAACTTGACAAACCAATCATGGCCCTTTATCACTAAACTCTGAATAAACATGAATGTTCTTGGAAGAGTAGTGGAGTCATTTCTCAATGCCTTCTCCATGGTTTGAATTCAGAATTATCCTTCTTGTAAACTGGTTGCTCATGACCATGGCTCAAGAGCCATGATAACTTTCTCAGAGGAATTAATGTAAAATGAATGTAAACAACCTTGACCAGAATTTAATTTAATTGATTTCATTTTTTATGGATAACCATTATGCCACCTACACCTCTAGACTTCCAGAACTAAATAGAATATTTTATACAATGATATTCAAAATAAAGACATTCAAGATATTTGATATAAGATGTTTAATATAAATTTTAATGTCTTTGGGTTTTTTTTGTATGTTTTGCTTTTTTTTTTAAGAATATGTATATCAAAAATAGTTAATTAGTTTATTTGCCTCATGCCATTTTTCTCTTATTAAGAAAGTACAATGTGTGTGTGTGTGTGTGTGTGTGTGTGTGTGTGTGTTACATAACAGAAACCAAAATCTCTCCTAATTCACAAATTCAGTTACCCACTCACTAGCAAAGCAAATTAAAACACTTCAGAAGAGAATCTAACAAACATATATTTGGTTGAAGGAAGCAAATATCAACCAGATGTTGACCTGACACTAGCTACCAACACAATGAACAAAACATGTCTCCGTGCATGTCAGCTCCATCCAGTTTCTGGTTGAAAAACTAATTAACAGACAATTAAAAAAGGCCTTTTTTAACCAATCATAAACATTCCCCCAAAGTTTTTCTGAGCCAATTTTGATCCCAAACATGGCTATAAAATGGTCATGTACAGCAGTTGATACCAGGTTTGGTGCCAGAAAGAATCTTCATGCAACACATTTCAGACAAGATCAAAGACTGCTGACAGCCTACCAACCCACACCAAATCACCATGCCGCACACAACCAAACCACCTGGCTAAGAACTGACTTAAACCCATTCACCTTTTGACCTCTCTCTAGTGGAAAAAGAAAGCCAGTATCTTTTCAAAATCTACAAACTTCTGTTTATTCAAAATAAATTAAATTAAATCCAATTGTCTTGTTCGTTTAGTCTTGAAGCCATATGTTTGTCTATTATGTATATAAATATAAGAAAACAAAATATTCAGAGGATGTATGTATCATATAAATAATATGCCAACGTTTAGCATTTTTTTAACCATTTTCAGGGTAATGTTATTATGTAATGTCTTATTTAAAAAATTATTTTTAAATGAAAAAAAAATCAGAAAATTCTTATAGCTTTTTATTGCTTAACACTTTTTTGTAGGAATTTGTTCTTGTGTCAGTATTTTGAAATAAGTTGGTTCCTTTTATTCAGCAATATTTTCTTTGTTTTTATAATTGATTGAGCACAGGTTTTCTTCGGTGCATAAATTATAATATTTTATTCTTTTGTTCCATGTTTTCATTTTTATTATGCTATCATTGGGTTTTTATATCATTTTTTCATTTGCCAAACATATTTTAAAAGACAATGTTATTTTCATTTGTTTCTTTTTTCTGTGCAGCCATATGATTATAATATTTTGTTTTCCATTCTCTACTGTAGCACAAATTAATATTTTTTGATTTGATTTTATTCATTTAATTTTTTTTGTTGTTGTAACATTTGTTTGGTATATTATCGTTGTACTCCCTACATAATGGACTCACTCTCCTCCATAAATACATGTCAACAGAACGTTGACCGGAGTTCACCAGAGTTGATCCAAACCCATGTGACACGATCACGTGTAATACCACTTGCGTAGTGGACAATAGTCGCTACCTGACTGAACTCTCAGCTAACTACTGTCTAACCCAGTTCACTTGTATCTTGTTTCTGTTACTTGAATATATATGTTTTTCTATCTACCTTTTTGTGTTCCCCTGTGTCTTTCTTTTGCCAGCATCACAACAATTATCTTTCTATTTTTGCAGTTTCATTTTAATACAAAGCATTATTGTGTTTAAAAGTTACAGTATCTTTGATAAAGCAAATGCAAAAATTATAACAGAAAAATTAAAACCAAATATTACAACTTATAGTTTCATACATTTACATTTGAAATATTTTTTTGAGTGGAAAAGTATGACTCTATCTGTTCCCCTGCAACTTAAAGGTAAATTCTAAAGCTGACTGGGTTCTTTAGTCTAAGTTAGGCAACCAGTCTAGGAGAAGGAAAACTCTGAATTTGAATCAACTTTACTCCACTTTAAAATTGACTATGTACCACATCCTGCCCATGGTGGGGGGATTGGGAAAGCAAGGAATATAAAATGGAATTAGATTGTGCATCTCAGAATATACAAGAAGAATATATAACAATGGACTTAACAAAGATATCTTTGAAAATATCCAAAAATTAGTAATAATATTTCTAAATATTAGAATTTCTTAAACTTCTAATTCTAAAAGAATGTATTTATATTGTAAAAGTGGAATAGGTTTTAATTTCTGTGTTATAATGCATATATATATATATATATATATATATATACGAGGTGCATACGATAATTTTCCAGACTTTTTTCATATGGGCATTTAAAATTGTCATAGACTCTTCAAAATTCACTATGTTATTGCTATACATCTTATGAGATGACTGACCAATTTTTATGATTTCACATTCAAATCAACAGCTACAGCAGAAATTGGAATACACCCTACTAAAGCCTGATTGTCACGGCTGGTGAATTTCAAAAATGCAATCTAACATTTTAGAAGAACGATATGCAATAAAATTGTATTTTAAACTTGGAAAAAATGCCACAGAAACGTATGGAATGCTTCAGACTGCTTTTCGACCATCTTGCATGAATCAAGGATCAGTTTTTGAGTGGCATAAGAGATCCAAGGAAGGTAGGGAGTCTGTGAGAGAGGATGAGAGGTGTGGGAGGAGTAGAGAAGGCAATACACCAGAGTTTATTGGCCAAAGGGTTAGGGTTAGGGTTACTATGTTGAGGTTTTAAGGGAGTTGAGGAAGAGATTCGGTCAGAAGAGGCCAGCACTCTTCAAATCGGCTCAGTGGCATTTCCACCAGGACAATACACTAGTCCACAACTACAAACTTGTCTATCTGACAAGATGGGCATCAAGACAGTTCCTCACCCTCCCTATAGTCCAGACCATGCTCCTTGTGACTTGCTTATTCCCTAAGCTCAGAGGCTGTCATTATGAGACAATTTAGGAGATGAAAGAGGTTGTGATGAAGGTCATTGACACGCTCACACAAGAGGACTTCTATGGGGCCTTCCAGAAGTTGTTGGAACGGTACAACAAGTGCATTGCAACCGAAGGAGATTCCTTCAAAAGGGACTAGAGTTTCATGTGTGTATTATCAATAAAAGTGCCCATACAAAAAAAGTCTGGAAACTTATCATATGCACCTCGTATATATATATATATATATATATATATATATATATATATATATATATATATACTTGGTTCACTGATTACATAGGCAAGAAATTGAGTCACCAAATGCCTTGGTAACTGTTCTATACTATCCTAACTTACATATACATGCTATACTACCAATATTGAGAAATCTTTATCTATAAATTCAGAAGCCAACACAGAATACAGAAACTATATATATATATATATATATATAGAGAGAGAGAGAGAGAGAGAGAGACAGACAGACAGAGGGGGAGATAGTTATAAGAATTTAATGCTAAAAGCATTTTAATCCATAAAATCTTTCCATTGCTCTGTACATGAAAATGCAGAACAATATCAAAATGTTTCACAGGATAAAATAGGATAATGATAGAATCGGAAAAACAATAGACTTGTCTGACCATTTTCTGAGCTAATACTCTATATGTTGAATCATAGCTCATCTGAGGATCAACAATGCAAAACTGAGTTTTTATCCTGTTTGATTATCTTTGACAAATAATGTGTGTGTGCGTTTGTATTTGAGCAATATGTTATAATTAGTACTGTAACATATTGACCCTGGCCAAGCTGTCAAAATAGGAAATGCACCGGTGTAAATAACTGGTGCATCCGGTTGAGGAATATTAGGATATAACTTTGACGGTGGACGGGTTGAATGAGTGTAATTTGTGACACCCGCAAGAAGAAGTTGAGCGTTGAACAATTATATAACTCGGTGCACAGGAAGTTCAATCAGTTGGAGAGAAGATGCTGGAATGAGGAACACGTCCCAGAGAGGCTGGGCCCCCAGGCCCCCGATTGAGCAGCTCAGGAGAACAGGAAAGAAACACTGTTATGGCCATAAAAGTGGGGGTCAATATGTTGCTGTTCTGTTCGGTCTCCAGCTCCCTCTCACAGTAAAACCTTTAGTAACCCTTTCGAACCCCTTCAAATAAAGTGAGAGGTATATTTTTCTAAAGAACTGTGTCACTCATCTTTATTGTGTCGTCGTTATGATTCTGCAGGCATCTGCATATGTGTATGTATAGTTGTTCATGGCTATAGAACAGTACAAAGCATTTAAAGATATTGAACAAGAACATTTTAATATAAAAGAGCGGAAAATATCAATCAGGTGGCACAAAAGAGTGATTTTTATTGGGGTGAATCTACATTTAATTAAACTTAATAAAATAAGATTAATTTTGCCACTGCATCAATATTTTTATATTAGAATATTCTTGTTAAAAATCTAAAGATAATTAGATTTCTAATCACTATCTTCTACAGTTAATGGAAAATCTTTTTCATGTGATTTGTAAAACTTTTTGTAGATTAAATAATTTAATTAAAAATTCTAGCTAAAAATGAATATTTTAACAGGTTTTGATAAAAACTGACAGTTTATATAAAGCCAGTATATAATGTGATGTCCCACTACAACCAATAATGATCTCCATAACCAGTTATGGAGTACATGAGTAACAGGGAAATGTCAAAAGGTCAATGACAGCAAGGGGTGCAGTAGGAAAGCTCTGGTTAATTGCTGCTTTCATGCTCGGATGCTTGATAAAGAGTATCTTATTGCATTTAACCGACTGGTCAAAACTCTTAGTCAATTCATCTCTCTTCTAGTTGTTGGCTTCTGTTTTTTTCTTTTATTATTTATCTATTTATGCCCTGAGACCACCTCGCTTTAGCTCTTGCTTACAATATTACAACTACCATAAAAAAACATGAGTTTAAAAAAAAACAAGAATCTGTATTATGTAATAAGTCACCAAATACAAATGTTCATAACAGGATTTGACTCCAAGGTCAAACACTTGCTTTGAAAAGGAACAAACAAAGATTAGATCTGGTGTAGGAATGTGGAAATCAGGATTTAGAACAGTGAATGAACATATGGATTGTTACATAATAGAAAAAGAAGAATTATGAGTTTTTTGGTGATTTGTGGATTTTGAGAGTTAGAGTTTAATTATAGAAAAGATTTTATAGAAAAAAGCAGACATATTTGAGAGGCATGGTATTTAAGACCTTTCTTTGCCCATTTGGGATACCAGACTAGAGATAGCTAAGGAACTTACCTTCCTTTCCTAATTATGATTAAAAAAACAGAAACTCCTCAAAGAAAAGCTTCCATAATCAAGAAACATATGAATAAAAGCAGGAAGTTATTGAAATATAAAACTAAGTTTGTCAGTTTCTTTTATCAGACAATACAACATCTCAAAATTTGCTAAAATTTTGTATTTATCATTTTCAAAGCAATTTTCATGACATGCAAAAAGTTACTCAGAAAAATATCATCTGCAAGATTGTACAGATTTTATTAAAGTTTGTTGAGGTTTACAAAAGTTTTCGAAAAAATTTAAATTATCATCTTATGCAAAAGGCTGACTCAATGATATCAATGGAATGATGCAATCACACATGCTTAATATATGTGTTTGTGGATTGTAATATAACAAAGTTTGGGTTGAAGGTATTAGTAAAGAAGACAGAAATAAAAAGAATAGTAAAAATAGAATTTATGACATTTTGAATTCTCCGGTGAAGTTTTATTATTCATTATTCAATGAATTATTTAAGTTTTCATCCTCTCCTTTTTAGTTTAAAATAGAATTTATGACATTTTGACATTTCTAGTTTTGAGAATATTAATGCCTAAAAGCAGTCAGCTAGAAGTGGGTGGAAATGGTGTACACAATATCTGACTATGTCTTTTTTGTATTATGGGATCAATGGAGCAATGTTTAGACATGTCCTCCCAGTAGAAGTAAACAAGTTTCTTTGCAGAAGGATTTTGAAATTTCCATCACTTCATGTAGTGTCTTAAAGAAATGCATGCTTTTGATTTTGCAAATGTATGGGGGCGTATATTTTGGGTGTATTAGGTGAACACTACACTCTCGCTAAAGATGGAATGTTTATCATTGATAAAAGATCTAGCAGAATTATCTCTTAGATTTAAAGTAGTTACTGTGCTAGTGCTAGTAGCAGTGAATAGGGCTGAGAGGGTGGTCTTTGATAAGCAGCAGCAGCCATGCCATTTCAGATGCTATCATGGTATGAAATGGTGAACATCATGTATTTGTGATTAAAACTTATTTAAGATATTTACCATGTCAGCTGGGCTTAAAATACGCTGACTGTATTCTCCTCGCCTTAGCAAAAAATGGGTGTCCTGAGTATGGCACTAAACTGCATCTGATCATAAGGCTCCAGTTTTGGACCTTTGGGAAGTATGGAGTACCTCATTATTTCCAATACTCCTAGGTTCACTCTGTCCTGAAGTGGTAGTAGAATATGCTGACAGCATCTTTGTAGAGGGGTAAGACCCCACCTCTGCCAAATGAGTGTTCTGGATATGACACTAAACCATCTGATGGTGAGGCTCCAGTTTTGGAGCTTTGTGGAATGTGGAGCACCCCTTCATTGCCATTTCTCTCTGGCCCACTCTGACTTGGAGTGGTAGTACCTGATAGGGTCCCATCTATGGATCAACTAGAAGTGTTTAATTATTTACTATACTTGAAACCATTTAACGGTATGCAAACAAATCAGCTCTGGCTCATTTCAAAATGTTATCTATGAGCTATTCACTTATGAATCATGTATAATATATTCATGCATAAACAGTGTTTGGCATTAAATAACTTTCCTGGGTTGATATGCCATAAAAAAACAACCAACCAACCTAATAAAAAACAGAGTGGTAGTACCTGTTAGAGTCCCATCTATGGGTCAAATACATCTTTTAGCAAATTATTTCTATTAGATAGAAATATTTCATATCATATAACAGTGTTCAAAAAACTTAAGAAACACCAATGTAGGAAATATAAATATAAATGTACAATGTATGCAATTCCCTAACTTCTTGTCATAAAATAAACCCCCGATGGTTTGAAATGCTGTTAAAATCAATCAACCAATTATTTAAAGAATAGGGATTATCTTTGCAATGTAATCATTATTTCATGAGCTGCTCACTCAGCAGACCTATCCCGTTGTGATTACTTCCTCTGGGGAAAGCTGAAAACTCAAACTTTAATTATAACTCACAAACAACTGTTGAATTGAAAGATTTTACATATCATGAAATCACAGCAATACCAAAGACAATAACAAAGTAAACACTGCAGAAGTTCAGGGTAAGTTTCCATGACTGTGTTGCTTCTGAGACTAAGCAGTTTGACAATATAATCCTTAAAGTTATATTAGGAATTCTTGGAGGTTGGAATATATCTAATCAAGTCCCCACTCACACTAGCACTGAATAAACAGAAGAAAAGACAAGATAAACTCATTTACACATACAAGAACATTTAACAATCAATATGTATGTATATAATATACATACCAGTGATATTAAAAGAAAGAATACACCAGTGTGTCCCAACAGATAAAAATAATACTCATGTCATTTGATAAATGAGAAGTATGTGGAGGGGAGTTACAAAATGGAAAATGACTTTCTTGACAATTGCAGTAAAAAATCAGCATGTGACTCAATTAATCCTTGGGTAAGATACTATTTCCACTGTTCAAAGAACAGGGGTAAAAAGAGGTCAAGAATGAGTTTCTGAACGGTCATGTGATACATCACGAAACTCCCAATGGATACATCCATTCTCTAAGGGAGATAATTATAGATTGTCTACCTACAATGATAACAATACCAAAACAAAATAAGAAATATTGTTCTCTCTAATAGTAAAATTAAATTTTGAATAGAATCCTAATTGCCTTTTTTTATTTATATTTCAAACCTGAAAGATAATTCTGACACATACTGTATTAAGCCCACCTAATAATATAATCATGGATCATATTGATAAACTAATTTTTCTGTCCCGTATTATTAAATATTTTGGCAAATGTCCTTCAACAGCACTACATGTGTCCATAACTAATTATATCACAATACAGCACTAAGCAGATAGCTGTCTCTTTTAACAATAGAATCAGTGAAGCATCATTTAGCCATTAGTCATCTCAATGGAAGTAAACAAATTTCTTTGAGGAAGATTTCAGAATTTCCAGCACTTCCTGTAGTGACTTAAAGAATTTTCATTTTTTTTTTTTAGTTTTACAGATATGCTGTGATATTTATATTCTGGGTGTACTTGGCAATCATCACCTACCCACCTAAGATGGTAATATACACTGAGGGAAAATAAAATCATAATTGCCTCAAGGATGATGCCACTTCTGTGTACACTTTTGGTGATAGCAGATTTAGATTTAGAGTTTTCCTTCTTCAAGACTAGTTGTCTAACCAAAGCTAGAGTTGTTGTAGAAGCAATGGATTCATGTTTTTTTCCTAGGGCATTAGCATGAAAATGAAATGGAAATAGTTTCGCCCAGGATTTGAATTGGATCACCATGTTCATTTCCACATGCCTCCATTGTGATATAGTAACATTCCTACTTGTGTACCATCTGCCACCCTGTGAGAATACAGACTTGTGTTAATGCAGGGTATTAATATGGGGTCTATGTACTTTTGTTATATCTCTTATTCTGGAACCTGTGTGCACACTTATCTGTATATGTCATCAATTACTTTAAATCAGTTGTTATCAATCATAAATAAATACACTGAAACAATTTTGATTAAAAAAGTTGCTATACCTCAAAAACCAAACATAAAATTGCATAGATATATATAAGAAATGTACTTATCGTTGGACTACATCATATTCAGAAGGGGTGCTCAGCATAAAGTTTATCAGAATTAAAAAATGGAAAAAGCAACCAAATTCAAATCCTGAATGAGGCTGTTTGCATTTCACTTTGCCATTGACAAAGGTATGAATCAATCTGTTCTTCCACAGCTATGGGTAAATAATAGGACAGACTGGGTTATTTAGCCTAGTTTAGGCAACCAATATAGGTGAAGGAAAATTCTCAATTTAAACCAGCTTTACTCTGTTTAAAAATTGACCTTGTATCATATCCTGCCTGTGGCAGAGGGGTTGGGTAAATACTTATATTTTTGGTTACAGAGCTAAAATGTTGTAAAATTTGATAATAAACAATATCTAATAATATCCATTTTGATAATGTTTCACAAGAAATAATTAAAAAATCGGGTATCTTTCATTTTGACGAAAAGTAACTATAAAAATGAAGGGTGTACTTACTTATGGGTGATATTCTGTATATTACATAGACATTTAATCTTCAGTAAATTGAAGCACATTATCAAAATGAAGCAATTTAGTTTCCATGAGCTCACTAAAGAATATATTTCTTAATTATAAGAAGAAACTAATTTTTTTGTCTCCTATTATTAAATATTTTAGCCGCTGCTCTTTAATAGCACTACAGCTTGTTACATGTCAGTTTTGGTTTCTTTGTTTAAAAGCATATCAACCTTTGTAAGTTATTTGATGACAAAGCCGTCTTTGTAGAAGGACAGTAGTGGTATTATTTAAACCCCTCATAGCTGGGGGAGACAAGGGGGTTCAGACTTTTCCCATGTCCACATAATAGCATGTCTGAAGTTTGAACTTGTTTAGTACAATGTGACATTCCAGCATGTTAACCCCTGTGCCACGGGGATTTCTTCCCCATTATATGTGGTGTGCTTAACAGGGACTTCCCTCTCATCATATGAAGCACGCTTAGCAGGGACTTCCCCCTCATCATATGGGTCGGGCTTAGCAGGGATTTCACCCCTCATTATATGAGGCATGCTTATCATAATGGTTATTATAATTGGAAATAGAATTAGCAACTAGAGTTCAAGTCCAAGATGAAGCTGTTTGTGTTTCACTTTGCTTTAATGCTCTTGAGAAATGCATGCATCTGTTCTCCCCTAGCTATGGCAAAAGTTATTGGGCAGATTGGGTTCTTTCACCTTGTTTAGGCAACCAGTATGGGAAAAAGATAACTCTAAATTTAAACCACCTTTACTCAACTTAAAAATTGATGTTGTGTTGCATCCTGATTGTGATTTGGTTTGGTTTGGTTTGGTTTGGTTTGGTTTTATGGCACATAAAAAATTGTCAGTTATTTAATGCCAAATCTTATTTTCAAACATATAAACAGTTCTATTTCAAACAATTCTGTTTAGCATAAATATAGTTATTTGTTTACACACAGTTAAATGACAAAACAGTTCTATTTCAAACAAGTCAGTTTAACATAAGTACACAGGTTCAGGTGCTACCATTTTGGGCCAGAGAGGACCTGGGAGCGATAGCAATGAAGAGGTACTTTGCATTCTCCAAAGCTCCAGCATTACTGAAGACTCACCATCAGATTTTTGAGTGTCATAACAGGACACTCATTGAAGAGTCTTACCTGACTGCAGAGATGCAGTCGGTGTATTCTGTAGCCCTAGCCGACTGGGCCTCGCTGGAGGAGTTTTACTCCTCTGCAGAGATGCAGTCGGTGTATTCTACACCCCCACTCCAGCCAACAGGGCAAATCCTGTTTGTGGTGAATGGGTTGGGTAAATTCATATAATTACCTATTTTATGGCACTTAGAGGATGGTGGTGGGGGGAATAACTGGAGAGTGATAAAAATAAGGGCTGAAGGGGAAGCAACATTCCAATAACACATATTCTGTGTTCCTTTTTAGGTGACTAGTTGTATTCAAAAATCTTTTGAATTAATTAATTTATAAATGAAAAATTTGGAAATGTTTTTTAAAGTTAGTCAGTCCACCTACATGTAATCATCATAAAATATCATTTGAATGCTCAAAATATCGACTTTTCTTTAAAGATAAATCTCCAGAAAAAAAATTGTGTATAATACTTATGACAGAGTATGATTATAATTGATTTTAACAGCATGTAAACCTGTCTTGGGTTAGTTTATGCCTTAAGGTTAGAGAATTGCATTCATTGTATATTCATATTTTCATTTTTTATGTAGTTGTTCCTTAAGAGTTGTTGTTATTTCAGCACATAGTCCTATTGAAAATGAATAATTTTTAAATAGATCTATTTAGCACATATATGGGACCCTAACAGGTTTCACAACTCCAGATCAGAGTGGATCTGGGAGTAATGGCAATGAAGGAGTCCTCCACACTCCCAAATCTCCTGAAATGCATCCTCACCATCAGATGCAGTTTCGTGTCATCCCCAAGATACTCTCTTTTGGGACTTACTCTTCTGTTAGGATATAATCAATGCATTCTAAGCTCTGTTGAGAGAACTAATATTTTCTGATGAAAAGTTCTATCTAAAAATTAATTGAATAAATTAATGAATTTACCCATCAAAAAGAAGAGAAAACTTGGAAATATTTTTTAAGTCAATCAATACACCTACATTTTTTTAATTTTATGTAATCTATCGAATATCATTTGGATGCCAAAAAATATACTAAAAGTTAGTATGATAGTTATGACTAAGTCGTAGGTTCAGCACAGAATAATAACCACCACCATATACCATTGCAGGTCTGCCTGACTTTTGACTCAAACAACTGTAATACTGAGTTCATTAGTCTTCGTGGTTTGGGCCTATAAATCAAAGCCTTTGGTTTTCCTAACGAGTTCCCATTGACAAGGTTGAAATCCTGGTTGCAATTAATGATAATGAAATTTTATTCATGCTAGAGGCCAGAATGAATTTTATTTTTTGTTGAAATTAGATTTTTTTTTTTGTTTGTTCTTCATCCAAGCTTTCTTTCTTACAGCAGTGGAGATTGGGGACAGAACTTCCTAGGGAGGCAGTAACAGTCAGATATATAATGTACATACTTATGTATATATTGAATTTTGAAGACCTAATTTTCCTTTCTTCAAGTTTGTTTTCTTAAGTCCAAAAATCTACACAATCACAAATTCTCTTGGAATTAATGCTTCGATCTTATGCTACAAGGAATACATATTTCATCAACATTAAATATCGTGGCAGTTTACTAGAAAAACAGTAGTTGACCAACCTATATACCCATGAATAGGTAAATTTTTGAAGATCTAAGTTTTTATAAAGAAATGTCATAATGAATTATAATATTATAATGTTGAAAGACAAATATATTAGGAAAGAATAGAAACAAGCCTTGGCTTTTAAAAATCAATTTTAATAAATTAATGATTTTGGGACTAAAAATCAAAAGGTTAAACTATATGAGACTGCTTAATACACAAATATACACAGTAATTTCTGTAAGGCATTTTCTAATCAGAAAAATATTGTCTTGTTGAAATGGCCTTGTGCCCATTTCTTCAATGGAAAAATTCCATCTCAAACTGGAACTTTGCTTTCACCAGTGCCTGGGTCATGTGACCCGGGTCTTGGTGATGAATATCAATTATCTCATGAATATTTATAGGCAATTGGAATAATGTTGTTTCTACAGTCTTGAATAAGCTGCAAGTATTCTCTGTTATACAGAACATAAAAAGTTGAAGATTTTATCTCGTTAAAAAAACATTAACTTTTCCGTCATATTGCATAGACTCAAGTGTTGGTCAGATTTTTAAGAACTAACTTTTAGGCAAAACCTTGACATTGACCCACACAAGTTTAAATTTTTTAAGAAATAGAGAGCAACTCTTGACGTTAAAAAGTTAATTTTGTGACGATAAACAAAGAGTCAACCTGTACACAAGATCGACATCCATGAATATATAGAATATACAGTGGATTCTGGTTAATTGTAACATCTGTTATAAAGAATAACAGTTTATATGATTGATTGATTGATTTTAATTGCATGTCAACCTGTCTAGAGTTATGTTATGCCTAGGTGTTAGTAAATTGCGTCATTGTACGTTCATATTCACATTTTTGTGTAGTTATTTCATGAATTTTTGGGGGGATGCACATGATCCTATCGAATACAAATAATTTTTAAACAGATAGATTTGACCAATAGATATGATCCAAAAAAGTACTATGACTTAAAGTGGACCTGGGAGTAAAGGCAATCAAGTCCACACTCACCAGATTTCCAGAAAAGAATCATCATCCTCAGATATAGAGTGCAGAGGTTGATAAAATAATAAAAATAAGATAAAATAAATTCTAGGGGTTGCGGTTGCCAGCAACCTCTGACGGGAAGTAGGAGTTGCGCATACCGGAAAGACAAAACCTACCGGCGCTTGAAAGAAATCCATTCCCACTTCAGCTTTCTCTTTAATACTAGGTGGACCTTCTTTCCCTTGGCTGCTAGCAAGTAACGCACATGTCCACCTGAGTCTCATACTTGTCTCCTCTAGCAGCAGCCTATATTAAAATGTCACCCACTGAACATTACTAACACATTTCAATGCCTTGTTTGGGAATGGTTCAGGAAGACATTTTCTCTCTACAGAATAGCTGTATGAAGCCCAAAAACAAAGTTGAAATCTAAAAGGTATCTTAGTCTCTTTTCTTCCTTCCTTCTGTAATTCTTTTGCTGTCTTTCTACAAAGAAAACGCCAACAAATTAGAAGGGGTAGAGAAGAAAACAAATGGAGTCAGATACACTAAACCCAAATACCCACAACCTACTTAACAAAAAAAGTAAATAAACAGCAACCAAATCTTCTGAAAACCCATAAGTGTCATACCCAGAACACTCATTTGGTGAAGGTCTTACTTACACTGGGCAGGCGATACAGTCATTAAATTCTTGGCCACACTGACAGTTGAAATAGTTGTTTGGTAAAAGCCATCAGGCAAGATCAGAATATGCAATATAATATCCTTTTTATGCAAATCTGTTTAAAAGAAACTGCTATTTTTAAAGGACAACATTTGTGGTCTTAATGTGTTCTTCTTAAGTATAATTTCTGAATATAAATATATACTATGCTAAGTTTAATTTGAGACATGGCTATGATAGTGCGGCACCCAGTAAGAATGAAATCACTCCACTAATAAACGGACTTTAAAACTAGCTTACAAACCATTACTCTAAAATAATACCCGCTAACAGCATGTATAAGACAAACAAGAATAATATTACTTTATTATCACTTATTATAAAAAAATTAATTCTTATTCTCAACTAGTTTCAATTTTAAATCATCATAAAAAGAACATTTTTAACAGTTTTTAAAGAACTGACTTACTGAAGAAAAAAAAAAATTAAAACGAGCCCACAAATATTTATGCAGTGATAGAAATAGTCACCTAAAACTAACATTATATTAGACATTACCAAACTTACAGATTGAGTACAGACTTTGAAGTAAACAAATGTAGTCTACAAGTATTCTCATCCACTTAATGACTTCTTCACCAGCAAAATCTTTTTCTTTGAGTCTTAACAACTCAAGCTTTTTGAGATGTTTGACCCATTACATTCCCAGACGCAGCAGGATCAATAGTCATTTCTAAGATAGACATTGATAGACATTTTTATTTGGCACAAATTAAGCAATACTTATACAAATGGATAAATGACGGTTCCTAACCAAACACGCTAAAATCTTGTGATCAGATGACTGATATTCACACACTACAAGAGAAGTAGAACTAATTAATTAAGATCAATAAATCAATAAAATCAGTCATAACAAAGAATTTAATGCATTTGTGCATTTTTTGAAAGCAGGGATAATTAAAATAAATTGCTGTCTTGTATGCCTTACAAAAATATATTTAAACAAAATAAAAAATCTTAAAAAATGCTATCATTACAGTTAAAAGAGTAAAATAAAACAAATAAAGTGGGGTAGGACCCCCACCCACAAAAAAAGAGACTGTATACGAATAATAACCTCTTAAGAAACAACTACACAAAAATGTAAATATGAACATACAATGAACGTCATTCCCTAAACGTAAAGTAACCTGACGTAAAGTAACCCTAGACAGGTTGATATGTCATTAAAACCAATCAACAATAATGATCAACATAAAACAAATAAATATAAACACATCTTATTCTGCATTCTTTAAACAATGCCATAATCTTAGAAATACCCCGAGTGTGTCACCTGTGGGAACCAAAACGATGGAAGGGAAGTCAACAAACCCTCCCGACCAAGATACCAGTAAACCGAGTAGCTTCGTAAGGAAGGAAAGAGAAAGAAAAGTAGTAAAACAAGGGACAGGGAGGAGTAACTAAACTATTAAGATACATTGCTCAAATTTTGCTGTGCAGAGTTGGTCAAAAACCATAACATTTGATATAACATAAAAAGATAAAACAAAAGGATAGAAAAGAAAGAATTGGGAAATCAATGGACTTATTCGACGTTGGACCAAAACAAAGAAAAATTGTGCATCACAAAACAATTTTATAGAAATACCAATATGGTGTCTGAATTCAAAGTTCTTTCTTTTTTCTTTCTTTTGTTTTGAATTACTGGTGCTAAGGTTTCTCAATCTGATTCAATTTTCTTCACTTTTTCCGTTTTTCTTTCTCCTG
The DNA here is from genome assembly GCA_963585895.1 of Sepioteuthis lessoniana. Taxonomy (NCBI): domain Eukaryota; kingdom Metazoa; phylum Mollusca; class Cephalopoda; order Myopsida; family Loliginidae; genus Sepioteuthis; species Sepioteuthis lessoniana. The sequence goes on from OY757929.1 coordinate 90,281,556, forward strand.
TTTCAAATTTCTAACGGGAGGTACTCTCAGACTGATATAATTTTCTTTTCACTTCCCGTGTCTGTATCTTTGTTCCGGGGTTCCAAACAATTTTGAGGATGGTGCTCTAAGAAATTTAACGTTTACCGTTGAATTCACAAACATTTTTGCATTACTGTCAGTTTGATAAGCTGTACCTAATCGTCAGACGAAAACACAAAAAATGACAATGAACTCAATGTGACATTAAAGTGCTACCGAAGGGTCATCGAAAAGCAGATATTATAATCATAAACTTCCTTTAAAAATAACCTATGCCAATAGCACAACCTTATCTAAGTAAATCTAAATATATATGGGAGAGAAAAGAAAAAACAATAAAACACTCATGATCAAATGAAAGGTGATAAAAAAAGACAAAGGCATATGTGGCCGGATCGAGAAAAAAAATTTAAATCATCACTTTCTTCAAGCAAGATTATCAAGTGAATGCCATGCCTGAATTGATAAAGAGATGCAGACACATTAACAAACATCTTTTAAATTCATTAGTTTATTTTTTTAAAGATTTTCAAAAATGAATTATAATAATAATTAGAGAGATAAAAAGATAAAAATAGTAGGTTATTTTAGGCATAATACGTTGCAAGTGCTACGAACAACTGTCATGCCTCTAACTTCATTGATGGAGGGGTGACAGCGTTGACTGTTGTAGGATATAGATATGTAGGGAATACAAATTTAAAAAGTTTAAATATTGCACGTCTGATGATTGAAACTGAGAGTACGGCAAAGTATTTGTAAATAAAATGTTTTTATTGATGATTTTACAGGATTTTAGATTAAAAAAACTTACTCGCTGGGTTATATATATATATATATATATACAAATTTCATTAAACATAATAGACATTTTATGTCTACATATTTTCTTCTGGATCCGTTCTAATTCCCGTATTACTTTTATCGTATTCGGGGGGGGGGAATTGATTTATGTATTGTCCATAGTTGTATGTATCCCTAGTACTTTCTGCCCGACTTTGGGCCATCATCAGGGGAGGATCTATTACAAAAGTGATGTAACTTTTGTTTTAGCATATTATCACTATGTAAGAGCGTCTTTACCGTTGAAGATTATGGCGTTTACATTGTGGTAATATGCTGGAGACCAGTATGGATTTATATTGCGCTAGACCTTCGGGTCTAGTGAATCTATGACCAGCACGGTCGCCTTACTTTGCGCCGGGAGACTTAGAACTGATTAGCATGGATTCATATTGCACTAGACTTTCGGGTCTAGTGAATCTATGACCAGCAAGATCACTTTGCTTTGTACCGGAAGACTTAGGGGTAGCTTTATTAAAGCATTTTTGTTTTTTACAGTAATTCATTGGGGCAATGACTAGCATAGTTCACATTGGCGCTTGTGATCCTATGACCAGCATTGATTAGCAGCATAAGAGTGTTGGCGCCTGTCCGTCCTCCCGCTTCCCTAAATTCCCACTCTAAAAAAGATCTTGTGTCAAATCCTGCCTGGTGGAAGGCACGGATAAATATGGCATAAATTCACATAGAACTAGATGTTCGGTTCAAGTGAATCTATGACCAGCAAGGTCACCTGGTGGTGCGAGCGTCGAAATTTGGCAAAGGCTAGCATAGTTCACATTGCACCTAGTGATCCAATGACCAGCATTGTCCAGCAACGCACGAGTCTCGGTTCGTATTCGACCCCCCTCCCTAACCCCACTATAAAATGACCTTATGTCAAATCTTGCCTGGTGAGAGGCATGGATAAACATCAGACCGGGAAATGCTATGCCAGTGTAAACCTGGAATTGTTAGACGACTTTGAATTTCGGACTTAGCTGTTGATATTGTTGCAGCTGTAAATGCCTCAATATTCCAACCAACATATATATTAGATCGTTCGAAGAATACTCTCTGATTTTAGTATGAACTGTTTAAATTTTGTCCTAAAATACTATTTTAATTGTAGCTGTTTAGAAATTCACATTCTTAATGATTAAAGTGTCCTTCTTGCTAATTTTCTATCACTTCTTTTAGGATTTGATTTTGAAGGTTTTATCCCTCTAATCATGAACATGAAAAAAGAAGTGATGCGTTTACTTTTTGCGTGAGTTCAAGTTTGGTCATAATGCCTTTTAAACAGCTACTAATATCAACAGACCATGGTTTGCAGGATCCACTGGTGATCGGAGAGTAAGGTGCTGGTTTCAAAAGTTCCGTAGTGAGGATATGAATCTTGAAGATCAAGAGAATAAAGGCCCATCCGTAGTTGACAACCAGCATTTGATAACATTTGTTGAACAAAACCCACGTTAAAGAGTCGGAGAATTGTCTCAGGTATTGAGTGTCACCATTTCAACAATATCAGGTAATTTCAAGAAAATTGGCAAGGTAAAGAAACTCGATAAATGGATTCCACAGGGACTCAGTGAAAGTCAAAGAACTCGACGTTTTAAAGCGTGTTTAATGCGGTTTCTGCGGAACTCGTATACTCTATTTTTATCTAGTTGTGATGTAATGAAAAATGCGTCCTTTACGACTATCGCAAACGTCTGGCTCGGTGACTTGAGCATAACGAAGCATCACTTTCCAAAACCAAAATTGTTTGAACAGAAGATAATGATGACTATGTATCAGTCAGTCTGCGATTGGCGTTGTCCATTACAAGTGAAATCTTACTTAAACATTACTAAGGAAATTGTAAGGATGACACTACAGAAGCTCGCTGACTTGGAATATAAGACTTTTCCACATCCTCCATATTCTCCTTAGCTTCTCACTCACCGACAACAATTTTTTTCAAACATCTGGGCATATTTCACGCCAAAAACATTCTGTTCAAAAGGAGATGTAGAAACTGCATGTAAAAAATTTCTTAGCATTAAAACCTTTTGAGTTTTGTCGTAGAGGCACAAATAACTTTGTTAACTGATGGCAGAAATGTACAGATTTACAGGGATTATGTATTGACTGATTAAAATACTGTTTAAATTCATTAGTTCAGGAATAAAAGTTTCTTCTAAAATCGGACATAATTTTCCAGACAACCTAATATATATATATATATATATATCAGATATTGTGTGGTTTCTCCAGAAAGGCTTTATTTCCAAAATTAAAGTTCTGGGAGGCACAAGGCTCCAAGTTTTGAGGAGGAGGTGCTGGTCTGTGAGAACAAAGGAGCCCTAGCTAGCCACATTCGCCGACCCATTCAACAATACAATTGGTCATTCATTTTTCACCACGCGCGCTACAATCACCAAAATACCACATTTACTCTATGAGAAAAGTCCTACTTAAAAACCCCGGATGAAAAAAATGAATTTTATTTATAATGAATGGTTTATATACAATTTATGAAAGTGATGGGAATGGAAGAAAAAACCCGAAAGAAAAAGTAAAAATAGAACAAAATAAAAACCGATTTGTTTTCTCTCCCATCCCCCCATCTATAAAAAGGAGGCCGACTTTTTTTCTGATATCCGAGGGGACCGAAAACAAGCCGGACTTTCTTAGCGGGGAAGGGAGACTAAGCTAAAGGGGCAAAATAAACGTAGGGTAGAATGCGGTGTGGGTGGTTTATGCAGGAATGAGAATATAGATATGAATTCCAAGATCTTCAGAAAAATGGGGCTGGATCGAGGGTTAAGGGTCAATAAAAAATGGGGGTGGAGGAAACCTTGGAGGCTAACAACTAGATGACGGGGACAATGACTCACAAGATACTGCTAACAAGGGAAAAAAGGGGGAGCAAACGGACTACTTGCTCGGGTCGGGGTCCCGAAGACCCGGTCCGTAGTCACCATATGCAGGAAGAGGAGGGAAGGATGACTCCACCGTTGCCCCTTTTCGTACGACCAAGCTCGCTGCATGCGACCATCTTTTGTTGAATGTTATGCGATCCAAATGTTTTCTATCACATCTGATTTTGACCTTAAGCTGATGCATGGGTGGGTAGATACTTTTCCTGATGTCATAGCTATCATACCTCGTGTGATTTTTTTATATATGTCCTGATTTGGATTTTTCTGTCTAAAGACTTAAAATGTTTGACCTCATGATTTGTTTTCCTGTCCCTTTTCTTAAATTTATGTATGACATACATTTGCACTTTTTGTTATTTCTATATTGACCTCATGAGATTCACTTTTTCTGTCCCCCTTACACATTCATGTGACGTCTGTAATCAAATCTTTATTGGCTGAGAAGTGCGAACTATGTGAAATTTATAGAAGAATACAGAGACACATGCTTAACTCATAAAAATGTTTTCAAATGGACTAGATATGGATTTGCCACCATGAGCCTGAGTTGAAAAAGACAGTCCATAAAATGGAAACACATTGACTCTTTGGTGAGGAAAAAGTTCTGGGTACAGTGGTCAATAAAGAAGGTGATGCGGACAATCTGTAAACAGTGCTTCCTACTGCTAACTTCTTAGGCAATATTCACCTTATTTATTGAATGATTCTTATATATATATATATATATATATATATATATATATATTTGCATACATATATATTTGCACATATATATATTTGCATATATATATATTTACATACATATATATGAGTGAATATACACAAAGAAGGTATGTGTGAAAATGGTGTCACAAACAATTCATTTTAATTTCAAACAACAGCCAACATGGTTTCCTCTTCTCAGTATCCCCCTCTCGCCTAATGCACTTTCCCATCCTTTTCCACCATGCTTCTGTGCACTGCTGGAAGTATTTTTCTCGGATGTTCCTCAACTCCATTGTTACAGCCCTTTTGATGGCTTCCACGCCTTCGAGATGGGTTCACTAATGATTCCCTTAAACTTCGGGAAAAGAAAAATGCCACACGAAACAAGATAAGGTAGATAGTGGGATGTTCCAGTATGTTCTTCTTTGCTAGGATCTGTCAGATGCTCAACATACCCAGTCCGGTTACTTTTCACTCATGCCCAAATCTTCAGTGATAATCTTCCAAACACTTTTCCTTTTCATGTCCAGCTGACTTACAATCATTCAAATAGTTAACCAATGATCACCACGCTTCACCTGCCTTACCCATTCAACATTGACCTTAGTCCTGCTTATTGAAGGCCTTGTGCTCTTGCAATCATCTTTCACGTCTTTGTGACGATTTTTGAATCACTTGTACCACTCAAAAATGCTTGCATGCAATATGGTGTTATCCCTATTCACTTGAAGCATTTCAAATGCTTTTGATGGAGTTTTTCCCTACAGTCAAAACTTTTTGGTTAATTTTTCCTCAGTGCTCAGAGCTGAACAACTTAAAGGAGGGGAGAAAGCTAAGATTACTGTTATATACTCCTAAGACATTGTTAGATGATAACACAATCCACATATTTCTCTTTCGCGTATAGCTCATACAGCACATCTAGTTGTGTCACTTTACACACTGACTTGCCCAGTCGGCTGGGGCTGTAGAATACACAGACTGCTTTTCTGCAGAGGGGTAAGAACCCCCCAACGAGTGTCCTGATTATGACACAAAACAATCTGATAGTGAGGTTCCAGTAATGCTGGAGCTTTGGGGAATGCGGAGTACCCCTTCATTGCCATCGCTTCCAGGTTCACTCTGGCCCGGAGTGGTAGCACCTGATAAGGGTTCTATCTATGGGTTAAATAGAACTAAATTGTGCTTCTTTCACTATACTGATTTTTGTATTTAAACTGCGTATTTATGCTAAACTGAATTGTTTAAAATAGAACTGTTTTGACATTGGAACTACGTACTAGTGCTGAACTGAATTGCTCGAAATAGAACTGTTTTTGACGTCTAAACTGTGTACTTATGCTGAACTAGAATAAAACTGTTTGACATTTAACTGTGTAATGTCCAGTCAGCTGGGGCTGTAGAATACACTGACTGAACCTCTGCAGAGGGGTAAGACCTCCCCAACGAGTGTCCTGGATATGACACTAAACAATCTGATAGTGAGGTTCCAGCAGTGCTGGAGCTTTGGGGAATGCGGAGTACCCCTTCATTGCGATCGCTCCCAGGTCCACTCTGGCCTGGAGTGGTAACACCTGATAGGGCCCTATCTATGGGTTAAATAGAACTCACAGCATACTTATGCTAAAATGAATTGTTTGAGTAAACTGAATAGCTGGAAATAGAAATGTTTTTGACAATTAAACCGTACTTACATTTAAACTGCATGCTCATGCTTAACTGAATTATTTGAAATAGAACTGTTTTTCAACATTAAAACTGTATTTACACTTAACTGAATTGTTACATATAACTGCTTGAATAGTTTGAAATGGAAATGTTTTTGACAATTAAACTGTGTACTTATGCTAAACTGAATTGTTTTCAATAGAACAGATTATTTACATAAGAATGGATTTGGCATTAAATAACCTACAAAGGTTGATATGCCATAAAACCCAACAAACCAAACCAAACAGACTGACATTATATATATATATATATATATATATATATATATATATATATATATATGCATACAAGGATCTATGCATATATATTCACACATACACACATGCAGATACTTGCATAGAGACACACATATGTTTGCATATGTGTGTTTGCATATACAAGTATAAAGTAAAGTAAAGTTGACAACTATAGTTGAGGGTGACTTGAAGGTTCCCTTTTTGATAGCTGTGTAGGGGAGGGTGTTACTCCTTTCCCTGGATTGCTCCACTTTACCCTTGATCCTTACCTTACAATGCTGAGTGTTAAGCAAGGTAGCATCAAGTACCATTTTTTGAGTCTTTGGTATGACTCAACCTGGGATTGAACCCAGGTCTTCTGGGCCATTAGTGAACACTCTAACTATTATGCCATACACCTTACTACATTTGGTGCTCCAGAGGGTGTTGTCTGTGATGTGCTTTGCTTATGTGTGTGTTTGCATATATATATATATATACATATATTAATTTAAATTTAAATTTAAATATTCACTCATGAATAATTTCTAGTCCTGATGGAATTACTCCCAACTCCGGTTTAACTGGACCAAAGAATATATATATATATATATATATATATATATATATATATATATATATATATATATATATAT
>OY757929.1:90293632-90313632 GCA_963585895.1 Sepioteuthis lessoniana
TTAGATATCATTAGTATTTATATTTGCCTTAATCATTATCCTAATTTTTTTTTTTTTGGTGGTGGGGGTTTCTGCTTTGCATTATTTTTTGTGTATATGTGATCCTAATATCTAACTCTTTTGTTTATGGCATATGAAGATAAGAAATAAATTCAATAATATTTTTTGTAACATGTGGAAGATAACCTATTCTACTGGTCTGTGAGATGCTGAGCTTGCCTGATGCTCTCCAAGCGCTACTTGCTAGAGTTGCTGAGGTCATGAAGATGACCAACTATACCAGACTGTGAGATGCCGAACTTGCCTGATACTCTCCAAGCTCTACTTGTTGGATTTACCGAAGTCATGAAGATAATCAACTATACTGGACTAGGAGATGCTGAGCTTGCCTGATACTCTCCAAGCTGTACTTGCTGGAGTTGCTGAGGTGAAGAAGATGACCAGCTATACTGGACTGTGAGGTGCTGAGCTTGCCTAATACTCTTCAAGCTCTACTTGTTGGATTTGCCGAGGTCAGGAAGATGACCAATTCGACTGGATTGTGAGATGTTGAATTTACCTGATACCCTCAAGGCTCTACTTACTGAAGTTGCCGAGGTCATGAAGATGACCAACTATACTGAACTGTGAGATGCTGAGCTTGTCTAATACTCTCCAAGCTCTACTTGCTGGATTTGCTAAGGTCATGAAGATGACCACCTTGATTACTGATTTGTATACCTCAGTAGTAGTATCTCATCAACTAAAAGTAATGTCTACATTTAGATAGGTAAAGCATGGACTGCTATTGACAGGTTATTGATCATATGGAAATCTCCTCTCTCAAATAAAATCAAACAAGAATTTTTCTAAGCTGTAGCCATGTCAGTACTACTGTATGGCTGGACTACTTAGACTCTATCAAAATGATTGGAGAAAAAGCTAAACAGAAACAACACAAAGATGCTGCATGTTATTTTGAATAAATTCTGGAAACTGCACCCCCACAAAACAGCAACTCTTGTATGATCACTTACCTCCCATCATGCAAACCATCCAAATAATATGAACAAGATATGCAGTGCACTGCTGCTGACATAAGAACAAAATATTCAGTGATTTTTTTCCTATGGACTAATACACATGGATACACTAGTGTTGGCTGACCAGCAGAAACTTACATTCACCACTTCTGTGTAGACACTGAGTGCTGCCTTGGTGAATTGCCAAGAATGATGGCTGATAGGGATGGAGATTAAGAGTGAGGCAAAGGAATCCATGCTGTTGACATACTTTGATGTTGAAGATGATGTTGGAGCACCTGACTCTATATAATTTTTATTTACCAAAACATTTTTTCTGTTTTCTTTCTTCTATAGTCTGTTATTTTGCTGCTTTTAAAACCTTTTACAACTGAAGGTAACTGTTGTTGAATTCCTGGCACTTTTCATGAGGGTAGCATGAATGTTGTAGCAAATTAAGTGCTACAAGTTTATATTGGAGCAGAGGAGTCTTCTGTGTATCATGATAAAGAAGTTAATACAGAAATGAATTATTAATAAAACAAGAAGAAAGCAAAACAAATAAGAGGAAGTTGAGTTGTAACAGACTTTGTCTTTTTATGTATTATCTACTCATCATTCTTGCTAAGTCTTCCAAACAGTATTCAGTGTCTGCACAGAGCTAATGAATCTAAGTTTTTGTTCGTCAGCCAACACGAGTGTGTTTTTGTATTTGAGTCGATAGTAAAATGTTGCTGATGAGTTGGTTCTTACTTCTCCTGCAATGTCCAACATGTCTTACTCATCTTGGAGGGTTTTGGTAATGGGAGATAAGTGACCATAAAGCTGTTGTCTTGTGAATTTTATTTTATGTGAAAAAAACTAAATATTTCAATTGGTTGGATAAATTATTAAACCCCAAAGTTTGCTGTTCATGAGCTAATTTTCTGCACTTGATCTAAAATAGTGTATTGAAAATCAGAAAGATATTGGTAACAGTCAGGACTTAAGGCAAGTGTTAACAAATGGAATTTGTCTTTTTTATGTGAATATGTTGTTAAAGATGTTACAATGGAAAAGTATTGCAAATGATTTTATTATAAAAATGCTTTGCCAGTGATTTTACTATAAATGAACATTACAAAAGATTATACTATAGAAAACTGTTGAACCGCAGGAAGAAGAGAATCATCAGAGATCAAATACCAATGGCAGAATTGGACCATGAATTTCTCTGAGATGATCTTTTGAATAGTTTGGGTGAGAGGAGAAGGATACATAGGAAATACTCAATGATTATGATCATAAGTTTGTAAAATATATATTTCCAATTCTATTCATGGCAAGCAACTAAAGAAGACTAATAAGTGGATAAAATATAATCTATATGAACTAGCTTTTATCACTTTAATATATAATAAGAGTGAAAGCTTTTTACATGGTTTCTATACTTTCAGAAATCCCTTATTTCTATATTTCTTACATATTACTTCTATCACAACAATTTTATTTTTATAATATCACTTCCAATTTTATACCAATTTAATACTTAGCTATCAATTATATGCATAGAATACCATGCTTTGATTTTAAAAACAACCTTTCAAAATTTTAGAATCAAAAGTTTAACTAGTAAACCTTTCCTTTTCAGTAGACAGCACAGATATTTAAACTAGTACATAATGTGGGCATTTACCCTCACTCCCACTATGGACAGGATGTAACCTAAGTTCAACTTTAAAAAGAAGTACAGCTGGCCAGAATTTTGAACTTTCCTTTTCCTGCCTCACCAAAGTAGTGAGGATTATTGCACATAGCAATGATACAAAATATCAAAGGCCATGGCTTGTTCTTTTTGAATTTTTTAAAAATTTTGTTCGTCATTGTCTATAGTTTTTATTTACTAATCTTTACTTAGTCTATCACTCAGGTTGCTTCGAGTACCTGCTGTTGGTCATCTACTTAAGTACTGAACAGGCTCATTGCAGCATAACTTTGGTGATCAAGCAGCAATCAGTGCTTTTTAGTGTGACATTTTACCCAACTCCTCAGCCATGGGCAAGATATGACATAAGGTGAATTTTTAAGCTGAGCAAAGCTGGTTTGAATTGAGGTTTTCTTTTTTGATTAGAACAAGCCTTACCAAGGTTAAAGAAATCAATGTGCAAATTGGATTAAAAATTGCTTTACTTATTTATTTATTTATTTATTCAGGACATCTTAATACTATTGCGCTAACAATTCATATTGTATGTGTATGTGTGTGTCTTCTGAACATCTTTATAAGCTACATTGTTAAGCATTATGCATACTAATTATCGAAAAAAAGACAGAAAAAATGTCAGGAAATTTATCATCTAACACCAGCTCCTATCATTTACATTGATTACCATAACATTTTATTGTGATTTTAGGTTTTAAAGTAATAGTTTTTAAAAAAGTTTTTTCTTGTTGGAAATTGTCGCACTGGAAACTATCAACAATTATAAAAATACATCATTGAAATATTGTTAACTTATAAAAAGATACCTCTTACATGGAATTTAATAAGATGGAATTCTTTCTTGTATAGTTTTAATTTTAAAAATTTTCAGATGTTTTCAAATGCAAAATATTCTTCAAAAGATTGATTTTAATGAGATGTCAACCTATCTGGGGCTGTTTTGTTAGGGAAGTGTATATATTGTATATTTATATTTACTTTTTCGTGTAGTTTGTTGCACATGGTATCAAGTATTCCAATCTAATACCAATAATTTTTAAGCAGATCTATTTTCCCCAAAGCTGAGACCCTAACAGGTTCTACCAATCTGGGTCAGAGTGGACCTGGGAGTAATGACAATAAAAGAGTACTCCATACTCCCCTAAGCTCCTGAAGTGGAGCCTCACCAGAAGATGCAATTTAGTGTAATAGCCAGGATACCTCTTTTTTTTAAATGGAGTCTAAGCCCCACAGACAGAGTAGATTCTTAAACAAAAGAGCAGTAAATGACATATCAACTGCAAAAGCTTTTAGATAATTATATAATGAATATTAAATAAATAATTACAAATAAGATTTATTACTGTAGTTTATGTATATTAGTAAAAGTATTGAAACAACATATTTCCGCTAATATCAAATCTTTGAATCATTTATGGTGAACCCGTGGCCAAAAGAAATTTGCATACAGTTCTCCAAAGGACAAAATATTGCCCACCTCTTTAAATCATAAGTGGGGAACCTCTTGCCTTAAGGTTGTACACAGTCTTTTAAGTCAGTTTTCCAAAAGACAAATTCAAATTACTCACTTTCCCTTTAGAAACAGTTATTCCAATGCTTTATGAAAAAGCAATATTATAAATATCATTAAAAGACTTTTTCATATGTTTTAAGTAGTAAATTTGAATCAGGTAAGTCACTAAAAGTTTAAAACTTTAGATTTGATTTTAAACATACTAAACATTTTTTGATTGATTGATTGATTGATTGGTTGATTTTAATGGCATGGCAACTCATCTGAGGTTATTTTATGCCTAAGGTTTAGAGAATTGCATACATTGTATGTTTATATTTACATTTTTCTGTCTAGATTCTTAAGTTTTTTTTGCACAGTTTATGATGTCAAGTATTCCAATCGAATATGATTAATTTTCAAACTGATCTATTTTTTCTATACATGGGACCCTAACAGGTACTACTACCCTCAGTCAGAGTGGACCTGGCAGTAATGGCAATAAAGGAACAGACTACACTGCCCAGAGTTCCAGAGATGGAACCTCACCACCAGATGCAGTTTAATGTCATAATCAGGACATACCTTTTAGGGAGAATCTTAACTCTCTGCAGGGAATACTGTCAGTATATTAAAAGCCTAACTGATAGAGCAGTAAAGATTGTGTGACCTTATTGATGGATGATGTATTTCTATGTGACCTTTAAAAATGAAAATGTTCCACATCTTTTCTCACTTTGGTAGCTATTAAGCTCAATGTCAAGTCACATCCTATCCATAGAAGCTTGATGGAAACTACACAAGAATGCTACATGCTGTTTCAAACAAATCCTGCAAGGAACACCCCACAAAACAGCAACTGTATGGCCACTTATCTCCTATCTCAGTAACCATCCAATAAAACAAACAAGACATGTGGAGCTCTGCTGAAGAAGCAAAGACAAATTTTCATGGATCACTACACATGGACACACTTACTGTTGGCCAACCAGCAAGAACTTACTTACATTGTCCCTGTGCAGATACTGGGTGTAATTTGAAGGATTTGCCAGGAGTGATGGATGATAGTGAAAGATGGAGAAAGAGAATCAGGGAAATCTGTGCTGTCAGTGCAATTTGAGGATGATAATAATGATGTACAAAAACTAGATCATCATAATATAGATTATTATTACTTACTTAGAGGCTGCCTTTAACAGCTACTAATTTTAATGTCAAACTGTTGCGTAGCCATATACACAAATATTGCCATGTGCAAAATAGACATGTAATGTTCATAACGATAGAATATATAAAGAACAGGAATACTACACGTAACTACTTCTTGTTCAGGTATGAAACCTTTTTATTAACTTTGAGTTACCCGCACCTTGTCACCCAGTATCGTCTCGGACTGTTATGACATCTGAGTGACACCTCCATCCGCTCGCGCGCACCCGCGTTAACACCTGCTTCAATCTTACACCCAACCAACCCATGTGCTGAGCCTAACTAAACTCAAAGGCATGAACCGAAATCCCTCGGCTATTTCATAACAAAACTGCATACAACATATAAGATTTATATTCTGATTAAATGAAAATAAGTTGATAAGGGTACCTCTTAATACTTATCTCCCGTGAGAAATTATACTAATTGGGGTGTGCATAAATGCAGGCCTCATACTATTGATATTAAAGTCCATTTTTGGAAGCTATTAAGCTCAGTGTCATGTCTCATCTTATTGATAGAATTTATTTTATAATTGATTTTAAATGAATAAATAAGAAGCACTCTATGATAAGCATCAATTAGTCATCTCCCATGAGATATTATAATGACTAGAGTGAGTGTGAACATTGACTCAACAGATTTTGGGCTGGAAATTGCTTTATTCTCAAGGAGTATTTTAATGTGCTTTCACAAAAAGATGTTTCTACAGTGTGTCATTTTTGCTTTGTTATGGCAACATATACACAAAAATTGGATTGTAATGATATAGATACACAAGAATAATCATATTCAGAAGTCCCCTCTTATCTACAAGGAATATGATATAGCCCCTGAGTGGATGTTACTGGGGGGGGTTCCATATCTTACAAAGTTTGAGCAAAAAGTATCAAGATTTAATCTTTAGTTTTTTGGGGGTTTTTTTTTAAGTTAAATAAAGATGTGTTCAACTGAGCAACTTCTATATCAAAATGATGATATCTAGTCATCTAGATTATTCAGTGCCAGTCTAAAAAGTGATGAAATCAATCTCCATACTTTTAGACAAAATGTTTTGAGGAAATACAAAATTATGCAAGTATAATACTTTCTCTACTCAACAAACTTAGTGTGACTTTTTCTTATTTCCTAAATAAAAAATTCATCTTAAGGATAAGAGATTTAAGGATATGGAAGACATTAAAAATACAATTCAGCTTGACACCATATCAAAAGAGAAGTTCTAGAGATGCTTTGACCAATTGAAAACTCCCAGGAATTAGTGTATTGAATGCCAAAGGAACTATTTTTCTGTTTTGGTAAATACAACTTAAGCTTTGTTATTTTGTAAATATATTTCATATATACTTCACTCCACTAAGGCATTCTCAGCATAATAGTTGTAAGAAATGGAATTGATGATCTGAGTTGAAATCCTGGATGAGACAGTGTTTAACTCATTGTTAATACCCTTGTTCAAGGAATGAATCTGTCTGTTCTCCTCCCAGCTATGGATAAATAGTAGGGCAGACAGGGTTCTTTATCTTTGGCACTAATGCCCTTGGGAAAGTTATGAATCCATCTGTTCTCCTACCAGCTATGAATAAATAGTTGGGAAGACTGGGTTCTTTAGCCTTAGCAAGATAACTAGTCCAGGAGAAGAAAAACTCTAAATTCTTACCAGCTGTACTCAACTAACAAATATATTAGAGGAGACTGCACGAGGCTACTGATCCTGCCTATCAGCAAAGTGTTGTGCAAGCTGGTAATTGCTCTGTAATAATATGGGGTATTTTCTATGGAAAACATTAAAAAAGTTTGAGACTATATCAAAAGAGAAGTTTCACATATGCTTTGACCAATGGAAAACTCAACGGAATAAGAGTGTTGAATACCAAGGAGACTATTTCGAAAAAAAAAAGTTTCATTCCTTACTCATTTTTGTCTTGTTAAATACAGCTTCAGTCTCAATACTTTTCTTAGCACTTTTCATATTGATACTATGTCTTTCTAATACATAGATAATTATGATAAGATTTAATTAATAAATTAAAAGAGATTAACAACAATAGCTTATGATAAAACAGATCAATAAAACTGAAGTCCCAAGATATTAGAGACAGCTAACTTATAATGTGTATCATCTCCCTTCAGTTAAATGATAGTGGCTATGTGGCATATTATAGACTCTAAAAGTTGCTGGAGTTACTGCATCTGTATATTCCTGGGATGTTAACAACTGAAATATATTTGTTTGGTGTGGTAACAGAGAATTTACTGAGGTCTCCAGCATGCCCCATATATGCTCCATAGGGTTTTAATCTGAGGAGTGCTTCATCCTCACACACCTGTCAAATTGGACTTCAATTTGATCCTTGAAAACTACAACAGAACAAACTTTATGGCATTACAGAGCTACTCCTTGCTTGCATAACTCTCTATTAAAAATATGAGTTCATAGGTTTATAAGTTCTTTCACTCACCTGAACTGAACTGCCAAATTAAAAGAGCTGGAAACATGACTTATCAAATTTGCCAACATCAAATACAAGTTGTTCATTGACAAGGCATGCAGTTATTTTTAGTGTAACAGTTATCATTATAAGAAATGGAATGAGTGATCTGAGTTCAAAACCTAGACAAGGCTATTTGCCTTTCATTTCATGTTAATACACTTGAGAGAGGTTTGAATCTCCTCTCCTCCCCCCAACTATACATAAATAGTAGGGCAGTCTTGCTTCTTTAGCTTTGGTTGAGCAACCAATCTAGAAGGAAAACTTTGATTTCAAATTGACCTTGTGTTACATCATGCTTCTAGTGGAAAGATTGGCTCAATACATACAGTGCAAAGCATTAGGTAATCGGTTAAGTAGCACCTGCATTGAATTAAGATGGGATTTGATGCAATATTTTTTTCTGTTTTAAGTGGTTACTGACTTTATCATTAACCAACAGTTCTGTTCTTTCATCAACCATGAATAATTGTAGTTTTTATGTGCCATATATTTTTGGTAAAACCTTGTTAAGTATTACTAAAAAAAAAAACCTCAAGTAGTTGCCATTGCAGGACTAGAATGTTTCATATTTTTGGCACTAACAATCCTTCCATGGTCAAATAGTGTTAAATCCTGTCTGCATAGCATATAGACCGCAACTAAATTAATCTTTTGCCTATTTCATCTTGCATAGATCATTTTATCAAGTCTATTTCTATAAGTTTGGTGAGAACAAAACCATCCAGTGTACTCACTGTTTAATTTTTGGCACTTCAATTTATGTATCTTTCTGTTTGAGTATCTCAATGTTGTTATGGAAGGGTGATTTACCAAAGTCTTTACTCACATTCTTTTGACAGGAAGTTGAGAGAACCAGATTATCATCATCTTGGGGATACTGATAGAACAGTAGGTTTGGTTTGGTTTGGTTTCTTTGGTTGATGGTATTTCAGTCTTTGTGGGTTGTTTAATGCTAAAACCATCCTTATAAAAGAACAATAGTGGTACAATTTAACCCACAGCTGGAAGGGGAATAAGGGGTTTCATGTCTTTCCCAAATGAATGTAATCATGCAATGGAGTTCAAACTTGCTTACTACAGTGTTGCAGTCCAATGCATAAGCCATTTTTCCACTGGGAATTCCACTTTTAGAGCGGTAACCTACTGGAGAAAACTATTTGTGCTTCACCTCACAGTAATGCTCTAGGGAAAGGCATGAACCCATCTCTTCTCTCCACAGCTATCGGTAAATAGTAGGGAAAACTGACTTCTTTAACCTTGGTAAAGCAACTACTCTAAGAGAAGAAAAACTCTGTTTTTAAATTATCTGTTTATAAATCAACTTTGTGTCACATCCTGCTTGTGGCAGAAGATTAGAGTAAATACATACATATATAGACATTTAAAATTTCAGAGGTTATTAAGTTTTTTGGAAGGGTTCAAAATAACTCAGTAGTTTGATAATTATACAAAATGATTATTACCTTTATCTATTCTAAAGCTGATTTTAGAAGGATAAGCAAAAAACTTTTTCTATTTGTAATTTAATTCTATTAAAAGACATTTTTCAAAAATTTAGCATTCAGAACTAAGTGCATACCTAGTTATACTGATGGCAATATAATTTGGTTCTACTTACATAATTGGGGAGGTAGGAGCACCCCTTCATTGCCGTTACTCCCAAGACCACTCTGACTCATACTGGTTGTGCCTGTTAGAATCCTATCTATGGGTCAAATAGATCTGTTTAAAAATCATAAGTGTATGTGAAACAATATCAGTCTGCAAATCATTTCCATTAAGAACAGTTACTTGAAGCTATAATTGTTTACTAAGGATTATTATTTCACTTCATGCAAGTTTTTCACACCAGTATTAACTGGTTAGCTTTCACTAGAGTCTGAAAAAACAGTAAGTCTCCTCAGGTCTCCAGGACTCATCTCCAGTATTCTGGCCAATCTCAGCAATGCTGTAGTCTCCATGGTTTCAATTCTCCCACTAATTTCTAATTCCTCCAGTCCTTTCTCCAAGCTCTTGGAGATCGTTCCTAACACACTAACTACAGTTGTTATTATTTTGACCTCCATTATTACCTTGACCTTCATGACCCCCAACTTTTTCTGTTCTTTGGCAAGGTCCAAGTATTTGTCTATCTTTTTGTTTCTTTTATTTTCGCTTAGTGGTTTGCTGGAATGCCAAAATCTACAAGATGGCAACTTCTCTTTTTTTTGTTAATTAACACTAGGTTGTCTGGTCTTTTGGCTGGGATCAGGTGATCTGTATGTATCTTGAAATCCAAGAGAATTTCATGGGTCTCATTCTCTAGGACTGATTCTGGGTTCTGCATATACTATTTGGTAGTATGATGAAATTTTAATCTCTTGGACAATTCCCAGTGAATTACCTTTCCCACCCAGTCATGTCTGGTCTTGTACTTCTTTTGTGTTAGTTTGCTGCATCCACTTTTTATGTGATTAATTGTTTTATCCTTTTCTCTGCATAATCTACATTTGCTATTCTGTTCCATATTATCAATTTTCACTTAAATATAATTGGTCCTTATGGCATTGTTTCGAGCAACTATTAGCCGAGTTTCAGTTTCTTTCTTGGGGTTTCCCTTTCATAGCCATGTCTAGGTTTTCTCATGTGCAATTATTATTATCATTATTAGCAATGGAACATTGAAAATATACTTATGATTATAATCAAACATTTACAAATGAATCAAATTTTAGCATTAAATAGACCTTAAAGAGTTGTGTTGATTAAACAAATAAAATAACCCAAACCAATTATTTTTAACTCTCAAAAATAAAGCCATTCAGAATAAATTGGCTGTTTATTCAAATACTTATAAGCAAGAGTATATATATTTATATATATGCATGTGTGTGTGTGTGTGTGTGTGTCTGCAAAATGATCAGTATGCTTGCTGGATTTCCATTCTAATGTGATGAAATTGATGGTTCTATTTAGGAAGGAGGGGAGAATTCTAATTTGCATTTTGTTGGTATCTTTGTTACATCGAGAATTTGGTTGAATAAAAAAATCATGCAGATCCCACAAAATCATCATTCAGTTGCAAAGTAAACAGGAAATTGCTTTCTTCTCTAATTTAGAGCCTTTTTTGTGTAGTGATTGAATAAAAATCTTACCATAATATGTTGTTTTTGTTGGGCCTCAGTTACACACATGCATATCAATCTTTTGTTGATGAACAATTTTCCTTTTTTATATTGTTATTATTCCCAATATTTCTGCTGTGTAAGCTGCAGACTTTTTCTAGTGTATTTAGGTTGGTAGGGAAACTAGTCTAAGAGAAGGAAAAGCTTGAAAAACTAAGGAGTATGGGACTAGCAACTCTACTCTTTAATTTGCTACTAAAACTGAAGCTTCATCAGATTGTCAAAGTGACAAACTGTTACCAAGCACAATTGACTCTGTCTACAATAGTGTAAATTAAATATGATATTGAGCACTATTTATCTATAGATATAGTAAAGTAAAGTTGGCGACTATAGTTGAGGGTGGCCAGAAGGCTCCCTTTTCAATAGCTACTACACCGAGATGTAGAGGAGGGCGCAACTCCTTTCCCTGGATTGCTCCTCTTTACCCTTGATACATACCTAATATTACTGAGTATTAAGCAAGGAGGTATCAAGTACCATTTTTAAAGTCTTTGGTATGACGCGACCTGAGATTGAACCCAGGCCTCCCGGACTATTGGTGAACACTCTACCCACTGGGCCAATGATCCGGTTTGTGAACTATATTATCAATATATATATATATATATATATATATATGCATGTGTTTATGTGTATGTATTTGTATTTTATAGTAGTAGACTCTTTATAGAACAGCCACAATATATCTGTGACGGTGCTTCAGGTTTAGTTAAAAACATAATTTTAAGCGGTGCAGTTGCTAGCCCAATACTCCCTAGTTTTTCAAGTTTTTCCTTCTCCAAGACTTCTTTGCCAACCTACACGATCAGAAAGCCAAATTCCCCCAACTTATTGGGATGTGAAATGTAAAAAGCCTCAACAAGGTTTTAAACTTGACACATTGAGATCACATTCTAACAATGATAACCGTTACTCCATTCACAATACCCCTATATATATATATATATATATATAATTGTTTTTCTTAGAGGCTGCAGTATCTACAGAGAGTGCTTGATATGTTGAATATATATATATATATAAACAGAATGCTGAACTTTTGTAAGAGTGAAATCCAACCATGGATGCCCAAATGGTAACTACACTTTCATCCAATATTGCTAAAACTTTTAGGAGTAATGACATGTTCTGTCTTATATATATCTGTGAATCTAGGATTGGTTGATAAGTAAAAAAAAATTAAGATGGGTATTTGAACAGAGGAAGGGAACAGCTAGAATCTTCTTTGAAGTAACATGACCAACTTTAAAATAAAGTTAAGAAACTTCTCCATTTGTAAGTAGGAATTAAACACATAAGTTTGACAATGAAGTTAGAGACGAGGAAAATAAATAATAATGAATTGTTGGACTTTTCCCTGTTAAAACTTAACAAATCTACAGAGGGTTTTTTTTACCCACACATATAACTTCAGAAGCCATGGGAAGCAGCATAGTGGATGTGAAGTAAGGCAGATGAACCTAACATTGCATCAACTGTGCAATTCACCTGATGCTGGGAGGAAGAATACAACAGGTCAACAGCCAGAATCAAATGGCTCAATCAGGAAACAACTGCTACTTATCTATAAGGGTGTTGTCTATTGAAGAGATAAAGAAAAACAGCCATCAAAAGATTACCATTACTCTAATACAAACCAAATCTCCAAACCACATTGCCCTTTGCACTGGAAAACAAGTGGTGTGTTCTTCTGAGGTTGGAGCTCTGGCCATAGTGTTCGAAAAATCAGCTACAAAACTCAAACCCAAACCCAAACAAAAATTAGATGCAAAAGCACTGAACACACAGTGGTACTTAATGTTAGAACTTTAAATAGAATAGACCAACTACCAGAGCTGACCACGTCTGCGGTAGGGTATAATATAGACATAGTATGCATTCAAGAATATATGTAATATCATAGCAAACTAGAAATAAAGTACCACAGTACCAGCAATAGATGGATGTTTATTTCAGCATCAGCATGGTAAAACACTGTCAATGCCATTACTGGATTGATAGAAATGCTTCTCATTCCTCATGTCCAAAAATCACTTAATAACATTGAGAAAATATAACCAAGAATGATGGTAGCTACTTTTAGCAGCAACCCCTGCATAACAATCATCTCAAGCTACAGTTCCACCAATGCTTGTGATGAAACAGACCTCATCACATTCTACAACAAGTTCTCCTCCTTTATCTGTAGCATTCCCAAATACAATGTTCAAATCATTGGTGGCGACATCAATGCTCATATAGGTAAAGACGAAAACAATAAATTCTGCTTGCATAACTTATCAAACAGAAATAGGGAACATCTAACGGAATTCTCACTTGAAAATGGACTCACATGCCTTAATATTAAATTTCAGAAAAGAGAAGGAAGACTATGAACCTACAATTATGCAAATAATGCCAAAGTACAGATAGATTACATACTCACAAATAAGAAATGGATTAATTGTGCTTTGAACTATGAGGTATATTTCTCTTTTGAAGGAGTATCTTCTAATCACAGAATTGTTACAGCAAATGTACATCTGAGACTATGCAGGAATATGAACAAAGCAGCCAAATCCACACTCTATAACTGGTTCTCATTTTACAATAGAGATATTAGCAATAAATATATGATAACAGTAAGAAACAAATTTGATACTCTTCAGGAGATATCCAAAATATTCCAAATGAAAAATACAAAAACTTTGTCAATGGAAGCAGCAGCAGATTGCATACCAACCAAACTAAGAGCCAAATGTAGAGTTCCATGGGAGACACAAACAGTTTGGAAAAAACAAGATAACGTAAAACAGCATACCTGTGTAATAAAAAAAAATCAACTAATTCTAAAATTGTAGAAACTTAAGAAGGCACAAAGAGAACTAACTAATGCATACCAAAAAGAACAAACAGAATACATTCATGGTCAGATCAATAAAATAATATAATATAATTAGGGACTCCCATTGAGTGTTTTAGAAGTAAGTTGTTTCCAAGCTAGATTTGAAGTCAACCAAACAACTGAAAAAAAGAGGGATATATATGAGAAAGAGATTCAAGGTAGTAGGAGAGAGAGAGAGAGAGAGACAGAGATGAGAGAGAGAGAAAGAGAGAGGCACTATGACAAAGGAGAAACTAATTGGAAAGTGAACGGCAGGTTCCTGAAATCCAAGTCATGATAGCAGCAGATACCCAAGTTAAAAATAGAAATATATCAGGAGTAGTCACCCAATAGGCTCCGATTAGCTGGAAGAAACTCAAACAGAAAAGCTGCTAGAGTGGACATGGGCTAGAAAAAAGAAAAAGAAAGTCAGTTAGAGACAAATGACAGAGACATGAAGACAGGCCAAAAATTACGGCACCCATTTTGAATGAGCTATTCCAAGGGATTCCACACCTGCCATGAAGATGTGAAGATGGGACTCCAAGCCGTCACATACAAGAAATACAACAGAAAACAAGAAAGTTAATATCAAGGTCTGTGTCTGCTTCTCTCACCCTGCGATGGCTAATTTCTCTCTGTCTATCTAAAGCTGTCAACTCAGTTCATACTCTGTTTATTCTCTCTCTTTAGTGACTACTAAAAGGGGTAGTGGCAAATATACTTTGTATCAAACAAACCAACAGACATGTTTTGTGTGTTTGTCACTTCTTCTCATTGAGAGGTTACAATGGGGGTTCAACTAGAACTTGAGGCATAGTATTACACTCATAGACTATTTAGAACAGTAATGTTGCACATGTTTATGAGGTTCCATAGCATTATAAATGTCTATTTGAGAACAGTGTTGGTACATTGAGAAACTCAGTAGATGATAGACAATCTCGAATAGTGTGGTAGACAGTAAAGGAAGAGAGTAAAAGGAAGAGCACCTCTTGAGCTAAACTAAAAGCTGCCAAGAAGAACGAATACAGATGAGGAAAGAACATTTTAAGAAACTTTCCTAAAGTCGCAGATAAACCAATCACAAAAATTATTAATTACCAACTAAACATAAAACTAGGACAGTTTACTCAAGAAGAACTCAATATAGCTCTAACAAAGATTAAAAACAGAAAAGCTACTAGTCTTGACAAAATACTCCCAGAAGTATGGAAGACAAGGAAATTCAATAACTTACTACTCTGATTCTGCAATGCTGTATATATCTAGAACACAATGCATCCCCCCTGACTCAAGAAAAGTTATCTCGGAATCGCCAAGAACTACCAAAGCATAACTCTTACTTCCATAGTTGCTAAGGTTTATAATGTTCTGCTTCTCAATTGCATCGAACCAGAAATTGAGAAAATTCTTAGAAAGAATCAAAATGTTTTCAGAGAAATCGATCCACAACATCAGTGATTCTGACAATCTGTTGATCATAGAAAGAGTTTGTGCAAAAACCTTAAGGTAACACTCTTGTTCATACTCCAAGGCATTTGATTCCATACACAGAGGGAAGATGGAGCAAATACTTCTTGCATATGATCTCCCCAAAGAAACTGTCACAGTAATAATGATGCTCTGTAGTAACATGAATGCCAAGGTTTGCTCACTGGATGGAGACACAGACTTCTTTGACTTGCAAGGGAATATACATTAGCCCCCGTACCTCTTCATAATCTGTCTTGACTACATACTTTGTACATTGATAGATCTAATAAAAGAAAATGACTTTACACTAAAAAAGACAAGAAGCATACAATACCTCACAGAAACTATTATAGACGCAGATTATGCAGTTGACATTGTGCTTCTTGCAAATCCACCTACACAAGCTGAATCCCTGTGGCATAGTCTGGAGTAGGTAGCAAAAAGCACTGTCCTCTATGCGAATGCAAATAAAATAGAGTACATGTGTTTT
Organism: Sepioteuthis lessoniana; assembly: GCA_963585895.1. NCBI lineage: Eukaryota > Metazoa > Mollusca > Cephalopoda > Myopsida > Loliginidae > Sepioteuthis > Sepioteuthis lessoniana. The sequence continues at coordinate 90,309,528 of OY757929.1, forward strand.
AATCAAGAAGGAGACATCTCCACTCTAAATAGTTGTTCACTGAAATTAGTGGACAATTTCACATACCTTGGTAGCAGCATATCATCTACTGAAAGTGACATCAAATGCACCTAGTGAAGGCATGGACTGCTATCAATAGACTATTGGTCATACAGAAGTCGGATCTATCTGATATAATAAAATGAAATTTTTTTCCAAACAGCAGTTGTGTCAATTCTTCTATATGGATGCACCACATGGATGCGGACAAAACATATAAAGAAAAAGCTAGACTGGAACTGTGCAAGAATGCTACAAGCTATATTGAACAAATCCTGGAAGCAACATCCCATAAAACAACAGTTTTATGGCCTCCTATCTCTAAAATCATCCGAATAAGACAAACAATACATACAGGACACTGTTGGAGAAGCAAGGATGAACTCTTGAGTGATGTTCTCCGATAGATCCCTTCACATAGATGCACCAGTGTTGGCCGACAGACAAGAACTTATTCACACCAGTTCTGTATGGACACAGGAGGTAATCTGGAAGATGTGCCGGGAGTGATGGATGATAGGGAAGAATGGTTAGAGAGAGTTAGGGAAATCCATGCTCACAGCATGATGATGATGATGTATATATATATATATATGCTCTATAATAACACATGTATTCAGTAATCCTATATATATAATAATCATATATATATATGGGTGTGTGTGTGTGTGTGTGTGTGTGTGTGTGTGTGTGTGTGTGTGTGTGTGTGTGTGTGTGTGTGTGTGTGTGTGTGTTTAATTAAATCTTTGAATTATAATAAACTTTTCCCAGTAGAAAAACATTTCTTATTTTCACCTAACAGACCATGACTTTAATGGAGATACTAAATTCACTATTAAATTGAAAAAATCTACCAAACATGTAAATTCTAGAAATCCATAATAATAGATGAATATTACATCTAGAAACTCTTACCTTAAAATAACTCAACAATAAATTAAACCACCCCAAAAATACTACTTTTTAATCGATAAATTCTTACACTTTCATCATTCATTATCTTTCATATTAAGAATATTAAAATGTTAAAAGATTTATTATCACTTAACTTTTATTGATTGATTTTCCTACTTAATAACATTTTTAAGAGAAAATGTTACTTCCAGATTTGAATAATATATTCAAATCTGGAAGTAACATTTTCTCTTTAAACATCTGTGAACTGAATGGAATGTTTAAGTTGTTAAGATAAATTTCAAATCTCATTTACATGTGAATGCCAATCCTCTAGCATTCATAAGTCTATCAGTCATGAGAAGTAATCACTTGAATAGATGACATCTGATAATGGCTTTAGGCTGAAAACACTTGGAATGAACAAATTTATGAAAAAGTTTTTAAGCAATATTTCTGTATCAATTCATTTTTTTACCCTTTATATATATATATATATATAAATAAGTATATGTACATGTATATTATGCCTTGTTGGCTATATATATATATAGTTGTGTTTTATGGCATATTAACAATTGTAGGTTATTTAATGCCCAATCCTCCATATACATGTTTATCAAATATATAGGATTAATAAACACATTTTGTCCATAACATTTTCAAATGAGCCAGTGTTTTTTTTTTCACACAGTCAAATAGTTTCAAGCATTTCTATCTAACACAATTCTATTCATTATAAATCATTTGTTCATGCATGGTAAAGAGGTTACAAGTATTGATATCTAAACGCGAATTATTCCATTCAACATTACTCATTCATTTGCACACAGTTAAATGGTTCCAAGTAAGGCTGTATATAACTGACAATTCAATTAAATATCAGTCATTTATTTACACATAGTTAAATGATCAAACAGTTCTGTTTCTAACAATTTAATTTAGCATAAGTAATTTGTTTGCCCTCAGTTTAAGTGTCAAATAGTTCTAGTTGATGCATAGATAAGATCTTATCCAGTACTATCAGTTCAGGTCAGAGTGGACTAGGGAGCAATGGCAAAGAAGGGGTACTCTGCATTCCTCAAAGCTCTAAAACTGGAGCCTCACCATTAGATTGTTTAATATCATATCTAGGGCACTCGTTGGTGGGAGTCTTACCCCTCTGCAGAGATACAGTCTGTGTATTCTACAGCCCCAGCCAGCTAGTTTAGCTAAAATAAGAGGATCCTGAAGATGAGGCTAAACTTTTGGAGCTCTGGAGAGTTTGGAATACTCCTTCATTGCTGTTACTCCCTGGTCCACTGTGACCTGTTAGGATTCCGTCTTTGGGTTAAAAAGATTTGTTTAAAAGTCATTTGTATTAGATAGGAATACTTGATATCATAGAACTGTGTGACAAAGACTTGAATTATACAAATAATTTACATATAATTGTACAATGTAAATGATTCCCTAACCTCTAGGCATAAAATACTCCCAGATGGATTGACATCCCGTTAATATCAATCAAACAATCAATATATATATATATATATATATATATATATATATATATATATATATATATATATATATATATATATCATGTATATGCTTCAGAAAAATTGATTTCATTTTGTAATCTAATTACTTAACTAATTTTAGTTTAAATAATCTCAGATTTTAACACCATGTATAAAAGCAACAGAAAATTATGTTTAATGTTTCATATATTTGCTTTTCAAGAATAGAAAAGCCATTCTCTGGAAAAGAAAAGGTGAAACATATTCAAGTTGTTTCTACAAATATTGTTAAAATTTGAAATCATTTGAATAAGAATTGCTCAAGTTATTAGAGTATAACATTTCTATTTTCCTGAAACAACCAATACATCTCAAATGATATCAAATTTTTTGAAATACACTATATATATATATATATATATAGAGAGAGAGAGAGAGAGAGAGAGGTGTGGGGGTAGTTATGGATAAAGTGTCATGTGACTTATTATTTCATTTGTACTTCATGCAAGAATCTATATTAAGTAAAGGCTTGTCTATTTTGTGTAGTTGTTCATTTGCTTTGAACTTTGACTATTTGCCACTCTTGTAGGAAGGCAACTGTTATCTGCTATTTCTATTCCTATTCCTCGGCACCAGTGACCAATATTATCAGCTGCTACTACTTCTTCCCAGCCAATACAGGCTTGTTGATCAGACCACAACACATAATGGTCATCCATATACCATTCCTCACCCTCTACTGAGTTCCAGCAGAGTTTCTGCACAATTATTTGTTTATTCACTTCAACTGTGACTAATTGCAAAAAAGAAAAAAAGAAAAAAAGTAAAACAGTTTGACTGAATCTTTTGTAAAGGAAAATATACATTAAGTCATTTGTTCATTTAAAAATTAGTTTTTACTAATAAGATCTTTTGTATTTTTTAGTGCTTTCTTTTATTAAATTTCGTACTTTCATAAGAAACTCAATGATTATTTATTCTGGTATCTGAAATTGATTTATGTATGCGTGGGGTAGATGTTTTTGCTAAGTAAGTCTATAAGTGTAGGTGGATACATATGTATGGGTGCGTATAAATAGCAGCAGGTGCATGTAGATGAGTGTGATCAGCTATCATGTTACTATATATATATATATATATATATATATATATATTGATATATATATGTTTATATAGAATTTCACTCCCAGTATATTTTCTATGCTTATTTTTCATGTTTATGTAGAATAGTGTTTATAGTTATATGAACAGTCATCAAAGTGGCTGTATGTACAAGGTTTGATCAAAAATATAAAGACGAAATCTTTTTTTAATTTAATTTTTTTAATTGAAAATCTAAACATAACTAAACTGCCTAGTAAGTTATTTAATTAAGTGATGATCTTCAGACATACAGATTTTGTCTAGATGATATGATGCAAATTTTATAAAATGTTTTTTGTGAAACACTGGGTTGTGTAAGTGCTGCACTCTCCATACTCTCTAAACTCTAACTCTGTGCAACTATTTCTTGTTTTTTAAGCTGTATAGTATCTCAAGGGAAGATTTGAAACATGGACAACATTAAAAGAAACAAATATGACAGTATAGGTTCATGCCATATAATAAGAGGGAGTTCAATAGAAAACTCACTGGAGTAAGTGTACTGAATGCCAAGGGGACTATTTTGA